>CM056050.1:581816398-582565572 GCA_029574335.1 Rana kukunoris | reverse complement strand
CACAACTGTGCCATGCCAGCCATCAAACTCAGCTGCGTGTGCCATGCAATCAATGCGTCAGCGTCTGTGCCATGCCATCAAAACTCAGCCGCTGTGCCATGCCATCAATAGCAGTCGCTGTGCCATGCCAATGAAACGCAGTCACTGTGCCATGCCATCAAACGCAGCTGCTGTGCCATGCCATCAAACGCAGCTGCTGTGCCATGCCATCAAACGCAGCTGCTGTGCCATGCCATCAAACGCAGTCGCTGTGCCATGCCATCAAACGCAGTCGCTGTGCCATGCCATCAAACTCAGCTGCTGTACCATGCCATCAAACGCAGCTGCTGTGCCATGCCAAACACAGTCGCTGTGCCATGCCAAACGCAGCTGCTGTGCCATGCCAAACTCAGTCGCTGTGCCATGCCATCAAATGCAGTCGCTGTGCCATGCCATCAAACGCAGCCACTATGCCATCAATTATCACCACTGTGCCATGCCATCAAATGCAGCCACTATGCCATCAATTATCACCACTGTGCCATGCCATCAAATGCAGCCACTGTGCCATGCCATCAAACGCACAGTCACTGTGCCATGCCATCAAACGCAGCTGCTGTGCCATTGCCATCAAACGCAGCTGCTGTGCCATGCCAAATCGCAGTCGCTGTGCCCATCAAACGCAGCCTCTGTGCCATGCCAAACACAGTCGCTGTGGCCATGCGATCAAACACAGTCGCTGTGCCATGCCAAACGCAGCCGCTGGTGCCATGCCAAACTCAGTCGCTGTGCCATGCCATCAAACGCAGTCGCTGTGCCATGCCATCAATGCAGTCGCTGTGCCATGCCATCAAACGCAGCCACTGTGCCTTCAATTTTCACCACTGTGCCATGCCATCAAATGCAGCCACTGTGCCATGCCATCAAACGCAGTCACTGTGCCATGCCATCAATCGCAGCCCGCTGTGCCATGCCATCAATCGCAGCCGCTGTGCCATGCCATCAATCGCACCCGCTGTGCCATGCCATCAATCGTAGCCGCTGTGCCATGCCATCAATCGCAGTTGCTGTGCCATGCCATCAAACGCATGTCGCCCTGCCATGTCATCAAACGCCAGTCGCTGTGCCATGCCCATCAATCGCAGTCGCTGTGCCATGCCATCAAACGCAGTCATTGTGCATGCCATCAAACGCAGACTGCTGTGCCATGCCATCAAACGCAGTCGCTGGCCATGCCATCAAACGCAGTCGCTGTGCCATGCCATCAACACACAGTTGCTGTTGCCATGCCATCAAACGCAGTCGCTGTGCCATTGCCATCAAACGCAGTTGCTGTGCCATGCCATCAAACTCAGCCGCTGTGCCATGCCATCAAACGCAGCTGCTGTGCCATGCCAAACGCAGTCGCTGTGCCATCAAACGCAGCCTCTGTGCCATGCCAAACACAGTCGCTGTGCCATGCCATCAAACGCAGTCGCTGTGCCATGCCAAACGCAGTCGCTGTGCCATGCCCCTCAAACACAATCGCTGTGCCATGCCATCAAATGCAGTCGCTGTGCCATGCTTTTAAACGCAAGCCACTGTGCCATGCCTTTAAATGCAGCCACTGTGCCATCAATTATCACCACTGTGCCATGCCATCACATGCAGCCACTGTGCATATGCCATCAAACGCAGTCACTGTGCCATGCCATCAATCGCGGTCGCTGTGCCATGCCATCAATCGCAGCCGCTGTGCCATGCCATCAATCGCAGCCGCTGTGCCATGCCATCAATTGCAGTTGCCCTGCCATGCCATCAAACGGCAGTCGCTGTGCCATGCCATCAAACGCAGTCGCTGTGCCATGCCATCAAACGCAGCTGCTGTGCCATGCCATCAAATCGCAGTCGCTGTGCAATGACATCAAACGCAGTCGCTGTGCCATGCCATCAAATGCAGTCGCTGTGCCATGCCATCACAAACTCAGCCGCTGTGCCATGCCATCAAACGCAGCTGCTGTGCCATCAAACGCAGCCGCTGTGCCATGCCAAACGCAGTCGCTGTGCCATGCCATCAAACGCAGTCGCTGTGCACCATGCCATCAAATGCAGTCGCTGTGCCATGCCATCAAATGCAGTCGCTGTTGCCATGCCATCAAATGCAGCCGCTGTGCCATGCCATCAATCGCAGTCCCTGTGCCATGCCATCAAACGCAGTGCTGTGCCATCAAACGCAGCAGTCGCTGTGCCATGCCATCAAAACGCAGGTCGCCCTGCCATGTCATCAAACGCAGTCGCTGTGCCATGCCATCAATCGCAGTCGCTGTGCCATGCCATCAAACGCAGTCATTGTGCCATGCCATCAAACGCAGCTGCTGTGCCATGCCATCAAACGCAGTCGCTGTGCCATGCCATCAAACGCAGTCGCTGTGCCATGCCATCAAACGCAGTCGCTGTGCCATGCCATCAAACGCAGTCGCTGTGCCATGCCATCAAACGCAGTTGCTGTGCCATGCCATCAAACTCAGCCGCTGTGCCATGCCATCAAACGCAGCTGCTGTGCCATGCCAAACGCAGTCGCTGTGCCATCAAACGCAGCCTCTCTGTGCCATGCCAACACACAGTCGCTGTGCCATGCCATCAAACGCAGTCGCTGTGCCATGCCAAACGCAGTCGCTGTGCCATGCCCTCAAACACAGTCGCTGTGCCATGCCATCAAATGCAGTCGCTGTGCCATGCCATTTAAACGCAGCAGTCACTGTGCAATGACATCAATTATCACCAGTCGCTGTGCCATGCCATCAATGCAGTCGCTGTGCAGCCATCAAACCAGGTCCGCTGTGCCATGCCATCAAACGCAGTTGCTGTGCCATGCCATCAAACGCAGTCGCTGTGCCATGCCATCAAACGCAGTTGCTGTGCCATGCCATCACCAAAACTCAGCCGCTGTGCCATGCCATCAAACGCAGCTGCTGTGCCATGCCAAACGCAGTCGCTGTGCCATCAAACGCAGCCTCTGTGCCATGCCAAACACAGTCGCTGTGCCATGCCATCAAACGCAGTCGCTGTGCCATGCCAAACGCAGTCGCTGTGCCATGCCCTCAAACACAGTCGCTGTGCCATGCCATCAAATGCAGTCGCTGTGCCATGCCTTTAAACGCAGCCACTGTGCCATGCCTTTAAACGGAGCCACTGTGCCATCAATTATCACCACTGTGCCATGCCATCAAATGCAGCCACTGTGCCATGCCACTGTGCGCAGTCCTGTGCCATGCCATCAATCGCAGCCGCTGTGCCATGCCATCAATCGCAGCCGCTGTGCCATGCCATCAATTGCAGTTGCCCTGCCATGCCATCAAACGCAGTCGCTGTGCCATGCCATCAAACGCAGTCGCTGTGCCATGCCATCAAACGCAGCTGCTGTGCCATGCCATCAAACGCAGTCGCTGTGCAATGACATCAAACGCAGTCGCTGTGCCATGCCATCAAATGCAGTCGCTGTGCCATGCCATCAAACTCAGCCGCTGTGCCATGCCATCAAACGCAGCTGCTGTGCCATGCCATCAAACGCAGTCGCTGTGCCATGCCATCAAACGCAGTTGCTGTGCCATGCCATCAAACTCAGCCGCTGTGCCATGCCATCAAACGCAGCTGCTGTGCCATGCCAAACGCAGTCGCTGTGCCATCAAACGCAGCCTCTGTGCCATGCCAAACACAGTCGCTGTGCCATGCCATCAAACGCAGTCGCTGTGCCATGCCAAACGCAGTCGCTGTGCCATGCCCTCAAACACAGTCGCTGTGCCATGCCATCAAATGCAGTCGCTGTGCCATGCCTTTAAACGCAGCCACTGTGCCATGCCTTTAAACGCAGCCACTGTGCCATCAATTATCACCACTGTGCCATGCCATCACATGCAGCCACTGTGCATATGCCATCAAACGCAGTCACTGTGCCATGCCATCAATCGCGGTCGCTGTGCCATGCCATCAATCGCAGCCGCTGTGCCATGCCATCAATCGCAGCCGCTGTGCCATGCCATCAATTGCAGTTGCCCTGCCATGCCATCAAACGCAGTCGCTGTGCCATGCCATCAAACGCAGTCGCTGTGCCATGCCATCAAACGCAGCTGCTGTGCCATGCCATCAAACGCAGTCGCTGTGCAATGACATCAAACGCAGTCGCTGTGCCATGCCATCAAACGCAGTCGCTGTGCCATGCCATCAAACTCAGCCGCTGTGCCATGCCATCAAACGCAGCTGCTGTGCCATCAAACGCAGCCGCTGTGCCATGCCAAACGCAGTCGCTGTGCCATGCCATCAAACGCAGTCGCTGTGCCATGCCATCAAACGCAGTCGCTGTGCCATGCCATCAAATGCAGTCGCTGTGCCATGCCATCAAATGCAGCCGCTGTGCCATGCCATCAATGGCAGTCCATGTGCCATGCCATCAAACGCAGCTGCTGTGCCATCAAACGCAGTTGCTGTGCCATGCCATCAAACGCAGTCGCTGTGCCATGCCATCAAATGCAATCGCTGTGCCATGCCATCAAACGCAATCGCTGTGCCATGCCATCAAACACAGCCACTGTGCCCCTTAATTGTCGCCACTGTGCCCTTTGTCGCCACTTTACATGTCACTGTGCCCATTGTCACCACTGTGCCCATTGTCACCACTGTGCCCTTGATGCCACTGTGCCCATTGTCGCCACTGTGCCCCATGTCGCCACTGTGCCCTTTGTCACCACTGTGCCCTGTAAAATCCACTTACCTTAACTACTTCCTTACTGTGCACATATACCCCCTCCTGCCCAGGTGAAATTTCAGCTTCCGGCACTGCGTCGCTTTAACTGACAATTGCGCGGTGGTGCGACGTGGCTCGCAAACAAAATTGACGTCCTTTTTTGCCCACAAGTAGAGCTTTCTTTTGGTGGTATTTGATCACCTCTGCGGTTTTTATTTTTTGCGCTATAAACAAAAAAGGGCAACAATTTTGAAAAAAAATACAATATTTTTTTCTTGTTGCTATAATAAATAGCCCAATTTAAAAAAAAAAAAAAAACATTTTTTTTCTCAGTCTGGGCTCTAGGCCGATACGTATTCTACATATTTTTTGGGGGAAAAAAATCGCAATATGCGACTGGTTTGCGCAAAAGTTATTAGCGCCTACAAAATAGGGGACAGAATTATTATTTTTTTATTATTTTCTTTTACTAGTAATTGCGTCGATCTGCGATTTTTATTGGGAGTGCGACGTTATGGCGGACACATCGGACATAAATATGCACTAATTACTGTATAAATGTGACTGGCATTGAAGGGGTTAACACTAGGGGGTGAGGAAGGGGTTAACTATGTTCCCTGTATAGTGTTCTAACTGTAGGTGGAGGGGGGTGTTACCGATCTGTGTCCCTATGTACAAGGGACACAGATCGGTCTCCTCTCCAGAGACAGGGCTGTCTCTGTGTGAACCGGCAATGAGAGATGATCTCACATTTGAGATCATCTCTCATTGGCTGCACAGATCGCATAGAAAACGGCCACTCTGATTGGCCGTTTGCCGCGATCTGTGATTGGCCATGTCCAAGGGACACGGCCAGCCAGGACGTCCAGTTGGATTTCCGGGTCCGCGCTGTAGCCGTCATTCCGCTATAGCGTGGGCCTCAGAAGGTTAATCCTTCCACGTCCCTCGATGTCTTCTCCTGCCTTGGTGGCGCTTCAGCCAATCAAGTTACCGATAACAGAATCGGCGAACCTGATTGGCTGAGACGGCCATCAATCTTGTAGAATTCTCTCTGTATGAACCAGAAAGTCCCAGCATGCCCCCATTTTGAAAAATAAATAAATACCATTTTGAAAAGAAAAAATCATTTTCGAAAAAAAAAAAAAAATTCTGGTTCATCAGCAATCAATACACAAGGCAGCGTAGTTGGGATATTTTTTGGGAAAAAAAAAGAGCAATTTGGGGGAAAAAGTGTATGGTGCACCTATCCGTGTAATGTATTGCAATGTGTACTTATACCAGGAGGTGAAGGGCCGTGGTCGGTCTCCCATCCGGGTACTACCATGTGGGCGGTCTCCCATCCAAGTACTACCACCAGGCCACCTTGCTTAGCTTCCACAGACAGAGAACGGGCGCATTCTGGGTGCTTAAAAATTTTTTTTTTCTTCTGTGGCGTTAGCCACCTATGATGCCCCTATCTAACATGTTTTGCTAATGTGTGGGAGGAAACCGGGTAACACCCGGAGGAAACCCACGCGAACACAGGGAGAACATGCAAACTCCAGCAGAGGAGATGGAACCTGGTCTAGCCCAGGAGTCTGGACTTAGGAGACCTTTCTGCCAGGGAGGGTTTCATCCGCACACACCTCTGTGTCGCCCATGAATACATAGAGGCTGCGCGTTGTATATATAGCAGGAAAAAATCTCTTCATTCCAACTTATGGAGAGAACATTTTTGCACTTTTTTATTTTCTGTCATTGCAGGCGATATCTACTTATACTGTGACTAGTTTTACGTTCCCCCATCCCATCATCATCTTTTTTTTTACTATTTACTTAGAAAATATAGGAATTCATGGAATGGGAGCGATTTCTTGAAATATGCAAATTTTCAAAAAGCAGGCAACGTGATTGGTTAAGACTGACTCCTCCCCCTACATGATAATACTATAGATAATATGCAGCCGTGTGGGAGCAGAATGTCATTTGGGCACTCCGCTACCCCCCAGTGTTCTCTGCCACTCCCCCAGGGCTCTCAACTACAACTACAAGGTGGTCTGGTCCAGCCTGTCCCCCATGATTCCGCACTGGGTGCTTGCCAGAGGCGGTCCTTGTGTGTGAGTGGGAGGGGCGGAGCTCGGTGCAGAGGAGGAGGAGGGGGAGGAGCGATTCCTCCTTCTTCCTCATGGCTCATTGTTGTGTCCCCTCAGGAAGGGAGGGACCCGGCTGCGATATGAGCAAGGGCTTCTGCAGGTCACTTCCTCTGGAGCGACTGGGGGACAGCAGCAGCAGTCATCTATGGATGGATGATCTTCATGGTCCTGGCCTGGAGTGGTGGGTGAAATCCACCGATCTACCTTGTGTTTGTGTGGGGGGATGGTCAGTAGTGTGAGTAGTGCAGGAAGGAGTTTAGTGGTCAGGTGGGTCAGTGTAGAGGACAGGTCATTTTAGGGGGCAGGTAGGTCAATTTAGGGGTCAGGTGGGTTATAATGGTAAAGTATGTAGGTCAGTGCAGTGGGTAGGTGGGTCAGTGCAGTGGACAGGTCATTTTAGGGGGCAGTTAGGTCGTTTTAAGGGGCAGGTAGGTCAGTGCAGTGGGCAGGTAGGTCAGTGTAGTGGGCGGGTAGGTAATTTTAGGGGGCAGGTAGGTCAGTGCAGTGGGCAGTTAGGTCGTTTTAAGGGTCAGCTAGGTCGTTTTAGGGGTCAGGTAGGTCAGTGTAGTGGGCAGGTAGGTCAGTGTAGTGGGCGGGTAGGTCATTTTAGGGGGCAGGTAGGTCAGTGCAGTGGGCAGGTAGGTCAATTTAGGGGTCAGGTGGGTCATTTTAGGGGGCAGGTAGGTCAGTTTAGGGGTCAGGTGGGTTATAATGGTAAAGTATGTAGGTCAGTGCAGTGGGTAGGTGGGTCAGTGCAGTGGACAGGTCATTTTAGGGGGCAGTTAGGTCGTTTTAGGGGGCAGGTAGGTCAGTGCAGTGGGCGGGTAGGTAATTTTAGGGGGCAGGTAGGTCAGTGCAGTGGGCAGGTAGGTCAATTAAGTGGTCATGTGGGTTATAATTGTAAGGTATGTAGGTCAGTGTAGTGGGCAGTTAGGTCGTTTTTAGGGGTCAGGTAGGTCAGTGTAGTGGGCGGGTAGGTCATTTTAGGGGGCAGGTAGGTCAATTTAGGGTTCAGGTAGGTCAGTGTAGTAGGCAGGTAGGTCATTTTAGGGGGCAGGTAGGTCAATTTAGGGGTCAGGTAGGTCAGTGTAGTAGGCAGGTAGGTTATAGTGGGCAGTTAGGTCAGTGCAGGGGTCAATGTAGTGGACAGGTCATTTTAGGGGTCAGGTAGGTCAGTGTAGCGGGCAGGGAGGTCATTTTAGGGGTCAGTGTAGTGGGCTGGTAGGTCTTTTTTGGCATCAGGTAGATCCTTTTAGGGGCCAGGTAGGTCAATTTAGGGGTCAGGTGGGTTATAATTGTAAGGTATGTAGGTCAGTGCAGTGGGCAGGTCATTTTAGGGGACAGGTAGGTCAGTTTAGTGGGCAGTTAGGTTGTTTTAGGGGTCAGGTAGGTCAGTGTAGTGGGCGGGTAGGTCATTTTAGGGGGCAGGTAGGTCAATTTAGGGGTCAGGTTAGTGGGCAGGTAGGTCTTTTTTGGGATCAGGTAGATCATTTTAGGGGCCAGGTAGATCAATTTAGGGTCATGTAGGTTATAGTGGGTCAGGTATGTAGGTCAGTGCAGTGGGCAGTGTAGTGGACAGGTCATTTTAGGGGTCGTTGTAGTGGACAGGTAGGTATTTTTTGGGATCAGGTAGGTCACTGTGGTGGGCAGGTAGGTCTTTTTTGGGATCAGGTAGGTCAGTGTAGTGAATATGTAGGTTATAGTGGACAGTTAGGTCAGTGTAGAGGACAGGTAGGTCATTTTAGGGGTCATTGTAGCGGGCAGGTGGGTCTTTTTTTGGGATCAGGTAGGTCAATTTAGGGGTCAGGTAGGTTATAGTGGTCAGGTATGTAGGTCAGTGTAGTAGTGGGCAGGTAGGTCAGCTGCCTCTCACACAGTGCAGAGTGGCTGAAACTGCCACCCCCCCCCCCCCCCCCCCCCCCCCCCCCCGGTTGTGATGCTTTCCTGTACATAAACAGGAGGAACAGGGTTCTTATATGCCGCATTGCTCTGAGGTCTGATAAACATTCAGCTTGCACTAATAAAGAGGCACTGATAGGCAGCACTGAAGGGCACTGATGAAGAGGCACTGATAGGCAGCACTGAAGGGCACTGATGAAGAGGCACTGATAGGCAGCACTGATGAAGGGGGACTGATGAGGCTGCACTGCTACGCAGCATGGATATGCAGTACTGATACGCACTGATGAGGTATGTTGGGGCTGCACTGATTACCATTCACACTAGCTGGTTACTGGCTCTCTCCTCTCCTCACGCTGTGACAGAGTGAGGAATGGAATGTCGATAACCAGCCAATGTGTTTACGTGATCAGCTGAGATTGGACACAGACAATCATGTGGTAAAGAGCTGCTGTCATTGGCTCTTTACACCAATCAGTGATGTCCTATGGACCATCATTTGACTATACGGCAGGCGGGAACCTGGATGAGTTGGGCTCAGACAAAGCAATCAGAGATCATTTTATAGGTACAAGGATGCCCAGGTTTTGTGTAACCACGTCTCTTAAGCCCCGCCCACTGTGAGGAGTTTGGCACCGCCTACATTTTGGAGTGGTGCACAGGTCACTTTCTCCCTCAGGTGTCCTTCATTCTGAAGTTCAAAAGTTGGGAGGTATGTCTATACTGAGGGGGTCTGTACTTATTGGGGGGTCTGTACTGAGGGAGGGTGGTCTGTACTTATTGGGGGGTCTGTTGGGGGGTCTGTACTTATTGGGGGTCTGTACTGAGGGAGGGTGGTCTGTACTTTGTGGGGGGGTCTGTACTAAGGAAGGGGGGATCTATACTTAATGAAGGGGGGGTCTGTCACCCCAACATGTTTTACCACACTGGTGGGGTGACACCAACCCTAGCGAAGTCACTGCCACCCACCTCCTCTATCTTCTCTGGCCCGCTCCAGCATTCTCTAAAACGGCACTGCATCTGGTGGCAAGTAGGGGGACGGCCGATATTTCGCTTTTTTCGAGAAATCTGCATTGGCCGATTATTGTGTCAAAACGGGCCGATTGTGAGGGATCAGAAGCGGTGGCGTTCTGGGTGGAAATTTCATTTTTTCCCCCAGTGGAGGAAGTCTGCAGCTGCGGCCGCCGATTGGCTGTTACTGGATGCACTGCATTCTGGGGTTTGTAGTGTAGGGGCGGGGCGTGGGGCGCACAGCATGTTAGGGGACAAATGGAGCTCTCCTTGGCCAGGCAAAGGGGGAAGGAACAGAGCCGAGCGCTCTGGTGGTGGGCACTGATATTAATGATGTTCTTGAGTTGTACTGGTGGGCACTGAGGAGCTCTGTACTGGTGGGCACTGAGGAGCTCTGTACTGGTGGGCACTGAGGAGCTCTGTACTGGTGGGCACTGAGGAGCTCTGTACTGGTGGTCACTGAGGAGCTCTGTACTGGTTGGCATTTAGTGAGATAGCACTGATGGACACTGATAGGCTCTACTGGTGGGCACTGATAAGGTGGCACTGTGGGCTGCACTGGTGGGCACTAATGGACACTGACAGGCTGCACTGGTGGGCACAAAAAAAAGATCACTTTTATTCCTATTACAAGGAATGTAAACATCCCTTCTAATAGGAATAAAAGTGATAATTTTTTTTTAAATAAATAAAACCAAAAACACATTTTTTAAAGCGCCCCGTCCCGACGAGCTCGCGCACAGAAGTGAACGCATACGCGAGTAGCGCCCGCATATAAAAACGGTGTTCAAACCACAAGTGAGGTATTACCGCGATCGTTGGAGCGAGAGCAATAATTCTAGCCCTAGACCTCCTCTGTAGCTCAAAAAATGCAAGCTCCGTGACTGCGGCCACGGTACCCGCGGACCTGATCGCCGCTGGAGTCCCACGATTGGTCCCCAAAGCTGAAGAACGGGGAGAGGTGTGTGTACCACACACACCTTCCCCGTTCTTCACAGTGGCACTGTCATGGATCGTGTATTCCCTGATATAAGGAAACACGATCAATGATGTCACACGTCCAGCCCCGCCCCCCTACAGTTAGAAACACATATGAAGTCACACATAACCCCTTCAGCTCCCCCTAGTGGTTAACTACCAAACTGCAATTGTCATTTTCACAGTAATCAGTGCATTTTTATAGCATTTTTTGCTGTGAAAATTACAATTGTCCCAAAAATGTGTCAAAATTGTCCGAAGTGTCCGCCATAATGTTGCAGTCGCGAAAAAAAAATCGCTGGTTATCGCCATTAGTAGTAAAAAAAAATATTAATAAAAATGCAATAAAACTATTTGTGCAAACCAATCGATAAACGCTTATTGCGATTTTTTTTTTTTTTTTTACCAAAAATATGTAGAGGAATACGTATTGGCCTAAACTGAGGGAAAAAAAAGTTTTTTTTTTATATATTTTTGGGGATATTTATTATAGCAAAAAGGAAAAAAATATTTAACTGGCTCTATACGGTGCCTGAGCAGCGACGTTTGGCTTCTTTCGGAAAGTTGTGACACGCAGTATGCGCTGGTCGGAGGAACGTCAATCAACTAGGAACGCCCAGTCCCGCAAGAATCGTACCCGGAAGCCAAGGGATGAAACGGCGCTGATGAGGTATGTACCAAAAAAAAACAGCATCCCCGCAGTGTAACCGGTCGGCTCAATCTATTGTTAGAATTTATTTTTTTAGGGTGAACCTCTCCTTTATTCAGAGAAGCAGCCAAGAGGCCCATGGTAACTCTGCAGGATCTACAGAGATCCACAGCTCAGGGGGGAGAATCTGTCCACAGGACAACTATTAGTTGTGCTCTCCACAAATCTGCCCTTTTATGGAAGAGTGGCAGGAAGAAAGACATTGGTAAAAGAAAGTCATAAGAAGTCCTGTTTGCAGTTTGCGAGAAGCCATGTGGGGGACACAGCTAACATGTGGAAGAAGGGGCTCTGGTCAGATGAGACGAAAATTGTACTTTTTGGCCTAAAAAGCAAAACGCTGTGTGTGGCGGAAAACTAACACTGCACATCACCCTAAACACACATCCCCACCGTGAAACATGGTGGTGGAGGCATCATGTTGTGTAGATGCTTTTCTTCAGCAGGGTTAGGAACGCTGGTCAGAGTTGATGGGAAGATGGATGGAGCCAAATACAGGGAATCTTAGAAGAATACTTGTTAGAGTCTGCAAGAGACTTGAGACTGGGGAGGAGGTTCACCTTCCAGCAGGACAACGACCCTAAACATACAGCTAGAGCTAGAATGGAATGGTTTACATTAAAGCTTTTTCATGTGTTAGAATGATCCAGTCAAAGTCCAGACCTAAATCCAATTGAGAATCTGTGGCAAGACTTGAAAATTGCTGTTCAGACGCTCTCCATCCAATCTGACAGAGCTTGAGATATTTTACAAAGAAGAATGGGCAAAAATGCCACTCTCTAGAGGTGCAAAGCTGGTAAAGACATCCCCAGAGAGACTTGCAGCTGTAATGGCAGTAAAAGGAGGTTCTGAAAAGTATTGGAAGTAAAAGTGTATTGCTGAATGTGAAAAAAAATTGTGAATGTCTCTATATCGCTAAGTGATGTATACCCAACTGGGTAAGCCCTCTTATACACGAGGCAGACTCCGTCGCTACGGAATCCACCAGCTCCTGCTGGCTCAGTGGAAGATCTCTCTGCTGATCTCTGCTGATCTGGCGGATGACAGGTCCCTCTGCCAACTGAGCGGGGAGGGGCTTGTGCAGTGCCGCTGATTCCTATGGAGAGATATGATGAAAACGGACAGCCTGTTTGTTTTCATCAGATCTCACCCAATCCAATCCGCCATGGACGGAAGGGGACGTATCGCCATCCGTCTGATTTTGGCGGATCGGGTCGGATGTCAGCGGACATGTCTGCATGGAGCGGCCGTTTAGGTCCTCCATTAAAACTGACAGGCAGACCTGTACGGCCCGATCGTGTGAAAGGGGCCTAAAAGGTGGAAATTATTATTGTTGAAGTAAGTCCACATTAAAAACAAAAACAATACATGTGAATCTGTCCATCACAATGAAGTGGAGAGTAACGGTGAAAATAATGTATAACCGTGTAGACCAGGCATGTCCAAAGTCCGGCCCACGTTCCGGTTTTGAATGGCCCGCCGGGTTATTTAGACATGTGTATATCTTTTCTGGTCTCCCAGCACAGGGGCCACAGAAGATGTATATGCCTTGGAACAGGACAGGGAGGAGGCTGGACGAGCGCTGCAGCCGTAAACACACAGGAGAATTTCCTGTTTACGGGCAGCCTCTGTAACAGGAAGTCCCACGCTGCCATTGGACGACTGGTCTGTACATTAAAGGAGGCAGGGCGTTCTATTAACCTCTTGCCGACCGCGCTATAGCAAAAATACTGCTACAGCGCGGTCGGGTTACTTTGACACCGTCCCTGGGACATCCTCCTGCACTTCCGTGTTTGCGCGTCCCCTGGGATATAGGGGGGGGGGTGACCCCTCATCATTGTCCATGGCCATCCCTATACATGTGTACATATGGGGGGGTGACCCCTCATCATTGTCCATGGCCATCCCTATACATGTGTACATATGGGGGTGTGACCCCTCATCATTGTTCATGGCCATCCCTATACATGTGTACATATGGGGGGTGGGGGGTGACCCCTCATCATTGTTCATGGCCATCCCTATACATGTGTACATATGGGGGGTGACCCCCCTCATCATTGTCCATAGCCATCCCTATACATGTGTACATATGGGGGGTGACCCCCCTCATCATTGTCCATGGCAATCCCTATACATGTGTACATATGGGGGGTGACCCCTCATCATTGTTCATGGCCATCCCTATACATGTGTACATATGGGGGGGGGGGTGACCCCTCATCATTGTTCATGGCCATCCCTATACATGTGTACATATGGGGGGGGGGTGACCCCTCATCATTGTTCATGGCCATGAAACAGAAAGTAGAAATATATATATATAATTTTTTTTTTTATTCGCTCTTTTTCCGTTTATTTTGCGAAATATAAAAAAACAAGTGGTGAATAAATACCACTAAAAGAAAGCTCTATTTGTGTGAACAAAGCAACAACAATTTCATTGAAAGAGAGCGCGGAGAGCTGAAAATTGGTCTGGGAAGGAAAGGGGTGAAGGTGCCTGGTATTGAAGAGGTTAATGGTGCCAAAACACACCAAAAAAATCTCGGCTCCTTTATGTGTGTATTGTACATGTGCACTGAATTGTCTTTATGAAATGTCAACGACATTCATTGTGTGTTTTGGCGCCAATAAAATCCCCTTCTGTTCTATGAATTCTATGAAAACAGATGATTTGGGGTGAAGGTGCCTTCGATCGATGAGTGTAGGTGACTTATCCAGAGTACTTCTTGTATCGATCACTATTCATAGTACTTACCAATCTCGGTGTCGGTATCCCGGTGATGTCCATTGGCTTTAGGCGCCGTACACACGGCAGAGGTTCTCGCTGAAAACCAGCGAGAACCTCGCTGGAATGCACATTCCAGCGAGGACCTCGGCCGTGTGTACGCTCTCTATTTCCTCGACGGCCCGCCCTGGATGAATGGCTGGTTGCCATTCCCGACGGGCGGGTCGCCGATTCCGACGGCCGGGAGAGAACCTCGACGGGCGGAACGATGTGTTCTGCCTGTCGAGGTTCTCTGCCGTGTGTACGGCGCCTAAAAGCCGAATCCCAAACATCCAACAACGGCTCTGAAGCAGCCGCGTACAAACGCTCGGGTCTTCTTCATTTTGGAGGGCTTTTGGGGGTATCTGCAGGCTGATCACTGATACCTCCTTCCATAGCTGCCCTTCCTTTGCTGGATTTCTCTTCAGTGTTTTTCAGAGAAAAAAGCTTTTTACATTTAAATTGGTTCATTATTAAGAATAAAGAAACACGCTTTAAATGTAAAACAATAGAAGTCGCAATGAAATTCAATCGAATGAAATCAAATCTGATGAAATCGCAAGAAAATCTCAGGAGAGATCAGAAACACGTCTTCACTGGCCAGTGAACACTCGGCTTCTGCTGCCAGTCCCCTCTGCTCCTCCTTATAAGGGCTCAGCCAATAACATCACAGCAGCTCTGAGGTTTATTTTTTATTTTTTCTAAATCTCAACTGATGATTTTTCTTAAAGGAGCCTCGTCCTTGTGTGTGAGCTTTGTGAATTCAGCCTGCAGGCTCAGTACACGGCTCCTTTAAGAACATGTTGTTGTTGTGAATGACATTTAACCCTTACAGTCCCATGGCTGAAATAATGATTTGTATTCCTCTGATAACACTGGGAATGGAGCCTTATAAATATTTTCATTTCTTTTATGTTATCATTATTACACACCAATTATTTCAAATTTTTTAACCCTTTAACTGCCTAGTCAAGTGTTTTTGATGCGTTTAGATGGACTGGTGTATTTTTGATATGTTTTACATGCACTCTGCTGTGTTTTTGATGCGTTTAAATATACTCTGGTGTATTTTTTTTTATACATTTAGATGCTCTCTGGTGTATTTTTGATCCATAAAAAATGCTTTCTGCTGCATTTTTGATGTGTTTAAATGGACTGTGGTGTATTTTTGTTGCATTTGGATGTACCATGATGTATTTTTGACGCATATAGATGCATATTTGATGCATTTGGAAGCTCTCTGGTGTAATTTTGATGTGTATAGATGCTCTCTGGTGTATTTGTAAGATGTTTTGGATGCACTCTGCTGTGGTTTTGATGCACTGTGGTGTATATTTGATGTGTTTAGATGCTCTCTAGTGTATTTTTGATGCCTTTAGATGGACTGTGATGTATTTTGATGCACTCTGGTATGTTTTTGATGCTCTCTGGTATGTTTTTGATGCGTTTTCATGGTCTCTGGTGTATTTTAGATGCACTCTGCTGTGTTTTTGATGCATTTAGATGCATTAGGGTTTTTTTTTTTTTATGTATTTGGATGTACTGTTGTATTTTTGATGTATATAGATGCACTCTGGTGCATTTTTAATGCGTTTTAGATTAGGGTTGTCCCGATACCACTTTTTTAGGACCGAGTACAAGTACCGATTTACTTTTTTTATTTTTTTTTGTTTACAAACGGTTTATTGAAAAATAAGTCTCAATACAGTTATGACGTACATTGGCAAGAAGTACAAAAATATAAGTACATATTTATATATATCAGCAGTAAGCATATGTGAAACATAAGCAAAGCAGTAAATCGAGAGGAGAAAAAATAGGTCCTGGTAAGTATAAAAGGTCATTTGGTAGCAATATACAGGGAAAAAAGAGTCCAATGAATTAGTTTAATGGCCGATAGATTTTTTCAAGTAGTCGCCGATACCGAATACCGATACTTTTTTTTTAAATGTGTCCCCACATATGCAGCCATGTCCCTCCAGCCATGTCCCTCCAGCCATGTCCCTCACATATGCAGCCATGTCCCTCACATATGCAGCCATGTCCCTCTAGCCATGTCCCTCACATATGCAGCCATGTCCCTCTAGCCATGTCCCTCACATATACAGCCATGTCCCTCTAGCCATGTCCCTCACATATGCAGCCATGTCCCTCTAGCCATGTCCCTCACATATGCAGCCATGTCCCTCTAGCCATGTCCCTCACATATGCAGCCATGTCCCTTCAGCCATGTCCCTCACATATGCAGCCATGTCCCTCACATATGCAGCCATGTCCCTCTAGCCATGTCCCTCACATATGCAGCCATGTCCCTTCAGCCATGTCCCTCACATATGCAGCCATGTCCCTCTAGCCATGTCCCTCACATATGCAGCCATGTCCCTTCAGCCATGTCCCTCTAGCCATGTCCCTCACATATGCAGCCATGTCCCTCTAGCCATGTCCCTCACATATGCAGCCATGTCCCTCTAGCCATGTCCCTCACATATGCAGCCATGTCCCTCTAGCCATGTCCCTCACATATGCAGCCATGTCCCTCTAGCCATGTCCCTCACATATGCAGCCATGTCCCTTCAGCCATGTCCCTCTAGCCATGTCCCTCACATATGCAGCCATGTCCCTCTAGCCATGTCCCTCACATATGCAGCCATGTCCCTCTAGCCATGTCCCTCACATATGCAGCCATGTCCCTCTAGCCATGTCCCTCACATATGCAGCCATGTCCCTCACATATGCAGCCATGTCCCTTCAGCCATGTCCCTCTAGCCATGTCCCTCACATATGCAGCCATGTCCCTCTAGCCATGTCCCTCACATATGCAGCCATGTCCCTCTAGCCATGTCCCTCTAGCCATGTCCCTCACATATGCAGCCATGTCCCTTCAGCCATGTCCCTCTAGCCATGTCCCTCACATATGCAGCCACGTCCCTCTAGCCATGTCCCTCACAGATGCAGCCATGTCCCTTCAGCCATGTCCCTCTAGCCATGTCCCTCACATATGCAGCCATGTCCCTTCAGCCATGTCCCTCACATATGCAGCCATGTCCCTTCAGCCATGTCCCTCACATATGCAGCCATGTCCCTCTAGCCATGTCCCTCACATATGCAGCCATGTCCCTCTAGCCATGTCCCTCACATATGCAGCCATGTCCCTTCAGCCATGTCCCTCTAGCCATGTCCCTCTAGCCATGTCCCTCACATATGCAGCCATGTCCCTTCAGCCATGTCCCTCTAGCCATGTCCCTCACATATGCAGCCATGTCCCTCTAGCCAGGTCCCTCTAGCCATATCCCTCACATATGCAGCCATGTCCCATGTCCCTTTAGCCATGTCCCTCCAGCCATTTCCCCCATACCTTTGCCGCCGAAAGCCGCCACGCCGCCGCATGGAGAAAATCACAGCATTCATTTGAATAGCCCGCACGTATAGACACTCCCCCTTGCTTGGGATTGGGCAGATCACGATCACCCATCCAATCCCGAGCAAGGGGGAGTGTCTCTACGCGCGGGAACACTACAGCTATTCAAATGAAAGCTGTGATGTTCCCACACGCCGTTTAACCCATGCGGTGGCTTTTGATGCAGCGGGGGGGGGGTATTCTATTTAGGTATCGGGGGTATTTGCGGGAGTACAAGTACTCCCGCAAATACTTGGTATCGATCCTGATACCGATACTGGTATCGGTATCGGGACAACCCTAGTTTAGATGCACTGTGGTGTATTTTTTGTATGCGTTTAGATGCTCTCTGGTGTATTGTTGATGCGTTTAGCTGGACTGTGGTATATTTTTGATGCGTTTAGCTGGACTGTGGTATATTTTTGATGCGTTTAGCTGGACTGTGGTATATTTTTGATGCGTTTAGCTGGACTGTGGTATATTTTTGATGCGTTTAGCTGGACTGTGGTATATTTTTGATGCGTTTAGCTGGACTGTGGTATATTTTTTTTGTTTACAAACATTTTTTTTTTAAATTATGCTGGCCATACACTATACTAAAATTCGGCCGAAAATCGGTCGTAAAGAAAGATCTTTAGTTTTTCGGCCAGTTAATGGGCACAAAATCGAAAATCGTTTGGACGTTTTTGAGCCGAAAAAAGGAAGGTCAAGTTTGGAAATTTTCTGACAAACGAACAATAAATCGGAAGGTTAATGTGTTTCCCGTCCGAACTTTCTGCACTAGGTATATGTAAAAAAAAAAAAAAAAATTTTTTTTTTTTTTTTTTATATCCACTGAACGATTTTTTTTTTATGTCCACTGAACGATTTATCGGCCATTACATGATGGCACTATCATTTGCACTCACAAAAGATCTTTCGTTTTTGGAAAGTTCGTTCGGACGATTTTTCGTGGAGTGTATGGACAGCATTAGTCTCAATACAGTTTAAATAAACATTGGCAAGAAGTACAAAAAATGTATATATCAGCAGTAAGCATCTGAGAAAAATAAGCATAGCAGTTATTCGAGAGGTAGAAAAAAAGCTCATGGTTTGTATAAAAGGCTACTCGGCAGCATAATACATTGACATTAATCGGCCAGTAACATAATGGGGGTTAAAAAAAAAATAAAAATTAGCCCTTTTATAGTACAAAAAGATCAAATCTCTACTGTAAATATTACTTTCACTGTCCCACACTAAAAAATTAACCCCTTAGACCCCATTCACACCTGAGCGTTTTGTAGCTTGAAGCCTGAAGCTACAAAACGCTGGAGATGGTTCACATCTCCACTACAAAACGCCGCAAAAATCACGACAAAACGTGGTAAAAACTGCCGCAAAAACGCGGAAAATGCTACGCTCAGGTCTGAGCCTTAGAGTAGCGATTATTTGCTCTTTTTGTACTAATTTTTAGGTTTTTTTTAACCCCATTATGTTACTAAACATCTCAGGCCGGGTCACACCTCTGTGCTTTTTGCAGAAACACACTAAAGTTCATTTACATGGTTTCACATCCATGATTTTTTCAGCTGCTGCTTATTTGGAAAGGGCAAGGACTTTTTTTGGTTCAATGTAAGTCAATGGAGAAGCTGCAAAAAAGCATTTTTGTGGCAAGTTGTGTTTTTTTAATCTTAAAATTATAATGCAAATCGCAGCAAAATTACCTTTTTTATAAGGCTATTAACCGATTATTCGATTAATCGAAACAATAATCGGCCAACTAATCGATTATGAAAATAATCGTTAGTTGCAGCCCTAGTTGTAGAATCCCAGGGTGATAGAGGGAAGTGTAACCGCCCCTGTGTGTGGCAGATAGTAAGATCCCGCCGGCATGCAGATATGAAGGCACAGCAAAGGAGCCCTTCAGATGGACACGGCAAGCCCCGCCGGTGTCCGTGTTGTCACCGGACCCCCGATGGAACTCCCTGAAGGCCCAGAAGCCGGCGGAGAGGTGAGTGCCAATCAAAAGAATTTAAGATTAATCGATCAATTAAAAGTTAATTTACACAGCCCTATTTCTAATCCTTATGCTGCTGGTATTAGTTCATACAGTAGATAAGGAGGTCAATTTATATTTATGTTTTAAACTTTATTTGTATTTCTTCAGTTGCTTCCTGGTTTCTGGCCTAGGCCAAATTATATCAAGACACAAACCCAGGAGCAGGGGCGGACTGACAACTCATGGGGCCCCTGGGCAATAGAAGATTATGGGGCCCCCAGGCTTACAGATGGCCACCAAGCCAGGTGGCAGTACAGAGGTGGGGCAGCTAAAATCTCGGAATTTTCACATCAAAAGCATGTAGGTTTTGGACATATCAGGGACAGATGTATAAAAAACACAGATTTTTACATACTGTCCCTGGTTTTACAGAGCCTGGAAACACTAATGGGGCCCCATAGTGGCATGGGGCCCTTTGGGCAGTGCCCAAGTTCCTCAATGGTCAGCCCGCCCCTGCCCAGGAGTCTTCATGGGCATTTTTGTTTGCGTTCATTTGGCCTGAATGCCTAAGGCAAGGGCAGATGGATTCTAGGAACTAAATGCTACATGAATTCATCTGCCCTTACTCAAGATAGGCACAACTAAAAATGGGGGTGTTTTCTCCAAAAAAAAAAAAAAAGTACAGAGACATGGAGGGATGGGCGAGTTTGCTTTGGATATCAAAAATGAAGTTTATATAATTTTGGGTTTGTGGTGCTCAGACACAGGTTAATTCTGCTTTTAAGCAAAACAGTTTGACCAATGACCACCCAACCACAGCTGGACGGTGAAGGAGCATTGGCACAATGATGAGGTCAGCACTGTCAGCCTGGTGAGCCGGGAGTTAAGCTTTAAAGGGGTTGTAAAGGTTCGTTTCTTTTTTTTTCTAAATAGGTTCCCTTAACCACTTAAGACTCTGACCATTATGCAGCTAAAGGACCTTGCCCCTTTTTGCGATTTGGCACTGCGTGGCTTTAACTGACAATTGCCCGGTCGTGCGCCGTGGCTCCCAAACAAAATTGACGTCCTTTTTTTCCCACAAATAGAGCTTTCTTTTGGTGGTATTTGATCACCTCTGCGGTTTTTATTTTTTGCGCTATAAACAAAAATAGAGAAAGACAATTTAAAAAAAAACACAATAATTTTTACTTGTTGCTATATTAAATATCCCATTTAAATTTTTTTTTTTTTTTTCCAGTTTAGTCTGATACGTATTCTTCTACATATTTTTGGTAAAAAAAAATCGCAATAAGCATATAGTAATTGGTTTGCGCAAACGTTATAACGCCTACAAAATAGGGGATAGAATTATACATTTTTTATTATTTATTTATTTTTACTAGTAATGGCGGCGATCTGCGATTTTTGTCACAACTGCGATATTGAGGCGGACACATCGGACATTTTTGACACATTTATGGGACCATTCACATTTATACAGCAAAAAGTGCTATAAATATGCACTGATTACTGTACAAATGTGAGTGGCAGGGAAGGGGTTAACACTAGGGGGCGAAGAAGGGATTAAATGTGTACCCTGAGAGTGATTCTTGTGGGGGGAGGATACTGACTGGGGGAGGTGACCAATGGTTGTCCCTATATACAAGGGACACACCATCTGTCTCCTCTCCCTAAGGCCTCGTACACACGATCAAATCTGTCTGCTGGAAACGGTCTGCTAGACCATTTCAGCAGACAGATTCGATCGTGTGTACGGGCGAGCCGACGGATTTGGCCACCCGACAGATTTCAAAGCATGCTTTGAAATCTGTCGGCTGGGAACCCGTCCGCCCGACATGTCTGCTGGTTAGTATGCTAACCAGCAGACATGTCTTCTCGCACACGCGCTGAATGATTTTGACGCATGCGCGGAAGTGTTTTACTTCCTGGTGCGGTGACGTGGCGGCGTCAACGTCACCGCCACGTCACCGACACGTCAGCGCACTGTCTGCTGGCGGGGATTTTGGTTTGCTCGTGTGTACACGCGACCATCCAAAATGCCAGCAGACAGATCTGTTCAAATCGGTCGGTCCGACCGATTTGAACAGATAGATTGCCTCGTGTGTACGAGGCCTAACACAGGCATGTCTAAAGTCCGGCCCGGGGCCAATTGCGGCCCCGTTCCAGTTTAATGTGGCCCCCCTGGTAATTTGGATATATACTGTATTTATTGGCGTTGCCTCAGAAGGGACAGGGAGGGGGGATGAGTGCTGTCAAATTACATACAGGAGAATCTCCTGTTTACTTGGTGGCATCTGTAATAGGAAGTCTCGTCTCCTGCGTTGCCATTGGACGACTCCTCTGTCTATCATAGGAGGCATGACATTGAATTAAAGAGGCTGCTGTGTAAATAGGAGATTCTCTTGTATGTAATCTGTTGGCTCCCCCCCCCCCCCTTCCGAGGCTGCAGATGGGCATCGACCAGACTGCATTCATGGCAATGGAGAGGCTGCATTCATGGCAATGATTGGGCTGCATTGATGGGCAATGACCCTTATTTTGCTTCACAGTTCTTTATTTACATTTTTTTTGCCCTGAAACTTCCCTCCTAAAGTGAAGGTGCGTGTTATACCCTGATAAATACGGTATATCCAAATAACACGCCCAAGCTCATCTCGTCACCACACACAGCCACAAAGGTAAGAGAATTCTTGTTGGGTAGTGTATTAGTGCTCGGGCAAACACACTTAGACCGAATTTTAATAGTTCAAACAATTTTAGCAAAATGATCGGCCCTCAAGCATGTGCACTTCATCAAATCTGGCCCTCTTTGAAAAAAGTTTGGACACCCCTGTCCTAACAGAACGTGGAGCTCTGTGTTTACACACAGAGCTCCACGTCCCTGCTCTGTGACTGCCGATCGCGTGTGCGCGGAGAACATCGCGGCCGCCAGGCATGCGCATCGGCACCTGTGTGACGCAGAGGGCGCGCACACGCCCCCCAGTGGCGTGGCCGGAGGCCGTATATAGTCAGCCGCTAGGTGGCTAGTAGTTAAAGGAACCTATTTAGAAAATAAAATAAGGCTATCGTACTTCCATCAATATACATTCCCATTCTCCACATAGTTTGCTGGTGGGAAAAAAAATGTTTCAACTTAATTTAAAAGCCAAAAATAGACTAAATGAAAGAAGTGAATTGGGTGTTGAGGCCTCACACGAGAAGAAAGGGATTTCGGTGGGAAGCCATAATCAGAGATTTCCTTTGTATTTAATTGTACATGTAAGAACTAAGTGTAAAGGGAGCCGTGTTTAATCCATGTGTTTTTAATCCAACCCAGTTCTAGATTCCTTTATTATGTTTTGAAGTGGTTTGAAATTCTCTTGAGGTGAGCCGCAAATTCTGAATGAAAGAAATCTCAAGGTCGGAGTTATCTGTATTTATTTTAAAAGTTACCAAACACTGGGATCTGATTGCTGGGAGGGCGATATGCTGCTTTAAAAGGGCAAAACTATTCCCAAAACTTCTGCTATGTACAAAGAAAAAAAGAGCTATGCTGATTAAGGAGAGTGTTCCCCAAAGATCCCGTACTAAGGAAATACCGGAGCTGCCCCTTACTGATCGCCCCCCGCTACTGTTGAAAATCCTGGCCCTGACCTGGAATATCAGATATAGCCGCTGTTGGGTCAGCTATCAATATACAATAGTTGTAGTATGGGCATGGGTGGTTCAGAGGTGTTTCGCATTTTCAGATTCAGCTCTGATGCCATCCTGGAATTAGCCACAGCCCTGCATGATGACATCACCAGTCTGACACACCGCTCACAAGCAGTACAGCCACTGGTCAAGGTACTGGCAACTAGGGGTGCAACGGATCACAGTTGATCCGTGATCTGAACGGGTCACCCCCTTCGGATCGGCACGCTATGCGATCCGCGGACTACCGCCGTGGCTATAGCATTAGGAAAGGCCGCGGCTTCAGCCTAGCTTCAGAGCCGCGGCCATCTTGGTACGGTGGCCCCTCCTCTCTGTTTACATCCACAGAGGAGGGGGAGCCCGCGCTCAAGGGACACACACGCCGCTATCTGATCTGAGGTCTGCAGGGGGGGGGCTCACTGTGTGCCTGTACTACGGAGGGGGGGGGGGTAGGTCACTGTCTGCCTGTACTACGGGGGGAGGGGGTCACTGTCTGCCTATACTATGGGGGGGAGGGGTCACTGTCTGCCTGTACCACTGGGGGGGGGTCACTGTCTGCCTGTACCACTGGGGGGGTCACTGTCTGCCTGTACCACTGGGGGGGGGGTCGCTGTCTGCCTGTACTACTCGGGGGGTCACTGTCTGCCTGTACTACTGGGGGGGTCACTGTCTGCCTGTACTACTGGGGGGGTCACTGTCTGCCTGTACTACTTGGGGGGGGGGGTCACTGTGTGCCTGTACTACTTGGGGGGGTCACTGTGTGCCTGTACTACCGGGGGAGGGGGGGGGTCTTTTTTTTTTTTTTTTGCTGATCTAAACAATTATCCGATCCGTGACTGCTGATCCGGGGAACGATCCGTTGCACCCCTACTGGCAACCCTGCATTTCCTCGCCAGTGGATCTTTTCAGCGTACAAGTGGAGTGGTGGCTGGGATGTCACAATCCACCATGAGCAGATGCGTGCACCAGGTTGTCCCCGCAATCCTCACACGCATGTCCCACCACATCATCAGACCCACCCAAGAGCATCTGCAGCAGAAGGCAATGAAGGATTTCTACAGCATTGCCGGATTTCCACACACCGTGGGTAGGGTGACCACAATTCCAAACTACCATTCAGGGTAGGGGTGCAACGGATCAAAAAACTCACAGTTCGGATCGTTCCTCAGGTCGGCAGTCACGGATCGGATCATTTTTCGGATCAACAAAAAAAGAAAAAAAAAGTAGTACAGGCACACAGTGACCCCCTTCCCACCATAGTACAGGCAGACAGTCACCTCCCCCCCCCCCCCCTCCGTAGTACAGGCAAACAGTGACCTCCTCCCCCCCCCCCTCCGTAGTACAGGCAAACAGTGAGGGGGGCCCCCCCCCGTGCAGACCTCAGATTAGATAGCGGCGTGTGTGTCCCTTGAGCGCGGTCTCCTCCTCCTCTGTGGGTGTAAACAGAGAGGAGGGGCCGCCGCCGGGTGGGCCAAGATGGCCGTGGCTCCGGAGCTAGGCCGAAGCCGCAGCCTTTCCTAATGCTATGCCCGCGGCGGTAGTCCGCGGATCGCATAGCGATCCGATCCGTAGGGGGTGACCCGTTCGGATCACGGATCAACCGTGATCCGTTGCACCCCTAATTCAGGGACACCCTCCCTTTCCAAAAATCAGCTTGTGCTGTCCGTCGGACAGTTTCAGCGGACATGTCCCTCCGTGTGTAATAGGACCGCCTGTCTTTTCAGACAATCAGGTGACAGGTATCAGACCCACTTCATGATTGGCAGGGAGGAGGATCAGTGTTGCAACAGCAAATATTCATTTGCTGGTGCAACACACCTGGGTGGTCTCCAGACGCAATGCTTGAGCCTACCCTATTTTGAAGCCTATTAGAGCCTCTGGCTCTAATCAGGTGCTTCAAAACACACCCCTGACCTAGGAATTCATGCTTCAGATTTTTACATACTGTCCCTGGTTTTATTGAGGCTGGGAACCCTGATGGGGCCCTCTAGTGGCATGGGGCCCTCTTCAATAATACCTTCTTCTGAGTGTGTATTGTCCCTGCTTCATTGTGAAGATGGTATGCTGGAGATGGGTGAGATGCCACTTATCATATCTATATTCCTGAATATGTATGACTGTAATTTTTTATGTAAAATGTCATATACAGTTTTGTCCTGGATTGCCAAATTGTTTATCTTTTAACCACTTAAGACCCGGACCAATACGCTGGTAAATGACCCAAGGTGTTTTTGCGATTCGGCACTGCGTCGCTTTAACAGACAATTGCGCGGTCGTGCGACGTGGCTCCCAAACAAAATTTGCGTCCTTTTCTTCCCACAAATAGAGCTTTCTTTTGGTGGTATTTGATCACCTCTGCGATTTTTATTTTTTGCGCTATATACAAAAATAGAGCGACATTTTTGAAAAAAAAACACAATTTTTTACTTTTTGTTAAAAAAAAATCAAATAAACTAAATTTTAGTCAAACATTTAGGCCAAAATTTATTTAGCCACATGTCTTTAGTAAAAAAAAAAAACTACCTAGCGGGAACAGCGGCACTAATACAGCGATCAGAAAAATGATCGCTTAGTGACGCTGGCAATAGGGAGTGAAAGGGTTAACTAGGGCGGTGATCAGGGGGTTAAAACTTTATTAGGGGGGGTGGGGGGGCTATCCTGAACCTAACACTAACTGTTTTTTACAGTGCCTGTCACACTGACACTAAATGCAGTGATTAAATCACTGCATTCAGTAACACTGTGACAGGGGGGTGGGGGGGGCGATCACAAGGGGTTAATATGCCTATGTGAGTGTGTGTCAGTGTTGTGTTGGTGCACACTTACTTGGCATGTCTTCTCTCATCAGCAGCGCTGGGAAACAGCGCTGCGATGAGAGAATACATCATTTCCTCCTTCCTGTGTAAACACAGGAGGAGGAAGTGACAGGCTGGGAGCGCGCTCCCATTGGCTGGGAGCGATCGCGGGGGGGGCGGAAAACACGGACATCCGCCCGCAGATCCCGGATCGCTCCCAGAGGTAGGGAGACCCCCGCACGCCGCGGAGGGGGTCCCGATGGGACCCCCGAACCGCACTCAGGCGGGGACGTAAATTTACGCCCTTGTGCCTGTACGAGCCATGTTGTGGCCGTATATGTGCGTGCGGGGGTCTTTAAGTGGTTAATAAAGAAAATTCTGATTTAAAAAAAAAGTTGTTGTTTTTTTAGCAGTAAATAATACATTTCAATTTATTTTAGTGATAAAAACACTGATTAGGACTCCACGAGACGACCTCTGATGGTATGCTATGGTATCGGGCACCAAGCAATAGCAGGTCCTATAAGTCCTGTAAGTTGTGAGGTGGGGCCTCCATGAATCAGTTTTTCAGTACATCCCACATACGCTCAATTGGATTGAGATCTTGGAGAACTTGTCGCATTCCTCAAACTATTCTTCAACCATTTTTGCAGTGTGACAAGCAGTGGCAGCTGGTGTTTTTTGTTTGGGGGTGCAGCAAACAACCACCCACCCCCTGTGACACCTCACCCCCCCTCGCTGTCTGCCGGTCCACTGGCACTTACCCAGTCTAGGCGGCTGGCACATTGGGTAGCAGCAGGATCAGGCATTGGCAGGCACATCGGGCATCGGTTGGGATCGGGGCATCCACGGACATCAGCCTGTTGCGGGCATTGGGCAGCAGCTCCTGTGTTTTCTCCTCCTCTCTTCCGCTGTGCTTCTCCACCCCTCCTCCTAGGCGTCCAATAGGATCGCTTGTCCTTTCAGACAATCAGGTGACAGGTATTAGACCCACTTCCCGATTCGCAGGGAGGAGGATCAGTGTTGCAACAGCAAATATTCATTCGCTGGTGCAACACACCTGGGTGGGCTCCAGATGCAATGCTCGGGCCTACCCTATTTTGAAGCCTATTAGAGCCTCTGGCTCTAATCAGGTGCTTTAAAACACACCCCTGACCTAGGAATTCATGTGCAAGGCGTCCTGAAATGGGCCGGGCGCATGGATAGGGTGGCTGACAGTTGTGAATAGGGGAGGCAGCCACAATGGATGGGCGGCCCCTGGTGATGAGGCGCATTAACACTTAGATGAAGGAGTGTACTTGGTCACCAACAATGTTTAGATAGGTGGTACATGTTGAGTAATTTACACATGAATGGCAGGACCCAAGGTTTACCAGCAGAACATTGCCCAAAGCATCACACTGCCTCCTCAGGCTTGTATTTTTCCTGTACTGCATCCTGGTGCCACTTCTTCCCCAGGTAAGTGATACACATGCACCCCGCTATTCTACATGAAGTGAAATAAAACATGATTCAGACCGGTGCATACAGTATGTCCCATAGGCGTGCGCAAGGGTTGTGCTAGATGTTCCTAGGCACACCCTAATCCTGGGATTGGCAACCTGTCAATGGTGGGCAGGGGACGGGTAAACTGCAATTCTTCCTTGCTGGTCCTCAGAACCTGAAAAGGAGAGGTAGTGGGGGTGGAATTTAGTGGAACCGATCTGTATTCTCCTTCAGCAGCAGCTGAAAGTAGGCTTCTCCTCCTCTCCCTTTTGTCAACATTCAGCTGCCACAGGAGGAAAATATAGGGGATGGGTACTAATATATGCCACCCCTCCTTCCTCTTCCTTCTGTTGCCCGGGTCCCCCATGTGTTACCTTGCTCTCCCTTCCTCCCCTTGTTTTAGTATGTAGAGTGGGGAAGAGGTCAGTAATGATGTCAAATGCATATGTGTTGGAGCTTTGGGGTTCACACTCTAATGCAGGGGTCTCCAATCTGTGGCCCAAGGGCCAGATGCGGCCCTTTGCTAGCCTGTATCTGGCCCCGGAGTATTATTCCTGCCAATGATATGAGGCAATATTCCTCCTACTGACGCCAACAATTGGACATTATGGTCCGGATTCATAAAGCACTTGCGCCGACGTATCTCCAGATACGCTGCGTAAGTGCAAATATGCGCCGTCGTATCTGTGCACAGGACCCACAAACTAAGATACGCCTAAAAACAGACTTCATCCCACCTACGTAACTCGTCTACGCTGGCGTAGAGTGGGCGCATATTTACGCTGGATGCATGTGGTGCTCCCATTGATTTTCTATTCAAATATGCAAATGAGGGAGATACAGCGATTCACAAAAGTACATGCGCCCGACGCAGGCTACGCGATGTGCGCGTAAGTTGTACGTCCGGCGCAAAGTTATTCCCCATAAAGGAGGTGTAACTTGGCAACAGACGTGCACAGGTCAGCTGGAGAGTAGCTGCAGCAGCACCGTTACGGACGAGCTGAGCATCCACACTTGCAGGACAACACATCTGTATGCCAACATGCCAGGGGCAGCTATGGTCATAGCACTACTGCGTCCACAGGCATGGAGGAGGGCACAGGAGAGGATCTACCGAACACGCATTAACGTCTTTGGCATGGGGGAATCGGAGGTGTTTTGCATCTTCCGATTCAGCCCTGATGCTATCTTGAAATTAGCCACAGCCAGGGCCGGCGCAACCACCAGGCGGACCGCAGCCTGGGATGGGGCGAAAAAATTACTTTTTTTTTTTTTTTGTAATACCGTATTTTCCGGTGTATAAGACGACTTTCTAGCCCCTTAAAATCTTCTTAACCTAACAGCTTACCTTACCAGAATCGCTGCCGTACGATTCGTGATAGGCGAACACTGAACACAGTGCCTCATGGAAAGCTGAATGTTCCGCCTATCACGGAACAGAAGACGTCGGAGGCGCGGCTTTTGAAAAATCGTACAGCCGCGATTCTGGTAAGGTAAGCTGTTAGGTTACACGACCGCGATTCGCATGGGATAAGGTAAGGGAACGGTCTGGTCATGTAATGGGGCAGGTCTGGTCATGTAATGGGGCACGGTCTGGTCATGTAATGGGGCAGATCTGGCATGTAATGGGGCACAGTCTGGTCATGTAATGGGGCACAGTCTGGTCATGTAATGGGGCACAGTCTGGTCATGTAATGGGGCACAGTCTGGTCATGTAATGGGGCACAGTCTGGTCATGTAATGGGGCAGGTCTGGCATGTAATAGGGCACAGTCTGGTCATGTAATGGGGCAGGTGTGGCATGTAATGGGGCACAGTCTGGTCATGTAATGGGGCAGGTCTGGTCATGTAATGGCCAAAATGGAGCTTCGCTTGTGTAGGCAGAAATCCTTGCACCGGCCCTGGCCACAGCCCTGTATGATGAAATCACCAGCCAGACGGGACGCTCACATACAGTGCAGCCACTGGTCAAGGTACTGGCAACACTCCATTTCCTTGCCAGTGGAACTTTTCAGCGTACAAGTGGAGTTGTGGCTGGGATGTCACAATCCACCATGAGCAGATGTGTGCCCCAGGTTGTCCCTGCAATCCTCACACGCATGTCCCACCACATCATCAAACCCACCCATGAGCAGAAGGCAATGCAAGATTTCTACAGAATTGCCGGATTCCAATGCACTGTCGGGGCCATTGATTGCACACATGTGGCACTACGGCCCCCCCGTGCCACAGAGCACATATACCGCAATCGTAGGCAGGGGCATTCCATCAACACACAGGTGATAGCGATGCCCAATACCTCATATGGCACGTCCGTGCCAAACACCACGGGGCCAGCCACGACAGCTACATATACCGTCAAAGCAACATCCCAATGGAATTTGAACAGAACGTGAACAGGCCAGGGACAGCTGATTGGTTGGTGAGTGACATGGGAGTCAGGCATGACTGTCGGACCCCATGATGCAGACATCACGAGGGGCACATGCACGGCTAACATCCTCCTGTCTTTTCCCTTCCAGGTGACTCGGCATATGCACTTGGGCCCCATCTCCTGACTCCATACCGGGATCCCCAAACCAGAAGAGAGAGAAGATACAATGAAGCACACATACGTAGCCGTGCAGTGGTGGAGCGCACATTTGGCATCCTGAAGTCCCGTTTTCCGATGCCTGGATAAGTCCGACGGGGGCCTGTTGTATTCCCCAAACTTTGTGTGTCAGATGATCGGTGTATGTTGTGTGCTGCACAACTACGCCATGAGAAAGGGCCTGAAGATTGACATATGTGATGACCTGACCCCCGAACCACACAGTCCCCCCCTTCCTGAGGCGACCCCGTCTGCTGAAGGAACAGCAGTCAGGTGGTGCCTCGTGGAACATATCTTTGCACGTTAAACACACACATTCATCATGGCACACGGACAATGCACGCATGCACACTACTGTGGTCCCTAGCTCACACACACCACATCCACATCACATTGGTTTTGCCCAAGTCCACCACATGGGACTTGGGAGCAGCAACGCCACGCCAAGGCCCCAATGATGTTGCTGTCCATTCATAGCACATTCACACGATTGTGGGGATAACCTCTTCCTGACTAACCAAGGTGACACGCCTTGCTGGCAGGAATGTCACACACATACTCACACACCAGTCACACTGTAGCAGCACCGGGCAAACCCTGCCCCTGCAAACTGGTGTCCGGGCACCACTTCTGCACTCCTCACCGTGTGCAGTAACAAAAAAGAAAAATATAGGGATCATGCCCTTACTGGAGAATGGCACATATATCTGTGCACGTCCAAAATAAAAATATGTAAAGCTCATACTCTAAGCAGAAAAAAATTCAGAGAACAGTCATTTGCCCTCTCGTGGGCCAGGCCTCGTGCTACAGGTACGGCTCCTCAATTGTCTGGGGGGCGACTCGGGTGGGGTGGGTGGCACATCATGAGGAGGGTTATCCCCTGGTCTGTCGCTCCTGGAGCTGATGGCAGATGAAGCCTGCAAGCCCTCCAGCGCAACGGGTCAGAACGGTGTTAGTATCTGCCTGCATCCACAGCTGGCGGGCGTTGGTCTGCCGCTAGAGGCGCCTGTTCTGCCGACCCTCTGTCTGGATGGCAGCAGTGTTGACCTGCACAACCTCCCCCAGGCTCTTCACCTCTGCCAGGATCCCAGATGCTGTGGCCTGCAGCTCCACAATAGCCACAGTGTGCCGGTCCTGGGTGGCCTGCACGTCCCCAGTGATGGAGATGCAACAAACTTCAGCTTAGCCTTTTACTGTATATTAGATACAGTTTACAAAAAGACTCCGCTGCACCTATCAATCGTACTCTGCAACACCCAGATCCCTGGACCAAAGATGACGAGGGACCCCCTGCTAACATGTGGTCATGCATGGCATCTAAGGTCTGGCTTTGGTCACACAGGCTTGTGGCCATGGCTGCGCAGTTTGCATTGATGTCCTGCAGTCAGTCCGTTATGGCCTGGGTATGGGCAGCCTGTTGTGTGAGGCACTGCTGCATATCCGAGGACCCAGGAAAAGAGGCCAGGCTGTCAGCCACTCTGTGCAGGTCACTGGCAATATTGGCCATGTGGCGCGTCTGCCGTGCCTGCTCCCTCTCAAGCCCTTCTTGGAGGGAACCGGCTACACCCCTAGTCTTGGCCAGAGCCTTCCTAGGGGAAGTAGCCGGTTGAGTCCGTCTGGACAGAATAGCCCTGGAGGGGGTTCCCCTGATGGGCGTGGAGGTCTGAGAGGGTCTGGGGAAGATGGAAGCCTCCTCAAGATAGAGGCATTCCTCTAGATGGAGATCCACCTGCTCCTCAAGAACTACCTCTAAAGCAGAGGTTTGGGCACTCCCCTCCACCAATGTCTCATGGCTTCCCAGGGGAGTCAGGCTGAGGTTGAGGATGTTCCGAGGATGGCGTGGGTCGGACACAGCCAGACGATGGCCCAGCTCCCTCCAGCACATCTGTGGATGACACAAAACATTCACATGTTGGTGGACCCACACACTTGTCACATATTCCCTTCCACCCCTTCACATGCTACACACCGGATGGGGGATAAAACACACTTACCTGTCCTCAAGTCCTGTTCACTGGAGTCAAAGCCCTCCAGGCTCTCCACCTGCTCCTGCTCCAGGCACATTGCAATGATCTCCTCCTCAGGTGTCAACTTCACAGAAGAAGCTGGTCTGCCTCCCGTGCCCCTGAGGTGCCTTCTGATGCTGGCCAGCTTATCCCGGACACGCCGGCGCATGTCGTTGATCTTTTTGCTGATGTCCTTACAGGTCCTGGATTTATGCCCAAGGGCATTGACCTCCAGGGTGATCTTCTGGAGGATCTCCTGCTTCCTGGCCCTGCTGGTCCTGGCGCTCTGTGCCCCATGGGGGAACGTGTTGTACTTCGAGATGGCTGAGGTCAGGATAGCCCTCTCATCTGCCGAGAATTTTTTTTTTCTCCTGTCCCTGTCTACCTCAGTATCGGACATGGCTCAGACCGCAAAAGTACTCTGCTCCAGGGGGAAGACAAGCAAGCTGGTGTACTTTTGTGCTGGATGGGCGTATGGCTGGGCGTATTTATGTGCTCGGCGTAAGCTGGTGGGCCGGCGTATCTCAGGAAGTTGCGCCGGCGTAGTTGTGAGCATGCGCATAGGGGTGATGGGCATACATCCGCGTCACGGCGCATGAGCTGTTCATGATACGCCGGGCGTAAAACACTGCACCACGCTCGGACCATCATTTGCATGGGGTCACACCCACTTCCACCTACGCCGGCTTACGCCCACGAAATATACGCCGTGCTGGTGCAACTTTGGGAGCATTTGCTTTGTGAATTCCATGCTTGCCACTCTGCGCTGCGTCGGCGTAGCGTAAAAGATATACGCTACGGCGGCATAAATGTGCGCCGATGTCTGTGAATCCGGGCATATATCCTCCATTGATACCGATGATGGGGTGATCTTACTCCCAATAATGGGGCATTACTCCTCCTCCTACTGTCCTACTGAACACAAACTCCCGAGACAATGTTTATTCTCACTGATGCTGGGCCGTGACATTTTCCACTGGCACAATCTGGCCCCCTAAAGCCTAACCACTTAAGGACCCCCGCACGCACATATACGGCCACAGAATGGCTCGTACAGGCACAAGGGCGTAAATTTACGTCCCCGCCTAAGTGCGGTTCGGGGGTCCCATCGGGGGACCTCCGCGGCGTGCGGGGGTCCCCCTGGCTCCGGGAGCGATCCGGGACGAGCGGGCGGATGTCGGCGTTTACCCACCCCCCCAGCGATCGCTCCCAGCCAATGCGCGCGCTCCCCCTTCTGTCACTTCCTCCTCCTGTGTAAACACAGGAAGGGGGAAGTGATGTAATCTCCCATCGCAGCGGTATTTCCAACCGCTGCGATGGGAGAAACACCTCACAGTAAGTCCTGCACCAACACTACACTGACATACACACACATAGGCATACTTAACCCCTTGCGATCTGCCCCCCCACCCCCCCTGTCACAGTGTCACTGAATGCAGTGATCTAATCACTGCATTTAGTGTCGGTGTGACAGGCAGTGTAAAATCAGTTAGTGTTAGGTTCAGGATAGCCCCCCCACCCCCCTAATAAAGTTTTAACCCCCTGATCACCGCCCTAGTTAACCCTTTCACTCCCTATTGCCAGCGTCACTAAGCGATCATTTTTCTGATCGCTGTATTAGTGTCGCTGTTCCCGCTAGGTAGCTATTTTTTTTATTGCGATTTTTTTTTTTTTTACTAAAGACATGTGGCTAAATAAATTTTGGCCTAAATGTTTGACTAAAATTTAGTTTATTTGATTTTTTTTTTAACAAAAAGTAAAAAATTGTGTTTTTTTTTCAAAAATGTCGCTCTATTTTTGTATATAGCGCAAAAAATAAAAATCGCAGAGGTGATCAAATACCACCAAAAGAAAGCTCTATTTGTGGGAAGAAAAGGACGCAAATTTTGTTTGGGAGCCACGTCGCACGACCGCGCAATTGTCTGTTAAAGCGACGCAGTGCCGAATCGCAAAAACACCTTGGGTCATTTACCAGCGTATTGGTCCAGGTCTTAAGTGGCTAAAGAACAGTAAACTGGCCCTTTGTTTGAAAAGTTTGGAGACCCCTACTCTAATGCAATAGACTGTGAACACCTATGGTATGTCCTATAGTTGAGACTGTAAAGAGATAGGGACTGCACTTTGCAAGATGGCCATGAGAGGGCAGTGTGGCTTCACAAATGTATTAAAAAAAAAAAAATGTTAACCTGAGTAATTGAAACAGTTCAGTTATGTTTTTTGGGGTTTTATTTTTGCTGACTAGCTGGAAAGTGTGTTGGGTGTCTTATATGTAAGGGATGGATAGATGGACGATACTCTGTTAGGCTTTTGTAAAAAAAAAAGCAAAACAAGGATGCTTTCAAAAACGTGAATACGATATATAAATATGTAGCGCCCCCCCCCCCCCTTATTGGTGGGGTGCTACGCTAAAGCTAGTGGGGAATGGGAGAGTTAAGTTACTCCCATTCACAAATTGCCTAAATTTGGGGTGCTGCCATTTGGAATTGCCTTGTAGGTGGTCTGCATGTCAGGGGGGTGTTATTACCCCTCAGTGACAGTCGGCGCTAGAGGGGGTTCTGACAGACCCACCTTCTCCCAGCAGCCAATCAGAGGAGCTTTTTCTTCTCTGGACGTGCTGGCGGGAGGGTATATCTGGGGCAGTCGCCTGCGTGAGCTGTGCTATGCGGGGCCCGAGTTCCAGGTGCGGCATCCACCTTCAGGGTGCGCGCATCCCTGGGCCCCGCCATCGAGGCCTGGCCAAGGTTGCATACCCAGCGGAACTTCATTTTGATGCAGAGAGGGGCCCCAGCAGCTTGCTGGGTCCCAGATCCTAAGCGGGAGCTGAACGGTGGAGGATCGGATCGGGAGAACCCAGAGGCAGAGGTTGTCCTGGATGTCCTACAGCCAAAAAAATAGGTGGGCTCTATCTTAATTCCTGCAAATTTGAATGCACATTGTGAGAAGCTTACAGCGTGCAGAGCATAGGCGTGTGCAGGGGGCGTGCCAGGTGTGCCTGGGCACACCCTAATCACGATGTGTGGTGCTGATTCCCCCTACTGCCCAGCCCCCCCCCCCCTTGTTGACCTCCCTGCCCTGCCGTGCTGCTGGCTTCCCTCCTCTCTCCCCGACTGCTGCAGGGGATGTTTCAGGATGGAGAGTGGGGGAAGGGGCTAGTAAGTATGTAATTTACCAGCCCCTTCCTTTTCTAATTGAACACAGTGAACACACTCACTTACTGTGTCCATTTAGAACTGAAGCATAGTAAACTGTGTTTACTATTGTAGCCCTACCCACGAAGGAGTCGCTGGTTAGATTTGGGACCGGTGTTTTACCTTTGTAGCTTGTCTAGGGGTATGATGAAAGGCAGATGGTGTGAGGAATGACGGAATGTCCAAACAGCAGGATGTCGTTTTCTGTGCTTTTATTCTTGTGCCCAACACGGCAACAGGTAACTTCAGGTGAATAAAAGAAAAGGTAATGAAAGAAGAAGTTCCAGGTTCAGGCCTCAACTATATACAGAAGCAGTCCTGCTTCAATAATACCTTTGCTTAAGTCGCCACTCCAGTCGGAAGTGGGTGCAGTGTACCCGGACAGTCTCTCTCACAGAACTGGCAGCCGGAATATCACTTGGAACTCTGAGAAGGAAGCAAGCCTCTGCCACAGACTTGGCTCAATAGAATAGGAGAGGTAGCTCTGCCACAGGCCCTTGCTCTTAAACGTAACTTGATGGAGCGATTCCTTCTCAGTAAAGTAGTTTGCCTGAATTGTCTTCAGGTAGATCTTGATTTTTTGGGTGACTGACTGACAGGTTGCCATATATCAAACTCTCAGTGTCCGGTCACCTTGATCCCCGATGGCTCGTCTGGGCCCTATTGGATCGCCTGCCTCCGGACTCTTCTCAGACTGACTCCCCACTGAACAGCACAACTCGCTTGGGATCTTCTCTTAGAAGTGTGGACCCAGTAAGTCACTGTGGCCCCTCTGCAGCTTTAGTTGCTCCGGGCCATGAGGGACCAGAGTCAGGAACTCCACATAGAAAGTGCACCCCGGCCTGGTAGGCCATAACGCCGGGGCCCGTAATGTGCGCACACCCCAAAAGTGGGTGTTGCACCCGGATCCAACCTCGAACTCCCGACGCCAAGAAGGCGCCCTAAAGAAGTACCCTCCCCCAGCATGCCCAGCGAGGAAAAAAAACTCGTTTGATTGGCTGCTGGCAAGAAGGCGCTCTCGCTGGTCTCCACTGTTGCCATCTGTCTTTCCAAGCAGGGGCGGATCCAGAGTCCGGGGGGGCAATTTTCCCATTGCCCCCCCCCCCCCCTGGATCCGCCCTTGTTTCCAAGAGGGTAAAGCATCTCTGGGACACAGAATGCCACAACAGCACAGCGCAGCACTAAACTAACGTAAATCAAATGGATGAGAGCTGTGGAACTCTGTCATCCCAGTCTAAATTTGAACAGCGTCCGTACTTGAAAGTACAGGGGCGCTACACTATGCTTCAGTTTGTGAATGAACAGGAAGCCAATAAGCACAAACCAGTTTATTCATTGCCCTGTGCAGCTAAGGCTGCAGAGAAAGGCATGTGTGTTTGAACTTTGGGATACCCCCCCCCCCCCTCAGTACAGACACCCCACAGTAGTGCAGACCTCAGACAGTAACCCCCCCAGTAGTGCAGACCTCAGACAGTAACCCCCCACAGTAGTGCAGACCTCAGACAGTAACCCCCCACAGTAGTGCAGACCTCAGACAATAACCCCCACAGTAGTGCAGACCTCAGACAGTAACCCCCACAATAGTGCAGCCCTGAGACAGTAACCCCCACAGTAGTGCAAGGGAAAGGAGGGGGTGTCTAATAGTCGGTGGGTGCCATCCCGCAGGCTCTGGTGGTGTCCGCAAGGCTTTTCAGTGTGGATGGGTCCTAGATGGGTCCTGGAAGCTCCTCGTTAACCAGCGTGGAACGCAGAAACGGAACAGACCTGTTCCGTTTCTGCGTTCCACGCTGGTTAACGAGGAGCTTCCAAGACACATCTAGGACCCATCCACACTGAGAAGCCGTGCGGACACCACCAGAGCCTGCGGGATGGCACCCACAGACTATTAGACACCCGATGGACTACCACTCCCAGCGAACCTGTGAGTACACACTCTGTTACTCCCATTTTCTGTAAAATGTTCTTTTAAGTAAATTTTTTTGAGCTGGCGCCTCCACCCCCTCCTTTCTCTTGAACTGTTTACAGAGGTCATGGACACCCTCTATAGCAGTGATGGCGAACCTTGGCACCCCAGATGTTTTGGAACAACATTTCCCATGATGCTCAATTACACTGCAGAATGCATGAGCATCATGGGAAATGTAGTTCCAAAACATCTGGGGTGCCAAGGTTCGCCATCACTGCTCTATAGGAAGGCTGCCTCCTCATAGTTCACTTATCTGTGAGACCCTATCTATAGGTACTGTCAAAGTTACCATTATTACTGCTGCTCCCCAAGCATCAAGTCATTACGAGCGCCGGAATAACCACCCTTTTTTTTCCCCACAGTAGTGCAGACCTCAGACAGTAACCCCCACAGTAGTGCAGACCTCAGACAGTAACCCCCACAGTAGTGCAGACCTCAGACAGTAACCCCCCCACAATAGTGCAGCCCTGAGACAGTAACCCCCCCCCCCCCACAATAGTGCAGCCCTCAGACAGTCACCCCCACAGTAGTGCAGACCTCAGACAGCGGCGTGTGTTTCCCTCGAGCGCGGGCTCTTCCTCCTCTGTGGGTGTGAACAGAGAGAAGGGCTGCTGCCGGGTGTACCAAGATGGCCGCCGCTCCAGAGCTAGGCTGAAGCCGGGGACTTTCCTAGGCCGAGGCTCCAGAGCGCTCCGCTGATCGCGGGATGTGCCGATCTGAACGGGGTGACGATCCGTTGCACCCTTAGTCAGAAGGAGCCGGAACTACAAGGTAAACATCGACTCCTTCTGACAGCTCCGCAGACACATACTCAGCGGCACGGGGGGGGGGGGGGGGGGGGGGGCTATTGGAATGAATTTGCAGGCAGCATGTTCCCCACCCCTGCCCTAATGCAATAGGCTTTGCCCACGTATGGTGCAGAGAAATAAAGGAAAGCAATTTTAGCAGAGGAGTGAGTGAGAAACTTGTATAGTGCAACACTTGCGAACTGAATCGCCTCAGGGCGCTTGGTATCCATTTCCTACTGTATTTTGCCTTCAGAATAGATGGGTTTTGAGTTTTTTCCTGAAGGCCTGGTGATTCACTTCCATTCATAAGAGAAGAGCGTGTATAATTGCAAGACTCAATGGAAGGCTGGAGGTCAGTTTTAACTGCTTAGCGACCGCCCCACGCACATATACTGTGGCAGGGTGGCCACTCTGTGCCAGATCACATACCTAGTATTATACACAACGGGAACCCAACACCGGTGCCCACTGATTAGACATTACAGAGGCAGAACAACAATCTACCTACTGTATGTAAACAAGGCAGATCGTCATTCTGACAGAGGGGAATGTACTGATCCTGTGTTTCTGCTAAACAGGAACAGGGATCTTTGTTTTCCTCTAGTCCAGGGGTGTCCAAACTTTTTTCAAAGAGGGCCAGAATTGATGAAGTGAACATGCGTGAGGGCCGACTTTTTTGCCTGACATTCTTTGAACCATTAAAATTCGATCTAAGCGTGTTCCTCCGAGCATTAATACACGGCCCAACAAGAATTCTCCTGCCTTTGTGGCTGTGTGTGGTGAAGAGATGAGCTTGGGCGTGTTATTTGGATATACCGTATTTATTGGCGTATAACGCGAACAGGCTTACCATTGCCTTGAATGCAGCCTCACCATTGCCATGAATGCAGCCTTACCATTGCCATGAATGCAGCCTCACCATTGCCATGAATGCAGCCTCACATGTGCCATAAATGCAGCTTTACTATTGCCATAAGTGCAGCCTGATTGATGCCCATCTGCAGCCCCGGAGGGCAGATAGAGGGGGCGGTGACAAGTGCCAACAGGTTACAAACAGGAGAATCTCTTGTTTACTCTGTGGCCTCTTTAATACAAAGTCCTGCCTCCTGTGATAGACAGAACAGTCGTCCAATGGCACACGGCGCTCCCAACAAGTTCCTCCAGGCTGTTCCACTCGCTGTTTTCCATCTACAGCACCTCACCACCATGTGCGGACACTCCTCATACACCGGATGATGACTACATCCACGGCTTCATATATGCCTATTATCCACTTTTAATGTGTGAGTAGCCATTTGGCCGTTCTCCTTTTGTACCTTATTTTATCGATTAAATACGTTACTGCACTTAGATTGGGCGCATCCTTGTTTCTTTTTGTCTACCTATGTACAGAGTATGCTTCTGCTCTTCAGGGATTGCTGCCGCTAAAGTGCTAATTTGGATTTCCTGTGGACTTATGAACTTATCATTTATTTTGTTTTCCATGAATACTTATTTTGATATCTAGACCATTTGTCAAAGTAGTTCTATTATCCACCTCCCCTTGCGCCATCAGACAATATATTTTTGACATCCCAGGAGACGGGACTTCCAATACGGACACTGCTAAACAGGAGATTTTCTTCATGTAATCTGACGCCGCTCGTCCTGCCCCCTCCCTATCCCCTCCAAGGCAGCGCTGATAAATACAGTATATATATTTTGTGGTCCTGGGGCCCCAAACAGTATATATATTCAAATCCCCAGGGGGGCCATATTAAATCAACAGGGGGGCCGCATTTGGCCCGCGGGCCAGACTTTGGACAAGCCTGCCCTAGTCAAAGCATCTCCCCTATAGTGAGTAAGCACAACTTAGGCACACATTTAACCCCTCGATCACCCCTGTTAATTTTTTTTTTTATTTATTGGATGTGTTTTATAGCAGAAAGTAAAAAATACTGGGTTCTGCTGACTTTGAATTTTTTGTGGGGGGCGGAATGCCTCTTTAAGAAGAGCTGTAGGAATATTTGTTTGTGTAGCCGGGTGCTCTGCCTGCGCTCTTCCCCACCACTATGCTGCTCTGCAGGCTGAGAGTAGCAGCAGGCTGTGTGTGCAGCCACTGCCTCTCACTCGGAGCTTCCCCACTGTGCAGCTTTAGGGGAGTCTCTGTGTGAAGGTTTCCTGCTCTCCCTCCCGTTTGGCAGGCAGCGGACCAATCAGGGAAGGTTTGAGGGGGGGGGGGGGATCAGTCCCCTTTTGAGCACTGTATCAATTCAGAGTATTTGGGACTTGAACTACAAAACCCACAGAGCCCTGAGAGAGAAAAAATTGTCGGCCTTTTTTGTTTATAGCACAAAAAATTAAAACTACAAATACCACCAAAAGAAAACTCTATTTGTGGGGGAAAAAAAGGACAAAAATTTTGAGTACAACGTCGCACGACCATGCAAGTCAGTTAAAATAACGTAGTGCCGTATCACAAAAAAATTAAATAAATCTTCCAGAGCTGAAATGGGTAAAATGTTGGATGCTAACAAAAACATAAAATAGATTTTCTCCCTTTCGGTCTGTTAAACCATTGAAAGCACTTTGTTATATCTGCGCATTAAGTGCAAACAAATACCTGTTCATTCTACCAGAAATCCAGTGAGCGCATAAGTTCCTGTAGACTCTGTACTGCAATGGAATCCCAGGAAGTGTTATCAACCCCTAGCCAGTTCTATAGAATAGTGTTGCTCACGAATATTCGTTACGAATATTGCATATTCGAGTATTCGCGAATAAATCGAATATCGCGGTGAATATTCGCTATTGCGACTATTCGTATTTTTTCAAATTTATTTTTAACCACTTAAGACCCGGACACATACGCTGCTAAATGACCCAAGGTGTTTTTACAATTCGGCGCTGCGTCGCTTTAACAGACAATTGCGCGGTCGTGCGACGTGGCTCCCAAACAAAATTTGCGTCCTTTTCTTCCCACAAATAGAGCTTTCTTTCGGTGGTATTTGATCGCCTCTGCGATTTTTATTTTTTGCGCTATAAACTAAAATAGAGCGACAATTTTGAAAAAAATCACAATTTTTTTACTTTTTGTTATAAAAAAAATCAAATAAACTAAATTTTAGTAAAACATTTAGGCCAAAATTATTTCAGCCACATGAGTAAAAAAAAAAAAAAAAAAAAAAAAATCGCAATAAAAAAAATAGCTACCTAGCGGGAACAGCGACACTAATACAGCGATCAGAAAAATGATCGCTTAGTGATGCTGGCAATAGAGAGTGAAAGGGTTAACTAGGGCAGTGATCAGGGGGTTAAAACTTTATTAGGGGGGGAGGGGGGGCTATCCTGGACCTAACACTAACTGATTTTACACTGCCTGTCACACTGACACTAAATGCAGTGATTAGATCACTGCATTCAGTGACACTATGACAGGGGGGTGGGGGGGGGGGGCGATCACAAGGGGTTAATGTGCCTATGTGTGTGTGTGTCAGTGTTGTGTTGGTGCACACTTACTGTGGATGTCATCTCTCATCAGCAGCGGTGGGAAACACCGCTGCGATGAGAGGTGACATCATTTCCTCCTTCCTGTGTAAACACAGGAGGAGGAACTGACACGAAGGGGGAGCGCTCCCATTGGCTGGGAGCGATCGCGGGGGGGGGCGGAAAACACGGACATCCGCCCGCTCGTCGGCGATCGCTCCCAGAGCCAGGGGGACCCCCGCACGCCGCGGAGGGGGTCCCGATGGGACCCCCGAACCGCACGAAGGCGGGGATGTAAATTTACGCCCTTGTGCCTGTACGAGCCATTCTGTGGCCGTATATGTGCGTGCGGGGGTCCTTAAGTGGTTAAAACAGATCACATCCTAGTGATCTCCATCGACGTCTAAAAGCATTGCTGGTATGATTAGAGACCCTGGGCCGAGTAGCTGAGGCGATCCTTTTATGTTGCCGAATATTCGCAATGCGAATATTCGTATTACGAATATTCGCGAATACTTTCTCTGCCCTTCTGTGTTTTGTGTATAAAAAATAAAATAAAACATTTGCTTTAGTTTAGTCATATAAGTTTGTGTAAGTAGAGTTAGTGTTTAGTGCATATTAGTTTAGTAATCCAGGAAATGATCTCCGTTTTCGCGTGTTGACGAGAATTTCGCAATCAATTTCGCATTCGCATTAGCGAAATTTCGCAAAAAAATGTTTTTTGATAAAATATCACGAATATTTGATATGAACGAATATTTCGCGAATATTCTTCTATATATTCGTGAAATATTGCAAAATCGAATACGGCGTATTCCGCTCATCACTACTATAGAACACCTCCCCTCTCTCTATGCTATTGTGAGGAGGAGGGGGAGGTGTTCTGTAACTATAACACACTTTCTATCCTAGGGTGAAAATGTTGCTGTTCTATAGATATAGTACAATTGTTGTCACCCTAGGACCGAAAGTGTGTTACTGCCAGAATCACCAGGTATAAAGAAAGGGGAACAAAAGCCAGAAATAAAAAGAAAAAGAATGCAGCCACCACATCTGAGTACTAGTAAACTGCAATACGTCACCTTTTGTTCCTAGGATTATATACACGTTAAAGCGCAGTTTGACCCAAAAGTGGAACCTCCGCTCATCTGCTTCCTCCCCTCCCCCCCCCCTCTGGTGCCACATTTGGCACCCTTCAAGGGGAGGGGGGACAGGTACCCATTTTTGACAGGTATCCTTCCCCACTTCTGCGACGCTGTCCCTTAGAAGTTCGGCCCCCTCCTTCTACCTCCATTCCAGCTCCATTCCCTGCGGGCACTCCTAGCGGTTGGCAATTAATTGGGATTCTCTAGGACAGGGGTCTTCAAACTACGGCCCTTCAGTTGTTCAGCAACTACAATTCCCATCATGCCTAGTCGTGTCTGTGAATGTCAGAGTTTTACAATGCTTCATGGGACGTGTAGTTCCGCAACAGCTGGTGGAAAGTAATTTGGAGATCCCTACTCTAGGATCCTCATTTGGACATAAGTAGTGCACATTATTTGTGGTCATGTGCACTACTTTATGTATACTACAAATCCCATACTCTATAATACATAGTCCATCTCAGGAGCAAGCAAGAAAGGGTGACTACATTTCTACATACAGTGGGACCATGGAAAAATGAATGTACCCACCCTCTAACAGCAAGTCCGATCACAGCAGCAAAAGAAAAAGGAATTTGGAGATTTGAAGGAGGCTGAGGGAAGTAGAAAATGATATATATTTATTAATATTGCACAATTAATCGTCAAGAATTGTTATTGCGATCTTTTTCCCATTGCGATTCTTGACACAGGGTTCAGATCTTTGACATGAAAATAATTTTCTCTCTGCTCTCAGCCAAAAGTCAAAGTCTGGGCAGCCTGCCAAGTTTTGAAAACATTCTTTATCAGTGGAATAATAAGTCTAAACATTGTATCACATTGACTTTTATATCAAAGGAATATACTTCTGTATGTAAATTTGGAACGTTTAACCACCAAACCTTTTTCTGACAACTCTTTTCAAGTTAAAATTATAATTTTTTTTGCTCGAAAATTACTTGGAACCCCCAAACATTGTGTGTGTGTGTGTGTGTGTATATATATATATATATATATATATATACACACACACACACACACACATATACACATTTAGTAGAGACCCTAGAGAATAAAATGGCGGTTGTTGCAATATTTTATGTTGCACTGTATTTGGACAGCAGTCTTTTTAAATGCAATTTTTTGGGGAAAAAATTACTTTAAAAAAAAAATAGCCAGTAAAGTTAGCCCATCTTTTTTTTTTTTGTATAAATGTAAAAGATTTTTACGCTGTGAGAATCGTGATCTTAATTCTAAGCAAAAAAATTGTGATTCTCATTTTGACCAGAATCGTGCAGCTCTAATATATATATATATATATATATATATATATATATATATATATATATATTAACCGCTTGCCGACCAGCCGCCGCAGTAATACGGCGGCAGGTCGGCACTGGTGCGTGAGAGCCCGTAGCTCTACGTCGCCACCTTCGACGGGCACACGCGATCGCTCGTTACAGAGCGGGGAACGGGAGCTGTGTGTGTAAACACACAGCGCTCGTTCCTGTCAGCGGGGGAAACGCTGATTTTCTGTTCATACAATGTATGAACAGAAGATCAGTGATTTTCCCTAGTGAGTCCACCCCCCCATACAGTTAGAACACAAATAGGAACACACTTAACCCCTTCCCCGCCCCCTAGTGTTAACCCCTTCACTGCCAAAGGCATTTTTATAGTAATCCAATGCATTTTTATAGCATTGATCGCTATAAAAATGCCAATGGTCCCAAAAATGTGTCAAAAGTGTCCGAAGTGTCCGCCATAAGGTCGCAGTACTGAAAAAAAACGCTGATCGCCGCCATTACTAGTAAAAAAAAAAATAATAATAAAAATGCCATAAAACTACCCCCTATTTTGTAAACGCTATAACTTTTGCGCAAACCATTCAATAAACGCTAATTGCGATTTTTTTTTACGAAAAATATGTAGAAGAATACGTATCGGCCAAAACTGAGGAAAAAATTTTTTTTTTATATATTTTTGGGTGATATTTATTATAGCAAAAAGTAAAAAATATTGCATTTTTTTCAAAATAGTCCCTCTGTTTTTGTTTATAGCGCAAAAAATAAAAACCGCAGAGATGATCAAATACCACCAAAAGAAAGCTCTATTTGTGGGAAAAAAAGGACGCCAATTTTGTTTGGGAGCCACGTCGCATGACCGCGCAATTGTCAGTTAAAGCGACGCAGTGCCGAATCGCAAAAAGTGCTCTGGTCTTTGGACAGCAATATTGGTCCGGGGCTAAAGTGGTTAAGAATGCATACTTGAATAGATTTTTTAAAACCAGAGTTTAGTGTCACCATATCATATTTGATATAGTGACGACACTGCTCCTCCGTAGATACTGCATAGCGAGGGAGGGTTGTCATCTTAGGACAGGAAGCATCTTATCTAAGAATTGGTACTTCAACATATTACATTTTTGTTCTTGTGTTTAGATATTGAGTCTTCAAACTTTAAAAAAAAATCAACAAAAAGATGAACAACAAAGATTGGAAGTCAAGTTTTATAAATATTTTACAAAGTTTTACAAATCTACTGTTTTACAAAAAAAAGAAAAATGTGAGAAAAAAAAATATATATATATAAAGTAATAATTTATTAGTCCTCAGTCTTCACAATTCTTTTGCAATCCATTCCTCCCAAGAGAGTTAGAGGAGATACAAAACCAAACTCCAAAATTCACCTGTAAAAAATAAAAAAAGTTAATGACAGTTATATCAGGAGAAAAGGCGATGCATGTTCTGCCTGTCTTCTAACTCCTATTTTGTTGAAAAATAAATAAACACTCCCCTCTGGGTGATCTATGTACATTGCAGGGGTTTAACCAGCTTTGTTACAGATTCCTATCTTTTGTTAGTCTAAGGAAATACCACATTAATCGGCGTATAACACGAATCTTAATTTTAAGAGGGACGTTGCCGTTGCCCATCATTGCAGCCTGATCAGTCCCCATCTGCAGCCTCACCATTGCCCATCAATGCAGCCTCACCAGTTCCGGAATACACAGAGCTGGGATCTTCTGTGTAATTGGCGCTCACAGGCACAAACTGTGTTACCTCCTGGCTTGGCTCCTATGATAGACAGAACACTGCTCCAATGCCGGGACATGTGACGTCTATGCTAGGAGCCAGGACAGGAGGCGGGACTGTGTGTGACTGCGAGCACCAAGTACACAGGAGATCCCAGCTTTGTGTAATCCGGTGGCACTTACCCCCTCTTTCCCCTCCAAGGCAGCCAGGTATCGCGTATACAGGCATACCCCACTTTTAAGTACACAAAGCGGTTTATTTACTAAAGATGTTCAGTGCAAAATCAGTCTCACTTCTGCATAGAAACCAATGAGCTTCTAGCCCCAACTTGTTCAATTAAGCCTGGTAATAAAACCTGGAAGCTCATTGGTTTCTATGCAGAAGTGAGCCTGATTTTGCACTGAACAGCTTTAGTAAATAAACCCCATTGTGTACATAAAAGTGGGTATATATTTATAACTGGACTAAAGGATCACTAAAGGATTTTTTTTTTTTTTAGCTAAATAGCTTCATTTACCTTACTGCAGTACTGGTTTCATGTCCTTATTGTTCGTTTTTGCTTTGAAGTTGCTGTAATCCTGCTCTGTTCTCCACACTTCCTGCTTGTCTGTTTCCTTATAACCACAGTGCTGGGAGCTTTCTCACGGTGGTCTAAGCTGTCATTACTGTGTGTCTAAAACTTCCCAGATTGATTTTAATCAGATTAATTTTAAAAACAAAACACTGCCCTGGATTTGTTTGTTTTTGTTCTGTGTGTCTATTTCTACTTCACAGAAACATGAAGCCAGTTCAAAAGTGAAACTAACCTGCAGGCACATTATATGATTGATTTTCATCTATTTTTAATCATTTTGAAAAGGAATCAGTTAACTTTCATGTCTCTATACCCTTTAAACAGTCATTTCAGCAATAAAAAATGTTTCCTTTAGTGACCCTTTAATGATATAAAGGACCTTGTGAATGAGATTCCCCCACCTACTAGACACAGGCACATCACTTCACTGTTACCAGAATAAGGGCCTGTGTCTATGGACTTTTTTGTTTACTTTTGTTTCATATTCTCATACAAGTCAATGGAGATGTAAACCCGCTTGAAGCAGGTCAAATTCAGCTCAGAAGGAGATCACCTGCAGGTCAAATATAACTGCCAATGAATTCCGAACAACCTCAGAATCCTCCCAAAATGATGCCATCCACACAAACCCAAAGCCTGTTGACAGGCCCTTAGTGACTTGTTTCTAGGGGGTATCCCACTTGCAATTCTGAGCCGCCCCCGAAGTCGTACAAGAACCTTTTTCTAAGTCGGAGCGACTTGCGTCGCTCCTATTAGAATGGCTCTATTGACTAGAATGGGAGGCGACTTGTCAGGCAGCTGAGTCGCCTGATGAGTCGCCCCAGTGTGAACTGGCTCTAAAGGTGAACCAACCTTTTAAGGGACTAGGATTTTCACTCCATCCAGAAGAAGGAAATCAATTTCCGATGGATATGTTCCTCAAAACATTTCAGAATTTTCTTACCTCAATCATCTTTTTTCTCAATTTTATCTTTTTCTTTTTCCTCCGCTAAGCGTCGCAGTTTTTCCTCCCGTTCCTGCTTTAACTTTGCCTCAATTTTTTTACTTTGGTATATCTTGACACCAGCGAAGGCCAGACACAGCAGCACGGTCTTTGCTGCTAAAATGTACATCAACAATGGGAAATTCTCCAGTGCCTGCCATAGGAAAACAAATGTCAGTGATTTAAAACATTAAAGGGGAGTTCCACCCACAATTTCACTTTTTAAATATAATTACCCCTGTAATACACAAGCCTAATGTATTCTAGTAAAGTTGGTCTGTAAACGAAGGTCCGTTTTGTTAGGTTGTTACAGCATTTAGATTAGTTAGTTTATAATCTAGAAATAGACCGTGGCCATCTTAAGTGTGGGCATCATGAAGCCAGACTGTATGACTTCCTGGATTTCAGCTTTGCATATCTCGCACATGCTCAGTGCTGCACAAGCAATGTAATAGGTTTCAGTCAGGTTTGCAAGGACTACTGGGAAACATGATGCCTATCCCAGAAACCCTTGCAAATAGCCTTGTGACTTAATAGCCTAGGCTAATAAGGAGGAGGAAGTAATGAAGGACTACAAAATAAAGGTATTTACAAGCAACAAAATAAATAAAAATTGTCCATTCTGAACACTATGAGATTAGGGCATGCAGCACAGACAAACATAAAAAAATGGGTGGAACTCCACTTTAATGCCGCGTACACGCGACCATTTTTAATGGTCTAGAAAAAAACGAAGTTTTTTTTCAACCCAATTATTGTTAAGCCTGCCTTGCCCACACACGATCGTGAAAAAAAAAAAAATGCTCTAGCAAAGCGCGGTGACGTACAACACGTACGACGGCACTATAAAGTGGAAGTTCCGTTCGGATGGTCGCCACCCTTGGGGCTGCTTTTGCTGATTTTGTGTTAGTAAAAGTTTGGTGAGAGACGATTCGTGCTTTTCAGTCTGTTACAGCGCGACGAATGTGCTATCTCTATTACGAACGCTCCCGTCTCGTAACTTGCTTCTGAGCATGTGCGTTTTTTTCACGTCGTTAAAGCCCACACAACCATTTTTTACAACATTCAAAACGATAACGTGAAAAACGACGCAAAAATTTAGGGCATGTTCTAAATTGTTAACGGCCATTTTTAACGTTGCGAAAAATGCTTTGGAGCGCACACACGATCGTTTTTAATGACATTAAGACCCCATTCACACTGAAGCGTTTTAGCGTTAAAAATAGCGCTAATAAAACGCTCTCTATGCATCTCAATGTACCCTTTCACACTGAGTCCTGCAAGCAGCATCTTTGGAGCAGCTTTTGGGCACTGAAAGAAAAAACTCCAAAAACGCTCCTCTCCATTGAAATGAATTGAAAGCGCTGTAAAAACGCCTTACCCTTTCACACTGAGGAGTTTTTCAGGCGTTACAGCGCTAAAAATAGCGCCGTTATACCGCCTGAAAAACTCCTGCACTGCATACTTAATTTGAAAGCCCGAGGGCTTTCACACTGAAGCGATGCGCTGGTGGGAGAGAAAAAAAAAATCTCCTGCCAGCAGCATCTTTGGAGCGGTGAGAGGAGCGGCGTGTATACCAATCCTTCACCGCTCCTTCCCATTTAAAACAATGGGAAACCGCGGTATTAACCCTTTATCGGCCGCTAGTGGGGGGTTAATAGCGCTCCGCTAGTGGCCGAATCCTGAGGCAAATCCGACGTTATAGCGCCGCTATTTTTAGCGGCGCTATACCGCCACCGCAGCTCCCGTCCCAGTGTGAAAGGGGCTTTACCCTTTCACACTGAGGCACTGCAAAAACGCCCTAAAACATTAGGGTCTTAGCGGTGCTTTACCAGCACATTGGGATTGCAGATGAGGCTTCACTCGAATAACGCTCGAAAAACGCCCCAGTGTGAAAGGGTATCCCCCCCCCCCCCTCGCAATTACCACAACGGTAAATCCAGCGGTCCTGTGACCCCCCCGCTCAACAACTCTGATCCGCAAAAACCCCCGCTCAACAACCTCCGATCCGCGGAACCCCCCCCCCCCCCCCGCTCAACAACTCCAAGATCCACGCTCTCAACAACTCAGATCCGCAGGAGGTATGCCGATAGGCTGCACTAATGAACAACCACTGATGGGGAGGCACTGATGAGATTGCACTGATGTACAACCACTGATGGGCACTGATGAGGCTGCATGGATGGGCGAAATTAATGGGCACCAATAGGGGGAACTGATGGAGTAGGCACTGATAGGTGCCACTGATTGGGGTTGTACTGATAATCAGGGCACTAATGATCAGAGCCCTGATTATTAGTGTAACCGATGTGCTGACAGGCTTGTCAGTTATACCCCTTTCACATTTGTGTGACTTGTCCTGCGACTTGGGACTGCAAAGTCGCATGACAAGTCGTACCCCATGAGTACCATTCATAACTGTGCGACTTCAAAGTAGTCCTTGCACTACTTTGGTCCGACTTTGATGCGACTTGAGGTCCACTGTAATTTTCCCTTTAGACTCCTTTCACATGGGCGTTCCATTTGTCAATTTTTTGTCCATCCATTGACAGACATCTGTGCATCTCTATGGCAAAATGGCTGATCATCCGTTTATATCTGCATCCATCAACATCAGTTTGATGGACAAACTGAAACGCCTGTGTGAAAGGGGCCTTATCCCGATCTGCTGTGTCCGAAGGACAACGATCACAGAGCATGGCCGATGCAAGTCGCAGGAGGCGCGGATCTGGGAGGACGTCTAGGGATACTCTCCCAGAACTGGATGACTATGCTGTAGCCGTCATTCGACTATAGTGCGGTCAGCAAGTGGTTAAACAAAATAATTTTTACACATGTGTATGCAAAGGAATACATGGAAGTGCTCCTTGTCACATTTTTTTTTCTGCCAGGAATATCTATACATCATTACTATGCAGTGTTGCCAACCGTCCGTATTTTTACGGACAGTTCGTAAAAACAGGCACTTTTTTTCCTCCCCCCGTTCGTAGTGGTTGCATGGACATACCTCCCAACTTTTCAACTAAGTTGTTGAGCGGGGGGGTTCCGCGGATCAAAGTTGTTGAGCAGGGGGGGGGGGGTTCATCGCCAATCGTGGGACCGCTCGATAAATCACAGTAATCGCGGGGGGGTTGGGGCGCGGGACTTTAGCACTGATTGCGGGACCACGGGATTTCCGCCAATCGCGGGACAGTCCAGCGAAATGCGTGACGGTTGCGAGGTATGCATGAAGATTGGAGGCAGGGGGTGATTGAAGGCAGGGGGTGATGGTGGCTTCAGTGGCACCACAGAGGGGGGTAGAGGCAGGGGGAGATTGGAGGCAGGGGGTGTTGGTGGCACACCAAAGGGGGATGGTGGCACCGAAGAGGGTGGGGGGCTGGAGACAGGGGTTGTTGGTGGCACTGCAGAGAGGGATGGAAGCAGGGGACGATGGAAGCAGGGGGTGTTAGTGGCAGGGGGTGTTGGTGGCACTGCAGAGGGGGATGGTGGCATCACAGAGGGTGGGGATGAAGACAGGGGTTGTTGGTGGCACCGCAGAGAGGGATGGAAGCAGGGGACGATGGAGGCAGGGGGTGTTAGTGGCACTGCAGAGGGGGATGGAAGCAGGGGACGATGGAGGCAGGGGGTGTTAGTGGCAGGGGGTGTTGGTGGCATCGCAGAGGGTGGGGATGAAGACAGGGGTTGTTGGTGGCACTGCAGAGAGGGATGGAAGCAGGGGACGATGGAGGCAGGGGGTGTTGGTGGCACTGCAGATGGGAATGGTGGCATCGCAGAGGGTGGGGATGAAGACAGGGGTTGTTGGTGGCACTACAGAGAGGGATGGAAGCAGGGGACGATGGAGGCAGGGGGTGTTGGTGGCACTGCAGAAGGGGATGGTGGCATCGCAGAGGGTGGGGATAAAGACAGGGGTTGTTGGTGGCACTGCAGAGGGGGATGGAGGCAGGGGGTGATGGTGGCAAGGGGGTAAAGGCAGAGAGGGATGGAAGCAGGGGACGATGGAGGCAGGGGGTGTTGGTGGCACTGCAGAGGGGGATGGTGGCATCGCAGAGGGTGGGGATGAAAACAGGGGTTGTTGGTGGCACTGCAGAGGGGGATGGAGGCAGGGGGTGATGGTGGCAAAGGGGGGGGGTGAAGGCAGAGAGGGATGGAAGCAGGGGACGATGGAGGCAGGGGGTGTTGGTGGCACTGCAGAGGGGGATGGTGGCATCGCAGAGGGTGGGGATGAAGACAGGGGTTGTTGGTGGCACTGCAGAGGGGGATGGAGGCAGGGGGTGATGGTGGCAGAGGGGGGTGAAGGCAGAGGGGGATGGAAGCAGGGGGTGATGTGACTAAATAATTTACCCTTATTATATCGCAAATAACAAAAATATGTTTTTTTACCTTAAATCACTTATATCCTAGCATACTTGTTTGTAGCCTAAATACTGAAATTTGCACCTAAAAATGTAATTAAGTAACTTTTGTGAAATGCCAGTAAAAAGTGGCTGCGCCAGTAAATTTCAGGTGTCGTGCCAGTAAATTTCGTAGGTTAACAACACTGGTACTGTGCACAAGTATCGTTAAACACATCCTTAGTCCATAAGGGCTCATTGACGGCCGCTCACCGCCAAGATCAGCGTATGTCTGGTGTTTACACTCCGCTGGCAGGCTGAGAGGCTCCGCAGCTGTCTGCATGTAATCACACATGGAGCGACTACCTGCAGTTAGGAACAGAAGAGCGACTCTGGGTGCAAAGGCCTCAGATCCTCCCGCTCCTGTCTGCATGTCAGTCAGATTTCAATAGGCAGCTGTGTCCACACAGCCACTGTGTTTGCCTTCACCTCAAATGGCAACAAAGGCAGCACAAAGGACAGGTGTCAGCGTCCGTCTGAACGGAGGTTATTTACCTTGTTTACTGTTATCACTCAAAGAAAGGAATAGAAAATTCTAAATATTGGGTTGTCACCAGAACAGGAATAGAGGGGAAATCTCTCAACGGGCGGCGCCACGTCTGGCGACAACAAGCAATTATCTCACTTCATGGGGATTTCTTTTACTTCCTGTTTTGGCTGTGGGACAGGAAGTGAAGGCAAATCTCCCACCAAAGTGACATGGCAAAAAGAAATAAAACTGTCAGGAGAAGTCTGTTCAAAATGAGTAAGGGATGTTTTGCCTTTAGTTTTACTTTAAATATAGTGTTTTAACTGCTTCAGGTATGTTTTCAACATAAAAAAATAACAATTACATACAGTAAAACATTTTTTGTAAGCTACTTATCTGTACAAACGCTTCTAGCTATTAAAGAGTTAATATGTTCTTTTTTGCCACTAGATGGTGATTTATTTTCTTCCCTCTTTGTGTCTCCACCTTAGCAGCCATTTTGTCTGAGCCTCTCCCTTGCTCTTGCACTAAAATGATCTCCATAAAAATGGCGGACACCCCGGAAGCTCAGTGCACTGTACTGCGGACACATCAGTAATAGGGCTCTAGCAGCCTTTCCCACGTGTGTCAGCTCGGCAGGCTGCAGGATGGGGTCTTTGTAATTATTATTACTTCCATGGAGAAGATAGAGATCTGCTGATGCCTTATCATACATGTCACAGATCTGATTTCTGATGTCAGGCAGACATCAGGAGGGGAATTATTAGAGACTTTAATGACCCCCCAAATCTTCCTCACTATCATCTCCCCTTTAAGAAGCCATGGCTGCCCCCATCATCTGACCTCTCTGGTCTGCTCTGTCCATGCTGAGCTCCTGTCTGTCTGCAGATCATCATCTGTGTGGGATTGTCACCGTCTCTACGATCTGCCGTCATCTGTGTGAGATTGTCGCCGTCTCTACGATCTGCCGTAGTCTGTGTGAGATTGTCACCGTCTCTACGATCTGCCGTCATCTGTGTGAGATTGTCACCGTCTCTACGATCTGCCGCCGTCTGTGTGAGATTGTCACCGTCTCTACGATCTGCCGCCGTCTGTGTGAGATTGTCGCCGTCTCTACGATCTGCCGCCGTCTGTGTGAGATTGTCGCCGTCTCTACGATCTGCCGTCATCTGTGTGAGATTGTCGCCGTCTCTACGATCTGCCGCCGTCTGTCTGAAATTGTCACCGTCTCTACGATCTGCCGCCGTCTGTCTGAAATTGTCACCGTCTCTACGATCTGCCGCCGTCTGTCTGAAATTGTCACCGTCTCTACGATCTGCCGTCATCTGTGTGGGATTGTCACCGTCTCTACGATCTGCCGTCGTCTGTGTGAGATTGTCACCGTCTCTTCTATCTGCCGTCTGCACTTACCTTCATATTGAACTCCATGGTCCTAGATTGTCGGTGCAGTGAGATCAGAACGCTTCCTCTGCTGATCACACTTGTAGTTGAGCTGGATCTATATCCTCAGACTGGATCCGCCACTGGGAGGAGCCCGACACCTTCCGGAATGTTCAGGCCTGTTCTGAAGATTGGCAGAGAACAGCTGTGTGTAGTAGTCGTAGTCACCGTCTAGCTTCTGCTGTCCTATAGATCTATGTCACAGAACCAGCTGGAACGACTGACAAAAATAGCATCAGATGTACATTCCGTGACCCCCAAACCAAAACTTATATGTCCTGAAAAGTGATGGGTCCTGATCTGTCGCATTATTTTATATAACACATTACTATAGAACTACATGAGTAATATATCAGAGTTTTGAGGTTTATTTATAGTTTGTACCTTTTGCCTTTCTTGTCATTTTAGAACTTCCCGATCACAGAATTTTTGGGTGATGTAGACAGCGGAAGGATCTTGATTTGGTTGGCTGAAATCTATTCTTGGTGATTTTATTTATAATTTTTTTTTGCTTGTGTAAAAATATCCAGAGACCATGAGATCCAGTTCTGGTTCTGGGGCTGTACTGATAATCAGGGCACTAGTGATCAGAGACCGCCAGGAAGTTGGCATCGCTCTGCGCTAATCACAGGCAGGGAGACATTTCCCGATGCTCGGCTGCAGAGATCGGGAAATGTTTCACTGCCTGTGATTAGCGCAGCGCCAACTTCCTGGCGGGCTCTGCACGTGGAGTGTGCGAACACGCCGGAGCTCATCCTTAATCACAGCCAATGAGACATTGTCGCGATGCGTGGCTGCAGAGATTAGCGCAGCGCAGTGCTGACTTCCTGGCGGGCTCTACACGTGGGGTTTGCGAACACGCCAGAGCTCATTCTTAAAGTGGTTGTACAACCACTTTTACCTACAGGTAAGCCTAGATTAAAGGTACAGGTGTTGTAAAGTTTTTTTTTTTTTTAAAGCGGAGGTTCACCCTAAAACTACTCTGTCCCATAGCATCAAGCATACTTTTTTTTTTTAATCACTCTACTTACTGTTAAATGAAGAATTTTCTTTTCTCTCCACCGCGGGTGAATGGCGTGGCTATGTCGCGTCACGCCTTCCGAAAATAGCCGATTTAGGACTCAGCTCTTTACGGCGCCTGCGCACAGACCTAGGAGCTGACTGCGCAGGCGCCGTATATAGCCGAGTTCTATGGCTATGGTGCGTCACGCCCTCCGAAAAAAGCCGAAATAGAACTCGGCTATATACGGCGCCTGCGCAGTCAGCTCCTAGGTCTGTGCGCGGGCACGGTATAGCCCCGGAAAGAGCCGAGTCCTAAATCGCCTATTTTCGTGAGGCGTGACGCGACATAGCCGCGGCATTCACTCGCGGTGGAGAGAAAAGAAAATTCTTAATTTAACAGTAAGTAGAGCGATTAAAAAAAAAAAAAACAGCATACTGCCGCTGACGCCAGTATGCTGGATGCTATGGGACAGAGTAGTTTTAGGGTGAACCTCCGCTTTAAATAACAAACATGTTATACTTACCTCCACTGCGCAGCTCGTTTTGCACAGAGTGGCCCCGAACCTGGTCTTCTGGGTCCAGTTGTCTCGGCTCCCCCCTTAATGCGAGCAAGCTCCCATGGTGTTGAGTTTGTGCGGGCGCGCTCCTGTGATACAGCCGGCGGCTCGTCATTGGATGTGATTGACAGCTTATGCCTGCGCTGCTTTTAATCCCATCCAGTGTAGCCAATCAACGGCCAGGGTGAGCGGTGACGAGGATGTTGAGGGCGGGCGTGGGACTTTCGAGGGATCAGATAAGTATAACGGGGGGGGGGGGCCGTATTGTCAGATGTTTTTTTACCTTAATGCATCCTATGTGAAAAAAAATTACCTTTTACAACCCCTTTAAATCGGAGATTCACCCTGAAATATCTATATACCGTTACATCCTGCATACTGCTGACATCAACGGTATGCTGGATTTTGTTTTTTCCACTGTACTTACCGTCTTATCGTTGTTTTCACTCGGCTTCCGGGTTCTCGCTCCCCCGGGGAGTAGGCGTTCCTAAGACGAGGCATAAATGATTGACGTGCGGGTAAAGCACATCACGTATTTCCGAAAATAGACAAAGTGGGACTCGGCTCTGTACGGCGCCTGCGCAGTCAGCTCTACACGGCAGGTGCCGTATAGCGCCGTAAAGAGCTGAGTCCCAGTCTGTCTATTTTCGGAAGGCGTGACGCTCTTCACCTGCACGTCAATCATCTATGCCTCGTCTTTGGAACGCCTATTCCCCGCAGGAGCCAAAACTCAGAGCCGGATGAAAACAACTATAAGGCCCTGTACACACGATCAGACCGGTCCGATGAGAATGGTCCGACGGACCGTTTTCATCGGACCCCGCTGAAGTGGTCTGATGTGCGTACACACCTTCGGGTCAAAAATCCGATCAGGCCAGAACGCGGTAACGTAGAACACAACGACGTGCTGAAAAAAAGAATTTTAAAGCTTCCAAGCATGCGCCGACTTGATTTTGAGCATGCACAGGTTTTTGGTCTGATGCTTTTGCGTACGAATCATCGTTTTGGTCCGATGGTCATGCCTGACCATCGGACCGATTTTAAAGCAAGTTTTAAAACTTTGGTCCGATGGACAACGGTCCGATAGGCTGTACACACGATCAATTTGGTCCCATGAAACTGGCCTTAAGGCCAGTTTCATCGGACCGGTCTGATCGTGTGTACACGGCCTAAGACGTTAAGTACAGCAAAAAAATAAACAGAATACTGCAGATGTCGGCAGTGTGCTGGATGTAATGGTATATAGTTGTTTTGTTTTTCAGGGTGAACCTCAGCTTTAAGGCTTACCTGTAGGTGCTGGAAATATCTCCTAAACCTACACGGTTTAGGAGATATTTACAATAGAGTCTTACGCTGATGTCTATGGCGCAGGTGCACTTTAGAAACGGCGATCGTGTCGTTTCTAAAAGAGGACAAAAATTGTTGGCTCCCGCACACATGCGCGCGATGTCATCGCGGCTCCGGCCAATCACCACGCCAGAGCAGCGATGGTGTTGTGTCGGTCACCGCAGCAGGTGCTTCGATCCCAGGTGAGTATTACATAATGAGCTAGTATTCTATGCATACTAGCTCATTATGCAGGTGTTAGATTTTTTTATTTATTTTTTTGTTTACAACCACTTTAACCACTTAAGACCCGGACCAATATGCTGCCAAATGACCCAAGGGGTTTTTGCGATTCGGCACTGCGTCGGTTTAACAGACAATTGCGCGGTCGTGCGACGTGGCTCCCAAACAAAATTTGCGTCCTTTTCTTCCCACAAACAGAGCTTTCTTTTGGTGGTATTTGATCGCCTTTGCGATTTTTATTTTTTGCGCTTTATACAAAAATAGAGCGACATTTTTGAAAAAAAATCAATATTTTTTACTTTTTGTTATAAGAAAAATCAATAAACTAAATTGTAGTCAAACATTTAGGCCAAAATTTATTTAGCCACATGTCTTTAGTAAAAAAAATCGCAATAAAAAAAAAATTAGCTACCTAGCGGGAACAACGACTCTAATACAGCGATCAGAAAAATGATTGCTTAGTGATGCTGGCAATAGGGAGTTAAGGGTTAACTAGGGCGGTGATCAAGGGGTTAAAACTTTATTAGGGGGGTACGGGGGCTACCCAGGACCTAACACTGACTGACTGTCACACTGCCTGTCACACTGACACTAAATACAGTAATCATACATGTAGGATTACTGCATTCAGTGACACTGTGACAGGGGGGAGGGGGGGGGGGGGCGATCGCGGGGGTTAAATGTGTTTATGTGAAGTGTTAGTGTAGTGTAGTGTTAGTGCAGACTTACTGTGTTGTGATCTCTCCTCAGCGGTGGTTGAAAAAAACGCCGAGGGAGAGATCACATCGCTTCCTCCTTCCTGTGTTTACACAGGAGGAGGAAGTGACAGGGCGGGCGGGCACGTGCATTGGCTGGGAGCAATCCGGAGGGGGCGGACAAAAACGATAGCCGCCCCCTCTTGTCGGGTCGCTCCTGCAGCCGCGCGGACCGCCGCATGTACGGGGGGGGGGGGTCGATCGGACCCCCGAACCCCCCCCCAAGGCACCAACGTATATATACGTTGATGTGCCTGTCCGTGCCATTCTGCCGACATAAATGTACATGTGGCGGTCCTTAAATAGTGGTTAAGGCTGGATTTACACCAGTCCATGGCAAATTCCAGCTCCGTTCTTTGTGCGAAGCTGCGGATCAGCTGAGCAGGGAGAGGTGGAGGTGTAGTGAGGAGGGGGAGAGAATTTATGTTCACAACGGAACGTATCTGCGAATCAGATGCGTTCCAAGAGAAGATAATGGGCTGGAATTTGCATCTGAGCTGAACAGCACTGCCTAGAAAACGCACACGTTTTTTGGAGTGAGAGTGCACCACAGATGTGTGAACTAGCCTCATTCAAATGAAGCCGCATCAAATTTGCATAGGTGTAGGGTTGTCCCGATACCACTTTTTTAGGACCGAGTACAAGTACCGATACTTTTTTTTCAAGTACTCGCCAATACTGATACTTTTTTTTTTTAAATGTCCCCCACAAATGCAGCCATGTTCCCCCACAAATTCAGCCATGTTCCCCCACAAATGCAGCCATGTTCCCCCACAAATGCAGCCATGTCCCCCCACAGATGCAGCCATGTTCCCCCCACAGATGCAGCCATGTCCCCCCATATATGGAGAAAGAGACCGCCGCTCCAGGTGAGTGCACCTCGGTGGTGAGTGTGGACTCAGAAAAATCCAATGGGTGCAGGCAACGCACAAAGCATAAATGGAAGCAAGAAGGTATGGACAGCCGCACTCCGATAAATGTAAAAAACAATAAAAGCATTTAATCCAGTAAAAAAACACTGCACAAACAGAAAAACAGCAAACGGTGGGATGATATAGCTGACGCGTTTTACATTGTTGTACAATGCTTATTCATAGCTCACTAACTGACTAAGCATTGTACAACAATGTGAAACGCGTCAGCTATATCATCCCACCGTTTGCTGTTTTTCTGTTTGCGCAGTGTTCTCTTACTGGATTAAATGCTTTTATTGTTTTTTACATTTATCGGAGTGCGGCTGTCCATACCTTCTTGCTTCCATTTATGTCCCCCACATATGCAGCCATGTCCCCCATACCTAGATGCCGCCGCCGCATTGTTAATACGCGCGAGGAACATTACAGCTTTCATTTGAATAGCTGTAGTGTTCCCCGCCGCGCCGCGTATAGACACTCCCCCTTGTATGGGATTGGACGGGTGATCAGTCCAATCCCGTGCAAGGGGGAGTGTCTATACGCGGTGCGGCAGGGAACACTACAGCTATTCAAATGAAAGCTGTAATGTTCCTCGCGCGTATTAACTATGCGGCGGTGGGGGGGCTGAGTATCAGATCTGACATCGGGGGCATTTGCGGGAGTACATGTACTCCCGCAAATGCTCAGTATCGGTATCGGGACAACCCTACATAGGTGTGCACCCAGGCCTATAATAAATAACACCCGCGACACAGGTTGCAAATACAATGCGTTTGCTCGCACCACATCACATGGTACAAAAGTACCATGCAATCCGGTTGCAGTGTGTTTCTAAAAGGAGTGAATGCACTGCTTTTGGTGCCGGGCGATTTTAGCCCCTTCAAAATAAATAGGCTGAAATCGCTTTGCACAGAACTGCATGTGGAGTGCACAGTGCGTTCCTGTGCAGGCATGGTGTGAACTGGCCCTTAGTCCAGTCTGGGAAAAGGTTGGTGGTTTTAAAGCAAACCTGTGCATCATCCATTCAGTGACAAGTTTCCTTTAATCCTCCACCCCTCCCCAACAAATAATGACCTAGCCCAGTGGTCTCCCTTGTCTTTATCCGGCCCTAGGGGCACTATACCTCCCACTGATGAAATACCCCATCCAAATAACATCAACAGTGGGACACCGTTTCTCCCACTGACACCAAAAATGGGGCACTGTTCCTCCCAATGATGGGGTACTATTTTTCCCCCTAATACCAAATGTTGCGATGTTTACTAACACTGATGTCAGGAAAATGTAAAGGGGTTGTAAAGGTACAATTTTATTTTTTTCCCTAAATATCTTCCTTTACCTTAGTGCAGTCCTCCTTCACTTTCCTCATCCTTCCATTTTGCTTTTAAATGTCCTTCTTTCTTCTGAGAAATCCTCACTTCCTGTTGTGCTGTCTGTAACTCCACACAGTAATGTAAGGCTTTCTCCCTGGTGTGAAGTGTCGTGCTTGCCCCCTCCCCCTCCCTTTAGGACGCTCTCTACGTTGCAGATAGAGAAAGGAGCTGTGTGTTATTGGGTGTCCTGACTCTCCTGTAGTCCAATGGAGGGGGCGAGCACAACACTCCACACCAGGGAGAAAGCCTTGCATTACTGTGTGGAGTTACAGACAGAAGAACAGGAAGTGAGGATTTCTCAGAAGAAATAAGGACATTTAAAAGCAAAATGGAAGGATGAGGTAAGTGAAGGAGGACTGCACTAAGGTAAAGGAAGCTATTTAGGGAAATAATTTACCTTTACAACCCCTTTAAACGAACCCTGGCCACAGTCCGGCCCCTCTAAAGATCGAAGGATAATAAACGGGCCCTTTGTTTATAAAGTTTGGAGACCCCTGATCTAGCCAATGGGAGCTGTCTCAGTCTATAGTCTCCAAGACCCCAGCAGGTTGTAGGTCACAGTATATGCATCTATGAAGGTCTGAATTAAATTGCACCTGTTGCCTTTTCCTTCATGTTATTTAGACCCCTTTCACACTGAGGAGTTTTTCAGGCGGTACAGCGCTAAAGATAGCGCTGCTATATACCGCCTGAAAAACTCCTGCCCAGCATACTCGATGTCAAAGCCCGAGGGCTTTCACACTGAGGCGATGCGCTGGCAGAAGCGGTGAGAGAAGCGGTAATACCGCCCGCGATGTGCCTCTATCGGCTGCTAGCGGGAGTTATTACCGAACCGCTAGCGGCCAAATCCCGCGGCAATTCCGATGGTATAGCGCCGCTATTTTTGGCGGCGCTATACCGCCACCACGCCTCTCGCCCCAGTGTGAAAGGGGCCTTAGAGAGCTCTTCTCACTTTCTGCTACAGTCACCATGTTGTCACCGGGGCAGGAAGTGAGGGGAAAGCTCCCCCGAGAGGACATAGAGATCAGAAAAAAACTGACAGGGGATCTAACTAGCCTACTTAGGCTGGCCATTAAATCTCAGCCGGTTCCTGCTGAATGGTGCATGCGCCGTTGCTTAGCGTGGACGCACATCACACTTTAGGCTGCATTCACATTACAGTAGCGTGTCAACATGCACTAAATCTAGTGATTTTTATGAACATTTACAAAACACACAAAAAGTGCATGTTGTGCTTGTGGTCAGTCATTTTTAGGAGCACCCCAAACAAGCAAAAAGCATCAACTCGCAGGGGTGGATTTACTGGAACTGGAGAGTGAAAAATCTGGTGCAGCTCTGCATAGAAAAACCAATCGGCTTCCAGGTTGTTGTTTTTTTTTGCAGGAAAGAAAATTGCATGATCTATGGCTTGCCTAAGATAGGAAATGTATTACTGGCCAGATAACCAGGTGAAAATAAGGGGGGAAGCCAAAAAAACAAATGCGACCACCACGTATAAAAATCGTCAAGCTGCAATATATGAAGTTTTTTTTTTATTTGTGGGGGTTTTAGGTTTATTACCATCGGCAGTTCTTAAAGTGATTGTAAAAAATATATTTTTTTTTTCTTAATTACTTCTGACGGACGTACGACTTTGTACGGCCGAAGGGTGGCTCTAATTCTCCGGGTCGCGGTATTTTACGGCCTCCCCTCCTCTGCGCCACTGGCGGGCGCGCACGTGCCCCGCCGCATCACTGTGATGCCGCTGCGCGTGCCTGGCGGCCGCGATGTCCGCCAGGCACTCGCGATCAGCGGTACACAGACATGGACGTGGATCTGTGTATGTAAACACACAGATCCACGTCCTGTCAGGGAGAGAGGAGACAGATCTGTGTCCCTTGTACATAGGGACACAGATCGGTCACCCCCCTCCCCCCACAGTTAGAACACAATGCAGGGTACACATTTAACCCCTCCCTCACCCCTTAGTGTTAACCCCTTCCCTGTCAGTCACATTTATACAGTAATTCGTGCATTTCTCTAGCACTGATCGCTGTATAAATGTGTAAAAAGTGTCCGATGTGTCCGCCATAATGTAGCAGTCCCAAAAAAAAACGCAGCTCGCCGCCATTACTAGTAAAAAAATAATAATAATTATGTCCCCTATTTTGTAAGCGCTATAACTTTTGCGCAAACCAGATGCTTATTGTGATTTTTTTTTTACCAAAAATATGTAGAAGAATGCGTATCGGCTTAAACTGAGAAATAAAAAGTTTTTTTAAAAAAATTGGGCTATTTATTATAGCAACAAGTAAATTTTTTTTGTTTATAGCGCAAAAAATATAAGCCGCAGAGGTGATCAAATGCCACCAAAAGAAAGCTCTACTTGTGGGGAAAAAAGGACGTCAATTTTGTTTTGGGAGCCACGTCGCACGACCGCGCAATTGTCCGTTAAAGCGACGCAGTGCCGGAAGCTGAAATTTCACCTGGTCAGGAAGGGGGTATACGTGCCTTGTCCGGCGCCCGTCTGCGGCCTTGCGCGGGGTCCGTCTAGCTTTGTGGGTGTCTGTCTGCGGCTTTGGAGGTGTCCATCCGCACCTTGCCCGGGGTTGCGGCGGCCTCGTCTGGCGTCCGTCTGCGGCCTTGCGCAGTGTCCGTCCAGCCTTGTGGGTGTCCGTCTGCGGCTTTGGAGGTGTCCATCTGCACCTTGCCTGGGGTTGCGGCGGCCTCGTCTGGCGTCCGTCTGCGGCCTTGCGCAGTGTCCGTCCAGCCTTGTGGGTGTCCGTCTGCGGCTTTGGAGGTGTCCATCTGCACCTTGCCTGGGGTTGCAGAGTTGTGTGTTTTTGGGTTTGGCGCTTCGGCCGAGCTGTGCAGAGCCGGATTTCCTGTGTGTTCTGCTCCTCTTGCGTGGCTGCGGGCGGAGCGGAGCCTAGCCGAGTGCGCAGTACACTCGGCTCGGCCTATGTCGGAGGCAGCGGGCATCGGCGTATTAACGCGCACCCGCAATTTCGCCCTGATTTTAAGGGGAAAAAAGTGCGCGTTATACGCTGATAAATACGGTAAATAAAACTATACCATATTTTGTAGACGCTATAACTTTTGTGCAAACCAATCAATAAACGCTTAATTGCATTTATTATTTTTACCAGAAATATGTAGAAGAATACGTATCGGCCTAAACTGAGGAAATTAATATTTTTTTTTTATAGATTTTTGGGGGATATTTATTATAGCAAAAAGTAAAAAATATAGAATTTTTTTCAAAATTGTCGCTATATTTTTGTTTATAGCGCAGAAAATAAAAACCGCAGAGGTGACCAAATACCACCAAAAGAAAGCTCTATTTGTGGGGGAAAAAAGGACGTAAATTTTGTTTGGGTACAGCGTTGCATGACCGCGCAATTGTCAGTTAAAGCGACGCAATGCCGAATCTTAAAAAATGCTCTGGTCAGGAAGGGGGTAGATTCTTCCGGGGCTGAAGTGGTTAAACTGTTGTTGCCTTTGGAGGATGTCTTTCTGAAGGATTTTATCACAGAGAAAAATAATTACAAAGTTTTCCACATTTTCACAGATTTAATACTCATCTCAGACAATGAGCCTATTATCTGAGGCACAAGACATGTATTGTGAGAGCCTCCTCTGTCTTCATAATAGAATAAAAACCTTTCTACTTATTACAAAGGAGATCAGTCTGAGTACAGATTCAGAGACGTGTCTGCAGGATAGGGAAACGTCTCCTCTCCTGGACAGAATGAGACCGGGTTAGATCGTCTGTCGGGTTTTTATTACTGTCTGTGTACCCAATGGGAAGATTTACACTCTCTTCCTGTCCCCCAGAGAAGTAAGATATTTCTATGGCTGGGAAAATGCCTGCATTGACACTTGTCATTAGAAATGGTGTCCTGGCGAGTGGGGTCTTGGCTGGGAAGGTGGACATGGCCAAAAAAAAAAATTCTTGTTCCATAGGACCGGCGCTCTGCAGACTAGGCCGAAGCCGCGGCCTCCCCTTAAACATCCTGCCAGCAGCTCGCTGCGATCCTAGGAATCGATTCCCAGGATCACGGCGAGCTACGGCTCGGGCAGGATGTTTTAGGTGAGGCCTAGTCCGCGGCCTTTTCCCAGGCCGAAGCCGCGGTGTCGCCTAAAAACTTAGGACCGGCGCTCCGCGGAGTAGGCCGAAGCCGTGGCCTTGTCTAAAACCTCCTGCCCGCAGCTCGCCGCGATCCTGGGAAAAGGGCGCGAGCAGCATCTTTAATGATCTGTAGGAGCAGGGAATACACTGCTCCTAACGTGCCCCTGCCCATTGAAATCAATGAGGCAGCGCAGCCGTGGCAATTTGCGGGCTGTTTTAACCCTTTTTTGGCTGCTAGCAGGGGTTGAAAGCGACCTGCTAGCGGCTGAACATCGCGGCAAAAACTACGGTAAACTTTACCGCCAATGCCTGCGACACCCCAGTGTGAAAGTACAAAAAAATACACTGGCTCCTAACTTTTTTAGCTGGCTCCTAGATTCAAACAAATTTTATTTTTATTTTTTAAATTGTTTATTAATTCAAAACAGAAGGCCAGTCCACATGGACCGTGTCAATAACAGTACAACAGGTACAATATAACAGGTGTCGTCATTCAAAGTACATACATATCGAGATATTACATTCAGATTGCGGCCGAAGTTGCGAAGTAACATAGTGTGGGTAGCCCGCATTCGGAAGCGAGGACACAGGCACCGGAGGGCACTCCACTGTCCGTACCGTGTCCCCGCCTCCGCCACGAACCGCCCTTCAGGTCTACTCAATGCATGTACGTCTCATCCTTCGCCAAGGTACTATGGGCCCGTGGGCCTAGCCTCCCTTGTTTTCCGTTTTCGAAGTTGTCAAAGTTGGAGTGAGTAAAAGAAGGAAGAGTATATAGCTAGACACTGGTCAATGAGCAGAGGAGGAGAAGGGGAGGAAGAAAGATAAAAGGGGAATGAGGGGGGGGGGTACTCGGGCATGGACCTCCACGACTTGTTCGTCTTGTATCACAGGAGGCAGGTATCGTTAATACGAATCATATTATCCAATAAGGAAGAAGATTCAAACAAATTTTGTCCAACCCTGCATTAATGTATTGTACGTGTGTGTGTATATGAATTCCTCTTTTGTATGCTATCACCTTGTACTGTATATAGATACAAATACTCATGTTCATCCATGTATGAGGTATGCTTTGTTTATATGCCAATTAAACAATTTTACAATTTCTCCCACCACGTCTTGTGTCTCACTCAAAGTCCCACAAACTAATTTCTGACTTCTGATTTAGGGATGAAGATGCATGATATCCGAGGGTTTCTGAGTTCAGTCGAGTTGTCCCCGAGTATTTCCGAGACTCTATGCTGCCCCCCCCCCTCACCTCTGGCCACATGCAGTATTGCATGCCATAGAAGTCAATGTGGAACACATTTTTTTTGTTTCTATTGACTTCTATGGGGAAACTCGCTTTGGATTACGAGCGTTCTCCTGAAACGGATTATGCTCGTAATCCCAGGTTCCACTGTATATTTAATTTTCAATGATAATAGTAAGGACAAATCGAGAGGGTGAATCCCTTTACTGGGGACATCGACAGTGATAAAAACTGACGGGGTCCACAGGTTGCAGGAAAGACAGACAGTGCTGACAGGGAAATCCCTCCTGCTCACTCCTATTCCCGGTGGGGGAAGGCAGGGGAAGCTGTCCCCGCCAGGAGAATGCAGTGATTATTGATAGTGGCTGCTTTAATGGCTAGAGAACCCAGCAGGCTGGTTGATTAATCAACTTGGTACTTTCAGCTTGGCCATTAACGGTTCGAAACCCAGCTGGTTCCTGCTCAACCGGTCAAGATTTTAACTGTGTATGGCCCAGAGGGGGGGGCATACACGAACAGACGGGTGGATCAGTTAGCGGGCTGGCGGCCGAGCCATTAAATCCATTAGTGGAGGTGGCGAATCAGTTAGCGGGCCGGCAGGTGAGAGCCCGGACAGGCCAGTCAGCAGGTGAGCGGGAGGGTGGGGGAGCAGAGGGATGACATCATCTCTCACCACCCGCCCTGCATCACCGCTCTCCTGCCCTCTCTGCTTCCTGCCTTCACGGTGGGACACAGCAAGTGAGAATCTGCACCATGTAGCTGTAGCAGGCAATCTGCATCTGATGGCAAGGTGACATGGCAAGTGACAATCTGCATCTGATGGCAAGTGACAATCTGCATCTGGTGGGAAGGTACACAGCAAGTGATAATATGCATCTGGTGGCAAGGTGACCTGGCAAGTGACAATCTGCAACATATGGCAGGTGACGTGGCCATTGATAATCGGCACCTTGTAGCAGGCAAGTGAAAATCCGCAATGTGTGGCAGGTGACAATCGCAAATGTGTGGCAGGTGACAATCGCAAATGTGTGGCAGGTGACAATCTGCCATGTGTGGCAGGTGACAATCTGCCATGTGTGGCAGGTGACAATCCCCCATGTGTGGCAGGTGACAATCCGCCATGTGTGGCAGGTGACAATCCGCAGCGTGTGGCAGGTGACAATCCGCCATGTGTGGCAGGTGACAATCCGCCATGTGTGGCAGGTGACAATCCGCAGCGTGTGGCAGGTGACAATCCGCCATGTGTGGCAGGTGACAATCCGCAGCGTGTGGCAGGTGACAATCCGCCATGTGTGGCAGGTGACAATCCACCGTGTGTGGCAGGTGACAATCCGCCATGTGTGGCAGGTGACAATCCGCCATGTGTGGCAGGTGACAATCCGCAGCGTGTGGCAGGTGACAATCCGCAGCGTGTGGCAGGTGACAATCCGCAATGTGTGGCAGGTGACAATCCGCCATGTGTGGCAGGTGACAATCCGCCATGTGTGGCAGGTGACAATCCGCAGCGTGTGGCAGGTGACAATCCGCAGCGTGTGGCAGGTGACAATCCGCAGCGTGTGGCAGGTGACAATCCCCCATGTGTGGCAGGTGACAATCCGCCATGTGTGGCAGGTGACAATCCGCAGCGTGTGGCAGGTGACAATCCGCCATGTGTGGCAGGTGACAATCCGCAGTGTGTGGCAGGTGACAATCCGCCGTGTGTGGCAGGTGACAATCCGCCATGTGTGGCAGGTGACAATCCGCCATGTGTGGCAGGTGACAATCCGCAGCGTGTGGCAGGTGACAATCCCCCATGTGTGGCAGGTGACAATCCCCCATGTGTGGCAGGTGACAATCCGCCATGTGTGGCAGGTGACAATCCCCCATGTGTGGCAGGTGACAATCCGCCATGTGTGGCAGGTGACAATCCGCAGCGTGTGGCAGGTGACAATCCGCCATGTGTGGCAGGTGACAATCCGCCATGTGTGGCAGGTGACAATCCGCAGCGTGTGGCAGGTGACAATCCCCCATGTGTGGCAGGTGACAATCCGCCATGTGTGGCAGGTGACAATCCGCAGCGTGTGGCAGGTGACAATCCGCTATGTGTGGCAGGTGACAATCCCCCATGTGTGGCAGGTGACAATCCGCCATGTGTGGCAGGTGACAATCCGCCATGTGTGGCAGGTGACAATCCGCAGCGTGTGGCAGGTGACAATCCCCCATGTGTGGCAGGTGACAATCCCCCATGTGTGGCAGGTGACAATCCGCCATGTGTGGCAGGTGACAATCCGCAGCGTGTGGCAGGTGACAATCCGCAGCGTGTGGCAGGTGACAATCCCCCATGTGTGGCAGGTGACAATCCGCCATGTGTGGCAGGTGACAATCCGCAGCGTGTGGCAGGTGACAATCCGCAGTGTGTGGCAGGTGACAATCCCCCATGTGTGGCAGGTGACAATCCGCCATGTGTGGCAGGTGACAATCCGCAGCGTGTGGCAGGTGACAATCCGCAGTGTGTGGCAGGTGACAATCCCCCATGTGTGGCAGGTGACAATCCGCCATGTGTGGCAGGTGACAATCCGCCATGTGTGGCAGGTGACAATCCGCCATGTGTGGCAGGTGACAATCCGCAGCGTGTGGCAGGTGACAATCCGCAATGTGTGGCAGGTGACAATCCCCCATGTGTGGCAGGTGACAATCCGCCATGTGTGGCAGGTGACAATCCGCCATGTGTGGCAGGTGACAATCCGCAGCGTGTGGCAGGTGACAATCCGCAATGTGTGGCAGGTGACAATCCCCCATGTGTGGCAGGTGACAATCCGCCATGTGTGGCAGGTGACAATCCGCAGCGTGTGGCAGGTGACAATCCCCCATGTGTGGCAGGTGACAATCCGCCATGTGTGGCAGGTGACAATCCGCCATGTGTGGCAGGTGACAATCCGCAGCGTGTGGCAGGTGACAATCCGCAATGTGTGGCAGGTGACAATCCCCCATGTGTGGCAGGTGACAATCCGCCATGTGTGGCAGGTGACAATCCGCCATGTGTGGCAGGTGACAATCCGCAGCGTGTGGCAGGTGACAATCCGCAGCGTGTGGCAGGTGACAATCCCCCATGTGTGGCAGGTGACAATCCGCAGCGTGTGGCAAGTGACAATCCGCAACTTGTGACAATCTGCATCTGGTGGCAAGTGACACATTTGGGGCTCCCACTGATTTGGCATTATGGTGAGTTGAACTATTTTTTATTTTATATTACAATGTAATAATAGAAATAATGTGCTTCAATCATGCTGACACCATAACAATCATGGTGTCATGAAAATTGAAGCACCAACACCAGACATTTTCCTGATAAATTGCCCGCAAAATAAAATAAAAAATTTGACGGTGCCCCTCCCGAGGCTAGACCCTGGATCCTCCTCCTGGCATGGCCGGCCTAATACCTGCACCAGGTTGCCAACGTGTCCTAGTCCTAAGCCCTCACTATTCCAAGACTTGCAGAGAAAGAATGAAAAAAGCATACCAGTTTATTTATATTAGAATAATAGTGAAATGTCATTTTTAGAGCTGAGGACATAAATGAACAATGACATGAACTACAATAAGAAAAATACAAAATGAAAGGATAGAGAAAAACAAGTCCCCACATCATAAATCAGCCGCGCGGTGAATTTCGCAGGGGACGCGCTAGGAAGGGTTTGGAGGGTAATGAGACTTCTGTTGTTGTATGGAAATTCTTGGGTCGCCCATTAAGGGGTAGAAATGAGCATTCTGTATAAACGCCACTGCCAACTAGGTGACTGTATATGTGTGTAAGGAAAACACCTGGACAATCAAGATTGGGTAGAAATTTCAACTACTGTCATATAGCATATGAATAAGTCCCCTATATTACCAAAAGTATTGGGACGCCTGTCTTTAGACACACATGATCTTTAATGGCATCCCAGTCTTAAGCCCTGTACACACGATTGGTTTGTCTGATGAAAACGGACCGTTTCCACCGGATTAACCGATCGTGTGTGGGCCCATCGGTTTTTTATCCAAATTGAACCTGTTTTAATTTTTTCTTATGGTTAAAAAAAAGATAGAGAAAAACGATCGTCTGTGGGGAAATCCATCGGTCAAAAATCCACGCATTCTCAGAATCAAGTCGACGCATGCTCGGAAGCATTGAACTTCATTTTTCTCAGCACGTCGTTGTGTTTTACGTCACCGCGTTTGACACGATCGGATTTTTAACTGATGGTGTGTAGGCAAGACTGATGAAAGTCGGCTTCATCGGATATCTGATGAAAAAATCCATCGGATTAGATTCCATCAGATATCCAATCGTGTGTACGAGGCTTTAGTCTGTAGGGTTCAATATTGTGTTGGCCCGCCCTTTGCAGCTATAACAGCTTTAACTCCCCTGGGAAGGCCATCCACAAGGTTTAGGAGTGTCCATGGGAATGTTTGACCATTCTTCCAGAAGTGCATTTGTGAGGTCCAGGCACTTGTGGATGAGAAGGCCTGGATCGCAGTCTCCGCTCTAATTCATCCCAATGGTGTTCTATCAGGTTGAGGTCAGGACTCTGTGCAGGCCAGTCAAGTTCTTCCACCCCAAACTCACTCATCCATGTCTTTATGCACCTTGGCTTGTGCACTGGTGTGCAGTCATGTTGGAATAGGAAGGGGACACCCCCAAACTTTTACTACAAAGTTGGGAGTATGAAATTGTCCAAAATGTCTTGGTGTGCTGACAACTTAAAGGCATCCTATGCACTGACCCCCCCCCCCCCAGACCCCCCGTTTTACTTACCTGAGTCCTGTAATTCACACGCGCTCTTCCCCTCTGCCCATTGTCTCAGCTCTTGATTGGATAGATTGATAGCAGCGCAGCCATTCGCTCTCGCTGCTGTCAATCAAATCCAATGAAGCGGGCACAGGGGGGTGGGGGCGCAGAATGCTGGACTCAGAAGCGCGCTCGCAAGGTAGCCCCCCAGGAGATCCCTTTTCCTATAGGGTTATATGATACGGGGAGGAGCTACCACCGCGGCCGGGGGACCCCAGAAGTCGAGGACCGGGGCCACTTTGTGCAAAACTAACTGTGGAGGTAAGTATGACATGTTTGTTATTTAACCACTTCAGCCCCAGACCATTATGCTGGCCAATGACCAGGCCACTTTTTGCGATTCGGCACTGCGTCGCTTTAACTGGCAATTGCGCGACCGTGCGACGTGGCCCCCCAAACAAAATTGACCTCCTTTTTTTTCCCCCCACAAATAGAGCAACAATTTTGAAAAAAAATATCAATATTTTTTACTTTTTGCTATAATAAATATCCCTCAAAAATATATAAACCGTTATAGCGTCTACAAATAGGGATAGTTGTATGGCATTTTTATTATTATTTTTTTTACTAGTTATTGCACTGGCAGTGAAGGGATTAACACATAGGGGGGCACTGAAGGGGTTAAGTGTGTCCTAAGGAGTGATTCTAACTGTTAGGGGGCGTGGCCACGAGTAACACGTCACTGATCGCTGTTCCCAATGACAGGGAACAGACGATCAGTGACATGTCACTAGGAAAAACAGGGAGATGTTGTGTTTACACTGACATCTCCCTGTTCTTCAGCTCTGTGACCTGGTCGTGGGACATCGAGTCCGCAGGTCCCACGGGCATGGTCACAGGGTGTGCACGACCACACGGCAGCAAATTAAGGGGGACGTACCTGTACGGCCATTTGCCCAGCCGTGCCATTCTGTCGATGTAAAAAGTCGTGCGGCGGTCTTTAAGCGGTTTAAAAAAAATGAAGCCTAAGGCGGCGTACACACGAGGGGATATGTCCGCTGAAAACGGTCCGATGGACCGTTTCAGCAGACATCTCCGCTCGTGTGTATGGGCTAGCGGATAGATTTCTCCACCCGACAGATTTCAAAGCAAGCTTTGAAATCTATCCAGTGGAATCTGTCCGCCCGACATGTCTGCTGGTTAGTACACTTACCAGCAGACATGTCGGCCCCCACCGCCGCCGCGCCGCTGCCGAATGGATTCGGCGCATGCGCGGAAGTGTTTTACTTCCTGGTGCGGTGACGTGGCGGTGACGCGGCGGCGTCAACGTCACCGCCGCGTCACCGCGCCGTCCGGCGGCGGGGAATTTGATCCGATGGTGTGTACACGCCATCGGATCAAACTCCCGATCGGACATATCCGATGGAAATGGTCCGCGGACCGTTTTCATCGGATATATCCGATCGTGTGTACGCCGCCTTACAGTCACTTTAAGGCTGCAGTCACACCTGGCAGTTTTTAACTTGTAAAACGCCCAACAAGCAAAATCCCATTCATTTCACTGGCACCTGTTCACATCTGAGCGTTTTGTCACCTGACGCAAAGTGCCTGAAAAACGCCATAAGCTCAAAAAAGAACATGAGCTTCTTTGGGGCAGATTACAGACTTTTTTTGCTTTTTACATTGTCACGGGAAAAACAAACGCCTATGAAACGCTCAGGTGTGAATGCAGCATTAGAGTTCCCTTCACTGGAACTAAGGGGCCAAGCCAAACCCCACACCATAATCCCCCCTCCACCAAAGGATTTGGACCAGTGCACAAAAGCAAGCTTCATAAAGACTTGGATGAGTGAGTTTGGGGTGGAGGAACTTGACTGGTCTGCACAGAGTCCTGACCTCAACCCGATAGAACACCTTTGAGATGAATTAGACGGAGACTGCGAGTCAGACCTTCTCGTCCGACATCAGTGCCTGACCTCACAAATGAAGAATGGTCAAACACTCCCATAGACACACTCCTAAACCTTGTGTTGAAGCTGTTATAGCTGCAAAGGGTGGGCCTACTGAATATTGAACCCTACGGTCTAAGACACCATTAACCACTTAAGGACCGCCTCCTGCGCATATACGTCGGCAGTATGGCACGGCTGGGCAGATCCACGTACAGGTACGTCCTGTACTAGTACTCAGCCGTGGGTCACGGGTGCGCTCCCGTGACCTGGTCCGAAGCTCCGGGACTCGTGGACCCGATCGCCGCTGGAGTGCGGCGATCGGTCCCCGGAGCTGAAGAACGGGAAGAGCCGTGTGTAAACACGGCTTCCCCGTCCTTCACTGTGGCGGCATCATCGATCGCGTGATCCCTTATACAGGGAATCGCAATCGATGAAGTCACACTTACAGCCACACCCCCCTACAGTTGTAAACTCACATTAGGGAACACATAACCCCTTCAGCGCCCCCTTGTGGTTAACTCCCAAAATGCAAATGTGATTTTCACAATAAACAATGCATTTTTTGCTGTGAAAATGACAATTGTCCCAAAAATTTGTCAAAATTGTCCAAGTGTCCGCCATAATGTCACAGTCACGAAAAAAATCGCAGATCGCCGCCATTAGTAGTAAAAAAAGAATAAAAATGCCATATAACTATCCCCTATTTTGTAAACGCTATAAATTTTGCGCAAACCAACCGATAAACACTTATTGCGATTTTTTTTTTTTACTAAAAATAGTTAGAAGAATTCGTATCGGCCTAAACTGAGGAAAAAATATTTTTTTATATATATTTTTGGGGGGTATTTATTATAGCAAAAAGTAAAAAATATTGCATTTTTTTCGAAATTGACGCTCTATTTTTGTTTATAGCGCAAAAAATAAAAACCGCAGAGGTGATCAAATACCACCAAAAGAAAGCTCTATTTGTAGGGAAAAAAAGGACACCAATTTTGTTTGGGAGCCACTTCGCACGACCGCGCAGTTGTCAGTTAAAGCGACGCAGTGCCGAATCACAAAAAGGGGCCTGGTCCTTTAGCAGCATTTTGGTCCGGGGCTTAAGTGGTTAAAGTACATGTGCGTGTAAAGACAGGTGTCCCAATACTTTTGGTAATATAGTATATATAGTGGTTTTCCAGTGGTTGTAGGAGAGTGATTTTCCTATGCTGACACTTTGGAGAACTCTTCCATTGGAAAGCCCTATATGAACTGACCCCCCCCAAGCATTGCACTGGATCTAAATGATTGGTCCATATAGGTGTCGTTTGTCTGAGCTACTTGGAAATCATAGTTCCAAAAAAACTGTAGTTTTCCAGGTTGTGCAAAATTTCTCTGTATTTTCCCCAATGCTCTGAGTTTCTATGATCGTTAGCTCCATCTAGTGGCCAACATGTGGTATATTTTCTGATTGAGGTATTTAAAACAGAAAAAAAAACAACCACATTTTGGCCACTAGATGGAGCTGCTGATCATAGAAAGTCATTCTACTACAGAACATGTGGGGAAATTTGTACAGCCTGAAACAATGATTGTGACATTTTCCCACATTTATAAATACACCCCTTTGTGTCACTGATCTGGGCCAGGTATGTAGATAAGGAATGTATTCGTCCTGAATGCTACCAACCTATGCATTATATGAATCATAAACAAAGTATGTAATAAAACCCTAAGTGGGTTCTGATTTATGTCACAGGAATCTGTTATCAGCTGTTGGTGTGGGCTCACCTGAGAGGTGGAGAACGGAGTGTTCGGTCATCGCCAGTATACCGTAAAAAGAGGTATGGATCAATAAATGCTGTGTCCAGTACATGGCCCCTGGGTTTTCCTCACATTCCCTGCACTTTGTATGTTATGCACTCCTGATCCCTACACTCTCTATGTTACTCACTCATGATCCCTGCCCTCTGTATGTTATGCACTCCTGATCCCTGCCCTCTGTATGTTATGCACTCCTGACCCCTGCACTCTGTATGTTATGCCCTCCCAATCCCTGTTCTCTCTCTGTATGTTATGCACTCCTGATCCCTACACTCTCTATGTTACGCACTCCTGATCCCTGCACGCTGTAAGTTATGCCCTCCCAATCCCTGTCCTCTCTGTATGTTATGCACTCCTGACCCCTGCATTTTGTATGTTACGCACTCCTGACCCCTGCACTCTCTGTTATGCACTCCTGATCCCTGTCCTCTGTATGTTATGCACTCCTGATCCCTGTCCTCTGTATGTTACGCACTCCTGATCCCTGTCCTCTGTATGTTATGCACTCCTGACCCCTGCACTCTCTGTTATGCACTCCTGATCCCTGTCCTCTCTCTGTATGCTATGCACTCCTGTCCCCTGCACTCTCTATGTTATGCACTCCTGACCCCTGCCCTCTGTATGTTATGCACTCCTGACCCCTGCCCTCTGTATGTTATGCACTCCTGACCCCTGCCCTCTGTATGTTATGCACTTCTGACCCTTGCACTTTGTATGTTATGCACTCCTGATCCCTGTCCTCTGTATGTTATGCACTCCTGACCCCTGCCCTCTGTATGTTATGCACTTCTGACCCTTGCACTTTGTATGTTATGCACTCCTGATCCCTGTCCTCTGTATGTTATGCACTCCTGACCCCTGCCCTCTGTATGTTATGCACTTCTGACCCTTGCACTTTGTATGTTATGCACTCCTGATCCCTGTCCTCTGTATGTTATGCACTCCTGATCCCTGTCCTCTGTATGTTATGCACTCCTGATCCCTGTCCTCTGTATGTTATGCACTCCTGACCCCTGCACTCTCCATTATGCACTCCTGACCCCTGCACTCTGTATGTTATGCACTCCTGACTCCTGTCCTCTGTATGTTAAGCATTCCTGACCCCTGCACCCTGTATGTTATGCACTCCTGACCCCTGCACCCTGTATGTTACGCACTCCTGACCCCTGCACCCTGTATGTTATGCACTCCTGACCCCTGCACTCTGTATGTTATGCCCTCCTGACCCCCTTCACCCTGTATGTTATGCACTCCTGACCCCTGCACTCTGTATGTTATGCACTCCTGACCCATGCACTCTGTATGTTATGCCCTCCTGACCCCCTTCACCCTGTATGTTATGCACTCCTGACCCCTGCACTCTGTATGTTACGCACTCCTGACCCCTGCACTCTGTATGTTACGCACTCCTGACCCTGGGCAGAGTAGGCTCAGGTGTTATTTAAGCATACTGCTTTAAGCCCCTTCCAATGTTTAAGTGTGCGAGTTGGCCACATCCGGCGTTCAGCACAGTGCGGTACTTGTGCCAGGATTAGTCTTGCTCCTACTCCACCCCCTGATTTTTGGTGACAGATAATCTGACTGCATGCAACAGGCTTATGCGGACAGACATAACCAGCGGCCTCATGGCCGTATTTGTTCCCTGCAGCAGTTACATGCGATTAGGGCTTCTGACTGTCCCTGTCATGCATTTTAGTGGATCTGTCACTCAGGAAGAAACCATCGGCCGTTCTCCAGCTCAGGACGCAGCCGTCCCGGTTTAATGAACCTGAATACATGTGAGCGCGTTATCATTCTGCCGTCCAGCGGTCCTCACTAACCCTCGGACAGGCGGCCCCATCTGCGGTGCCGTCAGCGCACATCACAAAGCCACGGCCGTGTTGATCCGGATAAAAGAGATTTTCTTGGGCTGGAATGTCAGACTTTTTATTTTTGTGTGTGTGGGCTTGTTTATTATTTTAGGCTCTTTGGCATATGACAAGCATCATCATTAGTCAGCTGTCCCTGACTCTCTCCATACATAGAGGGCTGGAGGAATCACAAGGCTTTAGGATTTTGTAAAATTCCACTGTTCTATCGGTCACATGATCACTTCTTTCTGGGTCTGCCTGAGAAACGCTGAACAAAACAAAAACAGAAAACGCCCCCCCCCCTCCTCCCCCGCCTCCATTCCTTCCTTCCCAATTCATTGCGTCTTCATTTTTGGCGCTGCGTGTTATTTAATGGGCTGCTGTGTAAGGTAATACAGCCCCGCAGGTAAATGGGGTTTGATGTCATGACGCAGAGCTTTGAGGGTTGCCTAGCAACAGTGAAAGTCAGTAATTCACCGCCAATGAGTCACATTGCCATTCAAGTCACTTTCCAAATTGATGCCATTTCAGCTGCGATATATTTTAAGTTCCATGCAGGTTTACAGTAAATCTAGAAAGGTTTAGACCAAAGTATATAATAAAGGCGACCTATTTGGCCACAATTGCAGAATAAGTGTGCTTTGAAGGATAAGTGGATAAGGATAAGTTTTTTGGGGGCAGCTTTAATTAGTTGCCCGCACCCACCCTGAGTGCTACCCAGCTGCTGTTACCTTCAGCTCCAGTGAGGCCCCGTACACACGACCGGTTTTCTCGGCAGAATTCAGCAAGAAACGCGATTGGAGACGTATTCTGCCGAGAAAACCGGTCGTCTGTACACTTTTCGCCGAGAAAACTGTCGAGGAACTCGTCGAGCCAAAAAGAGAGCATGTTCTCTATTTCCTCGACGGGCAATGGGAAAATTTGGCTCGACGAGTTTTTTTGACAGCCGAACAAGGAACTAGACGGGGAAAACGATGTGTTTCGCCCGTTGAGTTTCTCGGTCGTGTGTACGCGGCCTTAGGGTTGCCACTTTTTCTTCAAGCCAAGCCTGAACACTTAAGCGGCGCATGGCAGTTTTTTTTTTTTTTCCGTATACACTATAGCAGGGGTAGGCAACCAGGGGCTCTCCAGAACTACAAGTCCCATCATGCCTCTGGGAGTAATTGTAACTGTCAGCCTTTGTCAGGAAAGGGCATGCCAGCATCCAAGATGGCTGCCGATGAAGACGGCCTGTAATTTCAGCACCTGCCAGAATGCCGCAGCGCGCACCCCATGACAGCTTTGGCGCTAGACAGACAGGCTATTTAAACTGGGTCAATACCCAGACTCGGATGCTGTCTGCTCTACAGCAAGGATGAGTCGACGATTGGTGCGTTAATCGGGGTATTGATCTTAGACTCCTTTAACCACTTAAGACCCGGACCAATGCCGGACTAAAGGACCTTGCCCCTTTTTGCGATTTGGCACTGCGTCGCTTTAAATGACAATTACGCGGTCATATGACGTACCTCCCAAACAAAATTGACGTCCTTTTTTCCCCTACAAATGGAGCTTTCTTTTGGTGGTATTTGATCACCTCTGCAGTTTTATTTTTTTTGCGCTGTAAACAAAAATAGAGCCACAATTTTGAAAAAAATGCAATATTTTTTACTTTTTGCTATAATAAATATCCCCCAAAAATATATATAAAAATAAAACATTTCCTCAGTTTAGGTCGATACGTATTCTTCTACCTATTTTTGGTAAAAAAAATCGCAATAAGCGTTTATCGGTTGGTTTGAGCAAAATTTATAGCGTTTGCAAAATAGGGGATAGTTTTATTGCATTTTTATAAAAAAAAAAAATTTTTTACTACTAATGGCGGCGATCAGCGATTTTTTTTCATGACTGCGACATTATGGCGGACACTTCGGGCAATTTTGACAAATTTTTGGGATAATTGTAGTTTTCACAGCAAAAAATGCATTTAAATTGCATTGTTTATTGTGGAAATGACAGTTGCAGTTTGGGAGTTAACCACAGGGGGCGCTGAAGGGGGTTATGTGTTCCCTAATGTGTGTTTACAACTGTAGGTGGTGTGGCTGTGTGACGTCATCGATTGTGTCCCCCCTATAAAAGGGATGACGCGATCGATGCTGCCGCCACAGTGAAGAACGAGGAAGCCGTGTTTACACACGGTTCTCCCCGTTCTTTAGCTCCGGGGACCGATCGCCGCACTCCAGCGGCGATCGGGTCTGCGAATCCCGGGGCTTCGGACCGGATCACACGACAGTGCCGCGGGCGCACGCCCGTGACCCACGGCTGGGTACTAGCATAGCACGTACCTGTACGTGCATGTGCCCGGCCGTGCCATTCTGCCGATGTAAATGTACAGGAGGCGGTCCTTGAGTGGTTAAGGGGTACATATTCGCAAGTTTATTGCTAAGGCTAGGCCGCTTATCTGACCTTTCCCACTCATCTTTTATGAGGTCCTCCAGTCCCTCGATAAAGGGAAATATTTCAGGTTCCATCTTTAGTTCTGGAAAATATTTCCAAATCTTTTGAGGTTCCACCTTATCCTCTTCCCAGCCGATCGCTTCCTTGACTGAACGAGCGAACGGTTCGACTAGGCAGACGTCGAATCCTGACGCCACCTCTCGTTCTTCATTCTCAGAGTGAGTTTCTGAAACTTGGGCATAATGGCTGGTTGCTGGCGATGTGCTTGGGGTAGCGTTGTCTATTAAAGGAGCCGCTGTCTCCAAGATTGATTCCCGCACTGACTCCTTTATGAGCTCTGTCGCCACTCTGGCGTCCGATTCCTTCTCCTTGGTTGCTTCGTTGAAGCACGAACGGCAGGATAATTTACCTGGCAAAGCTGGAGCACCGCATACCCAGCAAGCGTTTGCTGCGGGGCGGGTATGGTAGCTCCGTTCGTGGTTAGATGAAGGTGACCGTCTGAGGTGTGACAGGCTATGACGGGAGTGGCTGTGATGTGAGCAGCTATGTCTTGATCAGTGATAGCGGGAGGGCGATCTTGAATGGCCTCTGCGGGACCTTCTGCTTGAGGCATGGCTTGATCTTCCTCTGTGCCGTGAACTTGCATCTCTTGACCTGATAGGGCTGCCAGAAATGCAGCGTTGGTGGTCAGGCTCTCTTTTTTGTCTCTTCTTTACTTACCTAGTGCTGGATGGCCTCTTATCTAGTTTGCTAATGGTGGTCTGTGAGGGCAGTGGTCTCCATGAATGGTGCAGAAGAGACAGTCTGGAGGCAGTCAGTCTGAAGGAAAATTAAAAAAGAAGGCAATCGGATATAAAACGCCAGCTGGAGGTAGCCAAGAATAGGTATAGGAGGAAGAGAGACCTACCTTGGATCCAAAACCCAAATTTTTATGCAGAGCACCAGCCTGGGATTATAGCAGGGCGGCTGTGCTTTTAAATCCGGCGCCGCCATCACAGCGCAAATGATGTGCATGCGCAGAAGCGCTTCGTTCGTCCCTGCGCCATCTTGGACAAGGGCAGAGAGTACTGCCGACGTCATCATCCCGCGCAGAGCGGCGGTATGGAGCTGATAGAGAGGCGGTCGGAGGACCACAGGGCTCAGCAAGTCCACAAAAAGGTTTGGAATAAAGAGAATGTTAATGTAAAAAAGGGTCAGAAGCTTACTTCAGATGCAAGTAAAAATTCCTCCACGTACCCCTAAGACCACCAGAACGTGGTTCCCTCCATATAAGCCCATTTAGAGACTGTACAAGAGGGACTTCCAAACAGGAGAGGCTTGAACCTGCTGGGGTGATTGTGGTAAGAGGCGTGCTGATGTCCATCCAATCTGCCAGGTGAGGATAAAAAAAAGAGAATGGTGCGTCTCCCCTCCAATCAGGTTGTGGGGGCGGAGTCACAACCCGGTGTGTGCTGCCATGAATGTGTCAGGAAAATGTTTTATTAAAAAAAAGAAATTCAAAAATTGTTTATAAAGCAAAAAAAAACAGAGGTGATCAAATACCACTAAAAGAAAGTTCTATTTGTGGGAAAAAAAAGGACATCCATTTTGTTTGGGTACAACGTCACACGACCGCGGAATTGTCAGTTAAAGAGACGCAGTGCAGTATGGGAAAAAAATGGTCTGGTCAATAAGGGGGTAAATCCTTCCAGGGCTGAAGTGGTTAACTAGCAAAAAGAAAAGCATGTCATGGAAAATGCCACCAATCACATGACAATACACCTGGTATGAACCAATCCTATAGTGGAAATCCCCTTTATTGACGCACAATGTGGAATGTAAACATGGAATGTCTCCTGATACTTCAGATAGTTACATTTCACAATCTGTACCTCTTACCCCATCAACCGATGATCCCACTGAGCCATGTGGAGGTACATAGTCCATGATGCATATACGCGGCTTGATTCCTGACCCGATGACGTGGTGACAATCAAAGGACAATGGTGTTTGCTTCATAACTGTATCACAGGTAATCTTTGGGTGGATGCAACATAAATGCTCCTGCTGCTAGTTTTACATGTTGACGTAGTTATACAGTTTGTTTGATGAACACTTGTCCAAGTTATAAATCTGTCTAGACCAGGGGTAAGTAACATTAAAGCGGAGGTCCACCCTTTTTTTTTTTTTTTTAAAGCCAGCAGCTACAAATACGGCAGCTGCTGACTTTAAAAAAAATGGACACTTACCTGTCCGGCGAGCCCGCAATGTCAGCAGCTGAGGCTGAGCAATCGCTTAGTCCTCGGCTGCTTCTGCCGCCATCCTTGGTGAGGGAATCAGGAAGTGAAGCCTTTGCGGCTTCACTGCCCAACTCCCTACTGCGCATGCACGAGGATCGCGGCGCACCGTCACTGGTCCCCGCTCTCTCCTGGGAACAGTGTTTCCCAGAAGACAGCGGGGGGGGGGGGGGGTGACGTGACGAGGCTGGATTCCCCACGGGAGTCAGAACCCGGAAGTGGTGCAAATACCTGACAGGAAGGAACCAAAAAGCGAAGGTTCACTTTGTGTGTGAACCTCCACTTTAAAGAGAAGGAGATCTACCTGAACAACATGGGAGAAGTCAAAGAACACCGGGCATAGTGTCACCCAATGTCGTCTCCTCACACTTGATTTAAACAGCTAATTGCCCAACTACTGTTTAATAATGCCATGCATTGCATGGCAATCATGGGTTTAAATCAGGTGGTGAGGATGCAACATATTAAATTCTCACCACCTGTCAAACACTAGTATCGCTTTTCAGAGGAGCAGCAGTGCCTGGTGCACTTGTGAATGAGCCCCTAGTTTCATTTGGTAGCGGGACGCTTAGGTCTTGTTCACATGTAAAGTTGAGGGGTGGTAAAGCACTGGTTGAGTTGCAATTTTACCCCCCTCCCCCCTCAAATCCCCACTCCCTTTAGTTGCCCAGGCAGCAGACTCAAAGGTGTTTCTTAACCACTTCACGCCCAGCCTATAGCAAAATGACGGCCGTGCGGTGGTTCATTTGTCCCGACCGGACGCCTTATGACATCCAGCAAGATAACAGCCGCCACGTGCCTGTGGGGGGCGCGCATCGCAGCGATCGGTGTAGCGGTGTGTCAGTCTAACCGCTACACTGATCTCGGTAAAGAGCCTCGGAGGCTTTTTACCACGTGATCAGTCGTGTCCAATCACGGCTGATCACGATGTAAACAGGAAGAGCCGTTGATCGGCTTTTCCTCACTCATGTCTGACAGACGCGAGTAGAGGAGAGCCGCTCGGCAGCCCCCCCCCCCCCCCCCTTGGATGCCCACAATGGACCACCAGGGTAGCCCCCAACATGTGGATTGCCAGGTACGTGTCCCATTGCCAACCACATATGTAAAAATATGCACAATAGATGCCAATTATTGCCCACAAATGGGCACTGACTGGCAACATTTAGGATCCGATCAAACAAGTGATGCCCAGCAATGCCACCCATCAGTGCCACCCATCAGTGTCCACCTAATAGTGTCCATAGGAAAGAGAAGGGCTCCATAGTGTAATATGTTCCGATACATTTATTTAAATTTACATCAATACACCTACATTTAAATCGATCAGCAAGCGCATGAAAACATTTTTCAAACAACAACGGCACTTCCGCTCTCGGCCGTGAGCGGAAATTATGTCACCACAGGCTCTTGTCCCTGTCCTCCCTTGTAAACACTTTTTATAGTTGTGGCAGCTGCTTAACTCCTTCCCATCCTGGGCAGCCCAAACTAACTACACAGTTACATTTTGCAAAATACCTTAATATGGCGCTTGCTTGTGTAGCGGGGTCACCCTGTCTGAGTATAATGACAGGCCATCGCGCTGGGACTCTATGCATACTTTGTAAATATGTAAGATACCGTTGGCAAAGTTATGCATTGCAGGATTGCAAATAGCAGGAGATATGGACTCCATTGACTCTTAGTAAAAACGGACTACATTTACCGCAATGCCTTGCCCTGTTGGAACATGTGATGCCTCCGCACAGACTTGTGGGGGAGGTTACATAAGGAGAGGGAGTGGCGCTTTTTCGCTCTCTCGGATCCAGCCTCTTCTCCTCTGCGGAGCTGCTGACAGCCGTGTGGTTAGGCCAGAAGCCGGGGCCTAGGTTTACCGAGAGACCAGCCACCTGGAAGGACGACGGATCTCCAGTATCCAGCCTGCGTAACCGGAGTTCGAAGAGGCAGCCCAGCTGACAACCGGAACAGTGGGACATCTTCGTCCAGGACCTTTGTGCTGTGAAGCAGTGTTTTTCAACGCACCTTCTGGGAGGAATACAGGCGGATTGGCCTGCCCGGTGAGGGAACATATGCTCAACTTCTAAACGCTTCTCTTAGGTAGACTTTTCAATACCAACCCACTGGCCTCCCACCTCCTTTAGGCTCTTAGTTCAGACTTAAGGGGCCTGCAGTGTTTGCAGTATTTACACCAAAGTGACTGACACCGGACGGTGATCAATTCACCAACCTGCTGTTCAGGATACCTTGCTTAATCAACTTTCTTTGATCAGTTGCCCTCTGTGGATTACAAATTCTAACGTGCACCAACCGGCCGCATCTTGGACATTTACTGTTCCACATAACTGCCAGCTAGAGGGCGCTCATGAGCACAAATTGCCTGTTTAGTTTAAGTGAATGTTACCATTCTTAGGTTTACAATCTCTTTTACTTGTATTACAAGTCTGATTCTTGCAAGGGCTCTTGCGAATCAGATTGACTCGTTACTGATCAGTTGCGTTTGTGTTATATTCCATGTCTGTCTTCCTTAAGTTTCATTACAGTGAACTTACCTTCTTATATCAAAATATATTCACTGTGTGGAGTGTATTTCTCTCATCTGGAAGGACCATCCATAACATTATGGGTACCTATCAATATGCTTAACCTTTGACCCCACTATAGCTGGAGTAGTGGAAACCTTCGATACCCTGTCGATAGTCTGCCCCCCTGCCTCCAGGGGCTTACAAGAGTTCCCTTATCATAGGGACAAACACGGCTTTGGTCCGAAGACTCCTGGCTCCTTTGACTGAAATAACCGAGCCTTGAATCCAAAGAATCCATCCGATGTTGAGAAGGGTATACCACCAACTGGTGATGGAGGCGAAAGCCCCTGAAGACGGAGTAGGTAGGGTCTGGTGGATAGAAAAAACTAAGAAGACCCTACAACCTGGAGAAGTGACCTGCCTCAGGGCCTCCATGAAACTCACGTCGTCTCTTGAGCCCATATCTTGTCCTTGGGCTCAACCCGGGTGAACCTACAGAGGGAGTAGAGGTGATACCTGCAGTGATCCCATTGAAGATATTAGAGAAAAACCATGGCTGGGTATCAATCAACATCCGGAATCCCACTGAAAACCCTGTGAAGGTGCCAGCCAGAGTGCTACTGGGCCGAGTGCATCAGGTCACTCCTGTTAACCCTTCACACCTGGGAGAGAGTAAGAAAATGAGAGATCTAAGGAAGGATCCACAGCCTGACAACGCGGAACTTCCACCAGGATGGGGGGAGAGGATGGAAGCTCAGCTTAATAGATGGTAGAAGATCTGCTCAAAGACTGAGTTTGATGTGCGAAGAGCGCCACTTATCAGATCCGACTGAGGGAAGACAAACCCTTCAGGGAGCGAGTCCGAAGAGTTCCCCTGACAGATATAGAGGACCTCAGGGAGCAGCTTGCGGAGTTGAAAAGGACCGGCACCATCCGGGAATCCAGGAGTCTTTATGCTTCTCCCATTGTTGTAATAAGGAAGAAAATGGTTCACTGAGGCTGTGCATCGACTACAGAACCCTCAACAAGCGGACTATTCCTGACCAATACACTACTCCCCGGATTGAGGATGCATTACAGAGTTTGTCGGGGCCAAGTGGTTCAGTGTTATGGACCTGCAGAGTGGTTATCATCAGATTCCGATGCACCCAGAAGATAGAGAAAAGATGGCTTTCATTACTCCAGTGGGTTTCTTTGAATTCAACCGCATGCCGCAAGGATTATCGGGTGCTCCCGCCCCTTTTTAGAGATCGATGGAAAAAACTGTAGGTGATATGAATCGGATTGAAGTACTGGTGTACCTGGATGATGTTATTGTATTTGGGAAGACTCTGAAAGAGCACGAGCAGAGATTGGAAAAGGTGTTGAAGCGGCTGCATGACGAAGGCCTGAAGCTGTCCAGAGAGAAGTGCCAGTTCTATTAATCATCGGTTCACTACCTGGGGCACATAGTCTCAGCGGAAGGAATATCGACAGACCCAGAGAAATTGGAGGCAGTCACCTCCTGGTCTAGGCCCACCAATGTGATGGAGTTGCGATCTCTCCTGGGGTTCTGCTCCTACTATAGGAGATTTGTGGAGGGATTTTCAAAGATTGCCAAGCCCTTGAATGAACTGTTGAAAACAGAAAATTAGGTTGGCACTTCTGAATCCGTAAACTGAGAAGCCTCACATGGGCCCCAGGAAACCTAAAGAGCATTCACCCAAAATAAACTCTGACGTTTTTTCCAACGGAATTCCGTTCAAGCTGTCTTGCATACACATGGTTACACCAAATTCCGACCGTCAAGAACGCAGTGACGTACAACACAACGACGAGCTGGGAAAAATTAAGTTCAATGCTTCCTAACATGCGTCGACTTGATTCTGAGCATGTGTGGTTTTTAGTTCGTCCAAATTGCATCCAGACAAATGGAAATTCCGATTATGAAAAATTGAGAACGTGTTCTCTATCTAATTCCGTCGGAATTTCCGATAGAAAAAGTCTGATGGGGCATACACACGGATGGAATATCCAATTAAAACCTTCCGTCTGACTTTTTCTGTCGGAAATTTTGCTTGTGTGTACAAGGCATTACAAGGTGTCAACAGTGTCAGCCTGTACTCCTCCCACCATAACTCTACCCTTTGATATCCAGAGCCACCTAGTGCCATTGAGGAACCTACCTCTGATCTGTCACTTTTGCTGTTCTTGGACTATATTGTACAGCATGCAGCAGAGGCAGGAACGTGCAGCTAATCAGCTGTGGGAATTTCTGCTCGTTCACCAATCATGATGCACAAGTAGGTGGGTGAGGAGGACGGGAGGGAGAGTAACAGGCTGCTGCTGAAGAGGTAATGCAAATCTGCAAAAAGCACGTTTTCTTTGGAGCCCGGCTGCCTTGAAACAGGAATGTGTGTGATCGTACTGGAGGAGAGTTAATCAGGGTCATTCATTGCCAGGCACGTCGCTCTATTGGAGTTTGAGGCAATATTGCGGGTGTGGAATATTGCAGGCCCTAATGTAGATGAGACCAATAAGTTCTTGCTGTTAATACTTGTAGCTTCTCAACTTGCAAAGGCAATCATGCTGCCCAATGAAGAAACGGCTGATGAGAGGACAAGCGTGGGCTAAAAACACATCCCCAGCATTCAGCTTTGACAGCTAGCAAGAGAACTCAGACGAGATCACAATTAAAATGCTGCTTTTATAATCACATCGTTGGTAAGGTTGAATAAAGACCACAGTTCAACCTGTGTGTAGCAACATAATTTTCCCTATCCCCGTATATTGTTTTCGCTAAGATGCCCATCCAAGAGCCTTTTAAAACTAGCTATACTTCCTGCAGACACCACTAATTGTGGAAGACAGTTCCATATCCTTATTTGCCGGACAGTGAAAAAAAACTACACAGTTTAACCACTTGCTGCCCGCCATTGACATATTGACGGCAGCAAAGTGGTTACTAGTTCCTGACTTGACGTCATATGACGTCGCCAGGATATTGAGCCGCTGCGCATTGCGGCGATCGGTGATGCGGGGTGTCAGTCTGACACCCTGCATCCCCGATCTCGGTAACGAGTCTCCGGCGGAGCCTCGTTACCACGTGATCAGCCGTGTCCAATCACGATGTAAACGATGATTACGATGTAACAGGAAGAGCCGTGGACGGCTCTTCCTCACTCGCGTCTGATAGACGCGAGTACAGGAGAGCCGATCAGCGGCTCTCCTGACAGGGGGGGTTTGCGTTGATTGTTTATCAGCGCAGCCCCCCCTCGGATCGCCACACCGGCACTGATTGGCAACATGGATGCACCAGTGCCACCCCTCAGTGTCCATCAGTGCCACCCCACAGTGTCCATCAGTGCCACCCACAGTGCCAATCCATGCACAGTGCCCACGTATCAGTGCCCATCTGTGCCATCCATAAGTACCCATCAGTGCCACCCACATGTGCCGCCCATGAATGCCCATATATGCCGCCTATGAGTGCCCATCAGTGCCGCCTATGAGTGTCCATCAGTGCCGCATACCAGCGCCGCCTATCAGTGCCACCTCATCGGTGCCCATCAGTGCCACCATATCAGTGCCTGTAATTGAACGAGAAAACTTACTTTTTTTTTTTTTTTTTAAACAGAAAAAATAAAAACTTTTTTTTTTTTCCAAATTTTCTGTCTATTTTTAGTTGTTGCGCAAAAAATAAAAAATCGCAGAGGTGATCAAATACCACCAAAAGAAAGCTCTATTTGTGGGGAAAAAAGGACGCCAATTTTGTTTGGGTACAGTGTAGCATGACCGCGCAATTACCATTCAAAGTGCGACATGGCTGAAAATTGGCTTGGGCAGGAAGGTGCGTAAGTGCCTGGTATAGAAGTGGTTAAGGTTAAACCGCTTCTCTTCCAATCTCGTCATGTGGCCCCTTGTTCTCTTACACTCTCTGGGACTGAAAAGTTTCTTGCGTTGCGATCACCGTTGAGATTTGTATATCACTATCATATCTCTTCTCCAGGGAGAATACATTCAGCACTTGTGGTTCCTCCAGCCACCACCATATTAGTTTAGATGCCCTTCTCTGAACTCTCTCCAGCTCCAGCACATCCCTTCTGAGGACTGATGACCAGAGCTGGACAGAATACTCTAGATGTGGCTGAACCAGAGTTTTATAGAGTGGCAGAATAATCGTTTTATCTATTAAATAAATTCCCTTTTTAATGCATGCTAATATTCTGCTGGCTTTGGTAGCCGCAGCTTGACACTGCATGCTATTGCTCAGTCTGTCTTCTACTAGGACCCCTAGGTCCTTCTCCATCCTGTAAGCCCCTAGGGCAGGGGTAGGCAACCTGTGGGCCCTCCAGCTGTTGCAGAACTACAAGTCCCATCATGCCTCTGGGAGTAATTGTAACTGCCAGCCTTGCAATGCCTCATGGGAAATGTAGTTCAACAACATTTGGAGGGCCCCAGGTTGCCTACCCCTGTTCTAGGGGTTCTCCCTAGGGTAATGAGTAACTTGCATTTATATTTTTACCACCCAGGTGCATTACCTTACATTCTTCAATGTTAAAGTTAATTTTGTCATACAGTAGCCCACTATAATGTATTCTAGTCCTCTTTTAAAGTCTCTATATCCTGCTGTGTTGTTATTGACCTACATATTTTCTGACATCAGCAAAAACTAAGATCAAGCTACTTATGCCACCCTCTATATCATTTATGAATTAAACAGAATTGGTCATAGTACGGAGCCTTGGGGTACCCCACTAACCACTCTATACCATTCTGAGTACATGTTATTTATCTAGGGTTGTCCCGATACCGGGACCGATACTGAGCATTTGCCAGATCCGATACTATAACAACCCGTCCCGTCCCCCCCCCCCCCCCGCCGCAACGCCACCTAGTGAATCAGCGTGTGGGGAACATTACAGCTTTCATTTGAATAGCTGTATGTTCCCCGCTGCGTATAGACACTCCCCCTTGCTCAGGATTGGACGGGTGATTTGTCTATCAATGTGCAGATCACCCGTCCAATCCCGAGCAAGGGGGAAGGTCTATACGCGGTGCGGCGGGGAACACAGCTATTCAAATGAAAGCTGTAATGTTCCCCACACGCTGATTCACGGCGGCGGCGGCATCTGCATTTAGGTATGGGGAGACATGGCTGCACATATGTGGGGGACATGGCTGCATATATGGGAGACATTGCTGCATCTGTGGGGGACATGGCTGCATATGTGAGGGACATGGCTGCATTTGGGGACACATTTAAAAAAAAGTATCAGTATTCGGTATCGGCGAGTACTTGAAAAAAAATTATCGATACTTGTACTCCCATGATGTTATCTCACTGTGCCTCTAAGTATTGCACTGCATTAATCTATCCATGAAGGACCATTTGACCATACACACACATACGCTATATTACCAAAAGTATTGGGACACCTGCCTTTTCATGCACAAGATCTTTAACCTCCCTGGCGGTGTTCCCGAGTCTGCCTCGGGGTTAGTTTTCTGTGCTACGATCGGTAACCCCGGGTCAGACTCTGGCTCGCCTCGCAGCATCCACAGAGACTGTTTACTTACCTTCTCCGTGGATCCGGAGATGCATCCGCGCTGTGTGAGCGAGCGGGTGCTCGCTCGATTCACACAGCGTCCCCGCGCGCCGCCGATCTCCGTTCCCTGCGACGTACGGGGACGGAAAACGGCGCCAAATTCAAAAATGTAAACAAACACTATACATACAGTCTTGTATACATACAATCTTATAGATTACAGTACTGTATGTAAAAAATACACACCCCCATGTCCCTAGTGGTCTGCCCTGTGCACTACATGTCCTTTTATATAATAAAAACTGTTCTTTCTCCCTGCAAACTGTAGATTGCCCATAGCAACCAAAAGTGTCTCTTTATGGCAAAAATTGTTTTAGAGCAGCTAAAAAAACAGCGATAATAAATCAGAATCACTTGCAGAATTTAGCGATAGCGATTTGTGGGGAAATTCGTCATAAAAAAAAAAAAAAAATTACAGCAAAAATTCTGCAACTGAGCAAATTTCAGTGATTTTGATTTGATTACATTATTGAATAATTTTTACTATAATTATATTATTATTTGTTATAATTTTTTATAATTATTTATTATATTATAATTTTTAATAAAAAAAAAAAAATCATACCCGGGATGCCTATTAGACTCTTGTTTGGATAGATTTAAGTGAGTTATTCCTAAGAATTACAAGCCTACAGTATAAAACGCCAAATTCCCTTGCAAATAATGGTACCGCTTTCAGCACCTAAAATCTGAAAGAATCATACCGCCAGGGAGGTTAATGGCATCCCAGTCTTAGTCCGTAGGGTTCAATATTGAGTTGGCTCACCCTTTGCAGTTATAACAGCTTCAACTTCTTCTGGGAACGCTTTCCAGAAGCACATTTGTGAGGTCAGGCACTGAGGTTGTACGAGAAGGCCTGGCTCACAGTCTCCTCTAAAAATTATCCCAAAGGTGTTCTGACGAGGTGCAGCCCAGTCAAGTTCCTCCACCCCAAACTCGCTCACCCATGTCTTTATGGACCTTGCCTTGTGAACTGGTGTGCAGTCATGTTGGGACACGAAGAAGCCATTCCCAAACTGTTCCCACAAAGTTGGAAGCACGAAATTGTCGAAAATATCTTGGTATGCGGACGCCTTAAGAGTTCCCTTTACTGAAACTAAGGTGCTAAGCTCAAGCCCTGAAAGACAACCCCACACCATAATCCCCCCTCCACCAAATGATTTGGACCAGTGCACAAAGTAAGGTCCATAAAGAATACAAAAGTGGGCATAACTTTAACTTGCTGTGCATAAGTCATTCAAACTTCACCTGTTGGTAGGGTAACGCTTCCTCTATACAAAGATACTACTCAACATAGTCTCCATTACAAGCAATGCATTTGCGCTATCATTGAACCCAACTCTTGAACCGTCTTTAAAAAAAGTTCAGGTGTACACTGTTGTGCCTGTGTCATTAAACCGTTCTTCCTGAAGACTGTTCTTCATTGGATCGAACATGTGGAAGACAGAGGGCTCTAAATCTGGGCTGTACGGGGGACTAGTGACCAGCTGAATTTTCCAGCAAATTTTTCTGAATGCCTGGTTTGTTGCTAAAGATTGTCCATTGACATTGGTGAATGTGCATTGTTTTCAGATTCTTGTTTCTTCCACGTAATGGTTTCTCTAAGCTTTTTAGATTAGGGTGACCACATTTCCAAACTACCATTTAGGGACACCCCCTCCCAAAAATCAGTTTGTGATGTAACGAATCACAGCACAGTGATTGGACACAAGAGGTGGGATTTCTTCAATCACAAGCGGGGGCGGGGATTGTGTTCCTCCTCCAGGCATTTTTAGTAGCATCAGATTGGCTCAGATTGTCCTGGCATAAAGGTACCCGGGACAGACCTGCAAAATGCGGGACTGTCCCGGGCAATCCGGGATACATGGTCACCCTATTTTAGATGTCTCAATGTATCCCTTGTTGGTCACAGTATGGCCACATTCCAGAAAATCAAAGAAAACGACTCCCTTGTCATCCCAAAAAACAGTTACCGTGGCTTTCTGTTCTGATCACTGGTTCTTGAGCTTCTTAGGCCTTATGGAAGAGGCATGACGCCATTCTATGAACTGATTCTTCGTTTCCGCATCATAAAGATCCACCCACATATCATCCCATCACCAGATTGGCAAAAAAACGATCTGACAAAAAGCTAAGTGCCAATTCTGAGATAGTGAAAGATGCTGATGCACTACTACCACCATAGGGGTCAACCATACCAATCACTATATAATGTTCTGAATATATCCAATTACCACTGTACAGACTTCAATACAGACTGAAAGTTGCATCTGAGGCCGTGTACACACGACCGAGGTTCTCGCTGGAAACCAGCGAGAACCTCGCTGGAAGCTGCATTCCAGCGAGGACCTCGGCCGTGTGTACGCTCTCGGCGAGCATCCCGTCGGGAAGCCCGTCGAGCAGAAATAGAGAGCACGCTCTCTATTTGCTCGACGGCCCGCCTGGAAGAATGGCTGGTTGCCATTCCCGACGGGCGGGTCGCCGATTTCGACGGCCGGCATGGAACCTCGACGGGCGGAACGATGTGTTCTGCCCGTCGAGGTTCTCTGCCGTGTGTACACGGCCTGACAGATCTTGGTCTGACGCCCAACTGGTAATCTGCAATATATTACATTTTCTTCTTGAGTTTATAGCACTTTATCATTACAAATTATATCTGATGTTAGGTCCATTTCAAAACGTATAAACATAATCCCCTGAACAAAGAGCGTGTTGTGCTCCTCATATGCAGTGGATGAGTTAATCCTCCATGAATTGTTATTCTGTCAGTGGCATGTGTTTCCAATCCAGAGAGAATTTTATTTTACAGTTACAATGGGTATAGTACATTTCAGTTTTGGAGCGCACTACGATATTTGGCACCTCTGTAGATCTGAAACTCTCATAAATTAGCCCAGGGTCCAGCTTACAAGACTTGGATAGACTCCCCGACTGAGAAACAGGCAGTCTGCTTCCAAATTAATATTTTTTTGGTCACAAATATATGACTAAGGGTGAACTGCTACAGAAATTAATGACTGTAAAACAACAGGGGATATTGAGTTGGGACTTAACCTGCAATGGATAAAACTAACTTGTAGATTGATAGTTTTTTGTAGAGAGATTATGTATATGTCTTCTTCTATAAAATCTTTATCTTTGCCTGCTATTTTTTTTATTTTTTTTTACTAATTCTTTAACCACTTAAGACTTGCTCGGTCGTGCGACGTGGCTCCCAAACAAAATTGGCGTCCTTTTTTCCCCACAAATAGAGCTTTCTTTTGGTGGTATTTGATCACCTCTGCGGTTTTTATTTTTTGCGCTATAAACAAAAATAGAGCGACAATTTAAAAAAAAATTCAATATTTTTTACTTTTTGCTATAATAAATATCCCCCAAAAATATATAAAAAAACATTTTCTTTCCTCAGTTTAGGCCGATACGTATTCTTCTACGTATTTTTGGTAAAAAAAAAAAATCGCAATAATCGTTTATCGGTTGGTTTTCGCAAAATTTATAGCGTTTACAAAATAAGGGATAGTTTTATTGCATTTTTATTATTTTTTTTTTTTTACTACTAATAGCGGCGATCAGCGATTTTTTTTCGTGACTGCGACATTATGGCGGACACTTCAGACAATTTTGACACATTTTTGGGACAATTGTCATTTTCACAGCAGAAAATGCATTTAAATTGCATTGTTTACTGTGGAAATGACAGTTGCAGTTTGGGAGTTAACCACAGGTGGAGCTGTGACTTTCAGTGTTCCCTGTGTGTTTACAACTGTAGGGTGGTGTGGCTGTAGGTGTGACGTCATCGATCGCGTCCCCCTATTACAGGGATGACGCGATCGATGCTGCGGCCACAGAGAAGCACGGGAAGCTGTGTTTACACACGGCTCTCCCCGTTCTTCAGCTCCAGGGACGGATCGCCGCACTGCAGCGGCGATCGGGTCCACGAATCCCACGGTCCCGGAGCTTCGGACCGGGTCACGGGAGCGCGCCGCGGGCGCGTGCCCGTGACCCACGGCTGGGTACTAAAATCAACGTATATATACGTTGATGTGCCCAACCGTGCCATTCTGCCGACGTAAATGTGCAGTAGGCGGTCCTTAAGTGGTTAATGACAGCCCGGGAGTGAGTGCCAGAATAAACAAACTTCTGTTTGGTGTGCATACCAATCAGTCATTAGGACCTGGCCAGAAGACTCCTGAACCCGGAAGAAGATGGAAGTGCCAGCAATGGAGCAAAGAGGAAGATCACGGACATCAGGACTGGAAAGGGGAACTTACATAGTTGGTATGGTTGAATAAAGACACCAGTCCCTCCAGTTCAACCTGTGTTTTTTTTTTTTAATTAGGGACATTACCTGTTGAAACCACAAATGGTGGAAGAGAGTTCCACATCCTTACTGCTCTAACAGTGAAAAACGCCTTATGCAGGTTAAGGTTGAACCGCTTCTTGTCCACCTTACAAGGTGTAACGGAACATCCCACACTCCACTTGAGTGCTTCCGTCATATACCGCTTCCTATCAGTCTGGATATAGATATCAGATATCCAGCTGCTTTCAAGCACACAACGAGACGAGAATTGTTTGTCTGTTGAACATGGAGTGTTTAATAGAACCAATAATGCAACCTTATATACAGTTTAAAGAGGAGGTAACCAGAACATAAATTAACATGAGCTAATTAACTAATCATTTACCCAGACGAGGTGACTCTGAGATATGACCTTTCAGAGTAGACGTCACGTCTCCTGCTTTACAATACAGTTTATCATAAGTGTAAACACAGGACATCTTCACACAATAGCAGGGAGACATTAGCATCTAACAGTATGTGTCCCAACATTATGAGTGAGTCACGCTTACACTTAACCCGTTGAGTTCAGAATCTGAAAGTTGGCCTGGGCAGAAAGTGCCCTGTATTGAAGTGGTTAAATTGATTGGAAGCTCTTACGTATAACCACTAGGGTGACTGGGGTCAGGTGATACGTGGAGATGAATAAATCCTCCCACATAAGTTGTGCCTGTTTATTTGCAGCGCTCTCTTGTTTACGACCTCCTAAAGCTCACTTTTTACGTGGCATTTCTGAGATCAGAAGGCAGGGGATGGTGATCTGATGCCCCACACTGCACAGCCTGAATCAGGTAGCTGAGTGTAACCTGAGACCTTAGTGGGGTGAAAATGACACACATCAATACATGGTCTCATAGGGAAACATGCACAGTGGAGGTTGTCAAATCACCTGCTGTGTGCTGGCGGGGGTTGGGGCCATCTCCCTTGGTGTCAGCGTAGACCAGGGATCCTCAAACTACGGCCCTCCAGCTGTTACAGAACTACAAATCCCATGAGGCATTGCAAAACTCTGACATTCACAGACATGACTAGGCATGATGGGAATTGTAGTTCCTGAACACCTGGAGGGCCATAGTTTGAAGACCCCTGGCGTAGACTGTCAAAAGCGACTCACGTGGATAGCAGATGAATGCCAGAGCAGACACAAATGACACTCTGTGCTTTGGATCAAGGCAAGTACACACTATAGAGGGATATGCTTTGTTCATTCAAGAGATTTACAGCAGCTTTATTATGCTGATATGCTCTGCATACCTATACCTTACAGAATAAGCTCTGGTGGCGCAGAACACTTTACTTCCACTTTAGTGTCCTGCGATGTACACGGACTGGGAGGGGGGAACCCATGCAGATTTTTCCTTAATTTTTTATCTATAATCACTGGAGCCGGCAATATATTACAGCCATGAGCAGTTAAAAAAAAATTCTTTCCTTTTGGAATTTTGCTGCAGCACTGTTCTACACAACACACAGATGTACCACTTTACAGGCAGACTAAGGAGACCCCCTACATGCACAATATTTAAAGGAGTATTTCATTTTTATTGTTTTACTTTAAGCATTATTAAAATCACTGCTCCTGAAAAAACAGTTGTTTTAAAAACTTGCATTCATACATGTCCCCTGGGGCAGTACCCGGGTTCCCGTACACTTTTTATGGCAATAACTTGCATATAAACCTTTAAAATTAGCACTTTTGATTTTTCATGTTTGTGTCCTATAGTCTTTAATAGGGTTCGTATGTTCGCTCAATGTTTTTGCCTGTTCCCATGTTCTGGCATGATCCGAACCGGGGGGCAGAGGGGGGGGGGGCTGTTCAGCTCATCCCTGCTTACCACAGACACATAGAATGAATGAATCAGAAGCAGGAAGATCCTTGAACTTCTGGTCCTCGGGTACAGTGTCCTCTCCAGCATGCAGAACAGTGAGCAGCACAGTAGTGATATAACCAAATCTCACTCTAGAGCAGTGATGGCAAACCTTGGCACCCCAGATGTTTTGGAACTACATTTCCCATGATGCTCAACTACACTGCAGAGTGCATAAGCATCATGGGAAATGTAGTTCCAAAACATCTGGGGTGCCAAGGTTCGCCATCACTGCTCTAGATCTTACACTGCACATATACTGCAATGAGACATAAGCGTGCGAACAGGGTGTGCCCAGGCACACCCTAATCACCCTGTACAGCACAGATTCTCTCTACTGCCCTGGAACCCCCCTTCCCCCCTCTCTTTTCCCAGGGTACTGCTTAGGCATACTTTACATTTCTAGAAGTTCCCTTTAAAAAGGTAAATTAAAAAAAAAATTAGTTTAGGTTTATTTTAGTGTGCGAATCTATTTATTTATTTGTCAGATTCTAAATAGCCCAAAAGTTGGGGTTGCCCTTTATCCAGAAAATCAGAAGGTCCCCAGCCATGCATAGGAATATGAAAAACAGATTCTTCTAGTCTTATTGTTTTGAGCATTGTACATGCCTGGTCACCCAATGCAGGGATTCCAGCCAGCACTGGCTTAACACTTCATAAAAAGTAACAGATCACTGCCATAACAACCACTGTGAAATAATTGTTTTAACAGCTAAAAGACTGGAACGTGTATATAAAAAAACAAACAGGCTACATCTGCTGAGGGTAGACAAAGGCAGCCATATTGTAGCTAAACCAATAGTTAAAGCCCAACTCCAGCATTTCTTTTTATAGATTTAGGAAGTTACTTCTATTAAGTTTAACTAATGCATTAGCTCAACTGTTCCAAATATACATAAATGTTTCTTTCTACAAACCCGATTGGGTCAGGATAGAATCGCAAGCGGAGGTGGTAAATCAGAAGGGGCAACAGGAAACAGAAAAGATAAAAGATTTTTTTTTAAATGCCAGGCTACCCCAAGTGACTGATAGTGAATATATCCATCTTAGAAAAACACATAACAGAGGAGGAGATTAATATAACATTAAAAGACTCTGCTTCAGGTAAAAGTCCAGGACCTGATGGGTTTTCGACCTATTTAAAAAAGTTTAAAAAGATTTTAGTACCAAAGTTATGTTCATATATAAACGGACTGTGAACAAAATACGAGATAAGTGGGGAAGCCTTATTGGCCTCGATAACAATGATTTTGAAGGAGGGGAAAGATAGTACGTTTTTGTTCAAGCTGTAGACCAATATCTTTGTTGAATACAGACACAAAATTATTTGCAAAAGTGTTAGCTACAAGGATAAAAGATTTGATGACCGATCTGGTACATGCTGAACAGGTGGGGTTTATCCCAGGAAGGGAAGCGAGAGACAACGGAGTGAGAACATTGCTCCTTCACCAGAAAATTTAAAAAGGAAATACCCCAGGTCTATTCCTGTTGATAGATGCTGAAAAAGCATTTGACAGTGTTGACTGGGGATTTATGATGAACACATTGGAAACTATGGAAATAGGCCCAAGGATTATCCAATGGATTAAAGTGCTATATAAACATCTGACTGCAACCATAATTGCTTACCCCTCCTTCGACATGTACGATGGGACTAGACAGGGATGTCCCCTCTCCCCACTTTTATTTGTGTTGTCACTAGAACCCCTCCTTGCATCGATTTGAAACAACCCAGAATTTCTACTGTGAAAACAGCATTTCCCCACAGGGATGTAGTAAACACAAAGCTCTCTGGTCCTGTCAGCGGGGAAACACTGATCTTCTGTTCATACAATGTATGGACAGAAGATCAGTGATTTCCCCTAGTGAGTCCACCCCCCATACAGTTAGAACACACCCAGGAACACACTTAACCCCTTCACTGCCAATGGCATTTTTATAGTAATCCAATGCATTTTTATAGCATTGATCGCTATAAAAATGCCAATGGTCCCAAAAATTTGTCAAAATTGTCCGATGTGTCCGCCATAATGTCTCAGTACTGAAAAAAAAACGCTGATCGCCGCCATTACTAGTAAAGAAAAATATTAATAAAAATGCCATAAACTACCCCCTTTTTTGTAAACGCTATAAATTTTGCGCAAACCAATCAATAAACGCTAATTGCGATTTTTTTTTTACAAAAAATATGTAGAAGAATACGTATCGGCCTAAACTGAGGAAAAAAAAAAAAATTTTTATATATTTTTTTGGGGATATTTATTATAGCAAAATGTAAAAAATATAGCATTTTTTTCAAAATGGTCGCTATATTTTTGTTTATAGCGCAAAAAATAAAAACCGCAGAGATGATCAAATACCACCAAAAGAAAGCTCTATTTGTGGGAAAAAAAAGGACGCCAATTTTGTTTGGGAGCCACATTGCACGACCGCGCAATTGTCAGTTAAAGCGACGCAGTGCTGAATCACAAAAAGTGCTCTGGTCATTGGGCAGCAATATGGTCCAGGGGGTTAGGTGGTTAAAGGAACCTATTTGGAAAATTAAAAAGAACCTTCGCAACCCCTTTAAGACAGGGGAGGAAGAACACAAGTTAGCAGCATTTGCCGACGATGTGTTGTTTTATATATCAAACCCCAGAATCACAATGCCAAGCCTACTGAAGACACTAAAATACTATGGAGAATTATTAAACTTTAAAATGAACCTTGCCAAAATCAGAGATTTTAAATATAAATGTAAACAAACAAACAGGAAGAACAGAGTTTACAAAAGGAATTCCAATTTCCATGGAGGAAAAGGGAATTCAAATATCTAGGGGTAAGGTTAACAGCATCCTTAGGGAAAATATATCAAGCAAATTATATTCCTTTATTGGATGACATAAAAAATGAAATAAAAAAATATAGCAATAAGACCCCTCTCATGGACAGGGCGTATAAACACCTTAAAGATGGTAATACTACCTAAAATCATGTATAAGTTTCAAATGCTATCTAACGCATTACCGCAGACATACTTTAAAGTATTAAAAACTATAATAACAACGTTTATTTGGCAAAAAAGGAAATCTAGACTCACATTTTCAGTATTAAGACAAGAAAAAAGCAAGGAGGATTAGTGGTACAAGATTTCAAAAAATATTATAACGCTGTAGTGCTATCGCTAGTAGTGAAATAGGCAAAGGAAAGAAAATGAAAAAAGTTGGGTAAAATTAGGGAATATAATATGGAAACCCCCCCACAACATAGGGCACTAGAAGACGACACAAATGTATTGACACAATATGCACTCAGAATTCCGGACTTAATACACAAACAAAGTAAATGAAAATACAACTCACCTTTAATTTCACTGAAGGAAAATAATTATTTCAAACCCAGGAAAAGGGCAAACCCGCAACCTTCTCATGGTGGACCAATAAGGGATTAAATCGAATTGGTCACTTTTCAGACCACAAAGGGGTCAGACATTTAGATTATATTCTTTAAACATTTAAGCTGCCCCCTCAGGGGTGTTTCACTTACTTTAAATACTTTATTTTGTCTGCTGTCTCAAAAGTCACACGGGCGACATCACTACGCCTACAGATTTTTCCTGATGCCAACCATGAAATTGATCTACCAACTGGCATGGGAGGGAGATTTGGATATGGAGATACCAGCAGAAGATTGGACTAGGTGGACAGAAAGACTAAATAAAGGCACCCTTAACACAGCTTTGGTTGAGGCGAATTATAAGGTCCTCTCCAGGTGATACCTGGTCACCTCCAGACTCACAAAGATATATCCCAGGGTATCCCCTCTTTGCTTTTGGGGATGTGACAATGAGGACACCATATACCATACATCAGGGGTGCCCAACCAGTGGCCCGGGGGCCTCTGATGTGGCCCGCAATCTCCTGCTCTGGGATGCAATAGCATAGAATACTGTTATTAAAAGTCAGTTTATTTCTAAAATCACAGTGTATATATGGGCATATCTGTTCTCCAGTGGGTACTGGGGTGCTCTCAAACTGATCCGTAGGTGCAGAACATAATAGAAGTCTATTGCAAAGTGCAGGAAAGCCAAAGGTACACTGCGTTGCATCCGCCGTGCAGGTAAGCTGCAGTGCATCGGTGTTAAAGCAGCCTTAGGCCCCTTTCACACGGTCAGTCTGACATTTCGACCATATGGACCCTCTATTCACCTCTAAGTAGTGCCATCCACCCGCTCCGCTCATTGTGGCCAGCGATCAGTTACCAAGTCGCTTGGAGCTCACTCTTCAAAAGGTTGGGCACCCCAGCCATACATGGTGGACCTGCCCCAAAGTCCAGCGGTTCTGGGTCAAAGTATTCACGCTTATGCACGCTTTGACCAATGCCAATTTAATTAAGGATGCCAGAATTGCTATCCTGAATGAGCCTGTCGGACATATACGCTGTTAAGCTGGTAAGATAGCGCAGGCGGCAGTCCTTTGCAGCAGTCTGATTGCCTGTGTCCCAAGGGCTGCAGGTTCGATCCCGGCGGGGTCCACTCAGCCTTCCATCCTTCCGAGGTCGGTAAAATGAGTACCATTGAGTTGGGTAATGATGACAACCATTATCAACGCTTAGACGCAGCGGCTTCGCTGCAATTAGCGCTATATAAGTGTAAACATTATTATTATTATATACCAAAGTACACACACCCAGACACAAATTTTTTCATATTTTCGGCAGCGAAGATAATGATTGCCAAGGCATGGAAGAGCGCAGTAGTTCAACTGACTGCCACTGGAGGGGGAACCCGGCAGCTCTGCAGGGGATGAGGGGGGGCAAGGGATTACACAGGTGTCCAATCACAGCAGGGGGTGGAAAGGAGGGGTGGTGGGGCAGCATGTAGAGGGGATCGGTTTCTCTACCTGCCACCCCACCACCCTTCCTATCCAGGTGTACGGGCCCCTTGGAGCATTGGGCTGGGTCACCCTTGGCTGATCATCCCAGAAAGAATTCACAGGAAGCTTTGGGTTTACATTTTGCTATTTTAGTGGGGACCAGGTACCATCGAGGCATTAGCTTTTTGGTTTGCTTATACTAAAGAAGTATTGGTTGAAAGTGTAGATATATCAGCCACCAAGTTGGGCAATTTTTACAGCTCACAAAGCCTTGTTCATATCAGTTTCCCAGAAGGTCACATAAGCCAGTTCCTGGGTCATCTCATGTAATAGCATAACATTTTGAAAGTGTGACCTTTAATAATCGGCTAATCATTTCTTACATATCATTGCACCTTAATAATATTTAGTCATTTTTGGCAAACCCAAATCTCCAGGGGTTTTGGTGCAAACAGCATCTTCTTATTCTCTCGGCGACCCTAGGAACCTCAAATAAGATGCATCAAAGCATTATGAAATCTTTCAAGGTCTTACCTAACTGTAGCACCCTGGAGTTTAGGCAGGGTTGTTTCTCACAAATTTACTTACCAGGAGTAGTTATCCTGGTTAATTGCTAGAGATTCATCGATTTCTTCCTAAGTTTGGCCTTTGGCACTTGTTGCACCACTAGGTGGCCTTGTACTTGGTGGTACTAGATACAAGAAGGGCAGCGCAAGGTCAGGTTATGGTATATGGGGTGTCTCAGCCAATGGGAAGGGATTTTCTTGGATCCCTTGGCCTGCTGGGAGAGCCTATATATTCGGGTGTCGTATTGCCTGGGCTGCTAGGCCGGACATTGGGCCTATCCCAGGCACATCTGGCTGCTAGGCTGTCTGAGGGCCTATCCAAAAGCAAGAGAGCAGCGCAGGGTTGGGATTGCAGGTTGCAGTCCAACCAAAAGTGACAGTTCTGTCGGCCGGTGAACCAGTCGTGGTCGAAGGTAGATGGGAAGCTGTCGCCAATAATGGACTATCAACCTTATTACCAGGGATGTGGTCTGACGGAATTCCGCTCAAGCTGTCTTGCATACACACGGTCACACCAGATTCTGATTGTCAAGAACGCGGTGACGTACAACACTACGACGAGCCTAGAAAAATTAAGTTCAATGCTTCGGAGCATGCGTCGAATTGTTTCCGAGCATGCATGTTTTTTTCCTCCGTCGGAATTCCATACAGACAAAAGGAATTTCCTATAGGATTTTTTTTTCCATCTTAAAAATTGAGAACATGTTCTTTATCTAAAAGTCCGATGGGGCTACCTGGCTCCATAGCTTCACAGAAGGGTACCCTGTTGCGTTTCTTTCTGTCGGCCGCTAGGCAGCTTATCCCCCAATTTTGGAAAACTACTACTACCCCTCCATTGTCTCTGTGGGTCTCTGTGGTCAATGACATCATGCGAATGGAGGAGATGTTAGCCTTAGATACTGACATTTTTGATAAGTTTAAGACCTTATGGCTCTTGTGGATCGATTATTCTACATCTGACTCACTGAAAGTGTTACTAACGCCTTGAGACCAACCCTAATGCTCAATCCACGTATATTTTACACAGATGCTGTGTCGTGGCCCACTCGGTTCTCCCATCTCTCCTCCCCCACCTGTCTTTTCCCCCCTTTCCTTTCTCCTTACTTACTTTTTCTCCTTTTCTCTTTCCTAATGATCAGATCTAGTTCTACTGATTTATGCTTCATCAACCCTCCTTGTTTTTCCATATCACATATTGTTAGCCATCCGACATGGGAGGCAAATTTGTTGGACTTTTGATGGGCTTCCGTTGTACAGTGTCTCAGACAGTATGCATTGAGATCTATCTTCCTGTATTGTAGACATCTAATGGTTATATGTGTTGTATCCTTCTCTTGAAATGCAATAAAAATATATTTACCTCTAAAAGTCCTATGGGGGATACACAAGGACGGAATATCCGATGAAAAGCTTCCGTCTGACTTTTTCTGTCGGAAATTCCGCTCATGTGTACAAGGCATAACACCTAAATAGTTTGTAAAGGAAAATAATGTTTTTATCTTAAAAGCTTCCTTTACCTTAATGCAGTGCTGTTTTCATGTCCTCGTTGTTCGTTTTTGTTCTCAAGTTGCTGTAATTCTTCTCTGATCTCCACACTTCCTGGTTGTCTGTTTTCTTATAACCACACTCCTGGGAGCTTTCTCTCTGTGGTCACTAATCAAGGAGGTGTGATTAATGTGTGTCTAAAACCCCTCAGCACCAATCACTTTCGTTTTCCAAACCATCACTGCCCTGTATGTCTCTGTACATCACAGAAGCATGAAACAGCATGCAAAAACAAAACTGAAACTGCAGGTACATTATATGATTGTTTTTTTTCTATTTTTAATCATTTTTAAAAGGAATCAGTTAACTATTATGTCTCTATACCAGGGCTCAAAATTTAAAGTCCTGAGCTACTAGCCAGGCCTCAAGAGTTACTCGCCACCAGTTGCCCCACCTAATTCATACACTGCCCTGCACCTAATTGCACCCGTAAACACGTCCTCTTAGATTATCTCATGGAATGACACTGTTAAATGTTTTATGCAGAATCAAGTTACAAAATTAAATATTACCAACAACAACTTTAACAAAATAGGACAGGACACTGGGGGCAGACCAGAGGGACAGGGCACTGGGGGGCAGACCAGAGGGACAGGGCACTGGGGGCAGACCAGAGGGACAGGGCACTGGGGGCAGACCAGAGGGACAAGGCACCTTTCCTCTTCGGCCACCAATCTCATCGGGACTAAGTGTAGGCACAGATTGGAGGGAGATTGGTCATGCAGCCCTGTCATCACTCGCCCCCAGCTTAAATCCACTCGCCAAATGCTAGTAGGCGAGTGGAAATTTTGAGGGCTGTCTATACCCTGTAAACAGTCATTTCAGCAAAAAAAAATATTTCCTTTACAACTCCTTTAATTCTTGGCATCCCAAGGTCCTCTTCCACTTGAAATCATAATGGAGTATAGTTGCGTGTGTATGCTGGCTATGAGTAACAATGATAATATAGTTGATAGCCAACCTGTTAGTATTGCAAAATAAGATTTCTGATCTGTCTTTGTTTAATAAAAGACCTGAAACTTTGCCAATGGTTTAGTTTAGATAAGGTCGTATGATTCACGTATTAGCAACTGTCAGCTAAAAATCAACACAAAGTTACGTTGTATTTGCCTTGTATTCTCTGTTATTTATTTTATTCAAGAAAGGTTTATATTCTCAGGAATGTGAGGCAGGAGGTTCCATTGCAGGTGAGAACAAGGCTAGTGAGAGAGGCGGCCATCCTTAATGCCTCTGTAAATGATCAATGGGGTATAGAAATTTCCAATATGCCCTCAGGGAGGGGTACCAGTTGTGACGGTAGTAGAACATATCCCCGTCAAGCATTCCCTTCTTCTCCCATAAAAGAAATCACCCAATATTCCCCGACTAGGAATATCCCTGGAATCGCCGAATAATCCACACATGAGCCAAGGCTTAATGCTGAATGTAACAGGACACACTTTATTGAAAGTACACAGCACACTTTATACAGGATTTGGAACATCCCGCCCCCAACAATCGCTTTCCTATTGGTCCATTGTAAAGTATGCAGTCTCCATTCTGGTCCTCCTAAACCATGCAAATGAGGACTTGAAAATGTCTCCGCAGAGATTGGTCCCAATGCTTGAATAGCCTGAATATGTGTGGCCAGGCCTGTGATGTGTTTTCAGACAAAAGCCCCAGGGGGTCAATCAATGTACACAATAGCCAGCCACAGAACAATGGAACTGTCTGGAGACAGGGCCGTCTTTAATATGGTTTGGGCAAACATTTTTTTTGGGCCCCCCCTCCAGCTTATTTTGGGCCTGGCTGGTTCACATGTATGTGTTTTGGCAGCCCTCATTTGTGCAGGCACAGCAGCCCATTGATTTGAATTGGCTGCCATGCCTTTGTTTCCTGCAGAAAAAAGGTTCATTCAGCATTTTAAAAATCAGCTACCTTGAAATCCATTCTACTTTTGCACCATGCTACTTACCTGCAGTTCTTGCACACACAAACGCACTGTGTTTTTAAAAGTGTGACCTAAACGTCTTAAAATGCAGCAAGTTTGACAGTGCGGGAACTGCAGATAAGTCACAGCAGACAGCAGAATGGACAGACAGTGCTGTATTTCAGTGCTTGATGGGCATAGGTGTGCCGTGTGTGCAGCCTATTACATGAGGCATGCGCTTTTCTTTGCAGGAAATGCAGGCATGGTGGCCCATTCAAATGTGGGCCGCCAAAACACATACATGTGAACCAGCCAGGCCCAAAATAAGCCCATCAAGCAGTTAAATACAGACAGTAATGCCAAGTGCTCTGAGGCCTCACTCAGCCTGGACTGCAGGGCTGCTCTGTGACTTAAAGAGTTCCTCTATTTTACACATGGCATGGGGTCCCATGGTGCTAAAGCAGAATGGACAGACGGTGCTGTGACCCCATGCAATGCCCTGTGTAAAATACAGGAACTTTTTAAAACACTGACCAGACCTGCAGTGAATCATCAAATATTATAAAAACTTTGGGCACACTCTACAGAAAACTTATATTTACAATATAGCAAACAGTGACATACCTTGAGGAGCAGGACATGAAGAAGTCAGCCTCGGGAAGAGAAAACTGGGGATGTTATAAAATCACATTCTAATTCACTTTTATATACAAGCAGCACCCAGTGGCAGGAAGGGAGAAGTGCACGTCTAAAGGGAAGCCAGGGGTGCTGTACATTTTAAAACACTGGGAAGGGAAGCAGTACTGTCACCTGGCTGATGATTTTCAGCCTGATTTGTGGGCAGCACAGGGGCTTAACGGGCGGCAGGGCCACCATCAGGAATCATGGGGCCCCTTACACAGCTTCAGGCATGGGCCCCCTGGAGCAGAGAACGGGGGGGTGCTGCCCCCTTAAATTGAGAAGCGGGGGGGCGGGGCTGCCGCGAATTTAGAAGCGGGAGGCCCTTTACAAAAAAAAGATTTAATAAAGAAAAATATATATAAAAAAAGGGGTGTAGCCATCCGGGGCCCTGGGGACCTCTGGGCCCTTTAATAAAAAGAAAAAAAGAAATAAAAAATATATTATTTTTTTTTTAAAAAGGGGGTTGCCATCTGGGGACCTCTGGGCCCTTTAATATTTTTTTTTTTTATAAAAAATAAATTACAAAAAAAGGGGGGTTGCCATCCGGGACCTCTGGACCCTTTAATAAAAATAAAATAAAAAAAATATATTAAAAATAAACATTTATTAAAAAAAAGTGGGGTTGCCATCCAGGGGACCTCTGAGCCCTTTAATTATATATATATATATATATATATATATATATATATATATATATATATTAAATAAAAAGAAAAAAAAAGAAAATATAAAAAAAAATATATAAAAAAAAGGGGGGGTTGCCATCCAGGGCCCTGGGGAACTCTGGGTCCTTTAATAATAATAACATTATTGTTTTTTTTTTTATAAAACAAGTTTTTTTTATAAAAAAAGGGGGGTTGTCATCTGGGGCCCTGGGGAACTACGGGCCCCTGGGGACCTCCAGACCTCTAAAAAAAATTGTCCCTTTAATAAAAAATAAAATAAAAATATATAAAATAAATATATATTTTTTATTTAAAAATAAATAAAAAAAGGGGGTTGTCACCTGGGGCCCTCCGGGTCCCTGGGGACCCCTAAAAAAAATTGGCCCTTTAATAAAAAATAAACATATATTAAAAAAAATTGTCCCTTTAATAAAAAATAAAATAAAAATAAATATATTTTTTTATTTAAAAATAAATAAAAAAGGGGGTTGTCATCTGGGGCCCTGGGGGCCTCTGGGTCCCTGGGGACGCCCTTAAAAAAAATTGGCCCTTTAATAAAAAATAAAAATATATTTAAAAAAATTGGCCCTTTAATAAAAAATAAAAATATATAAAATAAATATATTTTTGTATTTAAAAATAAATAAAAAAAAGGGGGGTTGCCATCTTGGGCCCTGGGGACCTCCGGACACCTAAAAAAAAAAAAAAAAAAATGTTTTTTTTTTTTTTTTCAAAGGGGGTTGCTTTGGGCCCCCAACAGTGACAGGGCCCTGGGCAGCTGCCCCTGTTTGCCCTATGGTAGAGACGGCCCTGTCTGGAGACCAGAGACAGGGCAGAAGTCATTTACACCTGATAATAGAAAGGCTTTAGATGGGGTTATCACACAATGCACAATGAGTATTTCTTCTGAGTCTATTGACCTGGCTGAGGTTCAGAATTAAATCTTCTGCAATACATGAATTAGGATTTCAGTATTTCATGGTCCATGACATTACTCCCCCTGGGAAATAGTTCAACATCCGCAGTGGGACCCAAACGGGTCACTCGAGGATGTTGGGCAAGTAGTCTTAAGGTTCCAGGACTGTCTGCCAGGATAACCCATCCGCCTTCCTGCTTTGAGGCCCTGGCCCATAATCGGACGGCAAGAGGCTCGCATTCAGTCCTCTCCAAAAGCCCCTGTCCCGGCTAGGCCTGTCACACATCTCCCCTTTTGGCAGGGGACTAACCCAGTAGGAGTCACCAGATGGGTTGTCTCTGAATTCAGTCAGTAGTTCCAGTCCCCCAATGCCGGTATCCATACAGTACCCCAAATCACTTGCTCCAAACTGAGCATTACTCACCCCGCCATCCTCTGCCTCTCTCAGGGAACACGTCTGCCGCTGGGGAGAGGCCTGGACTGGCCCTTCTCCCTGGAGTCCTTTCAGCCGCTGGAGAGATGACAGGGTGGCTGGGCTCAGTCCATCATGCTGTTGGGGATCTGGGCCAACTGGCCACCATTTATGGGGTATACCAGTGGAGACTGAAGTCCCATCCACTGATGTGAGGTGAAAATCCCCCAGTGCTTGCAAAGCAAAGCCGACATCCTCCTGTTTCAGTCCTGTACCATTTTCTGGGGTTGTGCCAGTGGAGACTGAAGTCCCATCCACTACCCCAGGAACCCCCTCTTCTGTAAGGTGAAAGCAGAGGCCCGGGGCACTCTGCTCTGTTGCCAGCTCTTCCGCTGGGTTGCTGTGAGTGGAGACCACAGTCCCATCCACTGATATCCACTCAAGCTGTAGTGGGGTGCAGCCGCCAGTAGCATTCTGTCCTGCTGCCAGTGGTTCAGTTGGGAGTAAGAGCTTTACCACCTCAGCTGGTTGCTGGGGAGGGGGGCCAACCGCCCCGGCTCCCTGGAACTCCACAGTTGGTCCCGGTGCTGGGCAGAGATGGCTGGCACTCTGCCCTGTTGCCAGCACTTCTGCTGGGGGTGCATAATCCAGAACATCCTCTGAACAGTCCATACATTCTGTAATCTGTGGCTGGGGAGTGATCGCTATCTTCTCACCCTGAGCCTCCGAAACTGCCACAGGGGTGGGGCAGAGGTCTTGAACCCTCTGTCCGGTGACCAGCACTTCAGCTGGGGAAGTTCCTTGTAACTCCACAAATACTGCTCTTGGTGCTGGGCAGAGCACAGTGAAGTTTGGCCCTGATACCAGCTCTTCTGCTGGAGGCCCATCAGGTTGTTTGTCCTCAGCAGAAAAATCTATTAAATCCCCTGTCTCTGGTGTCTGGGGATAGAGGTTCACCATCTCCTGTCCATGGAACCCAGAAGATGCTATAGGTACTGAGCAGAGGTTAGCAGAGCTCGGCCCTGCGGTCAGAACTTCAGCTTTGGGAATGGCAATCTCCAGATTTTCCACTGCCGATTCACTGGCATACTGCTGGACAGGCACATTCCTCCCTTCAAGATCATCCCATGCAGAAACAGGATCATCAAGGTCAGTTGGAACTTGCTGCATCCGCCATAAGACCTCCGCATCCATAGCTGCAGGGGCAGGTTGGAAGAGCACACTGTTACCCTGCCACATGGACGATTCTTCAGCCAGGATTTCCGCATTGTCCACTGGTATTTTCTGATAGTCCCAGGCAAAGGGAGCCTGGTCCTGGCGCTGAGCAGAGTCTAGCAGCTGTTTGTAGGCGATCTCAAGGTCCCATTCCCGAGCGGCCAGAAATTCCAAATCTTCCTGTAGCCAGTGCGCTTCCGAGATATTCAATTTTTTCTCTCTGTGCTCCATTATGTCCTCCAAGCGCCACTCCCGATCATCCCCAAAGTCGGGATCACTGGACATCCTCCAATACAACAATCCCAGGCCATCATAGTCATAGCCTTCCGTGGGGCTGTCTTTCGCTGACCACGGGCACTCTTGGGCTACATACCACCGGAGGGCTCTGTAGCTCTCATCCAGCTGCATCTCTGCCCGGATCAGCCTGTTTAATTCCGCTATCCACTCCTGCTTCGGTTGTTCCCCCAACAACGGCAGTCGTACGTCATACTGCGGCCAGTACCTTGCATAGATGTAGGGCAGGACCTCTCCTTGGTGTTGCTGCTCCAGAGCTAGCGCTTCCTTCCAGAGTTGGCACCGGATCACATCCGCCCATCCCAGCAGGACCTCCTCTGATTCTGGTCCTGTGTGCTGTATCCGCATCTCTTGTAACCTTCTTCTGAATTCCTCTTCCATGGTTACTGGTATCTGTACCTCTCCTCGTCTTTCATTTGGTGCTGCTTCTTTAGGCGGTGTCACCGATCGTCGTATTTCTGAAATTCTCAGCTCATGTTGCCGCTCTCGTTCTTTCTCATCAAAAGCTTCAAAAGCGCTAAACGGAATCTTCCTTGTGTCTGCTGTGCTGTACTCACTGTTTGGAGAATGTGCGGCTGCTTGTTGGACTGCTGCCAGTTTTAACTGTAGCTCTGCGTCTCTTATTTGTTTAGCCTCCTCCGCTAACAGGGTCATCACTTTCAGCACCACATCCGCCGTTGGGTTCGGACCGAACCATGCTAATTTTTCTCTTATTATCTTGTTGGCTGGTGATTCCTCATCCTGAATCACTGGTGTCTCCATCTCTTGTACTGCAGGCCTTGCTGCAACCAAGTTCTCCTGGTCTAGCTCCATTAATTCTGCTATGATGACACGCTCGGTTTTGTTGCTAGCAATCCTTCCACGAACTTCTAGTAGTTCTTTCAGTGTATTTCTTTTAAGCCGGGTGTACCAATCTTCCATTCACTGTTCCCAGTGTCTGCTTGGAATCCTGGTGTAAAGGAAAGTAGAAGGGAAAATCCCGCTGCTGCCAACCAGTTGTGACGGTAGTAGAACATATCCCCGTCAAGCATTCCCTTCTTCTCCCATAAAAGAAATCACCCAATATTCCCCGACTAGGAATATCCCTGGAATCGCCGAATAATCCACACATGAGCCAAGGCTTAATGCTGAATGTAACAGGACACACTTTATTGAAAGTACACAGCACACTTTATACAGGATTTGGAACATCCCGCCCCCAACAACCGCTTTCCTATTGGTCCATTGTAAAGTATGCAGTCTCTTTCTGTTAAAAAAAAAAAAAAAAAGTATGCAGTCTCCATTCTGGTCCTCCTAAACCATGCAAATGAGGACTTGAGATTGGTCCCAATGCTTGAATAGCCTGAATATGTGTGGCCAGGCCTGTGATGTGTTTTCAGACAAAAGCCCCAGGGGGTCAATCAATGTACACAATAGCCAGTCACAGAACAATGGAACTGTCTGGAGACCAGAGACAGGGAAGAAGTCATTTACACCTGATAATAGAAAAGCTTTAGAAAGGGTTATCACACAATGGACAATGAGTATTTCTTCTGAGTCTATTGACCTGGCTGAGGTTCAGAATTAAATCTTCTGTAATACATGAATTGGGATTTCAGTATTTCATGGTCCATGACATCAGTATTTAAGTGTATGTAAACCCTCCATTCTATTTCTCAGCATGGTGGAGAGGATTTCCATTAGCGCTTTCTCTGCTGTGATATTTACCACATATTTGGACTTTTTCGCTTTTTACTTTATTTACACCGATTTTTTATTATTTTTGAGTATTGCAGATGTTTTTTGTACATTATGGGCCAGATCCACAGAGCTAGTACGCCGGTGTATCTCCTGATACACCGGCGTACTTTCAAATTACCCGCGTCGTATCATTAGTTTGAGTCCTCAAATCATGATACGACGGCTTCGATCAGACAGGCTTACGTCTTCGTATGCCTTCGGATCTAAGCTGCAATATTTCTGTGCCCGCTGGGTGGAGTTCGCGACATTTTCCGCGTTGGGTATGCAAATGATCTTTTTACCACGATCCACGAAGTTACGAACGGCCGTCGCATTCTCTTACGTTGTCGCTAGTCTGCTTTTTCCGGTGTATAGTTAAAGCTGCTATTATCCGGTCTATAGTTAGACTTGCCATGTTAAGTATGGCCGTCATTACCGCGTCAAAATTATTATTATTTTTTTGCGTAAGTCGTCCGTGAATAGGAATGTACGTAATTTACGCTACAAAAAAATTAAAAAAAATAAGTTTCAACGTAATTTCGCGCAATGCACGGCGGGGAATTTCTGAACGGAGCATGCGCAGTTCGATCGCCGCGGGGACGCGCTTCATTTAAATGATTCACGCCCCCCTACCCGCGTAATTCAATTCTGCCGCGAGAAATACACTACGCCACCGTACCTTACGGGCCTAAATCTTCCTGGATTCGACTTAGAGCCAGGTAAAATACGGCGGCATAGTGTATCTCTGATACACTACGCCGGGGCATTTGTATGTGGATCTGGTCCTATGTTTTCAGCCTGTAATTATCTGATTTGGAGGTGCCGCTTTATTTTTCTTATCTATTCTTCACTATGTTTGGCATCATGCCTCACTGTGTACAGTTTTCTTAAAGTGGAACTTTAGTCAATAATGAAGTCCTGATCATTGAGCAACCAAATCTTCTGGGGCTGAAGTGCTTAAAATCCAGTAATGCAGTCTCATCCTGCTCTGCACATGCTCAGTTGCTCTCTATTCTCAGCACTGTCCCTAAAATCAGAGCCACTAGAGGTTGATAAGCTGACAGTTTTAAGATTTACTGTTTTAAGATTTACTGTTGCTGAAGGGGGAAAAAAGCAACAGGAATGACACAGCCTGTGTGAAGGGAGCACGGATTAGGGAGGTAGAAAAGAAAAGCAGGAGAGTTGACAGTACAAATTCGGCTGCCAGGTAGACACAAAAGAGTTAGGGCCCTTTCACACGTGCGGACCGTTCGTCCGTTTTTTTACGGATGAAAAACGGACCGCAATGCATCCCTATGGGATAGCGGACGTTAGCGGATGAGCATCCGCTAACGTCCGTTTGCATCCGTCTCCGTTAAGCTCCGTTTTTTTGAACGGAAGAAAACCCTATTTTTCTTCCGTCAAAAAAACGGAACGGACGAAAAACGGATGTTAGCGGACGATCCGTTTAACATCCGATCCGCTAACATCCGTTTTTCATCAAAATATGTAATAAAAAAAAAGTTCTAAAAAAAAAAAAAAAAAAACGGATGGAAAAACGGATGAAAAACGGACGAAAAACTGATAAAAAACGGACGAAAAAACTGATCAACTGATGAAAAAAACGGACCTAAAAAACGGTCCGCACGTGTGAAAGGACCCTTAAGCTTAAAAGATGAGTGTCTTATCTTTTCTCCCCGATTTTCTTTCCTTTCTCCCTCAGGACAACCTGTAAACTTCGACATCATAAAACTTCTGACAGCCTTATGCCGCGTACACACGATCACTTTTTGTGATGAAATAAAACGACGTTTCAAGTGATGAAACAAAACAACGTTTTTCAAACTTCATTTTCCAAAACGACGTTGCATACACACCATCGTTTTTCCAAAATGCTCTAGCAAAGCGTGGTGACGTACACCACGTTCGACGGCACTCTGTTCCATTGAAGCTTCGTCTCATAACTTGCCTCTGAGCATGCGCGGCTTTAAAAACGTCGTTTTCAACATCGTTTTGCCCACACACCATCACTTTTTATGACACAAAAAACAACGTTTTGAAAAACGACACAAAAAATTCAAGCATGTTCGAATCTTTTTTTGGTCGTTTTTTGTCCACACACAGTGATTTTAAATGACGTTTTTGAAAAAGTCGTTTTTTTTTTCATCACAAAAAGTGATCGTGTGTACGCGGCATTAATTTCAAGCGGAGCCAAGACACACAATCAAGACTGGAATCTTTCAGCACTGTCACTGACTTTTAATAAGGACACTTAACTGTCCTACTCAGCCCCCCGGAGGCCGATCCCTCAATCCTGACAGCTCCTGGCACCGCCATCCTCAGTAAGAAAACCGGCAGTGAAGTCTCCTACTGTGCATGCGCGAGCAGCGTGGCTCTTTGTGAATGTACTGGCTGCTTTCGCAATAAGACACCGCTGGAGGACGGAGGAAGAAGACCCACCGCCAACCAAAATTTTTTTGGGTCAATTTTTTTTAAAGATTTTTTCACCAAATTTTTTTACAGGGTAGAACAGTTTAAGTTCAGTTTCCTGAACTTTTTTAATGTCCACATCTGTGTAGTCAAAAAATGATTTTAGAACAACAGATCAGGAATACTCAATATTTTGTAAGGATTGTCTATTTTTTATACCCTTTGTTCATTTACATAGCAAAGAAAAAAATAAATCCGATTTAATTGTACAAAGTTGTCAACTACTTTATTTCATAAAAAAACATGTAAACATTGATAACAAGAAGCTTGATGCAAATGGGTAAAAAATAACAGACTAAACCTAATGATACTGCCAAGGTAGCTATCCATCTTCACGAGAAGGTTAATGTGGACTTGTAGTGCATGATTGCTCTTGAAAGGCCTGTGACGTGCATAACACAACCCAAAAACTTCACCCGGTGCAGGAAAAAAATGTGCACACACATAAAGAGTGATACACAAAAAACAGACGGGTGCATTGTCAAATGTCCCTCCGAAAAGGGTCCAACCCTGATCCCCCGGGGGCGTTAGGCTTCTGACAGGGACTGAGGTAATCTGTAGTCCATTCAGCCAAAGCTGACACCGACCCAACTTCCTTAGAGGGTCTGCCGAAACAGAACCCTCCTCGGTGAGGCTCCCCCGAAGGGAGACCCCATGAGAGTAGGCGAACTAAGCCAGAAGGCCATGTCCACCTACTCCCAAGACGTTCAGGGCAGGCCCAAGGATCGGCACCCTATTTATCAAACACAAGGTGTACAAAAGTGCACCAACAAAAAAATACATAAAGTGACACACACATGGTAAAATAAAAAGGAAAGTGGGGGAGAAGGAAGGTGGGAGAGGCGAGTAGAAAGTGACCATCCTGCAATACGATGGCCGGTCCATGATTGCTTGGGCAACTGGTAGTAACACTCCCTCTGTGTTCTTCACAAACAGGTAAGAGGGATTCATTGTGCGCAATCTCTTTTGCCCTTAGAAAGGTATGGAGAACACAGCATGCCAAAACCACATTGATTGCGTGATCCACATCAAGGTGCATTGCAGTCAATAGTACATGTGGCGGTACAAATACCGAATGCGCACTCCACCATTCTGTGTGCACGGCTCAGACGGTAGTTAAATATGGACTTTTTGCCAGTAAGACTGTGCCTCGTATAGGGCCTGAGGAGGTGAGTGGATAGGGAAAATGCCTCATCTCCTAGCACTACTAGGGGGGAGATCCAGTCCAGCAGCACCAGGTAGAGGCTTTGGCCGTGGTACATTAAACTCTCTATACTACAGATGCTGGCCCATCATGGCATTCCTAAAAATTCTCAAATCTCCAGAAGTCCCGTAAGCTCCAACGTCCACCGCAATGAAGCGCATGTTTGCGTCACTCAGTCCCAGCAGGACAATGGAGAAGTATTTTTTGTAATTAAAATAGCTGGAACCAAAGTTTGGTGGCCTGATGAGCCTGATATGTTTCCCGTCTAATGCTCCGATACAATTTGGGAAGTTTCTCTGTTCCCAAAATTCCTCTGCTATCTCTTCCCACAGACTGGCTGTTGATTCCAGCATGACTGTGCTCTTCAACTCCTCCCAAATGGCAATACAGGTGTCGTACTATAGTTGAAATTCCCATTAGGAACGGATGATGAAGGTAAAACTCGCTCCTGTGGCAAGGTATCTGCAATACAAAATTGAGAACAATTCAGAAACTAAAAATTAATAGACATAAACAGAGTTCTGCATGAAAATAAAAATTTAATTAGCAGCTAAAGACTCGAGCTGGAGACTTTTCATCTCAGCCCAAAGACGATGTCAGAAACATCACTGCTGTGATATAGAATTGATATATATATGTGGAAAACCTACCTTAACCACTTCCATACTGGGCACTTATACACCTTCCCACCCAGACCAATTTTTAGCTTTCAGTGCTGTTGCACTTTGAATGAAAATTGCGCGGTCATGCTACACTGAACCCAAACTAAATGTTTAGCATTTTGTTCCCACAAATAGAGCTTTCTTTTAGTGGTATTTGATCACCTCTGGGATTTTTATTTTCTGCAAAAAAAAATACAGATTTTTTTTTTTTAAATACGTTTTTTTTGTTTCTGTTATAAAACATTGTAAATAAGTAAGTTTTCTCCTTCACTGATGGGCAATGATGGTACTGCACTGACGGGCACTAATAAGGCGGGACTGATGGGCACCGATGAGGTGGCACTGATGTGGTGGCATTGATGGGCACAAATATGTGGCACTGATAGGCAGCAGGGATGGGCACTGATAGGCGTCACGGATGGGCACGATAGGGGTCACGGATGGGCACGGATAGGGGTCACGGATAGGCACTGATGCTCAGGTGTAAATACCTTTCTGTCGGAGACAGACGTCTGTCTAAAGATGTGGATTGAGGTGAACTCATTGTGTGATGGTGTTTTGTTTGAATTCTATTGATAAAGGAATGTTACTCCTCAGGTGTAGTAATTAGATCATGTTAATTATAGACCGGTGCCAAAGTGTCTCTCTAAAATCTGTATGGAAGCCCCCAGTGTGTGATGAGGGGGGTGGAGATATCTTTGTTCCTGTGATTACTGTAATATGTTGTACTGGATATATAAGCAAGCTAAGATACCATTAAAGCGTTCATACATTTTGAAGCAGAGAACAGAGCCGAGTCTCGTTATTCTGGGAAATGGGATGGATCGGGTCGTGCTGGTTGGAGTGTCAGATAAGCTGTCTTGTCTTGGGTTGATGGAAAATCGTAAACGGTGGTGACCGTTACAAGTGGTGGCACAACAGTGGGATGATTCCATCTTCAGAAGGACGGCTACAAGGGCACAGGACAATGGAGACGCTGTATGAACGGCTGAAGCTCTCTTCCCTCATGGACTAACTGGAGAGCCGGGGCAGACCGGCCAGCAACCGTAAGAAAAGGGACATTATCGCAGAACTTGTCGAAATGGATACAGCTAAGAGGCCCAGCGTAACAGACAGGACACCCGAGGAAGAAAGATTTGATCGGGCTGTTAAACGTGGACTGGCACAGTATGGTCCTAATCCTCCACCGGAGATCATAGACTGGGTTATAGCGGCTGTGGATGCCACTTGGCTACATCAAAGAGGTGCTGCAGCAGCTGAAGTCACAGCAGCACCAACTGAAGAGAGAGGAGAGGTGCAGATACCAGTTTCCATGGAAGAGGAATTCAAAAGGAGGTTACAAGAGATGCGGATACAGCACAGAGGACCAGTATCAGAGGAGGCCCTGCTGGGATGGTCGGATGTGATTCGTTGCCAACTCTGGAAGGAAGCACTAGCTCTGGAGCAGCAACACCAAGGAAAGGTCCTGCCCTCCATCTATGTAAGGTACTGGCCGCAGTATGACATACGAATGCCGTTGTTGGGGAAACAACCGAAACAGGAGTGGACAGCGGAGTTAAGCAGGCTGATCCGGGCAGAAATGCAGCTGGACGAGAGCTACAGAGCCCTCCTGTGGTATGTAGCCCAAGAGTGCCCGTGGTCAGCGGATGACAGCCCCACGGAAGGCTATGACTATGATGGCCTGGGATTGTTGTATTGGAGGATGTCCAGTGATCCAGACTTCGGGGACGATCGGGAGTGGCGCTTGGAGGACATAATGGAGCACAGAGAGGAAAAATTTAAAATCTCGGAAGGGCACTGGTTACAGGAAGATTTAGAATTTCTGGCCATTCAGAAAAGGGAGCTAGAGATCGCCTACAGACAGCTGCTGGACTCTACTCAGCAGCAGGGTGGGGCTCCCGTTGCCTGGGACTATGAGGAAATTTCAGGCGACAACTATGAAATCCTGGCTGATGAATCGGCAGTGGAAAATCTGAAGATTGCCATTCCCAAAGCCGAAGCGGATAATGTGGATTTCCAGGGAGCCGGGGCAGTTGGCCCCTCTCTCCTGCAACAAGCTGAGGTTGTAAAGCTTTTACTCCCAGCTGAATCACTGGCAGCGGGGCAGGATGCTGCTGACCGCTGCACACCGCTGCAGCCCGAGCTGACATCGGGCGATGGGACTGTGGTCTCCCCTCACAGAAACCCAGCGGAAGAGCTGGCAACAGAGCAGAGTGCCACAGGCCTCTGCTCCCAACAGAAGAGGGGGTTCCTGTGGTAGTGGATGGGACTGTGGTCTCCACTCACAGCCACCACACGGAAGAGCTGGCAACAGAGCAGAGTGCCACAAGCCTCTGCTCTCAACTAGCAGGAGAGGGAGGTCCTAGGGTAGTGGATGGGACTTCAGTCTTCACTGACACCACCCCAGAAAATGGTGTGGCACTGAGACAGGAGGATGTCGGCTTTGCTTTGCAAGCACTGGGGGATTTTCACCTAGCACCAGTGGATGGGACTTCAGTCTCCACTGGTATACCCCAGGAATGGGGGGGGGGGCAGTTGGCACAGATCCCCAACAGCATGATAGACTGAGCCCAGTCACCTTGTCTCTCCAGTGGCTCAAAGGACTCCAGGGAGAAGGGCCAGTCCAGGCCTCTCCCCAGCGGCAGGCATGTTCTCTGAGAGAGGCAGATGTTGTCTGGGTGAGTAATGCTCTGTTTGGAGCAATTTATTTGGGGTACGGTATGGATACCAGCATTGGAGGACTGGAACTACTGACTAAATTCAGAGTCAACCCGTTTGGGGTTCCCTCCTGTGTCAGTCTCCCACCGAAAGGGGAGAGATGTAACAGAATGGCCCGTGACACCCAGAGACTTTTGAGGGATGCAGGGTGCTCCTGTGCCCCTTTTGGGGTTGTTTGAATTCTATTGATAAAGGAATGTGATGCCTCAGGTGTAGTAATTAGATCATGTTAATTATATAATTATAGACCGGTGCCAAAGTGTCTATCTAAAATCTGTATGGAAGCCCCCAGTGTGTGATGAGGGTGGGTGGAGATTTTTGTTCCTGTGATTACTGTAATATGTTGTACTGGATATATAAGCAAGCTAAGATACCATTAAAAGCGTTCATACATTTTGAAGCAGAGAACAGAGCTGAGTCTCGTTTTTCTGGGAAATGGGATGGATCGAGTCCTGTTGGTTGGAGTGTCAGATAAGCTGTCTTGTCTTGGGTTGATGGAAGATCTTAAACGGTGGTGACCGTTACAAGCACTATGCACCAAGTGGGTTTAGCTGCAAATGAATGAGAAGCACACTTGCACTATGCACCAAGTGGGTTTAGTTGCAAAGTAATGAGCAGCACACTAGCACTATCCACCAAGTGGGTTTAGTTACACTGAGCACACAGGCAATACAACACTTGAGAACACTGCAGCTAGAACAATCACAAAGTAATGAGCAGCACACTAGCACTATGCAACAAGTGGGTTTAGTTGCAAATGAATGAGCAGCAAACTTGCAGTATAAAGCAAGTGGGTTTAGTTGCACTGAGCACACGGGCAATACAACACGTGAGAACACTGCAGCTAGCACAATCAACTGCCTGACATATTAGGAAGAACTAATCTAACTAAAAACTATACAGTGTATAAATATATGTACAACTCCTGGGATGCATATATATCCTCTAGACACTGTAAATTTAACTAACTAGCCTGCCTGCTCTATCTAGCTAGGAAAAAGACAATCTCTCTCTCTCTCTGAACTGGAACAAGCCCGAAACACACTACACGAGGCCGCCCTGCAGGCAGCCTTTTAGGCCTCGTACACACGAGGGGATATGTCCGCTGAAAACGGTCAGATTTCTCCACCCGACAGATTTCAAAGCATGCTTTGAAATCCATCCGGTGGAATCTGTCCGCCCGACATGTCTGCTGGTTAGTACACTTACCAGCAGACATGTCGTCCCCCACCGCCGCCGCCGAATGGATTCGGCGCATGCGCGGAAGTGTTTAACTTCCTGGTGCGGTGACGTGGCGGCGTCAACGTCACCGCCGCGTCACCGCGCCGTCCGGCGGCGGGGAATTTGATCCGATGGTGTGTACACGCCATCGGATCAAACTCCCGATCGGACATATCAGATGGAAATGGTCCGCGGACCGTTTTCATCGGATATGTCCGATCGTGTGTACAAGGCCTTATAGTGTGGGGCGTGTGCTAAAGCCCTGAGCCATAATTGACCAAAGCCACCTTGGCTTTTGCCAATTACGGTTCTCTTTACTGACGGTGCTGTGATTAGCCAAGCATGCGGGACATACAGCAAGCTTGGCCAATCAGCGCGCAATTCCGCAGTGAATTATGTGCCGTGGAGCGTCACTCGAATTTGCCGCGAACGACCCATTTTGTTTGTATTTCGATGAACAATTGAACAGGCAATGTTCGAGTCGAACATGGGTTTGACTCAAACACGAAGCTCATCCCTACTTTTAACTGTGCCGTCCTTGTTAAAGGGGCCTTAACTGCTACATCTGTAGGACAGCTTTTTCCATTGAAAAACAACAGACTTACAGGTGGTATCACCAGGTGAAAATAAATAAAAGAAAACCTATAAAAGAATTGGTAAGCTGCAATAACTGTATAATAAATTCTTGCTTTTGGGTTTAATACCACTTTTAGTCATCATTGCAAGAATTGCTTGAAAACAAAGTAGAATATTTCAGGTATAATATGCAATCAGCAGTAACAATGCTTTCTGTATACAATAGGCTCTTATGACACTATTACCATAATGACCATTACATCCAATATGTGCTAGAGGCAATACATGCAGTCCAGGAAGGAAAAGAATGATGTTGTTTAATCCCGGAGTTGCGTCCAATCACAGCAGGGGGTTTGTAGGGGCACTTTGTGAGTCTGCTACCATTAACCTCCCGCAGCGCAGAGACGCCTACAGATTAAACAACACATGCTTTTTATTATTTTTGGCCCCGAACATTTCCAAAAGTAATACAATGCAAGATTAATCATTCCTCGTACAATAAAAATATGTGCAGCTGTACCCTGTTTAGGGTTAGTCGTACAAAACATCTTGGGGCGTAAACAGTCTTCAAGCACAACTCTGTTAAAAAAGTATCGGCATCTTTTTTAAGAAACTACAATAACAACTTTCTGCCTGTAAGACCCCCTTTCACACTTGAGGTGTTTTTCAGGCACCAAAGGGCTGAAAATAGCGCCTGAAAAATGCCTCCCCTGCAGCCCCAGTGTGAGAGCCCGAGTTATTTCACACTGGATCGGTGCGCTTGCATGACATTAGAAAAAGTCCTGCAGGCAGCATCTTTGGAGTGGTGCACACACCACTCCTCCACTACCCCTGCCCATTAAAATGAATGGGCACCACTGCGCATTTTGGGCGCATTTAACTCTTATTTTGGCGGCTAGTGGGGGTTAAAATCAGCCAAAAAGCAGAGCTAAAACAACGGTAAAGCACCACTAAAACAAGTGGCGCTTTACTGCTAACGCAGCCGCACTGTGAGTGTGAAAGGGGTCTAAAATTCTGCAGAAGAAATGGAGAAAATGATTCTTCTATATGCAGCCGCTCCTCCTATCCTGGTTACAGGGGGCCACACTCACGTTCTCTTGGCTAAACGGAACCCTGCCATATTTAATTATCATCAGATGAGACCCGAGAGAAGCAAAGAGACTGCTAATTGCGCAGGACTTTGACCAATCCCTACGCGTTACGATACAGTCACGTGTCTTCGTATTCCCCAGACGGAGACCGTGGGCAGACGTACACCAGGAGTGACGTGAGACGGCGCTTGCAACACCACTGCTTATGTTCATGCATGGTTTGATTTTTCTTCATGTAAGCGCATTTTATCTTTAATAAATGTTCCCTGTTATTTAATACTAAACTATCGGAGGCCCTCTTCTTTGTTGCTTTCTGCTCCCCGGTTTTGGAGTTTGTTTTAGGCACTTAAAGGAGACGTTTTAAGCTTGGGCTTTATGGATCGTTTGACGCTTAGGAAGTCCGAGAGATGGTGTATGCATGGGGATACATCTCTGATTGTACCGCTGATTTGACCCTGTGGTGAGGAAGAGTTCTGGGAGACCACAAAGAAGTCCCTTTTGGTGCAGCTTCCTATTCCTCTCTGGGATTGGTGGACATCTTATCTTCTTCTTCAGCAGTATATACTGCCACTTCACTGTTGGACATTTATGTGTGTTTTTTACACTTATTGGTCTAATTTTGAGCACTTATTTTTTTTACTCCATAAGTCACCGATTCAATGATTTATTTGGTCACTCTCTTGATCGCTGTATTTATGTCTGTTTAATATTTTGCGCAACAACCTTATGCTAATATTTACCTTAAGACTACTTTGGGTAGACGATTAGGTTTGGCTCCTTCGCCAATAGAGCTTGCATCTCTGATACTCCCTTGGCCGATGTTATCGCTATTAGGAAGGTGACCTTGAGCGTTAGGTCCCACAATGAGGATATTTTCCAACTGATGGTTTATAGGATAGAACTTCTAGTACAACCGAAAGATCCCAGGTCGGAAGGAAGGCTTTCTGGGGGCTTTATCGTTAGACCCTCTGGGACTGAATGACGAGAGGCTCTTGCCCCCATTTGACGCATGTCATGGCAGATAAGGCCAATACGTGGACTGCCAGGGTACTTGACCCAAGGCCTTTATCTAAGTCTAACTGAAGAAACTCAAGGATTTGAGCAACTGTTGGAGATGATGGGTTCCAGGCTTGTTGCTGTTCGACTGACAGAAAACTTCTCTTGTAGGTATTGTTGGTGGTGTACCTTCTGGTTTGAAGAAGAGTCTCTACCACTTTTTGAGAGCAACCTTGGACTAGGAACCTAGCCCTTTCAATTTCCAGGCTGTCAGGTGCATTCTTTCCGGGCATGGATGAAGAGGTTGCCCCTGAGAGAGTAGATCCGCTGCTGGTGGAAGCTGTAATGGCATTGCTGTATTCAGCTGAAGAAGAGTTGTGAACCGTGGCCGCATCGGCCAAAAAGGAAGGACTGCTATAATTGTAGATGCTGACCTCTTGAGCCTGAGAAGAAATCTTGGTATGAGAGATGTCTGGGGAAAGATGTAACCCAGACGAAGGTTCCAGTCGTGCTGTAGGCCATCCGTCCCCTCCGCTAATGAGCAGGGGGTTCTTGTCAGATACCTCTGGCACTTTGCGTTGTCTGGTGTTGCTGCTAAATCTATATCCAGCATGACCAAGTTTGGTTATGAGGGAGAATACTTGGTGGCTCAGAGTCCATTCATTGTTGGATAACAAAGCTTCTGCTTAGCATTTCGGCCAGCTGGTTCTGGGCTCCTGGGACATACATCGCCCTTAGCCACAAGAGGTTTAACTGCGCCCACTTGAAGACTGGGCAAACTTCCTGCATCATGGAGCGACTTCTGGTGCCACCTTGCCTGTTGATATAGGCGACTGCCACCCTGTTGTCCATCTTCAACAGGACTTCTTTCCCCTTCAGAAGAAGACTGAAGGCCAGGATGACTTGGAATGCTGCTTTCATTTCTAGGATGTTCTATACCACCACCTCCTGCGTCTCGAATGGCCAACAGCTTTGGACTGCAAAGTGCTGGTAGTGTGCTCCCCAGCCCTCCCTGCTGGTGTCCGAAGGGATCACCTCCCGGGGAGGGGAGGGGATAGGGAGGGACTCAAACTGTTAGAGGAATGGAGGATGAATTGGGACAAGTAGGTGTCTGATAAACCTACAGAGCATCCAGTCTCCCAGGTTTATAAATAATGTAATTGATTGGAGGTTTTCCATCTTGCACAACTCCAACTTCCTTTGCTTGTCAAGTTTTTTTTTTTTTTAACTGGGCACAGATTACCTTTTTATTTACTACATTTTTTTGCTAGGAACAGAGGGGAACTGAATCCTCATCTCCTCTGGGTAACTAGAACCTTCGCAATTGTTTTTTATACAGCTAAAACCGGACCAGAATCTTTACTGTACCATTAACGCTGGTAGCCTGGCTGACTGGAAGAGATTAAAAGGTGAACTTTCCACCTCTCAAAGTTATACAATTGTTATGCTCATTGAATTATGCCCCTGCATGGGTGAGTTTGTCATGATGTTATACTTTTCCAATAAAAATTATTGTACTAGAAAGGTTAACCTCCCTTAAACTTACACCAATATAGCCGATATTGCCCACTGATCCTGAAGGTTTTCCATCCAGGTATGTGTGTGAAGCTTCACACAGGCACCCTCTGAATTAGTGCACCCCTAAAGGGACTTCTGTCATTCTTTCAAGACAGGAGCCTTAGACCTTTAGGGCTTAAATAATGAAGATTTGGTACTTCTCTAGTTTATTACTAATCTTTTCCCCAGTCTGTAGAATTTTGCATCCGTGTATCCACTTGGGGGTCGCCACCTGTATGCTGTAATTTTCAGTATATATATATATTTTTTTTTTAGATGATATTCGCCCTGACCTGCTAATGGTCACCCTTGAGATGGCTGTATCCTGTCTATTCCCAAATAGATTGGATCGGCGTTCTGGTGTCTTGCACCATTTTTTTTTTTTAACAGGATCCACCAACCATGGCTTCAGCCATAATGCACTCCTTGCCATGACCGCGGAGAACACCACCCTTGAAAGAAAAACATCGATTGACCTCTGACACATCCATCACAAAGTATGCCGCCAATTTCAGCTCTTACAAAGCCGTTACCACCTTGTCTCTTCACTTCTTCCAGACGAGCTTATTAAAAAGGATTACTCCACTTTTGCAGAGCTGCAATTTCCTGTAAAAAGCAATGAATTATCATTTCCGGCTTGTATGACTTGCTCACTGATTTTTTCAGAAGTCTGCACCAAGATAAAGGCCAGATTTTGTCATATACTGCGATCATTTTTATTTTTGATAAGATACTCCCAAAAGGGAATCATGTCTAAAGTGATGCAGACCCAGCCACTTTTCAGAGTCCTGCAGGTGCAGCAGCTGGTTGATAATTATGAACCGTTCCCATTAGACTCACTCGGCACATGGGCTGGTTACTGCTGGTGTGCCGACACCTGCAGATGCTACAGTATGTAGAAGCACCTCAGATTCAGATCTTTGGACTAGAGCCTCCTTGAATGTGACAGTAAAGTAGCATGTCTTGCCAGCTACATTAATAAAGTTAGCCTTTTCAGGGTATACAGTTTTGACAGCATGTTTATAAGGGCATTTTACTTTGATCCCTTCAAGTCTTCCTGGACTTCCACCCAGGTGAGGCTGAAATATTCCCCCGCAGACCACCAGAATGGGGGTCCAACCATATAGCTCATTTAGAGGCTGTACAGGAAGGACTTCCACCCAGGAGAGGCTTAACCTGGCTGGGGCGAAAAACGGTAAGGGATACCTTGCGTTTCCAATCCTGATCAGGTGAGGAAAGAAATGAGAATACCTGGGCGGGGGCACTCTCTGGGTTTAATAACTATGCGGTCCTATCAGGTTGTGGAGGTGGAGCCACAACCCAAAGGTGTATGCTGCCATGATGCGACAGGAAAGATAAGTAAGAGGCTTTCATCTTCTCAAGTTGGTTACATGATGCAAAGCACTTGTATGTCTGGGGCATATAAGTGTTGAGCAGCCCCCAGTCATATCTTACATAAGGACTTGTTTAGTTTAGTTGGGGGTGATTGGATTATTTCCTAATGTCTGACCACGATTTGACATCTGTGGCCTACTTGTCACCGTACTGCCATCTCTTGTGTCCAGGCCCGGTTTAGAATTGGAATTTCTGGAATTGCTGTGTGAATCAGCTTATGGTATTTTCTCTAGATAAGAAATAGAACAAGTGTTATTTGAAATGTGGGGATTGCCAAAAGCCAATAACTGGAGGCGTGATAGGTCATCATACAGTTTCATCATCTTTGGTTTCAGCTAACATTCTCTTCAGTTCGCAAACAAGATATATAGTGCCTTGCAAAAGTATTCACCCTCCCCCTTGGCTTTTTATCTATTTTGTTACATTACAGCCTTTAGTTCAATTTTTTTCCATCTGAATTATATGTAATGGATCAGAACACAATAGTCTAAATTGGTGAAAAATATATACATAAATGTAGCGCCCCCTTCCTTTCAGAAAGGGGACTACGCTAAAGTTGGTGGGGGAATGAGAGAGTTATGTTGCTCTCATTCACGATTTGCTGAATTTGGGCTGTTGCCAAAACTGAATTGCCCTGTGGGTCACTCTATGCTCCAGAGATGTAGTCCCATCCCTGGGCAGCAGGTGGCGCCAGAGGAGTTCAGTCAGAGCCACTTTTCCCCAGCAGCCAATTGGAGGCGTGTTTCCCTTGCGGGGCATGCTGGGAGAGGGTATATCTGTGGCAGACGCCATTTTCTGGGGTTCTTTGCGGGTTCCTGGTTCCAGGTGCGGCACCCACATTTAGGGTGTGCGCACATCACAGGCCCTGGCGATATGGCCTGCCGGGGCCGTGTGCTACGCGGAGTGCCTGACTCTGGGCCCTCATGGCCCAGAGCAACTGATGCTGCAAAGGGGCCCCAGTGACTTAATGGGTCCCCACTTCTATTGAAGAGATCTCAGGCTGTGTGCCGTTCGGTGGGGGATCGGCTTGAGGAGAACCCGGAGGCAGGTGATCCAAAAGGGCTTGAAAGAACCATCGGGGATCTGGTTGCCCAAAAGCTGACAGATTATATGCAAACTTTCAGCTGGTAACCTTTACTAAAGACATAGGGCCAGATTCAGGTAGAGTTAGGCTGGAGTATCAGTGATACTCCAGCCTAACTGTCACTTTAAGCCAGCGTTTCTGTTTTCTGTAACCAGAAAACAAGAAACGCCGGGTTGGAGTTCCGATGCGATCGGCGTAATTGAATTTCGCCATCGCATCGCAACTTTAATTAAAAAATGGCGCCGGGGGCGTTCCCGCTGATTTACGCTGAAAAAATATGTTAATCAGCGGGAATCGGCAATTCACGATCGTATTCGGGCGCGACGCAGTGACTTTCCGACGTTTCCGTAAGAGATACGCGGCGTAAAGATAAAGCAGCCCCCTAGTGGAGTATCCTATGTTAAGTATAGCTGTCGTCATCGCGTCGAAAAAAAAAAAAATCGCGTCGCTTGCGTAAAACGTCCATGAATGGGGATTTGACGTCATTGACGTTCACTGACAGAATTTGGAGCATGCGCACTGGGATGCATTGACAGTCGACGCATGCGCAGTACGTTCGCCGCGGGATCGCGCTTATTTTAAATAATACACGGCCCGTACCCTCCCAATTTGAATTCCGCCGGCTCATTTGCGATACGCTGCCGCAACTTTAGGAGCAAGTGCTTCATGAATAACAGCACTTGCTCCTAAAATTTCGCCAGCGTAACGTAAATGAGAAACGTTACTCCAGAGCAAAGATGCTCCAATCTACCTGAATCTGGCCCATAGTGGGAGGATTTGCTCTACTATTGGGCCTGTGGCAGAGGTTTCCATCTTAAACCAAATTTAATTAGAGCCAAGTCATATCTTTAAGTGACTAGCTGCCAGGCCTGTGGCAGAGGTCTGTCCGGGGGCACTTCACCCACTCCGGCTGGAGTGGCGACGTGACTGATATAATTACAGAATGCAGGACTGCTTTTTCCATCCAAAGCCTGCTTCTGCGAAGTTACTCTATTTTCATCATCCTTTCATATCTACCTCAAGTTGATGTGACCGTGTTGGACCAGGAAAATAAAGCATTCAGAAAACTTCAGCTACAGATTGGACATTTGTTTACTGCTCTGTGCACTACATTCACCCTTAGACAACACATAGAGGAAACTTAATACGCAGATCCCAAATCAATCAGCGGCTCCTGAATGGAGTAGAACTACAGGTGGGGGCTCGTCCAGGATTCGGCTGTTACCTCTTGCAACGGAAATCGTGAGTAAAAGATTTATTAAGAGCAAAGAGTGTCGCGCTTTGAACTGTCCATTACCAAGGGAGTTAACCTCAAACAGCTAAGCTTTGGCGTACGTGCAGCAAGCACGTGCCTGAAACGTGCCCAGACAAGTCCTTCGGGTGGGAGGAGTCACCCACCCCTGCGTGAGACGTACAGTGAGAGTTTCGCGCCAAGCGAGTGAAGGGAACCGCCCAATTTTGCGCCAAACTCACTAGTTGCTACCGCCTATGAGAGAGAAGACCGCGTGTGCCATGTCTGCTTTCTTGCTACCATCTGCCACTGTTCATCGGTTGAGACCCCCTACAACCTCACCGGGAGTCTCCAACATGTTTGCTCCACCTGGAGTGACACTGACTGATACGGGCATCCGAATGTCCACAGAGGGACAGTTTTTCCTGTTGTCGAGCGGAGGATCGAAGATTCTGGGTCTGTCCTGCCCTCGTTGCGAGGAGTAGTCCATGCGGATCCAGCCGTTTGCCCGGTGTCTGAAATCCCGGTCCTACTTGTTTGTCACAAGGTCATCCACTAAAGCTCCTAAGGAGTACCGGGTGAACTACATCACCGGAACCGTCACCGTGGAGGAGGAAGCCACATGGAGATAGTGGAACCGGAGGGTCGGGACCCTGAGATTGTATCGGTTTCGTCCACCTTGACTCTACACTCGGCTACCTCGCCTTCTTGCTCACCGGAGGTAAGCCCTGTGGACAAACCGGACCAGAGTCATGACCTGTCCAATGTGACCAGCACACAGGCCGAGACCACATCGGAGACCACCACTTCTACAGCGATCTCCGTGGGGCATTCCTCTGTAGGAGAAGGACCGGCTCCAGCCTCCCGCAGCTGCGGTCGAGGCCTACCTGCCCGTTGCTTCTTGCCCTACTACCCTAGGGATCCGTAAAGGCCTGCGGCTATCCGCCAGCAGAGGAACTGAACTCCTCCAAATTTGATTCCCTGACAGATGATGAGGAACCCTGGAGAGTCTTTTTGAGCCTATGTTTCCGGAGTCACAGGGATTCAGAGCATCCCGTGCCCTCTACGCTGCTCGAAGGAAGAAACGCTCTGGCCAGAGCGCACAGCGTGGATCTGAAGTTTCATCCGTGGACGTCCCACAGCTGACCTGGGGAGACTGAGTCCGTTCCTGTTGTATCTCTCACTGCCCCCATGCCCCTTGCTGTGCCTGCTCTGAGGAGGGCACCAGACACTATTGTGCTGCCGGGACGCAGAGACCCACGCATTCTGCCTAATTTGTCTAGGCTACAGCGCCTCATGATAAAGAGGGTTGCTGCTAGCTACGGGTATGAGTACCCTTATGTGCCATCCCCTCTTTTGTATCAAGTGGATCAAGAGTGGGAGGCCTGGAGCCATGAAGCAATTTGGGCTCATTTAAATGTGCCCAGAGTCCTCAAGGGTGCAGACCTGAACTTGGCCTATTTGAACCCCCGGTGTGAACACTGACACCCAGAGTGGAGCTGGGGCCGACATATTTACTGTGACCGGGTCATGCTGTAGTGCCCTGGGAGAGAAGACCAGGTATTTTTGGTCACCACGACCACAGCAGAGGGTGGCATTGTTATTTTGCCCGACCCGCATTTTTACAAATAGGCCATATGTTTGTTTTGATGGACCTAATTGCTTTTAAAAAGTATTGGACAAGGGTTCTCGCCCCCACTGAAGTTGTTTTTCATCCCCCTTTCCCCCTGCCTCTCCAGATCTGCATTTGGTGCATATGTGAAGAACTCTGGGAGGGGTGGGTTCAGTCAGTTAGAGTGGGACCTTGCCAACTTCTCCGCAGCCTTAACGGAAGATTCAGGGAAGAAAATGTCTTATTTTTCACTTCTCTTTTGCTGCCATTTCTTTGCTATTGAACTTGGACTGCCATAGTACCAGCGCACTGACCGCTAGTGGCAGTGTTCTGCAACGTTCTTACTGCATAATTGAAATGTATATGATGTGTTTTATTTCTTGCAACAGAGTAAAAGAAATGCTCAAGCACTTATGATTAAAACTCCCTGGGAGGAAGGGAGATTTTACACTCGGGCCCGAGGGTGCAGTCTCACTTTCGATCTTGGAGATTTGTAAATAGTATAGTTACTAATATATCAGGATGTATATTTTTGTGCATGTTCTCTTATATATTTCCTATGCAGGTTATTGGACCCACCTACTATCAACACTGCAGAGAATGGGCAGCATAGATAGATAGGGTTGTGTATGTTGTCGTAATGTCATGTGATATTTAAAACTCTAATATTGTAATTCAATGTTTACAATTATGTTTCTCTTTTGTTCCTACTTTCCTTTACTGTTTGGCAGACATCAGGCTGGCATTCAGACTTGAATGCCTTAGGACACTGGGGACAGTGTTATTTCAAGTGGGGGGAGTATGTAGCGCCCCCTTCCTTTCAGAAAGGGCACTACGCTAAAGTTAGTGGGGGAATGATAGAGTTATGCTGCTCTCATTCACGATTTGCTTAATTCTGGCTTTTGCCAAAACTGAATTGTCCTGTGGATCACTCTATGCTCCAGAGATGTAGTCCCATCTCTGGGCAGCAGGTGGCACCAGAGGGGTTCAGTCAGAGCCACTTTTCCCCAGCAGCCAATTGGAGGAGTGTTTCCCTCGCGGGGCATGCTGGGGGAGGGTATATATGTGGCAGACGCCATTTTCCGGGGTTCTTCGCGGGTTCCTTTTTCGGCGATGTGGCCTACCAGGCCGGGGCTGTGTGATACGCGGAGTTCCTGACTCTGGGCCCTCATGGCCCGGAGCAACTGATGCTGCAAAGGGGCCCCAGTGACTTACTGGGTCCCCACTTCTATTGAAGAGATCCCAGGCTGTGTGCCATTCAGTGGGGGGATCGCCTTGAGGAGAAATCGGAGGCAGGTGATCCAAAAGGGTTTGAACGAACCATCGGGGATCTGGTTGCCCAAAAGCTGACAGATTATATGCAAACTGTCAGCTGGTGACCTTTACTAAAGATATACTGGGAGGATTCGCTCTACAGTTCTACTATTGGGCCTGTGGCAGAGGTTTCCATCTTAAACAAAATTTAATTAGAGCCAAGTCGGTGGCAGAGGCTTGTTCCTCCCAGCATCTTTAAGTGACTCTCTGGCTGCCAGGCCTGTGGCAGAGGTCTGTCCGGGGGCACTTCACCCACTCCTGCTGGAGTGGCGATGTGACCGATATAATTACAGAATGCAGGACTGCTTTCTCCATCCAAAGCCTGATTCTGCAAGTTACTCTATTTTCATCAACCTTTCCTGTCTACCTCAAGTTAATGGGTTGGTCGTGTTGGACCAGGAAAATAAAGCATTCAGAAAACTTCAGCTACAGATTGGACATTCGTTTACTGCTCTGCGCACTACATTCACCCCTAGACAACACATAGAGGTAATTTAATACACAGATCCCAAATCAATCAGCGGCTCCTGAATGGCGAAGCGCTATATAAACAACTTTTCAGAAATAAAAATCTGTTAATTGCCATGTGTGTATGTATTCATCCCCTTTGTTATGAAGCCAATAAAAAGCTCTGGTGCAACCAATTACCTTCAGAAGTCACATACTGTACATACTCGAGTATAAGCCGAGGCACCTAATTTTACCACAAAAAAAAAGAGAAAATGTATTGACTCGAGTATAAGCCTAGGGTGTCTCACTGTGCTCATGCCTAGACTTACATTTAACATGGGAGTATATAGAAGGGGTGCCCGGCTTTGAAAAATCAGTGGTCCCAGGCCGTAGGTCCCCCGGACAACAAACTTTGCATACTTGTAGAGGGCTACATGTGTGCCAAGTTTCGAGTCCAGGAGACCTACGGCCAGTACCGGGTCCCCAAAGTTACCAGAGAAATTACCGTTTAACATGGGAGTCTATGAAAGGGGGGGCCCAAAATGGAAAAATCAGTGCTCCATGGCCATAGGTCCCCCGGACAACAAACTTTGCATACTTGTAGAGGAAAAGGTGGGCTATATGTGTGCCAAGTTTGGGGTAAAGGGGACCTAGGGCTAGCTGGTACCGGGTCCTCAAAGTCCGAGAGATCAGGCGCAAAAAGGTGACTCGAGTATGAGCCGAGGGGGGCATTTTCAGCACCAAAAACATTTGCTGAAAAACTCGGCTTATACAGTAATTAGTAAAATGATGTCCACCTGTGTGCAATCAAAGTGTCACATGATCGGTCATTACATATACACACCTTTTTTAAGGGCCCCATAGGCTGCAACACCTAAGCAAGAGACACCACTAACCAAACACTGCCATAAAGACCAAGGAACTCTCCAAACAAGGAAGGGACAATGTTGTTGAGAAGTACAAGTCAGGGTTAGGTTATAAAAATATATCCAAATCTTTGATGATCCCTAGGAGCATCATCAAATCTATCATAACCAAATGGAAAGAACATGGCACAACAGTAAACCTGCCAAGAGACGACCGCACACCAAAACTCACGGAACGGGCAAGAAGGGCATTATTTGGAGAGGCAGCACAGAGACCTAAGGTAACCCTGGAGGAGCTGCAGACTTCCACAGCAGAGACTGGAGTTTCTGTACATAAGGACGACAATAAGCCGTACGCTCCATAGAGTTGGGATTTATGGCAGAGTGGCCAGAAGAAAGCCATTACTTTTAGCAAAAAAATTGCACGTTTTGAGTTTGCGAAAAGGCATGTGGAAGACTCCCAAAATGTATGGAGGAAGGTGCTCTGCTCTGATGAGACTAAAATGTTACTTTTTGGCCATCAAAGAAAACGCTATGTCTGGCGCAAACCCAACACATCACGATTCGGAACAAGAGAGGCAAATCAAACAACTGCTTGGGGCCCCCGAGCTGGCCTGGGGCCCCAGCAGGGCGGGCCCTTGATTTGCCGCCACACCGCCGCTTCCTCCTGCAGTCCTGCATGGTACAGGAGATTCAGTTTCCTGTTCCCGGCCGGACTGACAGGAGTGCTCACTTCCTTTCAGTCCGGCCGGGAACAGCAAACTGAATCTCCTGCCGTGCGGACGCCAACATATGCCGGCGTGTGGAATTCAGGCTTGTAAGACTGGTAGAGGCTCTGCGGAGGATACAGGTTGAAGTTATCATTGTAGAGTGTCTTGTGCGGGGGGGGGGGGGGAATGAGGTATCCTGGAAGGTATGGAGAGGAGTGCTGCCCATACACGTTCATACTTTCTCCTCCACTAAAGTGCTGCTGAGTAGAGGAGAGACGCCAACTTATGGCCCATACACACGATCCGAATATTGGACGAAAACGATCGTCCGATGATGGATCGTACGATTTTCGGATCGTGTGTACACTACTTTCGACAGCCGATCACGACGGTTCATCCGATTAAATTCGATCGGACAAGCGCGAAAATTTTTCTCGTCCGATCGTCTGATTTTCGTTTAGTCAGTACAGCCGTCGTCCGATAATACAATACAAATACATTTCAACACGTGACATCACTTCCGATCGTTTTTTTCTATCGTACAATAATTTTCGTGAGTTACAAAAACCCATTTTATTTTACTCGCAATTATTAAGCGAAAAAAGTCGTACGATCCGTCGGCCGATATTTGGATCGTGTGTATGGGCCATAAGGCTAAGCGCCAGGAGGACTTTATTATACACAGCTGGCTGTCTATGTGCAATCAGTGCATGAGAAGCCGAAACGCATTGTAGTAATGAGAAGACCCCCAACCCCATCCACCCATCATCCTCATGACACACAGAGGAGACACTGACCACACTCCGATAAATGGATCTACAAACTTCACTTTACTAGAAAATAATACAAAGTATGAATGAATGAATGAATGAATGAATGAAAACTTGTATAGCGCGGCACATGCGAACTGAATCGCCTCTGGGCGCTTGTTGTTCCTGTCTCCTTTGATATCAAAAGAGAAAAGTCTTGACCTTTTTCCTAAATGCTAGGTGGTTCTCCTCCAACCGGATGTTGGTTGGTAAAGCGTTCCATAGTCTGGGACCTTGGATCGCGAATCTTCTTTCTCCTTTGGACTTGAAGTTGGCTTTCGGAACCTGGAGCAGGTTCTGATTCGTGGATCGCAAAACGCGATTGGGATTATGCGCTTTTATTATTTCGCATAAATAAAGGGGGGCATTCCCATAGACACATCTATGCGTAAGACAGAGAGCTTTAAAAGCAATTCTGTCTTTAACTGGCAGCCAATGAAGGGCTCTCAGTGAAGGTGAGATGGATTCCCAGGGTTTTTTCCCAGTCACAAGTCTGGGAAGTATGAGAGTATCCTATGATAACTGGGGGAGGGGATAGATGTCCATATATACACACTGCACATTGCAATATATCACATTATCTTGTATGCAGGCTAGAGATTGTAAGATATGCTTAGTGTATTTCAACTTAAAAACAAATGTTTTCAGCAAAAAAATCAGTAGCACCCCCACATTTATCTTGAAAATGTCACCCATCTTTTTGCTTGGGGCCCCCAAATTCCTTTGAACGGCCCTGGTGGTGACAGCATCATGCTGTGGGGATGTTTTTCAGCAGTCGGGGCTAGGAAACTGGTCAGAGTTAAGGAAAAGATGGATGGTGTTAAATACAGGGATATTCTTGAGTAAAACCTGTACCACTCTGTGTGTGATTTGAGGCTAGGATGGAGGTTCACCTTCCATCAGGGCAATGACCCCAAACACACTGCTAAAGCAACACTTGAGAGGTTTAAGGGAAACATGTAAATGTGTTGGAATGGCCTAGTGAAAGCCCAGACCTCAATCTAAAAGAAAATCTGTGGTCAGACTTAAAGATTGCTGTTCACAAGCGCAAAACATCCAGCTGTAGGGATCACCCCCCCCAGCTGTATGGCACACCCCCCACCATCCTCCCAGCTGTAGGGATCATCCCCCACCACCATTCTCAAAGCTGTAGGGATCAGCCCCCACGCCATCCTCCCAGCTGTAGGGAGCACCCCCCCATCCTCCCAGCTGTATGGATCACCCCCCACCACCATCCTCCCAGCTGTAGGGATCAACCCCCCACCACCATCCTCCCAGCTGTAGGGATCAGCCCCCCCACCACCATCCTCCCAGCTGTAGGGATCAGCCCTGCGTCCTCCCAGCTGTAGGGATAAGCCCCGCGTCCTCCCAGCTGTAGGGATAAGCCCCCACCCCATCCTCCCAGCTGTAGGGATTAGCCCTCCCTTTTGGGGGAGCAATTGCAGCCTCACTGGGCCCATCATACCCAGCCAGTGTGCCCGCCATATGCAGCCAGTGTGCCAGTCATACGCAGCCACTTGTGCCCGTCATACGCAGCCACTTGTGCCCGTCATACGCAGCCACTTGTGCCCGTCATACGCAGCCACTTGTGCCCGTCATACGCAGCCACTAGTGCCCATCATACACAGCCACTTCTGCCCATCAAATGCAGTCAGGCGCATCGCCCCGGCTGTCACTTCACTAATCCCAAACAAACCTCCCCCCTGGGGGGGAACCGGGTGTGGTGACACTTATCGAATGACGACACTTCCTCCCCCTCTTCTGTAGTGACGGCTGTGGCTCCTGTATCCGCTCAGCTCCCTCCATCATGTCTCCTTTTCCGCAAAAGCGTTAGGCATCCAATAGGATCGCCTAAAGCTTTGGCCAATCAGGAGACAGGTTTTACTGACCTGCCTGCTGACTGGCAAGGAGGAACTTTAGTGTGAAAATAGCCTCTGGCTCTAATCGCGTGCTTCAAAATACACACCCCGCCATAGAATTTAATGTGTCCGGCGTCCTGAAAGGGGCCGGGCACATGAATAGGGAGGGTGGCAGAGGTGACAGGGGTGGTGCCCATGCATTGTGGACCCACCATGCAGGGGCCACCACTGGTCTTTGATCTCTGTCAAGTGCTGGGGGCTGGATCGCCTTCGCTGCTTTTCCTCCAATGGGGCCAAAGAAGCTGAGTGCGAGTTTACCTATAGCCCTCACACTGGAGACTTGTACACCATCATCATGGCATCCCAGGACGGTGGGTACCAGGTCACGGGAGGGCAGAGCGCATGTGTGACCCGCTTAGGGGGGTCACTGGTGGCTAAGGGAGAAGGAGAGGGCCCCTGGGTGGACGTGGGAAAAGGAGACGGCACCTGGGTGTTTTGTTGGAGGAGGAGAGGGTGCCACCCTTCTCTCCCCCGGAGGACGGGGACACCCTTCTCTCCCCCGGAGGACGGGGACACCCTTCTCTCCCCCGGAGGACGGGGGACACCCTTCTTTCCCCCGGAGGACGGGGGACACCCTTCTTTCCCCCGGAGGACGGGGGACACCCTTCTTTCCCCCGGAGGGCGGGGACACCATTCTTTCCCCCAGAGGGCGGGGACACCATTCTTTCCCCCAGAGGGCGGGGACACCATTCTTTCCCCCAGAGGGCGGGGACACCATTCTCTCCCCCCGGAGGACAGGGACACCATTCTCTCCCCCAGAGGACAGGGACACCATTCTCTCCCCCGGAGGACAGGGACACCATTCTCTCCCCCGGAGGACAGGGACACCATTCTCTCCCCCGGAGGACAGGGACACCATTCTCTCCCCCGGAGGACAGGGACACCATTCTCTCCCCCGGAGGACAGGGACACCATTCTCTCCCCCGGAGGACAGGGACACCATTCTCTCCCCCGGAGGACAGGGACACCATTCTCTCCCCCGGAGGACAGGGACACCATTCTCTCCCCCGGAGGACAGGGACACCATTCTCTCCCCCGGAGGACAGGGACACCATTCTTTCCCCCCGGAGGATAGGGACACCATTCTTTCCCCCCGGAGGATAGGGACACCATTCTTTCCCCTGGAGGACACCATTCTTTTCCCCAGAGGACGAGGACACCATTCTTTTCCCCAGAGGACGAGGACACCATTCTTTTCCCCAGAGGACGAGGACACCATTCTTTTCCCCAGAGGACGAGGACACCATTCTTTTCCCCAGAGGACGAGGACACCATTCTTTTCCCCAGAGGACGAGGACGCCATTCTTTTCCCCAGAGGACGAGGACACCATTCTTTTCCCCAGAGGACGAGGACACCATTCTTTTCCCCAGAGGACGAGGACGCCATTCTTTTCCCCAGAGGACGAGGACACCATTCTTTTCCCCAGAGGACGAGGACGCCATTCTTTTCCCCAGAGGACGAGGACGCCATTCTTTTCCCCAGAGGACGAGGACACCATTCTTTTCCCCAGAGGACGAGGACACCATTCTTTTCCCCAGAGGACGAGGACACCATTCTTTTCCCCAGAGGACGGGTGACACCATTCTTTTCCCCAGAGGACGGGTGACACCATTCTTTTCCCCAGAGGACGGTGACACCATTCTTTTCCCCAGAGGACGGTGACACCATTCTTTTCCCCAGAGGACGGGGACACCATTCTTTTCCCCAGAGGACGGGGACACCATTCTTTCCCCCAGGGGCCCTCTCCTCCTCCAAACACCCAGGTGCCGTCTCCTTCTCCCACGTCCACCCAGGGGCCCTCTCCTTAAGCCACCAGTGACCTCCAAAGCGGGTCACACATGCCCTCTGCCCTCCCGTGACCTGGTACCCACCGTCCTGGGATGCCATGATGATGGTGTACAAGTCTCCAGTGTGAGGGCTATAGGTAAACTCGCACTCAGCTTCTTTGGCCCGATTGGAGGAAAAGCAGCGGAGGTGATCCAGACCCCAGCACTTGACAAAGATCAAAGACCAGTGGTGGACCCTGCATGGTGGGCCCACAATGCATGGGCACCACCCCTGTCACCTCTGCCACCCTTCCTATTCATGTGCCCGACCCCTTTCAGGACGCCGGACACATGAAATTCTATGGCAGGGATAGGCGGGGTGTGTATTTTGAAGCACGTGATTAGAGCTAGAGGCTTCACACTAAAGTTCCTCCTTGCCAATCAGCAGGCAGGTCAGTAAAACCTGTCTCCTGATTGGCCAAAGCTTTAGGCGATCCTATTGGATGCCTAACGCTTTTGCGGAAAAGGAGACATGATGGAGGAAGCCTGGGGAGCCGAGCCACAGCCGCCGCTACAGAAGAGGGGGAGGAAGTGTCGTCATTCGAGAAGTGTCGCCACACCCGGTTCCCCCCCCAGGGGGGAAGTTTGTTTGGGATTAGTGAAGTGACAGCCGGGGGATGCGCCTGACTGCATTTGATGGGCAGAAGTGGCTGTGTATGACGGGCACAAGTGGCTGCAAATAGTGAGCACACTGACTGCGTACGATGGGCACAAGTGGCTGAGTACGACGGGCACAAGGGCTGCGTATGACGGGCACAAGGGCTGCGTATGACGGGCACAACGGCAGCGTATGACGGGCACAACGGCTGCGTATGACGGGCACAACGGCTGCGTATGACGGGCACAACGGCTGCGTATGACGGGCACAATGGCTGCGTATGACGGACCCAGTGAGGCTGCAATTGCTCCCCCAAAACAGAGGGCTGATCCCTACAGCTGGGAGGACGCAGGGCTGATCCCTACAGCTGAGAGGATGGTGAGGGGCTGATCCCTACAGCTGAGAGGATGGTGGGGGGTGATCCCTACAGCTGGGAGGATGGTGGTGGGGGTTGATCCCTACAGCTGGGAGGATGGTGGTGGGGGTTGATCCCTACAGCTGGGAGGATGGTGGTGGGGGTTGATCCCTACAGCCAGGGCCGCCGCTACCACTAGGCGGATTAGGCAGCTGCCTAGAGCGCTCACCTGCTGGTTAATCTACTCCCGCACGCAATGTACAGAGCAATTCCACTATCTTCAGGCAGCTCTGACATGTGTCAAACAGAGCCGCGCCCGTCGCCCCCCCCCCCCCCCCCCGCACGAGTGGTGCTCTCTCCACTCTGACATGTGTCCACTGTCCAGCAGCTATGCAGTTCCCCCAGCAGTGCGTCCCCCGCTCTGGTGTGTCCAGAAATTCCTTCTTTCCGCTCTGAGATCAGTGATCACAATGTCACATGATCTGTCTCCACACTTCTCTAGAGTCCCGCTGTCCTCTGTGTCCATTCCATTATGTGTGCCCAGAGCAGCTACAGACCTCTCCGGAGACCCATCCCTCCTGTACACTCGTCCGTGAAGGGGAGGTGGGCGGGAAGATCCAAAACAAGCAGCCACACCGCACTGCTAAATGCTGAACCAGTGACACTATTCTGGTAAGTGAGTGAGATCTTTCACTTACCAGACTCTGCTTCCTTCTCTGTCTCTGATAGCCCCCCCCCTCTCTGTCTCTGATAGCCCCCCTCTCTGATAGCTCCCCCCTCTGTCTCTGATAGCCCTCCTCTCCCTAATAGCCCCCCTCTCTCTGATAGCCCCCCTCTCTGTCTCTGATATCCCCCCTCGCTGTCTCTGATAGCCCCCCTCGCTGATAGCCCCCCTTCTTTCTCTGATAGCCCCCCCTGTCTCTGATAGCCCCCCTCTGTCTCTGATAGCCCTCTCTCTCTGAAGCCCCTCCCTCTCTGTCTCTGACAGCCCTCTATCTCTCTGTCTGACAGCTCTCTCTCTCTGATAGCCCCCTCTCGCTCTCTCTGACAGCGCTCTCTCTCTCTGACATCGCTCTCTCTCCCCTCTCTCGCTCTCTGACAGCCCCCCATCTCTCTCTCCCACTCTCCCTCTGACAGCGCTCTCTCTCTTTGACAGCCCCCCTCGCTCTCCCCTCTCTCTCTGACAGACCCTCCCCTCTCTCTGACAGACCCCCCTCTCTCTCCCCCCTCCCTCTGACAGACCCCCCTCTCTCTCTCCCCTCTGTCTCTGACAGACCCCCCTCTCTCTCTCTCTGACAGACCCCCCTCTCTCTCTCCCCTCTGTCTCTGACAGACCCCTCTCTCTCTCTCCCCTCTCTCTCTGACAGACCCCCCTCTCTCTCTACCCTCTCTCTCTGACAGACCCCCCTCCCTCTCCCCTCTCTGACAGCCCCCCTCTCTCTCTCCCCCCTCTCTCCGACAGACCCCCTCTCTCTCTGACAGACCCCCCTCCCTCTCTGACAGACCCCCCTCCCTCTCTTTCCCCTCTCTCTCTGACAGCCCCCCTCTCTCTCCGACAGCCCCCCTCTCTCTCTCTGATGGCCCCCCCTCGCTCTCTTTCTCTCTCTGACAGCCCCCCTCTCTCTCTGACAGCCCCCTCTCTCTCTCTGACCGCCCCCTCTCTCTCTCTTTCTCGCTCTCTCTCTGACAGCCCCCCCTCTCTCTTTCTGACAGCCCCTCTCTCTCTGACAGCCCCCCTCTCTCTCTGACAGCTCTCGCTCTCTCTCTCTGGCAGCTTTCTCCCTCTCTGACAGCCCCCTCCCTCTCTTTCTCCTCTCCCCCTGACAGCCCCCCTCTTTCTCTCTCCCTGACAGCCCCCCTCTCTCTCCCTGACAGCCCCCCCCTCTCTCTCTCCCTGACAGCCCCCCTCTCTCTCTCTCCCTGACAGCCCCCTCTCTCTCTGACAGCCCCCTCTCTCTCTCTCTCCCTGACAGCCCCCCTCTCTCTCTCTCTCTCCCTGACAGCCCCCTTCACTCTCTTTCCTTGTCAGCACTGAACGTAGCTTTACTCCAGTCTGTTTATCTCTTGTTTTAACTCCTTCCTTACCATCATCTGCCGATATATTGATTGTATAACTGAATTACTTGATTAACTTTATCCTCTTAAAGAGTGGTATTAAAGCAAAATATTTAATTTACTGCAGATTACCAATTTATAGATGGGTGGCTGCATTAGTTTTGTTTTTAGTTTTTTTCTTTTATAGTCACCTGGTGATCCTGCTAGTAAGTCTTATGTTTTTCAAAAGAACGAGCTGTCTTGCAGATGTAGCAGTTAGAGGGTTAAATCAAACCATTTAACACTGGCGAAGGGGGTGGAGTCAGGGGCAGACCCAGTGGGGGCGGCAAAATGAGGTTTCGCCTAGGGTGTCAAAAATCCTTGCACCGGCTCTGCCTACAGCTGGGAGGATGGTGGGGGAGTGATCCCTACAGCTGGGAGGATGGTGGGGGAGTGATCCCTACAGCTGGAAGGATGGTGGGGAGTGATCCCTACAGCTGGAAGGATGGTGGGGGGGTGATCCCAACAGCTGGGAGGATGGTGGGGGGGTGTTCCCTACAGCTGGGAGGATGGTGGGGGGGGTGTACCCTACAGCTGGGAGGATGGTGGTGGTGGGGGGTGATCCCTACAGCTGGGAGAATGGTGGTGGTGGGGGGTGATCCCTACAGCTGGGAGAATGGTGGTGGTGGGGGGGTGATCCCTACAGCTGGGAGGATGGTAGTGGGGGGGAGATCCCTACAGCTGGGAGGATGGTAGTGGGGGGGTGATCCCTACAGCTGGGAGGATGGTGGTGGGGGGTTATCCCTACAGCTGGGAGGATGGTGGTGGGGGGTTATCCCTACAGCTGGGAGGATGGTGGTGGGGTGAGCCCTACAGCTGGGAGGATGGTAGTGGGGTGACCCCTACAGCTAGGAGGATGGTAGTGGGGTGACCCCTACAGCTAGGAGGATGGTAGTGGGGTGACCCCTAAAGCTAGGAGGATGGTAGTGGGGTGACCCCTACAGCTAGGAGCATGGTAGTGGGGTGACCCCTACAGCTAGGAGCATGGTAGTGGGGTGACCCCTACAGCTAGGAGCATGGTAGTGGGGTGACCCCTACAGCTGGGAGGATGGTAGTGGGGTGGGGGGGACGATCCCTACAGCTGGGAGGATGGTAGTGGGGTGACCCCTACAGCTAGGAGCATGGTAGTGGGGTGACCCCTACAGCTAGGAGCATGGTAGTGGGGTGACCCCTACAGCTGGGAGGATGGTAGTGGGGTGGGGGGGACGATCCCTACAGCTGGGAGGATGGTAGTGGGGTGACCCCTACAGCTAGGAGGATGGTAGTGGGGTGACCCCTACAGCTAGGAGGATGGTAGTGGGGTGACCCCTACAGCTAGGAGCATGGTAGTGGGGTGACCCCTACAGCTAGGAGCATGGTAGTGGGGTGACCCCTACAGCTAGGAGCATGGTAGTGGGGTGACCCCTACAGCTAGGAGTATGGTAGTGGGGTGACCCCTACAGCTAGGAGTATGGTAGTGGGGTGACCCCTACAGCTAGGAGTATGGTAGTGGGGTGACCCCTACAGCTAGGAGTATGGTAGTGGGGTGACCCCTACAGCTAGGAGCATGGTAGTGGGGTGACCCCTACAGCTAGGAGCATGGTAGTGGGGTGACCCCTACAGCTGGGAGGATGGTAGTGGGGTGGGGGGGACGATCCCTACAGCTGGGAGGATGGTCCCGTGTACATGGAGCCTAAAAAAATACAGAAGAGCAGAACTTTACTTTTTGGGTAACGTTTCACTTCAAAGTTAAATCAAACCACTTCCATTTTAAACTGTCCCATTGTGTTCTAACTGAGTGATGCTTTAAAAGCCCCCCTACAATACAGAGCCCCCAGTCCTACAATACAGAACCCCCCCAATACAGGTCCACCCCTGCAAACTGTAGGCTACAGTGCAGACCCCATACAATACAGAGCCCCCCCTCCTACAATACAGAACCCCCCAATACAGGTCCACCCCTACAGACTGTAGGCTACAGTGCAGACCCCTACAATACAGAGCCCCCACTCCTACAATGCAGAACCCCCCCCCCTACAATACAGGTCCACCCCTACAGACTGTAGGCTACAGTGCAGACCCCTACAATACAGAACCCTCCCCTACAATACAGAGCCCCCACTCCTACAATGCAGAACCCCCCCCCCTACAATACAGGTCCACCCCTACAGACTGTAGGCTACAGCGCAGACCCCTACAATACAGACCCCCCACTCCTACAATACAGAGCCCCCCCCCCAATACAGATCCACTCCTACAGACTGTAGGCTACAGTGCAGACCCCTACAATACAGACCCCCCACTCCTACAATACAGATCCACTCCTACAGACTGTAGGCTACAGTGCAGACCCCTACAATACAGACCCCCCACTCCTACAATACAGAGCCCCCCCCAATACAGATCCACTCCTACAGACTGTAGGCTACAGTGCAGACCCCTACAATACAGACCCCCCACTCCTACAATACAGAGCCCCCCCCCCAATACAGATCCACTCCTACAGACTGTAGGCTACAGTGCAGACCCCTACAATACAGACCCCCCACTCCTACAATACAGAGCCCCCCCCAATACAGATCCACTCCTACAGACTGTAGGCTACAGTGCAGACCCCTACAATACAGAACCCCCCTCAGACCTGTAAACCAGGCTCAGAAAACCAGCTTTCCTCGTGCTGCACACACAGCGCTGAAAAGGGGGAGGCGGCTTTACTCTTCTCGGCAGCGTGACTATGAGACAGTCACAGGCAGCTGAAATATTAAGACCCGCGGCACTGCAACAGAGAAGCGGGACCCTCCAAAGCCAGGCACCCGGCGCCTGTCACCACACCATGCCACCCAGCACCCGCTAACAGCGCCAAGTCACCTTTAGTCGCGCCGGTCTGACACTCCCCCCCGTGTGTGACACGCCCCCCGCTCCCTACAGCTCGTCCCCCCGGGATAGAGAGGAAGGGGCGTGTCCCCAGTAGTAGAGGGCGTGTCCCGGTGTCATCTCTGTGTCCTTCCTCTCCGCTCTCGCACCGGATCGCTGTCACTCTTGTCTGGGCTGAGCAGAGATCGCAGAGTCCGGGCGTCCTCCCCTCACCATGCCCAGATATGAGATGGCGCTGATCATCAAGGCCATGCAGAGGGTGAGTGTCATTCATTGTCCTCCTTCTCCCCTACAGGCAACGTGTTCGCCTCTGATTGGCACACGGCGGGGCTCCTTCTTCCTCCCAGGGGCCTCACGTGTCCCGTGCTGCCAGCAGGTAAGTGTGCCCGGGGGGTAAGCGACCTCCCTGACTGTGTGCGGAGCGACCGACACCAACCGACCACACATACAAAGACACCTACCTCTCTACACAGCCCGATCACCCCCTACCATGTGTGTGTGTGTACATACCTCCTATATACATCATACCGTGTGTGTGTGTACATACCTCCTATATACATCATACCATGTGTGTACATACCTCCTATATACATCATACCATGTGTGTGTGTGTGTACATACCTCCTATATACATCATACCATGTGTGTACATACCTCCTATATACATCATACCATGTGTGTACATACCTCCTATATACATCATACCGTGTGTGTGTGTGTGTACATACCTCCTATATACATCATACCATGTGTGTGTACATACCTCCTATATTAAGGTGACCAGATTTTTAAAATGAAATCCGGGGACATTTTTTTTTTTTTTTTTTATTATTGGCAAATAGTAAACTATTTTATTAACAGATTTTCCTCAAATGAGATATGCAGTGTATGTGGTGTGTGTTTAAGGAATGATTGTATGATATACACATTATTTCTGGAAATCATTTCATACCAGTCCAGACCAGCCCAACCGCATAACATTTTCTGTTTCACAAAAGGGAAAACCATACATTTTAAAGCACAGTTGAAGAGTGTATTATACTCACCAGTGCCCATTAATGCAGCCCGTTCAGTGCCAATCATTTTAGCCCGTTCAGTGCCAATAAGATCAACCTGCTCAGTGCCAATCAGTTCAGCCTGCTCGGTGCCCATCAGTTCAGCCTGCTCAGTGCCCATCAGCCTTACCTAGAGGAGAGGAGTCGGATTATGTAGAGCAGGGATCTTCTGTTTACCCCGTGCGGCTGCTGTCCTCAGATGAAGTCACACCTCCTATGATAGACGTCACCAGTGTGCTGACTATCATAGGAGCTGGCTAAAGAGGCGGGACTTTGTCTGACAGCTGGGTAAGCGGGAGATCCCCACTCTGTATAATCCAGCGGTGCTTGCCCCTCAATGTCCGAGACAGACCAAACCCCAGCAGGACTTAACAGAGGATGGGGGGGCGCTGCTGCACTGGATATTTCACAGCCCAGGCAAATATGGAAATGGATGACCCAGACATCCATAACCTGCAAAAACGAATTTCAAGGAGATTGCAAAACTCTATTTAACACAACTAGAGGATGATCAAATAAAAAATTAAAGGAACACTCTAACCAACATGAGCACTTCAGTCATTTGAATTGGTCATAGTGGTAGGAGTCAGTATGGTCAGTGTTTCTGCTTGAAACAGGTAGGGAGGCTGAGAGAGAGAGAAAGGGGGGCTCAGATAGAGAGGGTGTTGGATGGAGGGTGAGGGTGATAGAGAGGGAAGGTGAGAGAGAGAGAGAGAGAGAGAGAGAAGGTGATATAGAGAGAGAGGGGGAAAGTGAGTGAGAGAGAGAGAGAGAGAGAGAGAGTTGAGAGGAGAGAGTGAGGTGAGAGAGAGGCGAGTGACTGTGAGAGTGTGAGTGACTGTGAGAGTGTGAGTGACTGTGAGAGTGTGAGTGACTGTGAGAGTGTGAGTGACTGTGAGAGTGTGAGAGTGTGAGTGACTGTGAGAGTGTGAGTGACTGTGAGAGTGTGAGTGACTGTGAGAGTGTGAGTGACTGTGAGAGTGTGAGTGACTGAGAGAGTGTGAGTGACTGAGAGAGTGTGAGTGACTGAGAGAGTGTGAGTGACTGAGAGAGTGTGAGAGAGAGTGTGAGAGAGAGTGTGAGAGAGAGTGTGAGAGAGAGTGTGAGAGAGAGAGTGGGAGAGATAGTGAGAGAGAGAGTGTGAGAGAGAGTGTGAGAGAGAGTGAGAGAGAGTGAGAGAGCGAAAGATAGTGAGGTGAGAGTGAGGAGTGAAAGTGAGGTGAGAGTGAGAGAGAGAGAGAGAGAGCGACAGAGTGAGAGAGAGTGAGAGAGTGAGGTGAGAGAGAGGGTGAGAGTGAGTGAGAGAGTGAGAGAGCGTGAGGTGAGAGAGAGAGAGAGGTGAGAGAGAGGGTAAGAGAGGTGAGAGAGAGGGATGAGAGAGAGAGAAATGAGAGAGAGAGAGAGCGTGAGCAAGCATATGAGAAGAGCAGCATAGGACTGTGGGCAAGCTCCCTCACCTGTGGAGGACCTGTGCACCCCAAGCATGTACACTGTCCTCAGCTGTGCAGACTGTCCCCTCCAAGGGTGAGTAAAGCCTGGGACAGGAGCCTCTCGTGGCGGCTGGTGCTCAAATTATTTTGGGGGGGCACAAACTAAAAGATTCAGGAAAAAAAATATCAATTGTGCCCATCAAATGCTGCCACCAGTGTGAACCCCCCCCCCCCCCCCGCCTGGTCGCCGCCTGCCCAGCACTTACCTGTCCTAGTGGGGCAGTGGGTGAAGGTGAAGAGCAGGGTACTTCATACGTCTCCTCCTATCCTCATCTCTCATCCTTTCCTACTGATAGGCATCCAATAGCGGCGCCTGTCGTTTCTGCCAATCAGGTGACGTGTAACAGACCCAGCACCTGATTGGTGGAGAGGCAGTTTAGTGTTAGGAAAGCGAATATTCATTTGTTTTCCTAACACACCTGGGTGAACTGCGAGCACCAAGCATGGAGCTCACAGTTCACCTATTTTTGAAGCCTATTAGAGCCTGTGGCTCTAATCAGGTGCTTCAAAAACACCCCTGCCGTTGTAATTCAGCTGCCCGGCATCCAAAAAGGGAGCCGGGCGCCTGCATGGGGGGTGACAGCGGGGGCCATGGATAGACTCATGCAATGCATAAATCTATCCATTGGTCATAGAGGGGGGTGGCCGGAGAGAGGGGGCAGATTCAATGCGCCCTTATGGACGCACCGTCACTGTTTCCTGGACCCTTAAGCAGTGCCGGGTGCCCAAACGGTCAGTCCGCCCCTGGATATCTGTACACTGAGTGCTATTGCCTTTATATAACACTGACATCTGTACATGGAGTGGCACTCCATCTACAGATGTCAGTGTTATACATAGTAAATAGTAGTCACTAAGTGCTATTCACAATATATATAACACTGATCTCTGTACACAGAATGCTAATATCTCTGACACTGATATCTGTCATATCTGTACACCAAGCCACACTCAGTGTACAGATATCAGTGTGCACTCTGTGTATATAGAAACAATCAGGGTAATTAGATATGTGGTAGGAAGGGCACTGAGAAGGAACACTCAGCCTGCTTGGTATACATTTAAGCAGTGTGACTGTGACATGCTATACAGCTGCCCCTGCGATCACACACTGACCTGCTGCTGAGTCTGGCCAGCCCATGCTGCAGTTCACCGTCTCCAGCTGTCTAAGTTCAGTCCTCCACCTCAGGAATGCAGACAGAGGACGACACTGAGGCTGTAACTCCCGAGAGAAGAGGCCAGAGTGCAGATGCCGCTGCTATCATCCCCATGGCTCCACGATCATTCACTCTTCAAAGCCAGAGAGAGACCTGTCCTTGCTTGTAACTGCAAAGAACCGCGGGAGCCGGAGAAGAGGAAAAGGTGGGTGGAGCCAGGGTAACACTGACACAGACAGCCTCGCTCTAGACCTGGCCTCACTCTGGGAGTCTCTGTGTGTGAGTGTGTGACGTCACTGGTTGTTAGACGCCAAGCGGGCGGCTCTCCTAGCAACCAGTGATCAGTGGGTGGCTGCTGCAACTGGTATGTTTCTTAGAACCGCGGCCCAAATGCAGAACACTGCCGCAGCTCGCTTGAGAACTTAGGATATCTGGTGACCACTCCTCGGAACTGCAAAGCGGGGACAAAACCGGGGACAAACTTCTTCTGGGGACAGTGTCCAGAAATCGGGGACTGTCCCCGGAAATCGGGGACGTCTGGTCACCCTATCCTATATACATCATACCATGTGTGTGTGTACATACCTCCTACATACCTCCACCCTTACTGGGCACATATACCCCCTTCCTGACCAGGTGAAATTTCAGCTTCCGGCACTGCGTCGCTTTAACTGACAATTGCGCGGTCGTGCGACGTGGCTCCCAAATAAAATTGACGTCCTTTTTTTCCCCCACAAATAGAGCTTTGGTATTTGATCACCTCTGCGGTTTTTATTTTTTGCGCCATAAACAAAAAGAGAGCGACAATTTAAAAAAATATATATATATTTTTTACTTGTTGCTATAATAAATATCCCAATTTCTTTTCTTTTTAAATATTTTTTTTTTCTCAGTTAAGGGCGATACGTATTTTTTGACGTATTTTTGTAAAAAAAAAAAAAAAAAATTGCAATAAGCGACTGGTTTGTGCAAAAGTTATAGCGCCTACAAAATAAGGAACAGAATTATGTTTTTTTTTTATTTTTATTATTTTACTAGTAATGGCGGCGATCTGCGATTTTTATTGGGACTGCGATATTGCAGCGGACATATCGGACACTTTTGACGCAAATTTGGGACCATTCACATTTATACAGCGATCAGTGCTATAAAAATGCACTAATTACTGTATAAATGTGACTGGCAGGGAAGGGGTGAGGAAGGGGTTAAATGTGTGTCCTTGGTGTGTTCTAACTGTGTGGGGGGAGGGGAGTGACTGGGGGAGGTGACCGATGCTGTGTCCCTATGTACAAGGGACACAGATCGGTCTCCTCTCCTCTGACAGCACGTGGAGCTCTGTGTTTACACATAGAGCTCCACGTCCCTGCTGTGTTCCCGCCAGGTACACGCATCAGCTCTTCAGCGATGCGCCGGGACAGTGTTTACCCGCTGCGCGCCACCCAGTGCGCGCGGGTAATGCACTTTAAATGACGTCCACCCGGCACTTGAGAGCCGCGCTGTGGACATCTTTTGTCCATAGCGCGGATCTCTAGTGGATATAATACATTATTTGTGTGTATAATATACTATAGACACAATGCATACACTCTGTGATACAATGTGTGTGTGTGTGATCTATTGTACGTGTGTGTGTGTGTGTGTATATATGTATGATCTATTGTACATATGTGTGTGTGTGTGTGTATATGTATGATCTATTGTACATATGTGTGTGTGTGTGTGTGTGTGTGTGTGTGTGTATATGTATGATCTATTGTACATATGTGTGTGTGTGTATATATATATATATATATATATATATATATATATATATATATCTCTCTATCTCATAAAATGTGTGTGTGATGTAAAACATTGTGAGTGTATATTAATTTACAATGCTTGTATTCTATAGATACAGTGTATATATTTATATAGGACACAACGTGTGTGTGTAATACAATGAGATCTACTGTGCACATTTCTGTGAGATCCGATACAATGTATATACTCTGTATATGATACAGTGACATGTACTATGCACATGGCTGGATTATATATATATATATATATATATATATATATATATATATATATATATATATATATATATATATATATATATATATTGTACTTTATACACATATGCAATGGGGTATAGTATATTAATGGAAGTATTTATTACATGACAGAGGGGTGGGATATACTATATATCATGCAATGACATGTCCCATACATGGCTTTTGTATATCTATACATATATGAATACAATGTGATGTACTTTATAGTATATTCATGGCAGTATTATGACATCAACTACAGAGCTCTGTGATATAATAGGATATACTATATGTTTATTATATATTACTATCATATAATGAGCTCTTTTCATAGTATAAATCTAATATAATCCATTCATACAGTAGGGGTGTGTGCAGGGGCGGACTGACCATTGAGGAACGCGGGCACTGCCATGCCACTAGGGGGCCCCATCAGGGTTGCCATGTTTTTTTTTACATCTGTCCCTGATATGTCCAAAACCGACATAATTTGATGTTAAAAATTTCGAGATTTTAGCTGCCCCGCCTCTGTTCTGCCACCTGGCTTGGTGGCCATCTGTAAGCCTGGGGGCCCCATAATCTTCTATTGCCCGGGGGCCCCATGAGTTGTCAGTCCGCCCCTGGGTGTGTGGTACTCTTGGTATATTATATTATACAATAATTAAAAAGGAAGTAAACCCTCAACCTTAAAGAAAAAAAAAAAGACAAGAGAAAGTCATAATAAATTAGTATGTATACCATACTAGCTCATTATGATTTACCTACCTGAGATTAACGTTCTCACCGGTCCCCTTAGCCGTCGCCATATCTCTTGCAGTCTTCCTCCGGCGATGTGACTGGCCGGAGCGGCGATGACGTCACTCCCGCACATGCGCGCGGGATTACGCCATTAACCCCCCCGATTGCCCGATTAACAAACACGGCACGCTCAGTGCACCTGCGCCGTTGTCTAGTTGTAGGTGCACGTTGTAAGGAGGGGTTTACAAGCACTTTAAGGATGAGTGAATTTACTTGTTTGATATCCGGCAAACTTCAATCCAGTTGGGAATCCGACCCTCATTCACATTGGAGCGACTTGACAATGACAAACCTCTCCCCGTGCTTCCTAGTGAGCCTGTCGCTGATCATCAGTTCCCTGTCATAGGGAATGACGACCAGTGACATCACACACCAAGCCACGCCCCCCCACAGTAAGAATCACACACTTAACCCCTGCAGCGCCCCCTCCTGGTTAACCCCTTCACTGCCTGTAAACAGTGCATTTTTTTATAGCACCGTTCACTGTAAAAATGACAATGTTCCCAAAATAGTGTCCGATGTGTCCGCCATAATGTCGTAGTATCGATAAAAAAAAAACGCTGATCGCCGCCATTACTAGAAGAAAAAATTATTAATAAAAAGGCAACAAAACTATCCCCTATTTGGTTTGCGCAAAATTTATAGCGTCTACCAATCAATAAACGCTTATTGTGAGGTGTGTGTTTTTTTTTTTTTTTGTTAACCAAAAATTTGTAGAAGAATACGTATCGGCCTAAACTGAGGGGAAAAAAGATGTTTATATTAATGTTTTGGGGATATTTATTATAGCAAAACGTAAAAAAATTGAACTTTTTCAAAATGGTCTATTTTTTTGTTTATAGCGCAAAAAATAAAGACCGTAGAGGTGATCAAATACCAACAAAAGAAAACTATTTGTGGGGACAAAAAAGGACGCCAATTTTTGTTTGGGAGCCACGTCGCACGACCGCGCAATTGTCAGTTAAAGCGACGCAGTGCCGAATCGCAAAAAGTGGCCTGGTCTTCAAGCTGTATAATGGTCCGGGGCTTAAGTGGTCAAATATCAAAATAATAATATTTTTTTTTTTATTAATAAAAAAAAAAAAAGCGCTGGCAGCTGGGCACTACAATGGGGCACGTGTTCCAATATGTTTTTATTTAGCGGAGCGGGTCCACCTTCAAGGATAACATTGAAAATTTGTGATAAATTACTTGAAGGAAGTCTTATGCCGCGTGCACACAAAGTTTTTTAAAAATGCGATTTAAAACGATCGTGTGTCACATTATTTTTCGGGTTCTGAAAAATGACAAAGAAAAAATTCGAACATGCTCTATTTTTTTCACGACGTTTTAAACAATGTCGTTTTTCAGGTTGTAAAAAATGATCGTGTGTGGGCTTTAACGACGTGAAAAACCCGCGCATGCTCAGAAGCAAGTTATGAGAGGGGAGCGCTCGTTCTGGTAAAACTACCGTTTGTAATAGAGTAAGCACATTCATCACGCTGTAACAGACAGAAAAGCGCAAATCGTCTTTTACAAACACAAAATCAGCTAAAGCAGCCCAAAGGGTGGCGTCATCCGAATGGAACTTCCCCTTTATAGTGCCGTCATACGTGTTGTACGTCACCACGCTTTGCTAGAGCATTTTTTTTTTTTTGTTGTTTTAATGATGAAGTGTGTGTACGCGGCATTACAGCTGTACATGGTGGTATAGAACGGTGTGAGTTTGAAGCGCCCCTGTGATGGCGTACTCTGGCGGCACATATTTGGCTGTTTGATCTCTTTCATGTAGCTCAGTTTATATTCAGCCCCCCAATCTGATTCATTCCAGACAACTGTATACTTGGCACCGCCTTCCTGAGTCTAAGGCCGTGTACACACGGAGGGACATGTCCGATGGAAACGGTCCGCGGACCGTTTTCATCGGACATGTCTCCTCAGGATTTTCGTCTGGCGGCGTGTACACACCATCGGATCAAAAACCCCGCCGGCAGACAGCGCGGTGATGTGACGTTGACGCCGCCACGCCACCGCACCAGGAAGTAAAAAACTTCCACGCATGCGTCGCATCCATTCGACGCTTGTGCGGGCAGATATGTCCGCTGGTTAGTGTACTAACCAGCGGACATATCCGACGGACATGTCGCCGGCGGACAAATTTTAAAGCATGCTTTAAAATTTGTCCGCCGGTCAGACATGTCCGCTAGCCCATACACACGATCGGATTTGTCCACTGAACTGGTCCGTCGGACCAGTTTCAGCGGACAAATCCGATCGTGTGTACGCGGCCTAAGAAATCCCAGAGTGTCTTCTGTATCCTGCAAAAACCCCAAAAAGTTGCCCCTTGCCACCAAGCGTATGCCCATTTGAAGAGAGTCTTCTTCCATGGGGTTGCTTATGTGTGTGCCTGTGCTGGGAGCGCGCGGTAGATCCTTCTCAGCACAGAGACCGCGCTGTCACTGACTACTCTGGGTCTTGTACTAACAATTCAATCTGTAGTAAACTCTGATACTTCTACCCAAAATTACACAGAATGAAGTGCATTAAAGTATGCATTAAGGTGAAAAACCTTCCGTGCCCCAGCTGCCCCCTCCGCTCCCCCTTTTTTCTTACCTGAACACGATTGTTCCAGTGAATAGCATGAGCCCAGCAGCTCCAGTCACTGTCCTCATTGGATAGATTGATAGCAGCAGGAGCCATTGGATTCGATGCGCTTCAAAATGCATCTAATTCACATATATGTGAACCCAGCGATTGTAAATGCTTAGTTTTTTTTTTTTTTTTTTCTTCATGCATTCTATGCAACTACGGCCCCCCCTATACTCATCTGAGACCCCTCTCGATCCAGCGATGTGCATGAGAGGTCCTAGGACTCCCTTTCCTTTTTGTCTGAGACATTGGCTTTGATTGGCAGCTAAGGAGAGAGCAGGGGGCTCGGCAAAGCCTTGGCTCTGTCCAAGCTGGGCTTGGGAGCAAGCATGCACCAGTGCCCCCATAGCAAGAAACTTGCTATTGGGGGCACTGGTCAAGGAGGAGGAGCCAGGAGCACCGGCAGGGGACCCGAGAAGAGGAGGATCCGGGCTGCTATGTGCAAAACCAACTGCAAACAGGAGGCAAGTATAACATGTTTGTTATAAAAATTAAAAATAAATCTGAACCTTTAATGTCGCTTTTACCGACTTCATCTGCAGATCGAAGTTCATCCCTTTGATCTGTAGATTAATGATGTTTTAGGAACTGAGCAATGTTGTTAAAGTGGAGTTCCACCCATTTTTTATGTTTGTCTGTGCTGCATGCCCTAATCTCATAGTGTTCAGAATGGACAATTTTTATTTATTTTGTTGCTTGTAAATACCTTATTTTGTAGTCCTTCATTACTTCCTCCTCCTTATTAGCCTAGGGCAGTGATGGTGAACCTTGGCACCCCAGATGTTTTGGAACTACATTTCCCATGATGTTCAACTACACTGCAGAGTGCATGAGCATCATGGGAAATGTAGTTCCAAAACATCTGGGGTGCCAAGGTTCGCCATCACTGGCCTAGGGGCTATTAAGTCACAAGGCTATTTGCAAGGGTTTCTGGGATAGGCATCATGTTTCCCAGTAGTCCTTGCAAACCTGACTGAAACCTATTACATTGCTTGTGCAGCACTGAGCATGTGCGAGATATGCAAAGCTGAAATCCAGGAAGTCATACAGTCTGGCTTCATGATGCCCACACTTGAAATGGCCACGGTCTATTTCTAGATTATTCTAAATGCTGTAACAACCTAACAAAACGGACCTTAGTTTACAGACTAACTTTACTAGAATACATTAAGCTTGTGTATTACAGGGGTATTTATATTTAAAAAGTGAAATTGTGGGTGGAACTCCCCTTTAATGAACATTGTTTGTCGTGTTTGTGTGTGTTTTTTTTTTTTTTACAGCTCCAATTGCTGGGAGGTTTCTTCTGTTTTACACTTCAGCTGTCAGCAGGGGAATCCCGCTGACAGCTGAATGCATCATCAGTTGTTAAGGACGCTGTTGCTCCATAACAACCGATAAATGCAGGCTTTTTTTTTTTTCCTTTTTAACTTTCTGTTTTTTGTGTTTCCCAAACAGAATGAATGAAAGCATAAAGTATACAATGGTGTACACAACAGTTACAACCGTAACTACAGAAAGAACACAGTACAACAGATCAGCACTAGTAGTCAGTATAACTCCAAACATGTCATAAGTGTCAGTATAAGAGATGCCAAAAAAAGTGACAAGTGCTTATATTAATAAATCTATTAACGATTTTGAGCATAAAGAGACAAGTGCTATAATTTAAAAAAGAAAAAAAAAGTCCTTAAAAGAGTCGTAAAGGCAGAACGTTTTTGTATCTTAATGCATTAGGATAAAAAAACATCTGTGTGTAGAAGCCTCCCCTTAATTACCTATCTGAGCCCCTTCTCTCTACAACAAAGACAACTGAGACAGAGCAGCGGCACCAATGGGTCCCATGGCTGTCAATCAAAGTCAGTCAGCCAATGAGGGGAGAGAGGGGGCCGGGACCAGGTGGCTCTGACGCGGCTTGGGTGCCCCCTGTAGCAAACTGCTGGCTGAGGGGGCTGCTCTGAGAAAAACCAACTGCACAGAGGCAAGTATAACATGTTTGTTATTTAAAAATAAACAAGTCTTTACGATCACTTTAAGAGCCGGTTCACACTTCAGCGGCACGACTCCGGGGGCGGCTCTGCAAGGCGTCCTGAGGACAACTTCTGTATAGAAGTCAATGCAGGTCGCCCCGAGCCGCCCCCGAAGTCGTGCAGGAACCTTTTTCTAAGTCGGAGTGACTTGCGTCGCTCCTATTAGAACGGTTCCATTGCCTGACGAGTCGCCCCAGTGTGAACCGGGTCTTAATAGAATGTGACAGACAGTGTTGCTCATCTTACTTTAAAAAAGTAATTAGTTACAGTTACAAATTACTTCTCCGAAAAAGTAATTGCGTTAGTTACTACATTGAAAACGTAATTAGTTACTCAGTAAAGTAACTGACTTTTTTTTAATATTCTACAATGCTTTGTTGAGAAGCAGGTGATGGGCGCTTGCCAGGGAGCAGTGAGTTAATACTCCAAGACAAAAGAATGCCAGATCCTTGAGAGAAGTGGTCCAAATGGTGATCTCGTGTATATCCCAGCCTAGGTGCATCCATCCCACCATGTATGTGCAGCTAATAGGACTTAAAACCCTTATCCATCTGCTACATATTACATCCAAATTATAAGCTGGATTAAAATGTATGTTTATAATATACATGCCCTTGACGTTTACAGAGTCTGTACTTACCATGTTGACCACTAGATGTCGCTGTGTACACTGTGTTGTATAGGGAACGTTTGTTCTAGGGTTGTCCCGATACCAGTATCGGTCCCGATACCAGTATCGGGACCGATACCAGTATCGGGACCGATACCGAGTATTTGCGGGAGTACTTGTACTCCCGCAAATACCCCCGATGCCTAAATGGAATACTTCCCCCCTCCCCTGCCACTGCCGTCGCCGCCGCATGGGTTAAACAGCGTGCGGGAACATCACAGCTTTCATTTGAATAGCTGTAGTGTTCCCGCGCGTATAGACACTCCCCTTTGCTCGGGATTGGATGGGTGATCGTGATCTGTCCAATCCTGAGCAAGGGGGAGTGTCTATACGCGCCGGCAAAACAGCTATTCAAATAAATGCTGTGATGTTCTCCGTGCGGCGGTGGCTTTCAGCGGCGAAATATGGGGGAAATGGCTGGAGGGACATGGCTGCATTTTGGGGACACATTTAAAAAAAGTATCGGTATTCGGTATCGGTGACTACTTGAAAAAAAGTATTGGTACTTGTACTCGGTCCTAAAAAAGTGGTATCGGGACTACCCTAGTTTGTTCTGTGGAACATTTTGTTCCGGCCATGTGTTCCCCGGATCATTGATCAGGTTGCGCACACAGTGTGTGTGATCGATGTGAGTTGTTCCCCGGTGATAGGTCAGTGTGAGGCGGGTGGGGCTCATTGTATCCAAGGCTCCTTGCGATTGGGAGTTTTCAGACCGCTGTGACAGGCCATCACAGCAGTCGCATGATTCTAAAGCGGAGTTCCACCCATATTTATGTTCACAGCGCCAGCAGATGCAATTACTCTGCTGTCATCTAGTGGCGGTAGATGTAATTGCGGTAATGCCGCCCAAGTAATGGGAACTGCGTTGCCGTGAGGGGAAGAGTAATCGGGTAGATTACTCGTTACCCTCGAAAGGGGCTGCGTTAGGTAACTGCGTTTATTGTAACTCCGTTACTTACAACACTGGTGACAGAAGGTATCAATCAAAATCCTAGTGTTGCCAAGGGCCACAAACCTGTGCGGTGTGTCAGTGCCCCCCCCTTCTTGTTGCACTCACCAGATAACTCTTCCCACCAAGGGGTAACCAGCATTTACAGTGCAAATTATGGCTGCTTCTGACGGCCTCTTAGTGACGAAATAAAACGCATACTCAATATTGAACCCTACAGACTAAGACTGGGATGCCATTAAAGTTCATGTGCGTATACAGGCAGGCGTCCCAATACTTTTGGTAATATAGTGTATATAGAAACTCGGGCAATAAGACACTGTGAACATATCATTCATCCAGCCTCCCAAAACCTTATTAAATTAGTCCGGCACGCCTCTACTGGCATAAGTAGATTTGTAAAATGGTGGATTTTTTTTTAACACCTTCTAGGCAAATACAGGCTTTTTATTTTATTTTTTTGGTTTACATTTTAGCTGTCAGTGAGGGCATCCCGCTGTCAGCTGAGCCTGATATCCGTTTCAGATATTGGAAGCATTTGCCCAAGTACGAATACTCGTACAAATGCTTGATGTGGACTCCGATCTCCTTATCGGTGCAACCCTAAAATCCACCTGTCGGAATTTCCTTGTATCTTTTAACCACTTAGGGACCCTTTCACGCCGATATACATCGGCAGAATGGCACGGCTGGGCACAATCGCGTACCTGTCTCTTTAAACCCAGCCGTAGGGTCGCGCACGCGACTCGGTTCGAAGCCTCGTGACCAGCCGACCTGATCGCCGCTGGTGTCCCGCGATTGGTCACCGGAGCTGAAGAACGGGGAGAGGTGTGTGTAAACACACCTTCCCTGTTCTTCACAGTAGCGCTGTCATTGATCGTCTGTTCCGTGATATAGGGAAAGACGATCAATGACGTCACACGTCCAGCCCCACCCCCTACAGTTGGAAACACAAATGAAGTCACGCCTAACCCCTTCAGAGCTCCCTAGTGGTTAACTCCCAAACTGCAATTGTAATTTTCACAGTAAACAATACATTTTATAGCACTTTTTGCTGTGAAAATGACAATGATCCCAAAAATGTGTCAAAATTGTGTGATGTGTCCGCCATAATGTCGCAAGTCACAAAAAAATCTTTCTTCGCCGCCATTAGTAGTAAAAAACAATTTTTTTATATAAAAATGCAATAAAACTATCCCTTTATTTTGTAAACGCTATACATTTTACACAAACCAATCAATAAACGTTACCAAAAATATGTAGAAGAATATGTATCGGGCCTAAACTTGGGGAAAAAACATGTTATATATATATATAATTTTGGGGGATATTTGTTATAGCAAAAAGTAAAAAATATTGCTTTTTTTTTTTTTTTTTTTTATTGTTGCTCTATTTTTGTTTATAGTGCAAAAAATAAAAACCACAGAGGTGATCAAATAAATACCACCAAAAGAAAGCTCTATTTGTGGGGAAAAAAGGACACCAATTTTGTTTGGGAGCCACGTCACACGACAGCGCAATTGTCACTTAAAGCGACGCAGTTGCCGAATCGCAAAAGGGGCAAGGTCCTTAACCTGCATAATGGTCTGGATCTTAAGTGGTTAAAGCGGTGTATTTTTATAGTGGGTTTTATTGCCTTTATATGATTCTGTATCAGTGGGGGTGATGTTGGCACGGCTTTTCTGTTTAATTGCATTCAGCAAAAGCTTACTTATGGAGAACTTGCTGTTTCTCTGGGGTCTTCCAGGATTACTTCCGTCAACAGATTATCAAACAATTTAAGTTTTAATTTTGCAATTTTATTATATAATATAATATATATATATATATATATTTACATACATACATTTTTTTTCTTTCTGTGAAGATCGTAAAAACATTACAGACCTGCTGTTTTACAGCTGGGATGTATTTGGTTTCTTGTAGCCCGGGGGAAGGGTAGGATGTTTGATGCAATAAAGGGTTGATGACTTTAATGACAATACTTCTCAATCTTGGCTTTCCGTTTAAAGTCTGACTTGGTTTCCTAACATCTAATAATAGTAGTGATATAAATAGCAAACAATAAGAGAGCCCTATTATCTGGAGTCTCTGGTTACCGTGTATGACACTGACGGCAATCCCGGTGTCATTACGTGTCAGAAATTCATGAGTTTTTTTTTTCAAAAAAGTGATCTGATAACTTATCTAGGTGGCATTTTTATTCGGCAGATAGACGGCCTTATCATGTTGACAAAGTCAGGTGAGGTCCATGGTGGCAGGTGGTTGGACAGGTTAGAAAACGTGTTTTTCTTATTAATTGACACAGACCGTGTATTCCCTTCTACATTGTTCTAAAGTTTACAAGGTGCTCTGTGATGATTGGATGTAGCGTGGCCCTATGTCTGCGTCCGTATGCACTCTCTCTAATACAGCCTTTCTCCGCTTTCATGAAGCCTTGGGGGTCCTCCAGTGATTGGTAGGGGAGCCTTGAGCACTGTCAGATTGATCTCCCTTGTGATGGTGCCTGTATAGTTCTAGGGCCAGCGCCATCAAATTGCGTATAGTGGAGTTTCTTGGTTCATCTGTCGGGTAATCAACCATTGACACCAAAGATCTTTTTAGCAGTCTGTGATGGGGAGCATTCTTCCTTCTAATCCCCAAAGTAAGAATGGCACACCTCCCACTGATCACAAGTCCAAGGGGGCTCTCCTTTCCCGTCTTCCCCTTTCCAAGGGGGCTCTCCTTTCCCGTCTTCCCCTTTCCAAGGGGGCTCTCCTTTCCCGTCTTCCCCTTTCCAAGGGGGCTCTCCTTTCCCGTCCTCCCCTTTCCAAGGGGGCTCTCCTTTCCCGTCCTCCCCTTTCCAAGGGGGCTCTCCTTTCCCGTCCTCCCCTTTCCAAGGGGGCTCTCCTTTCCCGTCCTCCCCTTTCCAAGGGGGCTCTCCTTTCCCGTCCTCCCCTTTCCAAGGGGGCTCTCCTTTCCCGTCCTCCCCTTTCCATGGGGGCTCTCCTTTCCCGTCCTCCCCTTTCCATGGGGGCTCTCCTTTCCCGTCCCTCCCCTTTTCAAGGGGGCTTTCCTTTCCCGTTCCTCCCCTTTTCAAGGGGGCTTTCCTTTCCCGTCCTCCCCTTTCCAAGGGGGCTCTCCTTTCCCGTCCTCCCCTTTCCAAGAGGGCTCTCCTTTCCCGTTCCTCCCCTTTCCAAGAGGGCTCTCCTTTCCCGTTCCTCCCCTTTCCAAGAGGGCTCTCCTTTCCCGTTCCTCCCCTTTCCAAGAGGGCTCTCCTTTCCCGTTCCTCCCCTTTCCATGGGGGCTCTCCTTTCCCGTTCCTCCCCTTTCCATGGGGGCTCTCCTTTCCCGTTCCTCCCCTTTCCATGGGGGCTCTCCTTTCCCATCCTCCCCTTTCCATGGGGGCTCTCCTTTCCCGTTCCTCCCCTTTCCATGGGGGCTCTCCTTTCCCGTTCCTCCCCTTTCCATGGGGGCTCTCCTTTCCCGTTCCTCCCCTTTCCATGGGGGCTCTCCTTTCCCGTTCCTCCCCTTTCCATGGGGGCTCTCCTTTCCCGTTCCTCCCCTTTCCATGGGGGCTCTCCTTTCCCGTTCCTCCCCTTTCCATGGGGGCTCTCCTTTCCCGTTCCTCCCCTTTCCATGGGGGCTCTCCTTTCCCGTTCCTCCCCTTTCCATGGGGGCTCTCCTTTCCCGTTCCTCCCCTTTCCATGGGGGCTCTCCTTTCCCGTTCCTCCCCTTTCCATGGGGGCTCTCCCTTCCCGTTCCTCCCCTTTCCATGGGGGCTCTCCTTTCCCATACGCCAGTGTAAGTGGGCTTTTGTTTGCATCCAGCCCCCAATGCTTCAGTTTGGAGGCCCACTGGTCTAGTTGATAGAATATTGTGGAGTTAGAACTATTGATTGGTAAAAGTCCTTATTGGCTGGCCATGCCAGCATTATTATCCGTTGGCTGTTTTTAGCACTCTCCTATGGGCTGGTCCAAAGTTCTAACTGAATGTTTTACTACATCCATTTAGCAATGAAAATGAACTGTATACTTCACGGGTAACTTCTTAGATGTGCTCAGGGGCGGACTGACCATTTGTTCACTTGGGCACTGCCCGAGGACCCCATGCCACTAGGGGGCCCCATCAGGGTTGCCAGCCTCAATAAAACCAGGGACAGTATGTCACAAATCTGTGTTTTTATTTTTTTATTTTTTTTATTTTTATTTTTTACATCTGTCCCTGAAATGTCCCTTACTGACATCCTTTTGGTCTAAAAATCACAAGATTATAGCTGCTCCACCTCTCCGGTACCTTCTCAGTGTGTTTATGTGTATTCTGTATGTGTACTGTGGCCCCCATAATCTCCTATTGCCCGGGGGTCCCCATAATCTCCTATTGCCCGGGGGGCCCATGAGCTGTCAGTCTTCCCCTGGATGTGCTTATTAGAATTGGAGGCTACTGAAGAAGAGATGCACGGGGGCTAGAGGGAAAGTTGGGTACTTGGCAAAAATGTGACACACCTGCCTCAGGTGGATTGCCCTACGCAGGACGCGCAGAATTGCGTGGAAATTACCCACACAAAATCCTAATCAGGAATGCCAGTTTCTGCTGTGCGAAGTGTTAACAGGCCCTGAATCTGGCCATACACGGATTGAAATTTGGCCAGTTTAGCAGTATCTTCTAAAGAAATATTCGATCTTCTGGTAGGTAAGAACATAAGAGTTGTGTGTGTGTTGTAGTGTTTTTTTTTTTTTTTTATGTTGGTTGTAGTATAAAGTAGATGATGCAGTGTATTTATCTTATAATCCATTACTGTAAAGGGAATTATTGTATTATGACCAGTGTTTCTATAGTTGCTGTGTAGCACCCTTCTCTGAGGTTGCAGTCAAGGAATGAAGTAAAACTGGCTCGCAGATCGCCCCAACCAAGTACAGGCAGTCCCCGGGATACAAACAGGATATGTTCTTTAGGTTTGATAAGTTTAAATCTGTATGCAAGTCGGAACAAGTTCATATCATATTTTTTTTTTTTTGTGTAGCTCCAGCTAAAAAAAATTACATTTAAATACGAACTAAGCCTAACCCTACTTTGTTAAGATAATTCTTCCCCTGTGATCAGTCAAACTTCAAGTGTTCCAGAAGCAAGATACTTTATTTCAGTTGCACCGGTACAACTGGATAGAACCTTCATGCTGAGAAGAAAGCATGAAGTCCCATCCAGACACGAGGTGTAAGACTTTCTTTATAGAGTCAACAGGAAGAATACTATTGGCTAAAAGACCACCGGTGGCTCATGACGCAAACAAGCTTTATTGCCAGTCACAGTGTCTTTTTACAATTCTTAGCAAAGGTTGATTTTAAAGAAGTAACACAAACAATAGAATTAGGCTAGGTAAAGCCACGTGTCCTTAGAAATCATTACAGAGGCAAGATTAAGCAATGTGTTCCTTAGAAGCCATTTTACATTTCTACAAATAGTCACACAATACACATAAAAAAAACTTTTCCAACATTCCCTCCTCTTGTGTGGCTATTTTATCTCAACACATTTCGATAATAGTCCCTGTGTTTTATGCGCTTTCGGACTATATGTCATTTAGTTGAGCTTCAACGTCCACACAGGTCTCCTCGGAGGTAGGAAGTGCTTGATACATTGTTCTCGAGATTGCAGTTTCGATCACTTTTTGTGAAAGTCCTCAAACACAAGGAATGCAGCAACATCCGCAAGTGACCAAAACAGCGAAAGCCACAGCAATTGAGATCATACATGATGCGATAAGTCCAGTCCATTTACCAAACCATCCTTCAAGCCAGTTTGTGAATGGGTCATTAATACCTGAATTCTCTAATTCATGCGATAGAGCAGTTAGTCCTTCCAGGGCTTTGGTCACAGTCCCCCCAGGTGCTGTATTGTTTGGGATAAAGGTACAACACATTCTACCAAACATTTTGCATACCCCTCCTCTTTCAGCTAAGATCATATCTAAAGCCATTCGGTTCTGCCATGCCATTAGAGAGGTGGGGCCCAGCTGTTCTGCTAGACCTTTTACAGCGTCCCTGGTATAGTTTACAAATCGTTGTTGGTTGTTATATATATATATATATATATATATATATATATATATATATTTAATCCAGTCAACATTTTTATCTATAGTCACCCACCAGAAAAGAGACTCAAACCCAGCTGTTACCTGACTCCTGGCCTTGAACTCATTCGGCACCCCTCGAGGAACTCCAATCTCATCTATGTAGATCTAGGAGTCAAATGACCCTTTTGGGAGAGGTGTCCCTTCCATACCATTGGTAACCCTTAGTCCACGGGTGTTCTGACAGGATTCTCAGGGGCATAACCAGCTGGACCATAGCACAATCCCCTTGGGCATTGGCCGGGATCCTAGCTCGCAGTTTCTTATCCCCACACATCCACCAGACATCAGCTCTCTGAATGTCATGTTCCACCCAGTCACCATTTTCCTTGTTAATCCTCTCCGCACAGCAATCATCAGGTAGTGACCCAAGATCCACCGCGCTACTGTTCCCCGGGAGTGCAAAACAAGTAAAATTGCCTGGATACGTGGCAACCGCTGGAGGTATCTGAGGTCTCTGTACTGGGGGAAACAACAAACTCAATGTGTGACAGGTAGAATTTGTTTCTGGTTTATAACTCTTATTATACAACCGCAGCATACATTTTAAACCTTCTGGATCTGTATTGTAATCTAGAGGAAAAGGGACTGTTGCTAAATGTGGTCTAGCTCCAGCACAAACTAAACAGTTTTCCCCTTTTAGAGTTTTAAGCGTGTATCTTAACCATTCTAACCACTAATTTTTTTCTTGGTAACCCGTCTCCAAAGCTATGGCATCTTCTACTGTTAGGTTAGTAAATCTTACAGTGTTACTCAGAACTTCTATCTTACTTGGAATATAACAAACATATTTATCTGCCCATTGGAGCCTTCTTGCTTCAGTTAAGTCCCCACAGTCCACCATTTGGCAAAAATCAACTAAAATGGTACTAGTTACTCCTTCTATGAAGGTTAAGTTCAAGGCCTTCCCCTTACTTGCCCAGTCTAGAGGTTCCTTCTCTTTCCAGTTTCTGCCTCCATGTATAGACGTCTCACCTAGAGTCACCAGTAGACCCAAGATAATAACTGTCCCTTTCATCCTAACCAGCTACAGAGCCCCGGGGGGTAAGGTAATGGAGTTCTTCACCGGTTTGAGATAAGCCCCGCCTTGTGCAGAACCTCCCTTTGTAGCCGGACTTTTTACCAGAGCTCTGCCGCCAACTGACCCTGCTCTGCCTGTAAAACCTTTTTGCAATGGGACTGGTGAGTCCAGGTAGACCTCTCTGCAATCCTTATTGCAGTGGGAGTGGTGAGAAGAACCTGATATGGCCCCTCCCACTTAGGCAAGTGCCAATGTTTCCTTTTTATTACTTTTTATTAGGACCCAGTCTCCTAAATGGATTTTCTCTTCTCCTTTGGATTGGACCTTCTGGAATAGAACAGACCTCATTAATTTGTTTCTGTTTCAACAAGTTAGACATATATTCTGCTAAGGTACGTTCAGATTCTTCAACTGGTGTTTCATTTAGTAGTAAGGGTATTCTATATGGCCTCCCATGTATCATTTCAAATGGACTCAAATCTTAATGGGATCCATTATCGCTGTAGATCTTTTCAGGGATTCCAAACCTAGGAATTATATCTCTTAGTAATTCTTTGGCTACAGTCTGTGCATCCGCACTTCCTGTCGGGAATACCTCCACCCATTTGGTCAAAGCATCTATTATTACCAGACAATATTCTTTCCTTTCACATTTGTCCAATTTAATAAAATCCATGCAAATGTGTTGGAATGTATATTGTGGTGTGGGGAACTTTCCTTTTCGTGGTCTTATGCCTCCCTGAGCATTGGGTTTTGCACATATAATGCATTGAGAACAAAAAGTTTTTTAGTAGTTTGTGAAGCCATATGTACAATACCTTATTTAACATCTCAGTCATCCCCCTGTTTGACACATGAGGTACTCCATGTGTCAACACTTCTGCATACCTAAATAGGGATTTTGGCAATACCGGTTTTCCTTCAGGTGATATGTAAATGTTCTCTATTTCCAATATTGTTTCTCCGGGGGGTGCACTCTGCTGTATATCAGGAAGAACTGTATGATCTATCTCTATGATTTCCAGTTCTGTCATTATTTGATGTGTTTCTTGTGCCGCTATTTTAGCCCCTTCATCTGCTCTTTTATTTCCCTCCAAGATTTCAGCCTGTGTCACTACTGCATATCCGGTTACATTTGTGCCATCTGGATTTTTTCTACTGGAGCCATCAAGAAAAAGTGTCATGTCAGGATTAGATAATGGTACATCTTTCAAATCACTTTGTGACAGTACCTTTCCAGCGATGGCAGCAGTACAGTTATGTTTATGGCTATCAGTAGGGAGTGGTAGTAGTGTGAATGAGTTTAATGTAGTACACCTCTGTATCGTTAAGTGAGGTTGTGTCAAGTGTATTGTCATACAGTAAGGTGTCGTGCTGGGCTCAAATGTGATATCTTTTGTTGTAAAAGAATAACAGATACTGCATGAGGTACTTTGAGTGTCAACGGGTGATATAGCACTATAGATGCTGAGGCCTTTACTGCTTCGGCTGCAGCTACCACTGCCTGTACACAGGGTGGAAGTGTTCTAGTTACACTGTCTAGTTTTGTAAAATAGTAAGCAATTGGCCTCTGGTGCTCACCATGTGACTGTGTAAGTACTGATGTCTTGTGACCTTCCCTTAAATCTAATGTTTGTTCGAAAAAAGTTTTGTCATATTTCGTTAAGGCTAGCACTGATAAACTAGAAAGGACTTGTTTTAGGTCAGTAAAGGCTATCTCTGTTTCCTCACTCCATTTTATAGCATCCTGTGGGGCCATGGGGTTACCATGTAAGGCATGGACCAACGGGGCGGTCAATATTGAATACCCGGGGATCCAAACCCTACAAAAATTCCTCATGCCCAAAAAATACATTTATTTATTTTTGTCTCTACACCTGTAGGAGGATTCAAATTCTTACTCCATCCAGGTGCCGACCTTCTTTTGAGATATTATACCCCAAGTATTTGACCTGCTGTTGCCACAACTAGAATTTTAGTGTTATTTACCTTATGTCCTTGATCATGGAGAAAATACAACAGAGCCATTGTATCAGTCCTACAAACCTCCTCTGAGGGAGACGCCACTAGAATGTGTCTTCATAGAGGAGTTGGCTTCCCCCTTTTCCCCCGGTCAGTAAAGGCAAACCAAAATTGATGGTCGGGGTGCACTGAAATGCTAAAAAAAACATTACTAATTTCAATCACAGAGAAGAATTCATTCCCTAGATCCAAATCATTCAATAGTGTGTGTGGATCTGGTACCACAGGAGCTCTTGGTATAACTGCCTGGTTAACGGCTTGTAAATCCTGTACCATTCTCCAGCCTGTGGAAGGCGGAGCCTTCTTAACAGGGAAAAGAGTGGTGTTACAGGGGCTGTCAGGACACAAAATAATCACCCCTGTTTGTAAAAATGTATCTATTACAGAGGCTATACCCTCCTCTGCTTCCTTCTATGGGACTCCTCTGTTTCCGCCTCGGCAGTGTACATCCACTACATCCTCATCTCCTTCAAAACTTTGCACAAAAACCTTTACTTTCAAATTTGTTTCCCATTGTTTTCAGATACTTCTCTGAATGTTTAGCATATTGTAAAACATATAGAACTGATGCAGTTCAGTAAATAACCATATTTTTAACAATGTAATCTTTATGATCCTGTTTTAATCCATTTACAAAAGCTATTTTTAGCCGTTGCTGATATGCACTATTCACATCCTCAGCTTCGGGGATCCCGGAGAACACTTTAAAAACATCTCATAGTTTATTTAGGTAGTCACTGATACTCTCCTTGTACTGTCATATTTATTTTCTGCCAATCAGTCCTTTGAATCCATCTAAGCTGACATCTATTCAGTAATGCAGTCAACCTTTTTCCCAAGTCTGGGCTATCTGGAGGTAATGGATCTCTTTGCCCCTGTCCGTCTGCTAGGCCGCAATGGTCCCAATCCCCCTTTACGGAAGCCCAATCTGATCCCAGTACTCTCCTCTGGGCTCTCTCTCTCTATCTCCACCCCGTTCCACTTTTAACTGTTCCATAATCCCTCTATGTTTTCAATAAATTCTGCTTAACCTAATTTTGGATGTTTTATGTGTTCTGTAACCTTTTGTATGTCCTTCTCAGTCCATGGCCTGAAAACAGTCATTGTCAGGGGATGCTGTCCTCCAAACCCATCCGCCTGTCCTCCCCTGGGGTTTGGGACTTCTATCAAGGGATATTGTTCACCATCATCTACACCATACCTAATAGGAGGTTTACTTAATCTCTTGGCTCCTGCTGAGGCACCTAGTGCATAGGTTATGGCATCAGTTAAAGTTTCAAGGATTGATCTGTTCAGCTCCGAGATCATGCTGCTATCTGGAGAGATTAAGGAAGTAGGGTCAGGGTCTTGTTCAGAGGCGGTTCCTCTGACAGGGGTGGATGTCACAGGGAGGGTGGTACTCTGGGCAGTGGCTTGCACCTGAGGGGGAAGACCATTATAAGGAGGTGGTCTCTGGGTTCTACAAATTAAATCATCCTCTTTGTCCACTAGGGGAAGTTGGGCTTGGCATTTTTCTTTTGTTCTTCTAGCATGCTCAAGCCAGCATGACGCCATTTCTAACTTACACCTTCTCTGATCTTAACAATTTAAGCATTTTCACCAAATTCTAGCAACCTTTTACAGTTAAATTATTCTAAAAAACACATTTTCTTTCCCTTTTAGCACATTATATCACAATTTTAGGGTCTTTGTTATGCATACATTGCTTATCTCCTCCTAATGGTGCATTAGGAACACAACAGCAGCACACACAATACATCCCTTTACAGAAATTATTCCCCATGGTGCACGTTTGCTTCAGTGTTGAGTTTAGAATACAAGACCGGTAATTCTACTCTTAAACCCCACCAAAATCTTATAATACAACAGCAAAGTCTAAATTCCCCAAACAGGAAACCTATGCACACATATATTTTACCATTACCCCCCCTCTTTTTTTTTTTCTTTTTTTTTTTTTAAAGAAGCACAGTGTGTTTAAAACAAACACAGACAAAAAAACAAACAAACAACTAAAAAAAAGGTGACCTGGTCTGTATTCACGCGCGCGCACACACAAAAGAGCAAGTGTACTTAGCTTAGATAGGCGGACAAGTCATTAACAATACATATGTCCGAAAGGGGGGGGTGGGAGGTTAAAGTCCGGTGTCTAAACACAAGATTGCAGACACGTTAAAACATAACTGCCTGAACAGAAAAATGGCATTAATTGGGCTTTCTAATAACTTGTAAAACACTGGGGCAGCGATCCTTGGGCCATGATAACAATAAGAATACAGGAAAATCAAAACAAAACAAAAATGTTAAAACGTGTGTGCAGCAGTACTGTAAAAAAAATAATTGTAAAGTTGGCCATTAGAAAAAAAAGAAGATGGTACTACACCACCTATTACAGAAAAAGTGATCACCAAGAAAACAGTAGGCCTCGCAATCTGTGTAGATCACTCGCCTACTTTTAGCGCTTAAATTGTCGGGTCCGCAACCTACGACATTCGGTATACCCTTCAAATCTTTTTTTTATCTGTCCCGGACAGCAGGCGACGTCCATTTTTACCTCAGGCAACGCCCCAAATGCCTGTTTTACAGTGGACTATTAAGATGTCATACAATCAGTCTCAATGTCTGTTATTACAACTCATCAGCGGACTATTAAGATGTCATACAATCAGTCCCAAAGTCTGTTCTATAACTCATAACCAGAATCAAGCAGAGAAAAAGAAAAAACAATAGACTTAGAGAGAGAATAAAAAAAAAAAAAAAATGTAATTTAAAGTATCTTACCTCCCAAACACACTAGAAGGACTGGATCATGGCAGGTTCGGAACCAGATGGTTGAACCCGGGTCCCGGTAGCAATCGGCCCCTATTTGACCACCAATGTTAGGTGGGAGGACTTATTTTGTCAGTGAGTTTTGAGATCCGATACTCACTGATTTCTGATCGACCATTGGACCCGGGCTTCACACATTGGTAGCGGCTCGAAGGACCAAATGTTAAGATAATTCTTCCCCTGTGATCAGTCAAACTTCAAGTGTTCCAGAAGCAAGATACTTTATTTCAGTTGCACCGGTACAACTGGATAGAACCTTCATGCTGAGAAGAAAGCATGAAGTCCCATCCAGACACGAGGTGTAAGACTTTCTTTATAGAGTCAACAGGAAGAATACTATTGGCTAAAAGACCACCGGTGGCTCATGACGCAAACAAGCTTTATTGCCAGTCACAGTGTCTTTTTACAATTCTTAGCAAAGGTTGATTTTAAAGAAGTAACACAAACAATAGAATTAGGCTAGGTAAAGCCACGTGTCCTTAGAAATCATTACAGAGGCAAGATTAAGCAATGTGTTCCTTAGAAGCCATTTTACATTTCTACAAATAGTCACACAATACACATAAAAAAAACTTTTCCAACAACTTCCACCCCATTCTAAGCCTATTCTAACCCTCCTGTAAGGCCCCTTTCACACAGGGCAGATTCGTTTTGATGGACTCTGCTAGCTCAGCGGGGATCGCTCCATTGATTATGTCCTCTATGGGGAGATCGGATAAAAACAGAGCGCCTGTGCGTTTTTTCATCTGACCTGCTGGACGTATTGCCATCCATCTGTTTTGAGCAGAATCTTGTTGGATCGGATGGCAGGTGGGTGTCAGCGGACACTTACATTGGAATCCGCCTCCCCAAAGAAGTCAATGGGTGACTCGATCGGATCAGCCCATCATTTTAAATTGTAGGTTTATTTTAACAGTTATGCCGCGTACACACGACCGTTATTCATTAGACATGTGCAGACTGGAATATTTTGTTTCGTTTTTTCGTTTGGAAAATAAATGTATTTAGTTACTCCCGAAAATCGTTTTGATTCATTTCGTTTTTCGTTGGGGAATAGCTTACGTCCGAAAATCCAATAATACTTGGTTTCTGTCGAATGGTCAAAAGAATATTCGACGAAACGTCGAATCTTTTTGGTTGCTGTCGAATGGGCAAAAGAATATTCGACGGAACGTCGAATCTTTACGAATCGTACATTTCCGGTCGAATATTCCGCCTATAAGAATTCTAATGTTGTATGACTAGTAATAATGTCGAATCTATTCTCTCTATAATGTCAAATCTATTTTCTCATAAATCTAAATCTATTCTCTGTAATGTCGAATCTATATTTCTATAGTGTCAAATCTTTTCTCTGATGTTGAATCTTTTCCCTATAATGTCGAATCTCTCTATATCGAATTTTTACCGCAACTAAAACGAAAATAAAGCATTTTTTTATCTCGGATCTTTCGGTTTTCATTCTTTGCACTTTCGTTATCGTTTGTTAAAACGATAATGAAAAAAACAGATTTTCGGACGAAAATGCATTCTAACGAAAACAAATGCACATGTCTATTATTCATGTCGTGCAAAAAAACAAAATTTTTCCTCAACGTGATTTGTCATGATTTCTCTCAAGCCTGCCTTGCATTCACACATTTGTGAAAAAAAGTGCTCGAGCACTGATGTTTGTCAGTGGGCAAACGTACAAAATAAGCAAGGGATCAAATACTTCCCCCCCCCCCCCCCCTCACTGTATGCTGACGGCGCTCCGGTCACATGATCTCTCCAGGATCCGGCTAGAGTGACAAGACGCTACAGAGCCTGCATGGGGACGTCACCCGTTGACTTACGATGGGGCATCTGTTGCCAGCGTTCTCTCCCCTGATGTCAGCGATGGGACCCAATCGTAGGATCAGACTACAGCAACCTCATAATGGGCAAGAATAGACTTCTTCACTTTTGCAGGGTAGTTAGAATACGCTTGGAGTAGGGTAGAGCTGCACGATTAATCGTCAAGAATCGCTATCGCGATCTTTTTCCTGTTGCGATTCTTGATACAGGGTTTCATGATCTTTGACATGAAAAGAATTTTCTCTCTGCACTTTGGTATGCAAAGAATTTCCTGTCTGCTCTCAGCCAAAAGTCACTCTGGGCAGCCTGCCAAGTTTTGAAAACATTGTATCTCTTCAAAGAAATAAACTTCTTCTGTATGTAAATTAGGAATTTTTAACCACTTAAAGCGGAGCTCCACCCACCCGCATTTTTTTTTTTTTCAAAGTCGGCAGCTACTAACAGTGTAGCTGCTGACTTTGAATAAGGACACTTACCTGTCCTAGGCGCCCGTGCTGACGGACCCCGCCGATGCCGATCCTCGATCCCGGCACCGCCATCCACAGTCAGGGAAACAGGCAATAAAGCCGTGCGGCTTCACTGCCCGTTTCCTACTGCGCATGTGCGAGCGACGCGGCGCTTTGTGAATGGTCCGGCTGCTTTCTGGGATACACACAGTTCCCAGAATGCAGCGCGGCCCATTCACAAGAAGACACCCAGAAGAGGAGGAGGAAGAAAACAGCACCGCGGATCATGAGGGCAGATTCGGGACTTCTGCATAGCAACAGCCTATTTAGGGTGAGTATTTTTTTTTTTTTTTTCCATTTCATTTTTATTTATTTTTTTCAGATTTTTAAAAAAAAAATATATATCAGGGTGGAGCTCCGCTTTACACACCAAACCTTTTTCTGACAGCTCTTTTTAAGTTAAAATCATTATTTTTTTTGCTAGAAAATTACTTGGAACCCCCAAAGATTATATAACTTTCCCGTAAAGACCCTAGAGAATAAAATGGCGGTTGTTGCAATATTTTATGTTGCACTGTATTTGCGCAGCAGTCTTTTTAAATGCATTTTTTTTAAATTACTTTATTGAATAAAAAAAAAAAAACTAGCCAGTAAAGTTGGCCCATTTTTTTTTTTTTTTTTGTATATAAATGTAAAAGATTTTACGTTGTGAGAGAATCGTGATCTTCATTCTAAGCAAAAAAATCGTGATTCTCATTTTGGCCAGAATCGTGCAGCTCTAGAATAGGGGTGGAAGGGGGTCAAGGCTTGGTGTTCTTTTTACTTTCTTCATGAGGCTTTAACGATGTAAGAACAGCTTACATTGCCTTACAAATGTCAGTTTTGCAGGTTTTTAAAATGATTATGAGTACATAGAGCATCTGTCCATTGTGTGTTCATCGCAGTTTATTACTGTATGCTGGAAGCCATGTCTAGGCTCTTGAATATTTTATTGACAACACTTAAACCTCCATTAGATCCATTTACCAGAAACTTAAAGTGGAACTTTAGTCAGAAAATGAAGTCCTCCTAGATCACTTCAGGCTGGCCACTTTTGCGGGTATAGCTATGTAACCCATTTAAAATAAGTGTAGAATAATAATATTATTTAAGTTACCGAATTTATCGGCGTATTGCACGCACCCCTAAAGTGGACCCGAAATTCCTGTGGAAAAAAGATGTTTGTACTTACAGTTTTGGTGTCTTGCGCGGCGGCCTCGTCGGGCTTCGGGTGTCCTTTTCGTCGGGTGCGGCGTCCTCCCCGCTCGATCCCCGCTTTCCCGCGCCGAGTTTGAATACTGCGCCTGCATATACCGAGCGCAGTACACTCGTGTATAGTCGGGCAGGCTCAGCTACTCTCGCGCTCACGTCCTGTACGTCCAGCGAGAGGAGCCGAGCCTGCCCGACTATACACGAATGTATTGCGCTCGGTATACGTTGGCGCAGTATTCAAACTCGGCGCGGGCATCGGCGTATATCGCACACCCACGATTTTGCCCTTATTTTCAGGGCAAAAAAGTGCGCTGTATACGCCGATAAATACGGTACTTGTATGTTGCTGTCAATTTACGCATGGCTTTATGTATACATTGTACATTCACATCAGTCCCTGCCCTCAAGGAGCTTACACTCTAAAGTCCCTAACTCACATTCATATACTAGAGCCAAGTTAGACCAAAGCTAATTAACCTACCAGCATGTCTTTGGAATGTGGGAGGAAACCGGAGTACCCAGGGGAAACCCACATAGGCACAGGGGGAACATGCAAGCTCCAGGCAGGTAGTGTCATGGTTGGCATTCCAACCAGCGACCCCCCCCCCCCCTTTTTTATTTTTATTTTTTACTGCTAGGCAAAAGCGCTACCCCCTACACCACTGTGCAGCAGCTCCTCAGTGACGTGGTGGGCCCCTATACCCCTTAAAGCAGCCTTTGTACAACTATGGTGATTCGAACAGGGGAGCTATTCTGCTGCTGTCAAACGACTGCAGGCGGTTGGCAAGAGGTTAAAGTAGTACTAAGAGCTAAGACTTATTTTTTTTTCATGGATATAATAATTTAACCACTTAAGGACCGGACCAATATGCTGGTAAATGACCCAAGGGGTTTTTACAATTCGGCACTGTGTCGCTTTAACAGACAATTGAGCGGTCGTGCGACGTGGCTCCCAAACAAAATGTGCGTCCTTTTCTTCCCACAAATAGAGCTTTCTTTTGGTGGTATTTGATCGCCTCTGCAATTTTTATTTTTTGCGCTATATACAAAAATAGAGCGACATTTTTAGAAAAAAAAATATTTTTTACTTTTTGTTATAAGAAAAATCAAATAAACTAAATTTTAGTCAAACATTTAGGCCAGAATTAATTCAGCCACATGTCTTTTAGTAAAAAAAAATCGCAATAAAAAAAAAATGGCTACCTAGCGGCAACAGCAACACTAATACAGCGATCAGAAAAATGATCGCTTAGTGACACTGGCAATAGGGAGTGAAAGGGTTAACTAGGGCGGTGATCAAGGGGTTAAAACTTTATTAGGGGGGGTTACGGGGGCTACCCTGGACCTAACACTAACTGCCTGTCACACTGACACTAACTGCAGTGATCAGTACATATATAATCACTGCATTCAGTGACACTGACAGGGGGGAGGGGGGGGGGGTGATTGCAAGGGGTTAATGTGACTATGTGTAGTGTGTGTCAGTGTAGTGTTGTGCAGACTTACTGTGAGATGTGATCTCTCCTCAGCGGCTCTTGAAAAAAAAACGCCAAGAGCAGAGATCACATCACTTCCCCCTACCTGTGTTTACACAGGAGGAGGAAGTGACACGCAGGCGAGCGCGCGTATTGGCTGGGAGCGATCCGGAGGGGGCAGACAAAAACGAATAGCCGCCCCCTTGTCCCAGATCGCTCCCAGAGCCACGGAGACCGTCGCATGTACCGGGGGGGGGGGGGGGTCCCGATCCCTGTCTAGGCAGGGATGTACAGGTACGCCAATGTGCCATTCTGCCGACGTATATGTACATGCGGCGGTCTGCAAGTGGTTAAAATGTAATGCACAATACTGGTAAAAGTTTACTTTAAAGGGGTTGTAAAGGTTTGTTTTTTATTTTCTAAATTGGTTCCTTTAAGCTAGTGCATTGTTGGTTCACTTACCTCTTCCTTCGATTTCCATTCTAAATGTTTTTTTTCCTTTGTCTGAATTTCTCACTTCCTGTTTCTCCTCGGTAAGCTTTCCCCCATTATCTGGCTGGGGGGTTAGTCAGCCAGAACAGCTTACTGAGGAGCAACAGGAAGTGAGAAATTCAGACAAGGAAAAAAAACATTTATAAGGGACATTGAAGGAGAAGGTAAGTGAACCATCAATTCACTAGCTTAAAATAACCTATTTAGAAAATTAAACAAATTAACCTTTACAACCCATTTTAAATGTAATTGTATTGCATTCTATGACCTCCAGTCTATCAGCCTCCATCATCATCTGAACCCGGAGAAAATCTTCCTGCACAGTCTTTTAAAGTCTTGTTTGTTAAAAAAAAAAAGGTTATACTTCACTGCTCTGTGTAATGGTTTTGCACAGAGCAGCCCTGATTCTCCTCTTCTAGGGTCCCCACACTGTAGGGAGCAGCAGTAGGAGCAGGTGGTGGCTTTTGCAAATTTGACAGATCTTCCTGTTCATTAGTGACTCAGGTTTTGATGTTCCAAAGGGGAAGAAACTGTGAATGTTCTTTGAGCTTTAATAAGAAGGGTGAAGCTTTGTGTACTTAAGTCACCTAATCGTGCATGGAATTTAATTTTTTTTTTTATATTGCATTTGATTGAGTAATCAAATTGGACATTGGTTTACCTTATTTATTATGTTTTTTGAAACATTCACTTTGCTAAGGGATTGACGCGCTTTAGTAAATCAACGCTTCTTCTGATTTTGCATATGTTACAACATTTTTGATTTGCAATCAGCTGAGGAAGTGTTAGAACTTTGGTCAGGTCCTCACGGCTTCGTTGGGAAGATTTCCCTTCAACCTTTTTTTGTTCCAAATAGGAGATTCTCTCTCACTTCCTGTCTGAGTGACATTGGGCAGGAAGTGGGATAATATCTTCTGAACAAGGCATATTGTGACTGATATTAGCTGTATAGCATCATGCAATGTATTGCTTTTTATAAGACATTTCAGACCGAGAAGAGGTTTGCTTGTCTTTCTGTAGATTTTAATGAGTAGAACAGCTGTGGGTATCCAAATATCCTTTCCACTAATTAGGCCTCTAGACATTGCTTTACATCTGACTTTTCCTAATTGGTGTTTCATATCCCGTCCATCTAAAATTGATATTTAAGATATATGTGTGGACTGGACTGGACTGGAAAAAAAAAATAAAATAAAAAAAAAATATATATATATAATATCATTTTTTCTTTTGGGTAAACTACTTACTACTTTTTGTATGATAGATTTTTTTTTGTGGGGGGATAAGTGACAAGACATGTTTTAGCAACTCCCTCTACACTGATGGTTCCAACCCTTCAATGGGCGAGATCCACAAACCTGTCCCGCTGGCGTAGCCCAACTGAGTTGGACTACGCTGCTGTAAGTTACAGCGGCGTATCCATATCTTCAAAGAATTTCCACTGTAACTTACGGCGGCATAGTGTAATAGTTGCCACGCAATTCCAATTAGTTAGATGTGGGCGTGATTTCATGGAAATCAACATGACCCCACGTAAATGAAGTTTTTTTTGAACGGCGCATGCGCCGCCCGTGGAGATTTACCAGTGCGCATGCTCGAAATCATTTTGCAAAACATCAATGAAAACGATGTGAACGTAACTTACGCAAATCCCTATTTGCGAACAGTTTACGCAAATGACGTAAGCGACGGAAAATTTGACGCTGGCCCGACGTCCATACTTAACATTACGTACGCCTCTATACAGCAGGGGTAACTTTACGCCGGACATACGCTTATGCAAACAACGTAAAAACACTGCGGCGGGCGTACGTACGTTCGCGTACCTAGCTCATTTGCATATTCGACATGGAAAATATACGGAAGCGCCCTTAGCGTCCAGCGTAAATAGGAAACTTAAATAAGACGGCATAAAACGGCGTATCTACGCAAAAAAACTGCGTATCTTGTTTTGTGGATACAAAACAATGATACGCCGGCGCAGATTTGAAATTACGGCGGCGGATCTGCAGATCACCGCCGTAATTGTTTGTGGATCTGGCCCAATATATCCAACTCCTTTATGTAATCTAAATGAAAAAATCAAAAAGACTAAAATTTACTTGATGACCTTGTAAGGTGGGAAGATCTGAGGTCTTGGGCTTCTGCGCTTCTGCTCCTAAATTCTATGGGCCAGATTCAGTAAGAAGTTGCGCGGCGTATCTCTAGATACGCCGCGTAACTTCTAAAATACGCCGGCGTATCTTTTTTCTGTATTCAGAAAACAAGATATGCCGGGATTAAGCTAAGATACGAGCGGCGTAAGTGTATTACGCCGTCGTATCTTAGTTGCATATTTACGCTGGCCGCTAGGTGGCGATTCCGTCGATTTACGCGTTGAATATGTAAATTCGCTAGATACGCCGATTCACGAACGTACGCCCAGCCGTCACAGTAAGATACGCCATTTACGTAAGGCCTTTTTCAGGCGTAAAGATATTCCAACAAAAAAGATGGCGCAGCCAGAAGTATGGACGTCGGGACCGAGTCGAAATTTATAAATGTTTGCGTAAGCTGATTCAGAATGGGGCTGGGCGTAAGTTGCGTTCACGTCGTTTTCATTGACTATTTTTGACGTGATTTGGAGCATGCGCACTGGGATACGTTGACGGCCGGTGCATGCGCAGCTCGTTCGGCGCATCATTTATGCGGGGGTCACCGTTCATTTCAATACAACACGCCCCCTACATGCCTAATTTGAATTGCGCGCACTTACGCCGGGCAATTTACGATACGGCGCCGCAACGTACAGAGCAAGTGGTTTGTGAATACAGCACTTGCCTGTAAAATTTGCGGAGGCGTAATGTAAATAGGATACGCTACGCCCGCACAAAGATACGCGCCCCTACGTGAATCTAGCCCTATAAATTTATATAACAAGCCAGTAGGTGACCTGTGATTAAAACATTACTAAAATCTGTATTGGAATATAGGTAAACAGACCTTAGTGGTACAAGAAAAAGACAAGAGCTCCGGACCAAATGAAGAGTTTTTCATCATAAAAAGTCAAAAGGACATCTTTTTCCAGGATGTTCAGCTGCTGGAGTCTACTCTTATTACTGAGATTATTATTTTAATTTTTAAGCAATTCATCTCCAAGACCGTCCAGATGCTTATTCCCAATAAATAACTCTTGGAAAAAAAAAAACATTGGCCTGGCCTTTTGATATTTGGTATATTAAATAAGTTCTTTACAGCCTTTTTAGCATTTGGTTTGGATCTCCTATAGGGCTGAAACAACTAATCGATTATGAAAATAATCGGCCAGTTGATTAGTTGGCCTGCATGTAGAATACATTACTTGTTTACATACCAGAAAATACAGTGCAGTACACCATCCATACATGTCACTAAGTGCCTGAGAATTTGTGAATGTGCAAGTGTGAGGAGCAATGCCTCATGGGACATGTAGTCCTGGGCAGAAAGTGAGTGGTTCTAAAGGCAGAAGTGTTTTTTTTTTTAACCTTGCTATAGTGAACGCGCTTTACTATACTTGCTATTGAGGCACTTGTTTTAAAAAAAAAAAAACTTTAAAGACTGTGCAGGGAAGATCAGCATCTGAACCCAGAGATAGTGGAGGTAATAGAAGGCATTACAATTACTGTAGTTGGTTATTTATATTTACCACTGCATATGGATGTTTAAGAATAAACTGCCTTTTTTTTATTTGCATATTAACTAAATTGTACATCACACTTTTTTATTTTTTATTTTAAGATTATCCAATTAATGGAAACAATAATCTGCCAAACTAATCGATTATGAAAATAATCCAGTCTAATCTCCTACATGTGCTTTTAGTGCAGGTCCCATTTTGATTTTGAACCGCTACACTGAGCGCTTTTGTATGGTTTATATCTAAAGTCTTGACAGTTAAGTCAGTCTACTGTTTGAACTAGCTATGTTATTAAAACTGACCCTGACATCAAGACATTTTGAAGTTATTGAGTTACGAACACCCGAGTTACGAACACCCGAGTTACGAACACCCGAGTTACGAACACCCGAGTTACGAACACCCGAGTTACGAACACCCGAGTTACGAACACCCGAGTTACGAACACCCGAGTTACGAATGACTCCTACTTAAGAACGGCCTGACATCAAGACATTTGAAGTTAGTGTATACAGTTTTTAGGAAATGTATTAGTATACAGGCAGTCCCCGAGTTACGAACACCCGAGTTACGAACACCCGAGTTACGAACACCCGAGTTACGAACACCCGAGTTACGAACACCCGAGTTACGAACGACTCCTACTTAAGAACGGCCTGACATCAAGACATTTGAAGTTAGTGTATACAGTTTTTAGGAAATGTATTAGTATACAGGCAGTCCCCGAGTTACGAACACCCGCTACTTAAGAACGGCCTCAAATCCCGGCCACTTGTGCTCCATGCTGGTCCTGGATACCTCCGACCTCCTCCGGACACATCCCACACTGCAGTACTGCATGGCCAGAAGAGCCCCAGATAACATAACAAGCGCCCCGAACATCCCACATCCATGCACAAGCGGGAGTTACATTTACGAATGCAGAGTTCCCACCGAAAGTTGCACTTACAAATGCAGTGTTGCGACTTACGAACAACTTTGACTCACGAACAAACCTACAGTCCTTATTGTGTTCGTAACTCGGACTGCCTGTAACCCAGAAAGATATGTGAAGGTGTTAAAGGAACCAAGAATGCCTTCACCCATCCGGTGCATAGTACAGTAGAGCCTTCTTGGAACATCTGTGCTATTCAGTGATTCAATGAAGGGCTTTTTGTTGTAGGCCCGTCCACACGATGGGATTATCTGACGGGAAGTGTGATGGCAGGCTGTTGTCGGAAAATCTGACCGTTTGTATGCTCCATCGGACAATTGTTGGATTTTCCGCCAACAAATGTTGGATAGCATGCTTTAAAATTGTCTGCCACCAAATGTGTGTTGTCAGGTTATCTGATCGTGTGTACACAAGTCCTTCGGACAAAACTCGAAAGTACAAACACGCATGCTCAGAAGCAATGCTAACCATAACACAACATTAGCAGAAGTTGCCCAAAGGGTGGCGCTAGAGAGATGGAAAAACCACATAGTTTTGTGTTTGTTGGCTGACCATTCTTTGCATGCTATACAAGTTCCTGGCCAACGCCCTTCGGACAAAAGTCCTACGCTTTGTTCGATGAAAATCTAATCGTGTGTACCAGGCTTTACACTGTCTTTTTTTTTTTTTTTTTGGTCAACAAGCCCAACTCCAGAGAAGCCATGATTTTCATACACTGCATTGATGATGGCCAACAAGCTTGAAGCGCTTGTATGTATGTTTGGCATAATTGGCTTTCTAATATTAGATTGTATTTGTGCTATACATGAATGGCTCTGGATGCACAGTTGGCATAAAATAATTTCTTCCATGGCTTCATCCACTATCCTGAAAGGAGGAATAATGCCTACATTTTTGTGATATACGATGGAATGGGGCATGTGACTATGCCCCCCTTCTTCTTTTTTTATTTTTTTAAGGCTTTACTGTGCAAGGGCAAGTATTTAGACTAGGGTTGTCCCGATACCACTTTTTTAAGACTGAGTATAGGTACCAATGCTTTTTCTTTTCTCCGAGTACTCGCCGATACAGATTACCAAAACTTTTTTTCAATGTCATGTGACCGTGATGCACTGATGGATGGCACTAATAGATGCCACTAACTGATTGGTACTAAAAGGTGGTTGGGACTGATGGCTGGCAGTGACTCCGCCCCTATTGAACGCTGCCTCTCCCATCCCAGGTATCGGATTAGGCATCGGGAACGTTTGTGTGAGTAAAAGTACTCGCACAAATGCTTGGTATCGGTCCAGGTACCGATACTAGTATAGGGACTACCCTAATTTAGACCAATAAAAATGAAGCAGTAGCTGATTTTCCACCCCCCATTTTGCCTTGGGGTCCTTCACACAAGTTCTGCTCTGTCTACCTTTTACTTGAGACTTCTTGGCACCCTATGATATAATTTGCCCATATGATAGAGAGAGGCATAAGGCACCCTATCCAATGATAGGATTACCTCCCAACTGTAGCATAAGTGGGAGTTCAACAGAGCAGAATCTGATGTCGGGAGTATGGATAAAAACCTTGTAATGGCAGCAGAGATACAACTTTATTGCTTATAACCCGAGAGACAATCCCAGCGGATATAATTAAAACAATGGTTGGGACTTTATATATGAGCGCGCAAGGCATGTGCAGCCAAATACCTCCATCCCCGATACTTGAGCAAAAGGAGGAAGGATGGGACTATATGAGGCAAAGAGATGACACAATATCAATGAATAATGGCAAATACCTGAAAAATGGAACTATGAGCATTTACATGAAAGTATTGCATAACAACAATTGGCAGTCGGTCATTTATTGGTATATAAAAAAAATATATGACAATATTGGTAATGACATGATAGTATAATAACATAGTAAGTTCATACTGTAAACCATTATAAAGGACCACATTTATTATAGCCTGTCTCCATAGTAAAAAACTGTAACCTTAGTCAGGGGTCGACAATATCCGGGCGCCAGGTCGCAATTGCGACCAGAAATTGTGACCTGGCACCTGCGTCGGCTGGTAATTGAGGCCGCGGCCTACAAGGCCGCGAAGCCGCGGCCTCAATTACTGGCCGCCGCAATCGAGACGCGGGGGAGCACGGAGGCACAAGATCCTGTGTCTCCATGCGCCCCGAACCTCCCCGCCGCGGGTCCGCAACAAACAGTAATTGAGGCCGCGGCTTTGCGGCCTTGTGAAGTCCCAAGCTCTTCCTTCTGTGAGCTGGCGTCATCTGGTGGTGGTCGTTTGGCATTACAAGTTTAACAGCAATTGTAATGTCATTTTTCACCTTTTTTACTGCCATCTCCTTCCCTATAATTAGAACCCCCAAACATTATATATATTTTCTATTCTAACACCCTAGAGAATGAAATGGCGACCGTTGCCCTACTTTGTGTCACGCCGTATTTGCGCCGCGGTCTTGCAAGCGCACTTTTTTGGGGGCAATTTTTTTTAATTAAAAAAGAAAACCGTAAAGTTATCCCAATTTTTTTTTTTTTTATAATGTGAAAGATGTTACTCCGAGTAAATTGATACCCAACATGTCATGCTTCAAAATTGCGTCCACTTGTAGAATGGCGTCAAACTTTTACCCTTTAAAATCTCTAAGGTTGTCCCGATACCACTTTTTTAGGACCGAGTACAAGTACCGATACTTTTTTTCAAGTAGTCGCCAATACCGATACTTTTTTTTAAATGTCCCCCACATATGCAGCCATGTCCCCCACATATGCAGCCATGTCCCCCACATATGCAGCCATGTCCCCCACATATGCAGCCATGTCCCCCACATATGCAGCCATGTCCCTCACATATGCAGCCATGTCCCTTCAGCCATGTCCCTCACATATGCAGCCATGTCCCTTCAGCCATGTCCCTCACATATGCAGCCATGTCCCTTCAGCCATGTCCCTCACATATGCAGCCATGTCCCTTCACCCATGTCCCTCACATATGCAGCCATGTCCCTTCAGCCATGTCCCTCACATATGCAGCCATGTCCCTTCACCCATGTCCCTCACATATGCAGCCATGTCCCTTCAGCCATGTCCCTCACATATGCAGCCATGTCCCTCACATATGCAGCCATGTCCCTCCAGCCATTTCCCCCATACCTTTGCCGCCGAAAGCCGCCGCGCCGCCGCATGGAGAAAATCACAGCATTCATTTGAATAGCCCGCGCATATAGACACTCCCCCTTGCTCGGGATTGGACAGATCACGATCACCCATCCAATCCCGAGAAAGGGGGAGTGTCTATACGCGCGGGAACACTACAGCTATTCAAATGAAAGCTGTGATGTTCCCGCACGCCGTTTAACCCATGTGGCGGCTTTCGATGCGGCGGCGCGATGCGGCGGCAGCGGTGGGGGGGAAAGTATTCTATTTAGGTATCGGGGGTATTTGCGGGAGTACAAGTACTCCCGCAAATACTCGGTATCGGTCCCGATACCGATACTGGTATCGGGACAACCCTAAAAATCTCCATAGGCGACGTTTAAAAAAATCTACAGGTTGCATGTTTTGAGTTACAGAGGAGGTCTAGGGCTAGAATTATTGCTCTCACTCTAACGATCGCGGCGATACCTCACTTGTGGTTTGAATGCCGTTTACATATGCGGGCGCTACTTGCGTATGTGTTCGTTTCTGCACGCGAGCTCGTCGGGACGGGGCGCGTTTTCTGGCTCCTAACTTTCTTAGCTGGCTCCTAGATTCCAAGCAAATTTGTCAAGCCCTGACCTTAGTTAATTGGTACAATCCAATTGGTATATGAGGTAGTTTGATAGTAGCAATATAAATTATAAGCGAGGTGGCATCTATTGGCTTGATGCGTTTCATGGCGACTGCCACTCTTTAGGAGCAGGTGAGGGGTGGCTGTCTATAAATATTGAAGTGCATAATTAATTTGTAACAGAATAGAATGGTAGGTTTATCTACAGGGAGGGGGGGGGGAGATTTTTTCCCATCCTTCTTCCTTTTGCTCAGACAATCCCAGTGGTTGCCTTCTCTAGGGATAAGAAAACTATGTTATTAGTTTAATTTATACATAATCAGGTGCTTCATTGTTCAGCATATATACTTTTTTTATTTTATTATTAATTATTGGAGTGTCATTGTTTTCACAATGACTACCTTTTCTAATTGTGTCTTTTTGTCTTTTTTGTTTTTGCTACCTTGCAGGGTTCCTTACCATAGGTCCTGTCTTCACGATTAAATAGCCGATGGCTTTGGAAATGGTCGATTTAAATAAAAACTGCATGCTAAGCATCGAATATTGCAGGAACCAACATCAAGAGAGCAAACCAAAGGACAAAAACGTTTTTTGCACTGTTTTACATTAAAGCACTCGTATTATCAATTTTTTTTTTTTTAAAGAATTGTTCAAAAATTGAAAGAACCGCAGCACCTAATCATGAGGGCTTCGTTGGAAGCGGCAGATATCGCCATAGTGGCGCTGTACTTTGTGTTGGTGTTATGCTTTGGATTTTTTGCAATGTGGAAGTCCAACAGGAGTACTATAAGTGGATACTTCCTGGCAGGTCGATCGATGACCTGGGCAGCTATTGGTGCCTCCTTATTTGTAAGCAATATCGGTAGTGAACATTTCATTGGACTCTCAGGATCTGGAGCAGCTAGTGGATTTGCTGTGGGGGCCTGGGAACTAAATGCCTTGTTGCTTTTGCAACTTCTAGGATGGGTCTTCATTCCAGTGTATATACGTTGTGGAGTATACACTATGCCGGAATACCTATCTAAACGTTATGGAGGACATAGAATCCAAGTGTACTTTGCCGTTTTGTCCTTGATTTTGTACATTTTTACCAAATTATCTGTAGACTTGTATTCGGGGGCATTGTTCATTCAAGAATCTCTGGGATGGAACCTTTACTTATCAGTGATTTTGCTCATTAGCATGACTGCTCTTCTCACGGTGACGGGGGGCTTAGTGGCTGTTATTTATACAGATACACTCCAAGCCTTCCTCATGATTATAGGGGCCTTGACATTGACCATAATAAGCTTTGTGGAAATTGGAGGATTTGAAGAAGTTAAAAGGAGATACATGCTTGCAACACCTAATATCACATCAATATTGCTAACCTACAACTTTACCAATACAAATTCCTGCCATGTCACACCAAAGCCAGATTCATTGAGAATGCTTCGTGAAGCTACTGATGAAGACGTTCCATGGCCTGGATTTATCTTGGGTCAGACTCCAGCTTCTGTGTGGTACTGGTGTGCAGACCAAGTCATCGTACAAAGGGTTTTGGCGGCAAAAAACATTTCTCATGCCAAAGGGTCGACTCTTATGGCAGGCTTTTTAAAGATACTGCCAATGTTCTTAATAGTAATTCCAGGAATGATATCCAGAATCATGTTTACAGATGACATTGCTTGCATTAATCCAGAGCACTGCATGGCAGTGTGTGGCAGCAGGGCTGGGTGTTCCAACATTGCCTACCCTCGATTAGTGATGAGGGTCCTTCCAGTTGGATTGCGTGGTCTCATGATGGCTGTAATGATTGCAGCTCTCATGAGTGATCTTGACTCCATATTTAACAGTGCAAGTACCATCTTCACTCTTGACATCTACAAATTTATGCGGAAGAATGCTGCATCCCGAGAACTTATGCTGGTAGGGAGAGTCTTTGTAGCATTTATGGTGGTCATCAGTATTGCATGGGTTCCCCTCATTGTGGAAATGCAAGGAGGCCAAATGTACCTTTACATTCAAGAGGTTGCAGATTACCTGACTCCCCCTGTTGCTGCTTTGTTCCTGCTGGGCATATTTTGGAAACGCTGCAATGAACAAGGAGCCTTCTATGGAGGCATGGTAGGTTTCGTACTTGGGGTCACTCGTCTAATTCTTGCCTTTATTTATCGTGCCCCTGAATGCAACTTGCCAGATAATAGGCCCGGTTTTATAAAAAATATCCACTACATGTATGTGGCAACAGCACTCTTTTGGATCACTGGTATTATTGCTGTCGTAGTGAGCCTATTGACATCACCTCCAAAGAAAGATCAGATCAGAACCACCACTTTCTGGGCACTTAAAAACAAAACCATAAAAGAAAGAACCATCAAAGATAATACTTACAAGGAATGTGAAAAAAAATCCTCGCCAATCACAGAAACTAACATTAAGCAAGCATTGCCCAATGGGAGGTCTGAGGATCACATTAAGAACATCCAGAATGAGGATGTTAACCTTCTAATGACTTACAAAGATGACTCTAACCCTCTGAGCTCCTTGAGTGTCTCTGAGGCTGAGACACCCGTGGATTGTTATTCCAATGGGCAAGCAGCTCTTATGGGTCAGAACCCAACTGATGGGGTTAACGAGGACCAGAGCAGGTGCTCCAAATTTTTGGACTGGTTCTGTGGCTATAAAAGCGGCCCTTCCCACAAGAAAACCATAAAGGAGGAGGAAGAGGATGAAGCGGCATGCCTAAAAATGCTAGAAGAGAAGCCGGCCATTCGGCGAATTCTCAACACCGGACTGGTCTGTGTGTGTTCCGTAGGAGTGTTCATGTTTATTTACTTCTCTTTGTAAGAGTAAAATGGAACTTGTATGGAGCAAAGAAAGCAATCTGACTATTGCAAAAGCAAAGCCTTTTGATTTAATGAACAAACGTAAGGGGCCATTCCATATTTTGGAGGTGCTGTTTACTTTAAAAAGGCCTTCTACCAACTTGTTAGTGACCATGCAGAGCACTTCCGCACAAGGAATCCCTTAAGGACCTATGCTTATGTCTACCAAATAAATAATTTATTATTTTAATGGAATGTTTACTGACAGGTAGATCAGTTTCACAATCATTTTTCTGTACTTAGTCCAAAAAAAAGCATCATTTGGCACCCCGAAATTTCATTTATGTGTATATATTTTTTTAAGTATTTGTACTTTGCCTTAGTTTCTAATCATGAACTAATGATGGGTGTTCAGTGTTATTACAATGTGAATTTCAAAACTACAGTTGGGTCTTTTAAAAGTAACAGGGCTAGCGCACACACGTGTTTATTTCTACAATGTGCTAAATTCGGTTAAGAAAGAACTGTACTAAATACGGTTGACTTTTTTAGGTTGGTAACCAATGACCTCTTTGGAAAGCACTATATAAACATCCATAGGTTTATTAAAGAATTTATAATGGGTGGGGATACGGAGGTGACATGCCTTTTGGCTTTCTCCTCTGTCCCATATAATAGCTGATGGGATTGCAAGGAGATGGCGTGAGGCTCACTAATGCCTGTTGAGTTTTAAAGAGACCCTGTTACCAGTTTATTAACTCTTTCATGACTAAGCTGATTTCTGACATTTGGTGTTTACAAGTTAAAATTCATATTTTTTGCTAGAAAACTACTTAGAACCCCCAAATATATATAATATATATAATATATATTTAGCACAGAGAATAAAATGTCAATTGCGATATTTTATGTCACACGGTATTTGTGTAGAGGTGTTTTAAACGCACATTTTTGGGAAAGATACTTTCATGAATTTAAAAAAAAAATGAAACGGTAAAGTTAGCCCAATTTTTTTTTTTTTGTATAATGTGCAAGATGATGTTACGCTGAGTTAATAGCTACCAAACATGTCACGCTTTATAATTGCACGCACTCGTGGAATGGCGACAAACTACGGTACCTAAATTTTTTTTTACGGTTATCAGGTTAGTTATAGAGGAGGTCTAGTGCTAGAATTATTATTTGAACACCGTTTACATATGCGGGCGCAACATCAGTATGCGTTTGCTTTGCGGCGCAGGGACAGGGGCTTATTTTTTTATATATAAAAAGAAAATTGTAATTTTTATTGCTGTCACAAAAAATTTAAACATCCCTTGTGACACGAATAGGTGGTGACAGGTACACTTTGTGGAGGGATCGGAGATCCCAAATCCCTCCTTTACACTTCAAAGTATCGTATTTATCTTGCTATAACGCGCCCCGGGGTATAGCACGCACTCCCAACCTGGAAGGAAAATTCCTGGAAAAAAAAATTACTTACAGTTTGGATGCCCCTCGTCGGTGTCTTGCCCGCTGTGCATCGTCCGGTCTGGCATCATTCTGCGGCCATCGCGGTGTCCTCCCCGCTCGAATCCAGCGCTGTGTTTGAACCACTCTGCCGACATATACAGAGCGCAGTACACTCTGGTATAGTCGGGCAGGCTTGACTCCTCTCGCGTAAAGGACGCACAGGACATGACCGCGAATGAAGCCGAGCCTGCCCGACTATACCCAAATGTACTGTGCTCGGTATGTGTTGGCGCAGTGGTTCAAACACGGCGCGGGTATTGGCGTATATCGTGCACCCACGATTTTCCCCTGATTTTCAGGGCAAAAAAGTGCGCGGTATTCGCTGATAAATACGGTATTCAGATCGCCAAATGCGGCGATTCTGAATACTGTATATCCTTTTTTAATCCGGCACCATTGGCAGCCGAGTAAACCGGAAGTGACTTATAACATGTTTATATTCAGGAGACTGGATTGAAGCCATTTATGGTGCCATAAACGGCATGGAGTGATGATATATTAAAAAGAAGAAAAACCCCAATAGTGCAGAGTCTTTCTAGACGTTTATTTTATATAATAAAGGAATTGAAGGCTCTGATAAAATATATAAAAATACAGAAATATTCCATGCAAGAAAAAATGTAAATACAAATCCGTTTCTATCAAATCGCGTATGCAAAGCGTCCCCAACAATCGTTTCGTCAAATGTGATGTCATCAGTATATTTTTGCTCTCCCTCCCCAGCAACTACATAAAGGTCATGTAAGGAGGTGAAGGAAAGGGTTTAGGAGCTCGGTCTGCAGAGATTGTAATTTGTCAATCTCAAACGGGAGGGATGTGACGTGCAAGGAGAGAGGGGACCGTGCTAGAGAGAGGATTCTTGCTGAAGAAGTGAAAGTTGCTAGCAATTAAAAAGGCACCTTAAGAGAATACAAATAATTTATTTAAAAGAAAAACCCTAAAGTAAGCTTAAAATTCTTAATTTTCTGTACATATACCTGCAATTTTTAAGTTGGTGACAGGGTCTCTTTAAAGTGAGGTGGGCACAAACAAGTTTTTGCAGGTGTCCGACCTAAAAAAAAAACTTTCATATAACTAAAGGCAAAACTTCTTCTTTTTTGGATAGAATGGAGAGGGATTAGAACACTTGTCTGTTTCTATTACTGTTTGTGTCCCTGTTTTACCATTTTCCGTCTTGTTTACCATTATCATTTGAATGTGAAAGTTAAAAAAAAAAAAAACACATTTTGGGTTGTCCCCAGAAGAGTAATAGAGGGGAAATCTTCCAATGGGCACCCTAGTTCTGGGGACCTGGGAGGTCCCTAAGATTCCCCCTAATTGGCAGAGATTTCATCACTTCCTGTTTTGACTATGGGACAGGAAGTGAAGGCAAATCTTCACATTGAGACAAAGAGGCAAAAATATGCCTTATAGGGGTTATAATCTCTATCCATATCGGGGGGGAAGTTTGCCTTTTAGTTCTACTTTTTTTTTATGCATGTTGGCCTTTCCAGTTTCAGAAATGGCGGAAACCTGTCATAAGAGAAACATGCTATTGACGTCACCTTCTGACAATGCTAGTTGCCTGGATGTCATCGTAATAAATAGGCTTCAATGCTGACCTGGAACAGGTATAGCTATAAGCAGTTCTGTATTGACATTCGATACAACTAAACAACAAGCACCCCTCACAGGATGCCCTCAATGGCCGGTCCCATACTTCTCTCATGACAGACATAATGGGTTGCATTTTTTAGAACTCCTGTCATTTTACGGTTTTTAAAACAAAATCAAAAAATGATTTTAATTGGCATGCCCTCTCTGAAGTTAATTGTAGTTGGATGCCGCCTGGTTGTTGCAAAGCTGTTTAATAATGTGATAAACCAAGGCCATATGGGTAACGCCATGACGAAGCACACAAATGTTTGTGATTACATTTTAAAAATTACCAAGGGACCCGGGTTAGATTAGGACTTGTTACCTTGGCATTTTGCGTAAATGAGTGCATTGTGTTGTTTCTCAAAGTCGTGTATCCTGGCTGTTTGGTAGAATTGAGCACCTAAATACCACTGTGTGCGCTCAGCCATAGTACTGCTGTTTTTAGGTAGCCTGTCTGTACTTCTATACAAGTGTCGCTTTTAATTCTGTGTTTTTGTGTTTAATATTTATTTTCTTATATATAACAATTGCACTTATTGGGGTATTTTTATATTTCTGTGCTTTACTTCTACTGATCTTTTTTATATGTTGTCATGTTTTCCCAATTGCGGAAAAATATAATTGCCTTTTCAGCTTTTTGATTTAAAGGATTACAAACATTTTGGAAACATTGGTGTTGCGTGGAGTTCACTGGAATATGATAAAGAATAAAATATGATGTGTTACTTGGTTGCCAGTAAAGTGAACTAGTCATACAAATATGGGCATTGCCATTGGTGACTTATTTTCGAAAGACCAAGCTCCACCTCTTAGGCCGCGTACACACAATCGGTTCAAACCGATGAGAATGGACTTAAGTCCAGTTTCATCGGTCCAAACCGACCGTGTGTACGGTCTGTCGGTCGTCGGACCAAAGTTTTAAAACTTGCTTTAAAATCTGACCGATGGACGCCTGACCATCAGTCCAAACCGATGGTTCGTACACAAAAGCATCGATCCAAAAATCTGTGCGTGCTCAGAATCAAGTGGACGCATGCTTGGAAGCATTGAACTTCGTTTTTTCAGCACGTCGTTGTGTTTTACGTCACCGTGTTCTGACCCGATCGGATTTTGGATTGATGGTGTGTACGCACATCAGACCATCAGGCCACTTCAGCGGTGAACCGATCGTGTGTACGCAGCCTTAGAGAATTGTTATAGCATTAAGAAGCATGTAAACTGTAAGAAACCCTATCATCTGACCATTAACTTTTGAATGGTCTTCCCATAAAATGTAATGTGCAATTTAATGTATTACATAGTTCTTTTAGCTGTAAAATCTTCCCTTGTGTAGACGTCCAAAAAGCCTGAAGTTGTGCCACCATCTGGGACGTGATGCCAGCAGCCCCAGCAACTCTGATGCCCTGTACACACGATCGGTTCATCCGATGAAAACGGTCTGATGGATTTTTTCATCAGATATCCGATGAAGCTGACTTTCATCAGTCGTGCCTACACACCATCAGTTAAAAAAAACGATTGTGTCAGAACGCGGTGACGTAAAACACGGCGTGCTGAAGAAAATGAAGTTCAATGCTTCCGAGCATGCATCGACTTGATTCTGAGCATGCGTGGGCCAACACAGACCATAATTGTATACTCCTGGAGGAGAGGAGTGCTATGGTGTGCAAGGAGGGAGGGGGTATGCTAGGGAATTAACTCGACTGTAGTCGCCAAATTTTCTAGCGAGTTCAAGCACCTTTTTTTTAAAGGATTTAAAATAATTTATAGAAAGGAAAAATGCTGCTAGTACGAATTTAACAGGCTTGATTTGTCTCTGCTTTTGCCTGTAATATTTTTTAAGTTGATGACTAGATCTTATGGTGGTTAATTATAATTGTCCGGGTTAATGACTCTCCATGTAAAATAGCTCATGGATAAACATGACGCAAGTCGGTTACCAATTACTTAAATAAATCTGCAGTGGCTACATCCATATTTTGGTATGACAGGTTCACGTTAAGGCTGGGTTTATATATATGCGTTTATATATATATATGCAAGACTCCACATCTGATTTGCATGACAGGAGAGTATGACTGGATCTCAATGGAGACAGTTTACACAGCTCCAGGGCGGGCAAGGTCCGGTGTGTCTTTGGTTTCAGATTCAGGTGCAAACTCTGGCAAAAATTCGGACCTAATTTGTGCCTAAATCTGTGAGCAGGGACGCAACGGACCCCCTTCTGTGGGCCGCAGAATGTGTGATCCTAGCCTAAAGGGTAACATTTAGATTTGCATAGTAATGTCGGTGTTCATTGTTAAATTATTCTAACTGCATATTTACTTTTCGAAGTAAAAGAATCCCCCTATTTAGCGATGCTTACCTTATCTAAGGAGAATGCAGGAGCTGAGAACCCGTCTGAGTTCTGAGCATTGCTGTCAACTGCGTGACCTTGTGCATGCTCTTTCCCAGCTCCAAAATGTACAGTAATCAAAAATATCGCTGTGGTTGGTGAATTTCAAAAGCTAAGGGACTCTGTTTTCTGAAACGGTTGTGCACATTCAAGAGCTTTGAGTCTTATTACTCCTAAAGTTCTCAAGTAGGGATGAGCCGAACACCCCCGCATTCGGTTCGCACCAGAACCGTCAAACAGACCGACCGTTCGCGCGAACATTTAGAACCCCGTTGAAGTCTATGGGACTCAAACATTCGAATTAAAAAAATTATCATTTTAAAGACCAATATTCAATTTACTGTTGGAAAATGTCTTTCAGAACCCGGGTCTTGCCCCAGGGAACATGTATCAATGGAATTTTTTTTCCATTGATACATGTTCAGTCGGGCAAAACCCAGGTTCTCAAAGACGTTTTCACATGCAAACTATAGACACACAGCAGGTACAATATTTTAAAGGAATTTTTTTTTCAGGAGCAGTGATTTTATTGATGCTTAAATAAAAATAAAAAAATAAAAATTCCTTTTAAATATTGTACCTGCTGGGTGTCTATGCCTGTGATAACGTCTTTAAATAGCACAATCACCTGCCTGCCAGTAAATTAGGAAGAACTGATCTAGCTAAGCTATACAGTGTATAAATATATGTACAACACCTGGGATGTATATATATTCTCTACACACTGTAATTAAAGCTAAACTGACTAGCCTGCCTGCCTGCTCTATCTAGCTATATAAAAAGACAATCTCTCTGTCTCTCTGACTGCTTTCATGAACAAGCCGGAACACACTACATGAGGCCGCCCAGCAGACGGCCTTATATAGTGTGGGGCGTGTGCTAAAGCCCTGAGCCATAATTGGCCAAAGCCACCCAGGCTTTGGCCAATTATGGCTCTTCGTTTATTGCGCGCTGTGATTGGCCAAGCATGCGGGACATACAGCATGCTTGGCCAATCATCAGCGCGTAATGCTGCAGTGAATTATGGGCCGTTTGGCGCGAACGACTGCTTTGGTTCGAATTTCGTCGAACGTACAAACAGACAATGTTCGAGTCGATCGTATCGAACGCGAAGCTCATCCCTATTCTCAAGTACTCGTATGCTAAATTAGGGAGCAAATAGAAATCTAAAGTAAGCATACAAGATGGACAGTAACTGATTTGGGTAATAGTAAAAACTTGTGGTAATAGTTGACTTTTTCACACTATTTGAACAGACAAACACTATTTCATAGTTGCATAGTAGGTGAGATTAAAAAAAAAGGTCAAGTCCAACCTTTTCAATCAGTACCCATAGATGAAGATGATATACTTTGAAAAAGGCACATTTACCTTTTTTTATTAATCATTCATTCAACAAGATGGATTTATCCATCTCTCTATCTCTAATGCCGTGTACACACGATCGTTTTTCAGCATGTCCAAAAAACAGCGTTTTTTTCAACTTCATCATTAAAAACGACGTTGCCCACACACCATCGTTTAAAAAAAAAAAAATGATGAGCAAAGCGCGGTGACGTACAACACGTATGACGGCACTATAAAGGGGAAGTTTCATTCGCCTTTGGGCTGCTTTTAGATGATTCCGTGTTAGTAAAAGACGATTTGCGCTTTTCTGTCTGTCACAGCGTGATGAATGTGCTTACTCCATTATGAACAGTAGTTTTACCAGAACGAGCGCTCCCGTCTCATAACTTGCTTCTGAGCATGCACGGGTTTAAAACGTCGTTTTAGCCCACACACGATCATTTTTTACAACTCAAAAAAACGACATTGTTTAAAACAACATTAAAAAATGCAGCATGTTCGAATTTTTTTTTTTTTTGGTCGTTTTTCAGAACCTGAAAAATTATGTGAAGCCCACACACGATCATTTTAAATGACGTTTTTGAAAAACTTTTTTTTTCATGCGGAAAAATGATCGTGTGTACGCGGCAATATTTTGTAGGCCTACCCACCACTCTCTGACATCAACCTGGTTACGTTTTTGGCCACTCCTCCATGCTAAATTTCTTTGGCTGCAAGATGTTTGTGGATTTGCTTGCATGAACTTCTGCCTTTTTAAACTCCTTTTCCTTACAAAAATGTAATGGGATTTAGATCAGAGCTTTGGACCAGTCCATAGCCTTCCATTCAAAAAAATATATATTAAAGCATTCCTTGGATTTTCCGATGTGCGTGTGTGTGTGTTTGGCGCGCTCTTGGATCATAATCGTGAAAGATCCATCCAAATCTTTAAATCGGCAATCTATAGTACATTGTTTCAGAAGTCCTGGTTTTTGCTTCTTAGTTTAAAGCCGGTTGCAACCTCTTTCTGATAGTAGTTACATGCACTTTGACACCAACTGTTGCAAAAAATTCTTTACAAATCCTGTTGGGGTTCTTGCAGACACTGTAACATCAACTGATCAGCTCTTCGGCTGAGTTAGGCAAGGCCATGCATGTTTTGAATTTTGGGCAGAAAATGGCTGAGATTTGAACTGCGTATAGGCAGGCTGAATGTACCAAAATTGATCCATCAACTTGGGTACAACCAGCATGCCGTATTTTACCTGCGATTATCGTAAGTGGCTGCTATAGCCGCTTGCAATAATCTGTTGGGAGAAGACAATGGCTCTGGCAGGAGGGATTCCTGCATCAACATTGTCTGTATTGATCGGGGGAATTAATCAAATCTGGTTGCAGGAAAGCAATTTACCCTGTGTATGGCCAGCCTTATGCCACATACAGACGATTAGACATTCCGACAACAAAAGCCTGGATTTTTTTCATGTTGGTAGAGGTTTGGTGAAAGACGATTTCCGCTTTTCATCCTCATGCTTTTCAGTTCGTTACAGCCGGACAAATGTGCCATCTCCATTACGAACGCTAGTTTTACCAGCACTTCCATCTCATACTTGATTCAGAGCATGCATGGAATTTTGTGCGTCAGAATTGTCTACACGCATTCGGAATTTACAAGAACGGCTTTTGTCGCAAACTTTGAGAACCCTCTCTCAAATTTTTGTTGTCGGAAACTCCGACAGAAAATGTCTGATGGAGCCTACACACGGTCGGAATTTCCAACCAAAAGCTCAAATCGAACATTTGTTGAAAATTCCGAGCATGTGTACACGGCATTAGTCTGGTCAGTCCTGGACACATTTTACGCCACTTTGTAGATTATTTTTCCTACACTGGAATGACCGATATATAAAAAAAAATGGATTTAAAAAGATTGCTACATTTCCAGATTCATATATCCACAATTTTGTTTGAGGGCCTTCAAGCTTTTTTGGTCTTGGTATAATGGCGCAGGCAATTTGTTTAAATTGCCCGCGCTATATGCAAAGATAAAAAAGTGTGTTTTTTACATGTTGCACTTTGGCATCAGTTTCTGCTCTCAGGCCGGGTTCACACTGGTCCAACAAACGCTCCGACACTGGGAGTTCATGTCACATGACATGTAAAAATCAATTGCCTCGTTTCCACTGGACGGTTTGGGTCGGTACAGTTTGGAGCGCTTAGAATGTTCCGGTCTATTCTGCTGAGCGTTTCCATTGAAGTCGGATCAAAGTAGGAGCCTTTTCCTTACCATCTGACTTGTGACATCCGACATGTGATAATCGCAGCAGTAAAAGGAATTTATCTCACTCTGGGATTGTTTTGATTGGTCAAAGAACAAGTCAGACTATCACAAAGTCAGATCAAAGTAGTGTCCTGTTCATGAAAGTCGGATGGATGTAGGACCAATGTAGGACAGATATCGCAGAGCAAAGTAGGATGAAAGTTGTACTGCTGTCATGTAGTATAGTGTGAACCCAGCCTTAAGGAGCGTGCAATCTAAGGCCCCTACTATACATGTGTACTAGGGCCAATTTAGCCAGGAGCTAGTCAACCCACCAGCATTAGCTAGTCAACCCACCAGCATGTCTTTGGAGTATGGGAGGAAATGGGAATACTTTCAGGATCCCAGGCAACCTCCATACAGGTTGCTTCGTGGTATTGTGTCATGGGATTTGAACGAATGACCCTAGTGCTGCTAGTGATTAGCAAGGAGAAAACAAGACCCTTTGATATGTGGTATAAATAAGACCACCTTGCATACTCCCTAATTGACACCTAATCTGGAACACCTGATTCAATTTTTTTAAGAAGTGGTGATAACTGTACTTTTTTCCACATGATAAATTGGCATATTTTTTTTCATTCATTTAGATTGAGAATGAATACTCCTTTGTTCAGACGTGGATCACCTCGATCTATGCCCACTCTTTGAAAAAGAGTTTGTCTGTTCAAATGCTGAAAAAGTATATTTCCATTTGGTGTACCTACTATTCAAAATGGCTTTGTAGTAGTTTTAAGAATGGTTGTTGCATAAGTCCCAGCTTCTCTCTAAAGTTTCTCTGATGTGCCATAGCCCTTGCTGCTGTTTGTGGAATTTGATTGTAAGGTTGTCTCAACCACGTGTAGTTCCAATTTAATGAGTTGGGGAAGCAGCATTGGATGCCCCTCAACAGAACTGTGTCTGTCTGTAGGACAGCGCAGTACTATTGAAGCCTATAATACTTATGAGTTGCCCTTTAGAATTTGTGTGTTCTGCCTTTGTCGGGCTTTTGGTTATAGTTCACTGAAGTCTTCACTAATCTTGTATTGCAGCTTGACCTTTTTCTTTAGTTTCAAATTGCACGGTAGTCCTCAGTAGACACATCATCGGAGGCATTGTCTGACCTGGATTCTGAAAAGCTGTGTTGGGTCACAGCCTTCTCTAAACCAAACTACAACTCTGCTACAAGTGGGAGTAATTATTGCAGGCGGAAATGACGATGAGTCTGATTCATGTTTTTTGTTTTAAAGTTTTTTTATAAAGTTAAATTAAAATATATAATCAAGAATTAATGTTGCACTTGGAAAGCCTTTACATTTTGTCTTTGCCTAACCGGAGTTTATTGATCTTTTAATGGTGGTTTTGTTCAGTGTCGGTATTATGTAGGTTCAGAATTGAGTGGCCTTATCTAGAATCCGATTTGACTTGATTCTAGAAACATTTTTGAAAGTGTGAAAAAAAAAAACGTTGAACGTATGATACTTTACCCAATAAGGAGCACTGATGTTTAGATATTGCAGCAACCAATCAGAATTTACTCTGCTAAAGTATTTATGGGTTACTGCAGTAACTGAATAAAGTTGAGTACACATGGGCCGAATGTCGGGCGTAATCGGCCGGTTCAATAACTTCAGCCTGTGTATGGCAGCCGGTCCGATAGAAGCCAGCCGTTCAGCCGACCGGCTCCTGATTAGCTCTCTCAGCCAATGGTTGACCTGGGGGGGGCAGTAGGGAAATTGCTGCGCTAGCGTTGGCTTGCGCTGTGTATATATATATATTATCATAAAATAACTAGTGACGTATACTAGACTTAAAGGGGTTGTAAACCCTCATGTTATTTCAACTTAATGCATCCTATGCATTAAGGTGAACAAGCTTCTGTCACTGACCAGCCCCCCCCCCCCCCCCCCCCCCATTTTACTTACCTGAGTCATGTATTCCCCCACCAGAGATGCCCTCTGCCTGTTGTCTCTGCTCTTGCATATCAATCATAAAATCCAATGATGCGGGGGCGGGGCCGAGTTGCATTCGGCATCTATGGATGCCAAATGCTGGACTTGGGAACGTGCCTGCAAGGTTACCCCCCCAGAGAGCACTTCTCCCCAGGGGTGTTATACTATGTGGGAAGAAGCTACCAGCGCCCCCGGGGGACCCTTAGAAGTCAAGGATCAGGGCCACTCTGTGCAAAACAAACACCACAGTGGAGTTAAGTATGACATGTTTCAAATAAATTGAGCGTAGCTTTACAATCACAAGTATAAATGGAGCGCCAACCATGCCACTTTTTCTAAAATTTACAAATTTAACTAAGTTTCATAACTTATCAGCTAAAAATATTTCTCAATGTATTAAAATGTTAAACCCATTTGCTGTGTGAAGCTATATTTCATTGCACTACGATATTGAATTGGAGGCCTTAGTGTGTTTTTTAGCATATAACTGCTTGTTCTACTCATTGATGAAACCATTTCAGACTCGAATGCTAATCTCAGGTTTCCGAACCACTGTTTTTGGAGCATTTCCTGGTGTGTTCTGATTATGTGGACAAAAATTCAGCATGTATCCGAATGTTTCTCCTCCTCCTCCTATCATAACAATTTTAAAGCTCAGTTTTAACCTTGAGCTTAAATAGGCTAAATAAGTTCCAGGTGCTACAAAACCAAAAGGTGTTCAATGTTTTACGGTTTTTCTTTCTAAAATGGCCACATTTTTGATGTACCTGGAATGAGGAAGCTCATTTCTACTGAAAGGAAAATTCAGTTTTAACTTGTGATAAGCATCTGCATTGATTACTATCTGTAAATGTCATGATGTTTTAGGGAAGCTAGTGTGTATTTGCTTATCCGCATACCTGGCGGCACAACCATGAGAGAAACGGAGGATCTGTTAAGTGTGGTTAAATTGTGTTCCTTGGTCATTTCAGAAAGACCTTGCAGATAGCTGTGGGAATTGCAACCTGGGGGTCCTACATCGTCATCTCTTTGTAGAGGCCCCTCAGGTAGTAGTCTCTACTTTAGTGGTTAATGGCCATGGAATGCACCCATAATTTCTCTAAAGGCAGGACGATTTATATTTTCATGGGAGGCTTTTCATATGGAGGATTTTTACGAACCTCCCTGTAAAAATATCAAGGTTTCCAAGACCATGGAGGTTTTAGACTTCCTTTTATTCATCGAACCAGACATCTTTACAAAACCTATATTTCTTACCTGGTTTATTCTGGCCAGTTTGGGTTGACTCCCAAACGGTGTAAAATTAAATCTGTCTCCTATCACAAATTGTATAATTCTTATGGGTACTCCTGATTTTAGGATTGCTGGTGTTTTACTTTCGGATGAAAAGCTAATCCTAGCTAGAAGGGGGTTACAAACATTCAATAACACAAGAAGGCAATTTTGTAGATGTATAGATATGAAAATCGCCAGCAACACTATAAGTTTCAGTAAAATATCAGCTTTATTTAGGCAATGGGTGACAACGGCTCAAACCGGTCAACGCGTTTCTACCAAGATGGTCTTCCTCATGAATAAGGCCATCTTGGCAGTAATGCATTGACTGCTAAAAAAAAATTGTCACCGTTGCCTAAATAAAGCTGATATTTTACTGCAACGTACCATGGTGCCGGAGATCTTTGTATCTTCAGTTTCCCAGAGGTTTGCGGTCTGTGCCAGGGCACTGGTTTTCCATCCATGGTTGTTTGGATGAGGAGGTAGAAGCATTGCTTTCTGTTTACAATGTTGTGGATATACTGTATAGCTGCAGTTGGGCCCAGATTACGAAGCTTTCCATACATTTTTATTTGTGGTTGTTTGGTACAAGAAGGATTTATTGAGGTTATCTGCAGTTTAACCTGATCTTGGGTGGTGCGGTCAGGGGACCAAGCAAACTTTTAGAAAGTGGTACAGTAGGTAAGGCAGCCCCTTAGTGATTACCAATTGTCAGCAAATGCTGTGGAGACCAGTCCCACAAAATTATTCTTGGAATTTTTCGGGATAAGATAACTGTAGGGCTCACGGAAAATGCAAATCAAATGAAACGAAATTACTATGCATGGTTCTGAAATCTCTGGACAATTTATACCGTGGAAGTTACTTTTTTTTTTTTTTTTTAAAGGTTTTGGAATCCTACAAACCTAGAAAATTGTATACTACTCCACTTGATTTACGCTTGGATTGAACAATGATTTTATACATATAGGCCCTATATGGGGGGGGGGGGGGAATACCTGATGACCCAAGATTGATTTTCCTTGGACATTTCTATATTTATCTCAAAAACAAGCCAGTGCCTTGCTGTCATACTTGGGCATCAAGAAAGCATCCCTTTTTCCGGAAGGTTTTTCCATATGGAGGAATGTTCAGTGGTTAAATTATGCCCACTTGCATTCTTCTGTCTGGAGCAGGGTTTCTCAACCAGGGTTCCATCAAACCCTAGGCTTCCTCCAGAGTAATTTTTAGCAAGGGTTTCCTGGGACTGGAAAGTTATTTTAAGGGATCCTCTGTGTTTGAAAAGGTTGAGAGGGGCTGAGCTAGAGGAACGCAGCGGTAAATCTACATTAAGCAGTTTTCGGCTCACCACAGACGTTACGATTAGACTGTACAACACTTTTAGATCTACCAACAACTCAGGCCTGACTGATTTGGATACAAATTAATTGGTTAAGTCCTCAGTTTAGGTAAATATAAAGACCTTGTACAATCGGAATTAAATTTATAGACCCTTTTCACACTGGGGCGTTTTTCGAGCGTTTTTTTGAGTGTTTTTTAAAGCGGTTGTAAACCCGCATTGACTTTTTTTCTTTTTTTTCGCTGCTGCAAGGGAAAAGGCATAATGAGCTAATATGCACCGCATATTGGCTCATTATGAAATACTTACCTCGGAACGAGGTGAGAGAAACTTACCTGGTCCACGCCGAGCGAGATATCATCTTGACTCGGCGTGTCTTCCGGGTATCGCCGCTCCAGCGCTGTGATTGGCTGGAGCGGCGATGACGTCAAAATCGGCAGGGTCCGGCGGCTGCTGGTCCTTAGCCGAGAATCCCCCCCTGCGCATGCGCCGCTGCAATCAGCGGCGCATTGCGAGGGGAATATCTCCTAAACCGTACAGGTTTAGGAGATATTCTTTATACCTACAGGTAAGCCTTATTATAGGTAAAAGTAAAAAAAGTGGGTTTACAACCACTTTAAACATTTTTTGAGCGTGCAGGACTTTTCTTGCCCCGCCAGTTCAACGCCTCAGTTTGAAAGGGTAAGGCGTTTTTACAGCGCTTTCAATTCATTTCAATGGAAAGGGGCATTTTTGAAGTGTTTTTTTAGCGCTCCAAAGATGCTGCTTGCAGAACTTGGTGTGAAAAGGTCCATTGTGATGCATGGAGAGTGTTTTAAGAGCGCTATTTCTAATGCTAAAATGCTGTAAAAACGCTTCAGTGTGAAAGGGGTCTTATAGTAAAATTTACCAGGATAATGTTCACAAAGAATAAAGAAAAAAAATGCCGGAAGCATACGAACTTGTGGCATGCAGACCTTTTGTAAAGTTTAGGTTCAGAATGCTTGGTAAATTAAGGGTCTTGGTTGGTTTTGTTGGGGTTTTATTGATTATGTGGTAGGGGAATAAGAAGAGCACTAATCCAGAAGGATTTTCCCAAACTAATTTTGTATGAAATTTCTATAGAGATTTTGCTTCTAATGCCTCGTCACGCTGCCAGGCTAAACAAGGGAAGCCCTGATGAAGGGGCCCTTTGGAAATCCCAAAACATGGTGGCCTTTTTTGAATACAGATTCAAATAAAATTTACCTGCTGATGAAATACTTCTGGGCTCCTCTTTACTCTTTCTATCTGTAATGGGATTTAGTAAAATCCGAAGTGTCAACTCTTTTGCCATATTTTGTTTGTGGCAGTGGAGTCAGTGTAATGCCTTGTACACACGATCGGATTTCCATCGGATAAAGCCGTGGAATTTTGTGCGAAGGGCGTTGGCCGTGATTTTTGTATTGCAAACAGACATCAAAACTTTGTCAGCCAACAAACAGGAACGTAGTGATGTACTAGATGTACTATGTGGTTTTTTCAGCTCTTTCACGCCACCCTTTGGGCAACTTCTGTTAATGTTGTCTTATGGCTAGCATTGGTTCAGAGCATGCATGTTTTGTTCTTTTGGACTTTTTTCTGACAGATGATTAGATAATCCAACACCAGACATTTGTTGTCGAAAATCTTTAAAACCTGCTATCCCACATTTGTGGTCGGAAATTTCGACGACAGTTTTGCAATGTAGCATACAAACTGTCGGATTATCCGACAATATCCTGCCATCGCACATTTCCTGTCAAAGTCTGATCGGGCCTTTAGAATGACCGCCCCTAAGCCTGAAGGTGTAATGAGAAAAATATTTTGAATATTCTAGTTGCCTGGCTCTAATGCTAACACAGTGGCTAGTAGGGTTGTCCAGATACCGATACTAGTATCGGTATCGGGACCGATACCGAGTATTTGCGGCAGTACTTGTACTCGCGCAAATGCTCCCGATACCTAAATAGAATACTTTTTTGTATTTATCAACATGTTCTGTGAAAATTCTTTGAGTTTTTTACTACTGCGTGACAAGCAAATAAAACATTTTTATTCATTTTTACTCATTTTTATTCTTTTATAATGTCTTGAGTTGGAGTTCTTCACAATTCTAAAGGAAATATCCTTAGTCTGTATTGTGGTTTGAAAACTGTCACATGACATTTAAAAAAAGTATCGGTATTCGGTATCGGCGAGTACATGAAAAAAAAGTATCGATACTTGTACTCGGTCCTAAAAAAAAGTGGTATCGGGACAACCCTAGTGGCTAGTCCACTGACCAGAAACATGTTTACAGGTAAGGGAATCCTGATGCTTCTCTGATCCTCAAAGTGCATACTCTGTTCCATGTCAGTGACTATAGAAGTATTGGGCCGCGTACACACGATCAGACCGGTCCAATGAAACTTGTCTGAAGACCAATTTTATCGGACAAATTCGATGGTGTGTAAGGCCCATCGGACTGTTGTCCATCGGACCAAAGTTTTAAAATCTATCCGACGGACACCTGTCCTCCGGACAGGTTCGATGGTTAGTACACAAAAGCATCGGACCAAAAACCCGCACATGCTCAGAATCAAGTCGACGCATGCTTGGAAGCATTGAACTTTGTTTTTTCATCACATCGTTGTGTTCTACGTCACCGCGTTCTGGTATGATCGGATTTTTGGTCCGATTGGTGTGTACGCACATTAGACCATCGGACCACTTCAGCGTGGTCTGATGAAAACGGTCCTTTGGACAAGTTTAATCGAACCGGTCTGATCATGTGTACGTGGCCTGAAAGTAAAAAGTAAAGTATTAAAGCTGGTAGGTCAGCAGTACAAGACAACTAATATTTTCCGTTCCCATATTTATGTCCTTGATAGGTTTATCTTGTTAAACAAGACAAACGGCATGTGGGTTAACTCTTTTTATCTAAAGCAGAAACTACCTTACGTCGCTGAATAAGAAGTATTTTAAGTGGGAAAACCCTTTTATGTAATGACCTTTTTTACGAGCTGTCGTTTTTTATTTTGATTCCAAATGACTTCCATTGCGAAATCGCATACGTTCGCTGCTATAATGGTTTGTCAGAGATGGTAGTATACTTTATAGGAAAAGAACAAATAATTTTTCGTTAAAACGAAAATTGGAAGCTCTAATCACTTAAAGGGGTTGTAAAGGTTATTTTTTAATTTTTTTAGCTAGTGCATGGTTGGTTCATTTACCTTTTTCCTTCCATTTCCCCTCCCCTTCTCCTCCGTAAGCTTGCCTCCATCATCTGAGCCGTTCTGGCTGGGCGTTAGTCAACCAGAACAGCTTACTGAGGAGGAAAAGGAAGTGAGAAATTCAGACAATGAAAACAAAGAAATAAAACATTTAGAAGGTAAATCGAAGGAAACAAAAGAAAGCGACAATTTTGAAAAAAAAAGATTTTTTTAATTTAATAAATATCATATATATTTTTTTTAAACTTGTTTTTCCCTCAGTTTAGACCGATACGTATTCTTCTACATATTTTTGGTAAAAAAATCGCAATAAGCGTATTTGATCGCTTTGCGCAAAAGTTCTAGCGTCTACAAAATAGGAAAGAAATTATGGAATCTTTTTTTCTTTTACTAGTAATGGCAGCGATCTGCTTTTTTTTTCTTTTCTTTATTGCGACACTTTTGACACATTTTTGGGGCCATTCACATTTACACAGCGATAAGTGCTATAAAACTGCACTGATTACTGTGTAAATGTGACTGGCAGGGAAGGGGTTAACACTAGGGGGCGCTGAAGGGGTTAAATATGTTCCCTAAAGTGTGTTCTAACTGTTAGGGGGAGGGGCACTCACAAGGGGAGGAGATCGATGTGTGTTCCTCTGTACTGGGAACACACATCAGTCTCCTCACCGCTGACGGGGCATGGATCTTTGTGTTTACACATCTCCATGCTTCTGGCGTGATTGCGGGCAATCGCGGGTGCCCGGCGGTCATCGCGACCGTCGGGCACGCGCATCGGGTCCCAAGGAATGCCCCCTAGCGGCCGGAAAAAACAATATGACGTCCAGTCTGAAGGATGAAAGGTCCCCACCGACGTCACTTTACTATGGCTCAGTGGGGAAGGGGTTAAATAAACTGAAAACTTTTGGACCAGTGAATACAATAAGATTTTTTTTTTATCTCTCTATCTATCTCTCTATCTCTATCTCTATCTATCTTCATTAGCTAGAGACACGCAACACCCCTGTAAATGCAGCGAATCCTTTCATGACAGACCAGTGACATCAGAGAATGTAGGTTATTAGCGCTGTTGACATTAGAGAAGGCGTGCCATTTTGTTCACGAAAGGTGGGCTATTAACGAGAGACCCATGACATTAGAGAATGTAGGCTATGCCTTCACTAGAAACCAGTGGACAACAAATGCAATCTATTTATGACTTACTGGTCATCACTGACAATGTAGCCTGTTCATTCACAAGAGACTGGTGAACACCTGTGACATCACTGAAATTGGAGCCTTTTATATGTACTACAACCAAAAATCTAGTTCACCAGAAAAAATCACTCAGAATGCAGATTGTCGCTTTCCCAAATGTACGCACAAACTGCATATACACTATCAGGAGTCTCAAACTAGCAGCCCTCCAGTTGTTGCAGAACTACAAGTCATATAATGCCTCTGCCTATGGGAGTCATGCTTGTAACTTTCAGCTCTGTAATGCCTCATGGGAACTACAACAGCTGGAGGACCACCAGTTTGATACCCCTGCACCATAATGTCAAGTATCGGGACACCTGCACGCACTTGAACTTTTTTGGCATCCCAGTCTTATTCCTTCGGGTTCAATATTGAGTTGGCCAACCATTTGCAGCTATAACGGCTTCAAGTCTTCTGGGAAGGCTGTCCACAAGGTTTAGGAGTGTCTATAGGAATTTTTGACCATTCTTCCAGAAGCACATTTGTGAGGCCAGTCACTGGTGTCGGATGAGATGGCCTGGCTTGCAGTCTCCACTCTAATTCATACCAAAGATATTCCATCGGGCTGAGGTGCAGGTCAGTCAAGTTCCTCCACCCCCAAACCCGCTCATCCACACTATCTTGCTAAAAGTGTTAGGCCAGCCCTCCAAATTATTTGGTGGAGGGGAGATTATAGTGTGGGGTATCTTTTCAGGGGATGTGCTTGGTGACAGGAGCTCCTTAAAGTGTAAACCTTTACTTATACCCAGTAAAGTGAACCGCCATAGATGATACAGAGATGACACAAATCTCCCTGCATAAGTTTTTTTTTTTTTTTTGTATATCTGCTGCCTTTCCCTTTAGAAAGTGTAGATCAAGTTACAAATCTTTCTCCCTGTTCCAGCAGTGGCTGTGGAGTCTGGATTTACAGACAGCTGATTGCGGGAAAGGCACACAACCCCACTCCACATAGACAGAGGAACAAAAAACGTACAGAGCCACAGTCTGAATAGACAAGCTCTCTGCTAATCTCCCTCTAATTGCCCTCCCTGACACAAATTTCCAGCTGCTTTTATTTTGTTGTGGAGAACTTGTCAGAAGTGACTTTGCTGATAATAGGAACAGAGCACCAGAAAGACACGGCACTTGGAGCTTTGGACAGAGAGACAAGTAAACACTACAGATATGTGCCTAGGTCAGATTTCACGAATGGGGTTTACAACCGTATGCACTAATGGGCTGTTTAACAAACCTCAGGCGGCCCTGTTTGATTGGACAATCTGACCGTGTGTACGCTTCATCAGACAATTTTTTTTTCACTTTTTCATCGGACAAATGTTTGCTGTGAGAACAAACTTTCCAGCAAAAAATGTCCTGTGTCAGCTAATCAGATCGTGTGTGTATACAAGTCCATCAGACTAAAGTCCAAAGTACATACACGCATTCTCAGAACCAATGATGAAGCTCAGACAATGATAGCAGAATGTGCCCAAAGGGTGGCAGTAAAGAGCAGAAAAAAACACGTAGTACGTCTATTACGTCACTACGTTTGTGTTTGTTGGCTGCAAAAGGCCTGCCGTGTGTATGTATACCAAGTTCACGGACAACGCCCTTCAGGCAGAAATCCATGGAAAAGTCACATGGAAGTCCGATCGTGTGTATGAGGCTTAATACTAGCGAGAAAAAGTGGGTTAGAACTTCTAAAAACACAAAGCAATGTTGTGGATCTGAAGATACGAAGATCCCCCGGCACCACGATACGTTGCCACGGTGACAACCGGATATAACAGTCAATGTGTTACTCATGAGGAAGGCCATTTTGGCAGAAACGCGTTGACCGTTTTGTGCTGTTGTCACCGTTGCCTAAATAAAGCTGATATTTTACTGCAACATGCGTAGTGGCGGTGATATTTTGTATCGGTTTCCCAGAGGTTTGTGGTCTGTGCCAGGGCGCTGGTTTCCCTGTAATAATTTGCATACCTTTTTTGTTTTGATGCACCTGGAATGCGGTAGCTCGTTTCTATTAAAAGTTCAATGAATTTTTAACTTGTGATAAGCTCTTGCATTGATTACTATCTAAACTAAATGTTTGTTTTTCTTTAGTAAGGGAAGCTAGCGTGTATTTACTTATCCGCATACCATAGTAAGGGAAACTAGTGTGTATTTACTTATCCGCATACCATAGTAAGGGAAACTAGCGTGTATTTACTTATCCGCATACCATAGTAAGGGAAACTAGTGTGTATTTACTTATCCGCATACCACAGCACAACCAATCACTCAACCTCTTAGGCAGTAGTCCTTACGTTAGTGGTGAATGGCCAAGCCTTAGTTTCCTTAAATTTTATATCTTTATGGAACTATCAATTTTTAAACCTGTGAAACTTACAAAAAATGAAAAACATTGGCTGAAAGCTGCCATATTCAAATAAAGGTCTCTCCCTCTCCCTCCCCCATGCTCTGACGGTCACAGGTCCTTTGTCCTCTAAAGCAGAGCCTATAGCCCTGCGTTGGACATAAGAGCGCCCAGACGGTCCACCGCTAAAGTGTAGGGTAGGAGTAGAGCACCAGCTGCCATGGGAGCAGATTAGGTAAGTAAAATGAGCTTTTGCTGCCCCCCAAGATCTAAACTGACATTTAACCACTTAAGACCCGGACCAAAATGCTGCTAAAGGACCTTGCCCCTTTTTGCGATTCGGCACTGTGTCGTTTTAACTGACAATTGCGCGGTCGTGCAACGTGGCTCCCAAACAAAATTGGCGTCCTTTTTTCCCCAAAAATAGAGCTTTTTTTGGTGGTATTTGATCACCTCTGCGGTTTTTATTTTTAGCGCTATAAACAAAAATAGAGCGACAATTTTGAAAACGATTCAATATTTTTTACTTTTTGCTATAATAAATATCCCCCCAAAATATACAACATTTTTTTGTCCTCAGTTTAGGCCGATACGTATTCTTCTACCTATTTTTGGTAAAAAAAATCGCAATAAACGTTTATCGGTTGGTTTTCGCAAAATTTATAGCGTTTACAAAATAAGGATTTGTTTGTGCTTTTTGTCATTTTGTGCTTGGAGCATTTAGGCCTTTTTTTTTTTTGCCAGATTTTTAGAGAAGATTACCTTTTTTTTTTTTTTTAAATAGAAAGAGCTCATTTAGCTGTCGATCTTGGTATTGATCTATTTAATACAATGGAATTGTTAACAGTATTTCTTGTCCATTTTAACTCTGTGGACTATTTTTTGTGACACCGTTAACAAAAAAACATGGCTTTGTATTGTTAATGTTACATAGTTACATAGTTAGTCAGGTTGAAAAAAGACACAAGTCCATCCAATTCAACCATAAAAAAAAAAATAAAATAAAACAAAGTAAAACACAGTACATCCTCCCATACACCCAACTCCATACCCACAGTTGATCCAGAAGAAGGCAAAAAAAAAAACAGCAGAGCGATGATCCAATTTGCTACCGGAGGGGAAAAAATTCCTTCCTGATCCCCCGAAAGGCAATCGGATTTACCCCGGATCAACTTTACCTACAAAACTTAGTACTCAGTTATATTATGTGCATTTAGGAAAGAATCCAGGCCTCTCTTAAAGCAATCTACTGAGCTGGCCAGAACCACCTCTGTGTTTATTGCTTAGTAAAAAAAAACAAAAAAAAATCCTGTGTTTTTTCCCCTAAGTGCCAAATTAAAGCAATTTTTTTTATACATGTCAATATTGTGGGTAGAATTTTTATTTTGAGTGCGTTTTTGAAAAATGTTTTAAGAGGACCTTTGTTACACATCTATACGTTAAAAAAAAAAAAAAATTAAGCCTCCTTTAATTTTTTACAATGATAGATATTTCATCAACCAGTGGAAAACCAGTAGTAAAGGGTTAGTCTACTGAAAAAGGATATGTTTGGTATAGGTGGTCTCTGGTGGTTGAGTCAGCCAATACGTATTATTTGGGGGTTTTCACTCCAGAGGGATCTCGCTGCCATGATTCCAACTTTTTCCACCTACCTGGGAGTTCGCCATGTTCCTTTCTACTTTTTTTGTGTATTTAATCTCCTTTTTACTATATTCTCTATTTTATGAAAAAAACGTAATGTGGTGCAGACATCCCACCAATAGATTATTCAAGAAATGTGAGAGGCGATTTCCCCCTCTGCCACCTATCAAAACTGAAAAACTGTATTTTCCGGCGTATAGGACAACTTTTTAACCCATGAAATTGTTCTTGAAAATCAGGGGTCGTCTTATATGCCGGTAACCTAACATGCAGACCGCGGCCATCCATTTTTCAAGAGCCGCGCCTCCTCCTTCTGCTGTTCCGTGATAGGTGGAACACTCGGCTTCCCAGCAGAGCCTCTGTTCAGTGTTCTGCCTAGCACGGATTCCCTCTCGGTCTCGGACGAGAGGGCATCCTTGATAGGCGGAACACTGAACACGGTGTCTCCTGGGAAGCTGAGTGTTCCGCCTATCACGGAACAGCACGAGGAGGAGGCGTGGCTTTTGAAAAATGGGCGGCCATGGTCTGACAGATTCTGCATGTCAGGGATAAGGTAAGGGATCGTCGAGACATGCAGTGGCACAGTGAGGCATGTAATGGTGGCACAGTGAGGCATGTAATGGTGGCACAGTGAGGCATGTAATGGTGGCACAGTGAGGCATGTAATGGTGGCACAGTGAGGCATGTAATGGTGGCACAGTGAGGCATGTAATGGTGGCACAGTGAGGTGAACCATGACTAGTAGGAAGGGGGTCGTCTTATATGGTGAGTATATCCCAAAATCAACATTTTAGCTGGAAAATTAGGGGGTCGTCTTGTACGCCGGTAAATACGGTAACAATTTTGCATGGAGTGATCCTTTTTAAGTGTAAATCTTTTGATTCAAAAACATTCTTGCAACACACCAAAAAATTTGGATTGTAGAGGTAACAGTTGGTGGTCCATTTTTTGTTGGACAAATAGCCTTTTCAAGATGTGTTTTTTAAGCCCATTTCAACCATTATTTTCAGCTTGAGTTATAGTAGGATAGGTTTTGAACTTTTTCTGTTTTTGATGCTTTCTTTCTACATGTTGAAGATATTCGCCTTCACTTCCTGGCTTGGTGACTACTTGGGAAGTAAGGGAAATCTTACTACACAAAAAAAGAAACTCATTACCTTTTTGTTCTTAGCCTGCCCTACTCTACTCAACAAATGTGCAATTGTCTTTGACACAGTTGGAGAGATTTCCCACATTTCCTGTCCTTGTGACCACTCAAGATCTCCAGTGGGGTTACTACCAGCAGTGGAAGCTTGTCTTGGGTTCAAATTCTTCCCAACTTTATTAAAAAAAATAAAAAAACTTTGGGCTTCAAGATAATTTGAAGTTATTCACATGCGCATGTCTTTATCTGGAAGCCTTATTTCGATCATATTTGGTAAAACGATATGTAAATTGTTTGGAAAGCACAACTTTTTGCTACAGAGAAATCTTGCGCTTTATTAAATGACTTTTTATTTAAAAGAAAATTCTGGTGAGGTGCCCTTTTTATATCTTGGTAGCCAAGGTACTATCAGTTAACCATCCTTGGCAAGCCGTATGATCTGCCTGTTAGTGACTAGTCTTGCACAAGAGCAATGTTTTTGGGCTTAGGGTACAGAACAATGTATAAATATATATTTTTGTTTTTACATATTGCAATTGTTTGTGCGTGAATTTTATTTTTTACTGTTGTCTATTTAATACAATGGAATTGTTAACAGTATTTCTTGTCCATTTTAACCCTGTGGACTATTTTTTGTGACACCGTTAACAAAAAAACATGGCTTTGTATTGTTGATAATGTTTATTGCTTAGTAAAAAAAAAACAAAAAAAAATCCTGTGTTTTTTCCCCTAAGTGCCAAATAAAAGCAATTTTTTTTTATACATGTCAATATTGTGGGTAGAATTTTTATTTTGAGTGCGTTTTTGAAAAATGTTTTAAGAGGACCTTTTTTACACATCTATACGTTAAAAAAAAAATAATTAAGCCTCCTTTAATTTTTTACAATGATAGATATTTCATCAACCAGTGGAAAGGCTCCAAATTACTTTAAATTTTGCTTTGGGAAGATCTGATATGTTCATCTAGTGGACATGATTCTGTGTGGGTTTTTTTTTTTTTTTTTTTTTTTTTTTTTGTGTTTTTTCAGGAAAAATACTTTTTTACTACCAGATGAAGCTATAGCAAGGAAACCTCCAATTTTAGCAACTCAAAGATATTGATAGGGGGTACCATCATCCAAATGGCAAAAATGGATAACTGAGGGCAAGGAGACAATTCCCTAAAAAAGAGTCTCCAGAGCAGAGTAGGGAAAAAATGGACTCTGTACCCTGAACATATTAGACAAATCCGATAAAACATAAGAATTTGATACATAATTACAATATAATGAAGTATCCAGATACAAAAACTACAAATATAATTTCAATTTATTTTATTTTTTGCAAATTTTACAATACACTGGTACTCATACACTCCGTGATGGAAAGTAAATCGTCCTCAGTGTACGATCATCCTCTACATGTTTCTCAGCTATAAACCGCTTTTTCAGGAACACAAAATACAATCTACAGATAAGGTGATAAATTTTACATGTTAAAAACTCATAATTGAATGCTTGTATACAAACAGAAAAGCAATTTGCAGGGGGAAGTGAAAACATTTTATCGCTTACCAGTGAAGGCCCATAATGGATCGAGTCTGAACAGCAGTATCACCAGTGTTTTCCTGTGGCACACATGGGGGACTGGATAGGCAATGGATTTGTTATGACAATTTTGTGGAGAGAGTACATTTTTTAATTTTTTTTAAAAACAATCGTGGGCAAAAAATTGCAACTTAAAGCTTACTATGCCTCTTACTAAATACCTTGGACTGTCCTATTCAAAGGTGTCCCTTTTTGGAAGGTATTTTTACTGTCCTGACATTTTAGGGCCTCAATAAATGAGATGGGCCAACAGTACATCAGGATTGATACATTTTCATTAATGCATAGCTTGTAGACTCTATAACTTTCACACAAACCAAGTTTTTACACACTTATCAGGATTTTATTTTACCAAAGACCTGTAGCAGAATACATACCAAATTTGATTTTATTGGATTTCTTTTAAAATCGATATCGCTCGCTCTATATATCTCGCTCGCTCTATATATCTCGCTCGCTCTATATATCTCGCTCGCTCTATATATCTCTCTCTCTCTCTCTCTCTCTCTCTCTCTCTCTCTCTCTCTCTCTCTCTCTCTCTCTCTCTCTCACCCATAGCCGCAGCTTGTGCTATTTTAATTCCCGCACGCGGCCGCGAGCTCCACTTTCTATGGCAGAGAGAGCCGACATCTCTCCCTGCAGTCCCTGGCTGCCTGGCCCTGACACACACATTACAGAGTGAACTGAGCCCGTCCCCTCCTTGTACTGTGTGATGTTTCTGTGTACACAGAGGAGGAGGAGAAGGAGGCTCACCACGCTGCAGAGACTTGAGACTGCAAGCTGCTCGTCTGACAAAATATGTCGCTGTCCTGGAACTAATGCAAAGTGAGTGAGCCTTCCAGAGGGTAGGGGAGGGGTTCATGCCTACGGTTTATGTTAAGTGATTTTGGGAGAGAGGATATTTTCTAGGGGGCACTTTATGACTTATGCTGGAAGGGGGCTGCCTCTTGGCACCCCACAAGAGTGCAAAATTGCTCCAGGTTCCCATACTACTGCCCCCTTTTTAGGCAAGTTAGCAAAGTGTGCGTAACAGGTCCAGGTTCACACTGAAAAACACAGGAACACGCTGTGTAATTTCAGCCCAATTATGTCGCACACTCTCTGACCATCTCCTGTACCATGTCTGCAGTCTCTGACTAAGGGTGAGTTCCAGCTTTTTCTCACAGCCCATGTGCAGAGCCCGCTAGGAGGTTGGCACTGTGCTGCGCAAATCACAGGCAGTGAGACATTGTCCCATTGCGCAGCTGCCTGTGATTAGTGCAGCACAGTGCCAACCTCCTGGCGGGCTCTGCACATGGGCTGTACGAACACGCCGGAGCTCATCACTTCTCTCTGACCATCTCCAGTAGTATGTCTGTAGTCTCTGACCATCTCTTGCATCATTTATGCAGTCTCTGACCATCTCTTGTACCATGTCTGCAGTCTCAGTCCATCTCTTGTACCATGTATGCAGTCTCAGTCCATCTCTTGTACCATGTATGCAGTCTCTGACCATCTCCTGTAGTATATCTGCAGTCTCGGGCCATCTCTTGTATCATGTATGCAGTCTCTGACCATCTCCTGTAGTATAGCTGCAGTCTCGGACCATCTCTTGTATCATGTATGCAATCTCTGACCATCTCTTTTAGTATATTTGCAGTCTCTGACCATCTCTTGTATCAAGTATTCAGTCTCTGACCATCTCTTGTATCAAGTATTCAGTCTCTGACCATCTCTTGTATCAAGTATGCAGTTCTCTGACCATCTCTTGTATCAAGTATGCAGTTCTCTGACCATCTCTTGTATCAAGTATGCAGTTCTCTGACCATCTCTTGTATCATGTATGCAGTTCTCTGACCATCTCTTGTATCATGTATGCAGTTCTCTGACCATCTCTTGTAGTATATCTGCAGTCTCTGACCATCTCTTGTAGTATATTTGCAGTCTCTGACCATCTCCTGTAGTATGTATCATGTCCGCACACTCTCTAACATCTACTGTACTATTTCTGCAGGCCCAGACCATCTATTCTATTGTATTATGGCTGCACAGTCTCTGACCATCTCTTATATCATGTCCTCACAGTTTTGTAGTGTAATATGGAATGAAAGGAGAGGAGAGCCATCAAGCTGGAGCCCAGAGTGGACCATTTGACTGAGCCCTGCACGGTGCACCTGAATGGTGGTCAGTAACAGCGTAGCAAGGCCAGTCTGAGGGGGATCACTGATGAAGGGGCAGTGACTACAGTAAGGTAAGGAGGCACTGATATGAAGGTTCCCCCATTATATCAGTAGGCCCCCCCCCTTACCTTAGTGTGTTCACTCTGTGGAAGGTGCTCTATGGTGACCAGTCGTCGTCGTCGTCGTCCCCCCACCCCCCCCCACATTAGAGTTTCACTTTTAAATGCAAGTTGGAACTAAACAATGACTAAACAATGACATAAAGGGGAACGCTGATGTAAAGTGGAATGCAGTGGACTCTGATATTAGGTGATCTCATCACCAGAGCCCCCCCCCCCTTGCATTAGAGTTACAGCTTACATCAAATTTCCCCTTGCAGTGTAAGGAGGAATCCTGCACACTCTAATGTAAGGGGGAACTCTGTGTTGGGTTATATTAACCTGACCTTCATGTAAATGGAGAAATATGGTTTTGACTCTTGTTCTACCTTTTTTAAAGTGGAGGTTCACACAAAAAGTGAACCTCCTGCTTTTCGGAGACTCGCGCATGCACAGTAGGGAACCGGGCAGTGAAGCCGCAGCGCTTCACTTCACGATTCCCTTACCGAGGATGGCGGCAAGGGAAACCGGAGAGCCGAGTTACCACTTGGCTTCGGCGGACACGCTGGACAGGTAAGTGTTTATTTTTTTTAAAGTCAGCAGCTGCTGTGTGTGTAGCTGCTGGCTTTAAAAAAAAAACATTTGCAGGTGAACTCCCGGTTTATATATATATATATATATATATATATATATATATATATATATATATATATATATATATATATATATATATATACAGTGCAGAAAATAAGTATTTGAACACCATGCTATTTTGCAAGTTCTCCCACTTGGAAATCATGGAGGGGTCTGAAATTGTCATCGTAGGTGCATGTCCACTGTGAGAGACATAATCAAAAAGAAAAATTCCAGAAATCACAATTTATGAATTTTTAACTATTTATTTGTATGATACAGCTGCAAAGAAGTATTTGAACACCTGTCTATCAGCTAGAATTGTGACCCTCAAAGACCTGTTAGTCTGCCTTTAACCACTTCCCCACCGCGCCATAAGCATTTTACTGCTACGGCGCGGTGGAGTTGCTTTGACACGACGTCCCTGGGACGTCCTCGTGCACTTCCGCGATTGCGCGTCCCCTGGGACGCGCTCGCGAAAGTGTCCGTGCTCGCCGGGTCTAGAAGACCCGGCGCATCACGGATCACGGTAAATTGCCGCTGATAGCGGCCGTTTACCACGTGATCGCGCCGTCGAATGACGGCGCGATCACTTGTAAACAAACCGGCGTCATTTGATGACGCCGGTTCCTCCCTCTCCTCGCTCTCCGCTCTGTACCGTTCGGTACAGTGTGCGAGGAGAGGGGGGGGGGGGAGCGGGGTGTCAGCAGCTGAGCTGTGGCTGGATCTGTGACAAATGCAGTCACAGATCCAGCCATCCCTCAAAACATCCCAGCTCTGCAATCCCCCAGTACCCTGCAATCCCCCCAGTACCCAACAATCCCCCAGTACCCCCCAGTACCCCACAATACCCCAGTACCCCACAATACCCCAGTACCCCACAATACCCCACAATACCCCAGTACCCCACAATACCCCACAATACCCCAGTACCCCACAATACCCCAGTACCCCACAATACCCCAGTACCCCACAATACCCCAGTACCCCACAATACCCCAGTACCCAACAATACCCCAATACTCGGCAATACCCCAATACTCGGCAATACCCCAATACTCGGCAATACCCCAATACTCGGCAATACCCCAATACTCGGCAATACCCCAATACTCGGCATGATACTTTGCAATACCCCAATACTCGGCAATACCCCAATACTCGGCAATACCCCAATACTCGGCAATACCCCAATACTCGGCAATACCCCAATACTCTGCATGATACTTTGCAATACCCCAATACTCGGCAATACCCCAATACTCGGCAATACCCCAATACTCGGCAATACCCCAATACCCTGCATGATACTTTGCAATACCCCAATACTCTGCAATACCCTGCGCGATACTCTGCAATACCGCCTATGGAGATTTTTAAGTAGCGAGGTTTGGCGCCATTCCACGAGTGTGCGCAATTTTGAAGTGTGACATGTTGGGTATCTATTTACTCGGCGTAACTTCATCTTTCACATTATGAAAAAAAATTGGGCTAACTTTACTGTTTTGTTTTGTTTTTTTTTTAGCACAAAACAGTTTTTTTTAAAAACACGCGTTCGATAAATTTCTGCGAAAATACCGTGCGAGATAAAACGTTGTAACGACCGCCATTGTATTCTCTAGGGTCTTTGCTAAAAAAGCATATATAATGTTTTGGGGTTCTATGTAATTTTCTAGCAAATAAATGATGATTTTTCCATGTAGGAGAGAAATGTCAGAATTGGTCTGGGTGTTCCAGAACGCCTGATGGTGCTCCCTGCATGTTGGGCCTCTGTATGTGGCCACGCTGTGCAAAAGTCCCACACATGGGGTATCGCCATACTCGGGAGGAATAGCAGAATGTGTTTTGGGGTGTAATTTGTGGTATGCATATGCTGTGTGTGAGAAATAACCCACTAATATGACAGAAACAAGTTTTTTTTTTTTTTTTTTACAGAATTTTCAGTCGTTTTTCTTTTATAGCGCAAAAAATAAAAAACCCAGAGGTGATCAAATACCACCAAAAGAAAGCTCTATTTGTGTGAAAAAAAGGACAAAAATTTCAAATGGGTAGAATGTTGTATGACTGAGTAATTGTCATTCATATTGTGAGAGCACCGAAAGCTGAAAATTGGTCTGGTTAGGAAGGGTGTTTAAGTGCCCAGTGGTCAAGTGGTTAAAATGTCCACCTCCACTCCATTTATTATCCTAAATTAGATGCACCTGTTTGAGGTCATTAGCTGCATAAAGACACCTGTCCACCCCATACAATCAGTAAGAATCCAACTACTAACATGGCCAAGACCAAAAAGCTGTCCAAAGACACTAGAGACAAAATTGTACACCTCCACAAGGCTGGAAAGGGCTACGGGGAAATTGCCAAGCAGCTTGGTGAAAAAAGGTCCACTGTTGGAGCAATCATTAGAAAATGGAAGAAGCTAAACATGACTGTCAATCTCTCTCGGACTGGGGCTCCATGCAAAATCTCACCTCGTGGGGTCTCAATGATCCTAAGAAAGGTGAGAAATCAGCCCAGGACTACACGGGAGGAGCTGGTCAATGACCTGAAAAGAGCTGGGACCACCGTTTCCAAGGTTACTGTTGGTAATACACTAAGACGTCATGGTTTGTAATCATGCATGGCACGGAAGGTTCCCCTGCTTAAACCAGCACATGTCAAGGCCCGTCTTAAGTTTGCCAATGACCATTTGGATGATCCAGAGGAGTCATGGGAGAAAGTCATGTGGTCAGATGAGACCAAAATAGAACTTTTTGGTCATAATTCCACTAACCGTGTTTGGAGGAAGACGAATGATGAGTACCATCCCAAGAACACCATCCCTACTGTGAAGCATGGGGGTGGTAGCATCATGCTTTGGGGGTGTTTTTCTGCACATGGGACAGGGCGACTGCACTGTATTAAGGAGAGGATGACCGGGGCCATGTATTACGAGATTTTGGGCAACAACCTCCTTCCCTCAGTTAAAGCTTTGAAGATGGGTCGAGGCTGGGTCTTCCAACATGACAATGACCCGAAGCACACAGCCAGGATAACCAAGGAGTGGCTCTGTAAGAAGCATATCAAGGTTCTGGCGTGGCCTAGCCAGTCTCCAGACCTAAACCCAATAGAGAATCTTTGGAGGGAGCTCAAACTCCATGTTTCTCAGCGACAGCCCAGAAACCTGACTGATCTAGAGAAGATCTGTGTGGAGGAGTGGGCCAAAATCCCTCCTCCAGTGTGTGCAAACCTGGTGAAAAACTACAAGAAACGTTTGACCTCTGTAATTGCAAACAAAGGCTACTGTACCAAATATTAACATTGATTTTCTCAGGTGTTCAAATACTTATTTGCAGCTGTATCATACAAATAAATAGTTAAAAAAATCATACATTGTGATTTCTGGAATTTTTATTTTTGATTATGTCTCTCACAGTGGACATGCACCTACGATGACAATTTCAGACCCCTCCATGATTTCCAAGTGGGAGAACTTGCAAAATAGCAGGGTGTTCAAATACTTATTTTCTGCACTGTATATATATATATATATGAATTGGTTAGAGAGAGTTCTAGAAACTGTAAATTCATAGGATTTAAAGAGGAGTTACACCCTGGAAAAAAAATTTGCACCAAAAATCTAAAAAAAAAATAAAAAATGAAGAATTTTTTTTTTTTTACTTACCCGAAATAGCTGTTACTATGCGGAAGTGGCAAATCTGCCTCTTCAGCCTCCGGTGGATTCTCTTCCTCCTTCTACACTCAGTGTATTCTTGTGAATGGGGCGCGCTGCATTCTGGGTACTGTGTGTATCCCAGAAAGCAGCCGGCCCATTCACAAAGCGCCGCGCCGCTCGCACATGCGCAGTAGGAAACGGGCAGTGAAGCCCTTACTGTGGATGACGGGCGCCTGGAGCTGCCAGGTTCGAGGATCGGCCTCGGCGGGGGCCGACATCACTGGCGGCAAGACAGGTAAGTGTCCTTATTAAAAGTCAGCAGCTACAGTGTTAGTAGCTGCTGACTTTTAATTTTTTTTTTTTTAAACGGAACCTCCGCTTTTAGGGTCTTTATATATGTGATTTTTACCGTAAATTTTTAACGCTTGAATTATTTTTCCCATTATGGGAGTTAGTGGGGGGGAGATGCCCAGTATTGAGGTAGTTAAAGGAAATATGAGGGGTGTCATGGCTGACTAGTTTACTTTGATGACTAAACAAATATGCAGACTTTGGCTGTCGCTTGTTTTGGGCCAGGGAGCGCTGAGTATGACTGCCAGGAAACAAGCATCTTCAGAAGGTAGTTCTGTGAAGAATGTGTGTTACATATAGCGAGTTGATTTCAGCTTTTCTTATCGCACACTTAAGTGCAGCACAAATGCTTTTTTTTTTATGTTCTTTTTACTTCCTAATAACACCCAGTTGGTTTGGGATAAAAATGAAAATTATCGTGCAGTTGTAGCAAATCACGTCTTTTCTATAAAAGTCTGTGTGTCTGTAGAGAAGCGTGCTGATTTCCTGCACTCTAATAGCTTTGACATTTACTTTTCAATTTGCATTGGCAACCTGCAATCAGCCGCAGTCAGATTTTGTCCATACTGAAGACGTGCGAGAAGCAACAATTGCCGTGATGGAGAGACTCTTCCATTCCAGCTTTGTTCACTATAGATGGATATACACTGATCGAAATGTGGACGGTTCAGCAGGGACTCTCCAAATTCTGGCCAGAGTGTCGCCGCCCCTGGGACACACCGCACGCTTTTTTTTTTTTGAATAGTGACTGCATCTACTGATCAGTGCAGAAACAGCTGTCCAAATAGTGTTCTATCTAGGGAGCGGAAATCCTTCATCCACCAGGAATCTGTGTTTTTTTTTTTTTACTAGTAATGGCGGCTATCAGCAATTTTTATATTGACTGCGATATTGCGGCGGACGCATCGGACACCTTTGACACATTTTTGGGACCATTCACTTTTTTTATACAGCGATCCCTGCTATGAAAATGCATCGATTACTGTATAAACGTGACTGTCAGGGAAGGGGTTAACACTTGGGGGCAATCAAGGGGTAAATGTATTCCCTAGGGAGTGATTCTTGCTGTGGGGGGAGGGGAGTGACTGGGGGAGGTAACCGATGGTTGTCCCTATGTACAAGGGACACACCATCGGTCTCCTCTCCCTGACAGGACGTGGATCTGTGTGTTTACACACAGATCCACTTTTCTGCTCAGTTACTGGGCAATCGCGGGTGCCTGGCGGCCTCAATGACATGACGTGTGCCGCTTTCCTCTGCAAAGCTCTGCCACCAAGTTTCTTGTTGGATTCCGTCGAGGAAAACGCTGTGTGTACAAGGCCTAAGATTGTACAGCGGGGCAGCACAGTGGTCCAGTGAGTAGCACTTTCGCCTAGCAGCAAAAGGGTCGCTGGTTCGTATTCCGACCACGACACCATCTGCCTGGAGTTTGCATGTTCTCCCTGTGTCTGCGTGGGTTTCCTCCGGGTACTCCGGTTTCCTCCCACACTCCAAAGACATGCTGGTAGGTAAATTGGATCGTCCAAAAATTGACCCAGTATATATGTATATATGTGTGTATGACTGTGTGTCCATAGCGTGTCAAGATCCTACGGGGTAAAAATGACCGCGCCAGCCAAGCAGACACTGGCTGGAAAAAGCGCCCAGAGGCGATTTAGTTCGCATGCGTTGCGCTATACAAGTCATTCATTCATTCATTAACCACTTGCTTACTGGGCACATAACCCCCCCTCCTGCCCAGGTGAAATTTCCGCTTCTGGCACTGCGTCGCTTTAACTGACAATTGCGCGGTCGTGCAACGTGGCTCCCAAACAAAATTAACGTCCTTTTTTCCCCACAAGTAGAGCTTTCTTTTGGGGGTATTTGATCACCTGTGTAGTTTTTTATTTTTTGCGCTATAAACAAAAAAGAGCGTACGTTTTGAAAAGAAAATACAATATTTTGTACTTGTTGCTATAATAAATATCCCAATTTAAAAAAAAAACACTTTTTTTTTTCTCAGTTTAGGCCAATACGTATTCTACATATTTTTGGTTAAAAAAAAAAAAAATAAGCGACTGGTTTGCGCAAAAGTTATAGCGCCTACAAAATAGGGGACAGAATTATTATTTTTTATTATTTATTTTTTTACTAGAAATGGCGGCGATCTGCAATTTTTTTTTATTGGGACTGTGACGTTATGGCGGACACATTGAACACTTTTGACACATTTTTGCCGCCATTCACATTTATACTGCGATCAGTGCTATAAATATGCACTAATTACTGTATAAATGTGACTGGCAGGGAAGGGGTTAACACTAGGGGGTGAGGAAGGGGTTAAATGTATTCCCTGCATTGTGTTCTAACTGTGTGTGGGGGGAGGGGGGTGACTGGGGGAGGTGATCGATCTGTGTCCCTATGTACAAGGGACACAGATCGGTCTCCTCTCCAGAGACAGGACGCTGTCTCTGTGTAAAACGGCAATGAGAGATGATCTCATATGTTTACATATGAGATCATCTCTTATTGGCTGCACAGATCGCATCGCCAACGGCCACTCTGATTGGCCGTTTGCGACGATCTGTAATTGGCTGTGTCCAAGGGACACGGCCAACACAGAGTTTCTCTGCTGCGCGCTCTGGAGCGCGCAAAGGGGAGGACGTCAATTGACGTCCAGTTGGATATTCAGGTCCGCGCTGTAGCCGTCATTCGGCTATAGCGCGGGCCTCAAGTAGTTAATACAGAAGAGTCCCTCTGTTCCTTCTGTGTGGACGGTGAGAACCCGATCTACAATAAAGGGTCACAATGGAAGACTGGAAGTCCGCAGAATTGTACGTTTTCCTGCAGCCGCTCTGTTCATCGGATAACGGTTTACAAACATGAGGGATTTTAAGACCAACTGTCGCCATAAACAGTCTAAGCTGCTGCCCTAGTTATGTCATCTCTGGAAGATGTGTCTAGATATTGTGATAATTCCTCTGTGAATCATGTCTGAGAATGATCTGGCTAGGTGGGTCTAATTCCAGACACAGGCCTGCCGCTAGAACAGGTACAACGGCTCCTGCGAAGTAAAAATGTGTGATTAGTTTGTCATTAGAATCTAAAGAACTGCAGGGATTGCATATGTTAAAATTGCTTTCCATTATTTATTTTTCTGTCTTCGATAAAGTGTAAAGTTTTTTTTTTTATTATGCCGCGTACACACGATAATTTTTCGGCATTAAAAAAGACGTTTTAAAAAAATGTCATTTAAAATGATTGTGTGTGGGCTTTTTTTTTTTTTAAATTCTCTATTTTATTTTTCATACATTAAACATTAGTTACAAGTCTATAAGGCTTACATTAACATTTAGGCCATATTAACAATTATTTTAGGATTGTTATTTCAAACCGTGTTCCTCTTAACGAGCTCTTAACAATCCTGTTCCTTCCTACCACCTATAGATATAGCGTTGTATTCTCCTATTTCCCCCCATCCCCCCGTCCCCCCCTTACCCTACCCCCCTTCCTTCCCCCCCCAAAAAAAAAAAGGGCAGTTTTCTCTCTTCCTCTCTCCACCCCCCTCCCCCACGTCCCCCCCCCCTCTCACCTGACTCGTTCTCTATACCCTATATATGGGGCCCACGTTTGTCTATACTTCTCCTCTTGCTCTCTTATTCCCATCGTCAGATTCTCCATCAGCTGGATCTCCGTTACTCTGTCTAGCCATTGTTGTCTAGTTGGTGTAGATGTGCTTTTCCACAAAATTGGGATACAAGCCCTTGCTGCCGTCAGTAGGTGTCTAAGCAGGGAATTTTTAAACTTTGCCATGGAAAGTGGAAAATCATATAATAAGTAGGTGGCTGGGTTTCCTCCCAGCTCCACTTCAGTAATTTCTTTTATCGTGCCCTCGATCATTTTCCAAAATTCCTTCACTTTTACACATTCCCAAAAAATATGTAAGATTGTACCCTCCTCCTCTCCACACCGCCAACAGCGATCTGAAGTTTCTGGGAAGATACGTTTCAGTACGGCAGGGGTTTTATACCATCTAGTTAAGATCTTGTAGCTTCCTTCCTGGTATTTGGTAGCTAGGGAGGCCTTATGCGTAAAGGAGAAAATTTTTGTTTTCTGAGTCTCTGAGAATTCTATCCCTAAGTCCCTTTCCCATGCTTGTATGAATGGTAGGTTTTTGGGCGCTTCTGTGTCTACCAGCAGGCTGTACATTAATGACAGACCATGTCTCAGCGATTCACCCTTCAGGCATGTTTCTTCGAACCCTGAAAGTTCTCTTCTTGAAGTGTTTTGTGGGCTTAGTGCTCTAATTGCTGCTCTTAGCTGAATTTCTCTCATTGGGTCCAACTCCCTTCTGGGGTCCTCATCTATCTCTCCCCCACCGGCCCTTTGGTTGTCTGTATCAAAGTGTATTAGCCTGTTCATTCCTGCGCGTCTAAGAATACCAAAATGATGATCTGTAATACCTAGTTGGAACCTAGGGTTCCCCAACACTGGGACAAGTGGACTTGTGTAGTCCGAGATCTTGTTTTTGCTAAATTTCCTTTTTGTAACTCGTATTGTGGCGCCTAGGGTGGGGTGCTTTTTAACCTCTTGTGGGATATCAACCTCTTGGATCCACGCTAAGCCCTCCAGAGGGATCTTCGTAATCTTTTGTTCCATGAGAATCCAAGGTTTAGATTTCTCGTGTGAACACCATTCTACCACCCTTGCTAAGTGGACTGCATCGTAATATCCCATCGGGTCTGGTAAACCCACCCCCCCCCTTCCTCTTAGGTAGCGTCAGGATCTCACGTCGTACTCTCGCCGATTTTTCCTGCCCAGATAAACCTGCTAAATCTTACTCTTAAATCCTTAAAAAAAAACAAGGGAATCTTTACTGGAAGGGTCTGCAGTAGATAAAGTAGTCTTGGCATAATGTTCATTTTAATGATGTTGATTCTCCCAAACCATGTAAAGACTTCCTTATCCCACCGCTGAAAATCTGCCTTGAACTGTCCTATCAAGGGAACAAAATTTAGGTCAAATGTTCTATTCAGATTTTTTGGTATTTTGGTTCCCAGATAGGGTATACTATAGGGAGTCTGTCCATCTAAAGGGAAAATTTGTCGCTAGTTGTTGTTGTGCCTGTCTGTTAACTTCCACTCCCATCGCCTCTGATTTATTATAGTTCACCTTAAAATTGGACAGAGTTCCATACTCCCCTATCTCCCTCATTAAGGCTGGTAGGGACAGCTCTGGGGCCGTTATTGAGAACAAGAGGTCATCTGCAAATGCGGCTACTTTATACTCTGATCCCTTAATCCGAAAGCCTCTTATGTCTGTATTAATCCGTACAGTTCTCAAGAACGGCTCCAGAACAAGGATAAAGATTATTGGAGAGAGTGGACACCCCTGTCTTGTCCCATTGTGTATTGGGTAGGGATCAGAAATTGCCTCGTTTACCTTCACCCTGGCCGAAGGGCAGGAGTAAAGACTGTCTATCCAATTTCTCATCCCTTCCCCCAACCCAATATGTTGTAATATAGTTCTCAAAAATCCCCAATCCACTCTGTCAAAAGCTTTCTCCGCATCTGTTGATATTAATACTGTTGGCTTTTGATAGAGTTGAGACATATAGATAGTACTCAGAAGTCTCTGTGTGTTCTCTCTTCCCTCCCGCCCCGGGTAAAACCCACTTGATCTGGGTGTATTAAGGATGGGATACAGGGTAGGATTCTATTGGCGATTATTTTTGCAAATATCTTCAGATCAACGTTCAATAAGGATATTGGTCGGTAGCTGGGACATACAGTTGGGTCTTTCCCTTCCTTGGGGATAATTGCAATATGTGCTTCTAATGTTTCTCTACGCATCTGCTGACCATCTTTTAGCGAGTTAAAGGCTTCTAGAAATTTAGGTGCTAGTTTTTCCTGAAACGTTTTATAATATGTTAAGGTATAGCCGTCTGGGCCTGGGGATTTACCCGGTTTCATCTCCTTTATTGCTTCTAAAAACTCCTCTGTCGTGATCGGTCCCTCCATATTAGCTATCATTTCTTCTGGAATTGTGGGCATCTCTGACTCCCTGAGATATTCTTTTACTCTCTCCACTCTACACTGACCTGTTGCTAATATAGGTTGGGTTTCCAGGTGGTACAAACCGCTATAATATTCTTTAAATTCTTTGGCTATTAAATGTGATGAACTAACTAGATCATCTCCTTTGGTTTTTATTTTTTCAATATGTTTTTTTGCTCTTATCTCTCTCAGTGCATTGGCCAGCATCTTGCTCGGTTTGTTCCCATGTTCATAATATGCCCTCCTACATCTACTTAAATTGGCCCTGGCCTTCTCTGTGAGTAGTAGGTTTAGTTTATCTCGGAACAACGTTAATTTCTCTTCGATCTGAATTCCTTGCGATGTTTTATGTTCAATTTCTGCTATTCGGATTTCCCCGAGCAAACTATCTAATTTTGCGCTGAGAGTCCTCTTCCGCTGTGCCCCAAGTGAGATAAGAATTCCTCTCACATAGCACTTGTGTGTTTCCCATTTGCATAGCGGTGTTGTTCCATCCTCTTTGTTCATTTCAAAAAACCTCTCTATTTCCAAATTCACCTTATTTTCATACTCTGGGTCTTTAATTAATGATTCATTGATCCTCCAGATCCATTCTCTTGGACCAGATGTACCCCAATCGATGGTGCAGTGAGCTGGGGCATGGTCTGAGATCGTAAATGAGCCCATTGAAGCTTCTCTTAGATTTAACACTATCTTTTGATCTAGGAATATATAGTCTATTCTTGTGTATGTTTTGTGTTTTGATGAGTAAAAACTATAGTCCCTATCGTGAACATGTAGAGTCCTCCAAGTGTCTATTAACTGTAGGCTTTGAAGGATTGTTTTCGCCTGTCTCAGTTTAGTATTAGATATGTTATAGGACCCCTTGGAGGAATCCGACTTCGGATCCATTACCATATTCATATCTCCTCCCAGAATCAGAACCCCCTCTCTTTGTTGGTTTACAATGTCCGCAAATTTTTCCAACGCGGAGACCGGGTCTTCATTAGGGAGGTAGATATTCATTAAAGTGACCTTTTGTTCATTTAGGGTCCCCTTCACCATAAGAAACCGTCCCTCTTTATCTACAATTACCTTAGATTCTTTCCATTTTATGTTTTTGGCCAACAAGATTGCTACTCCGTTCGCTTTTGAAGTCTGAGAAGCTCCCATGTATACTACTGGGAATCTTTGACAGTGCATCTTAGGTATCTTATCCTTTCTAAAATGCGTTTCTTGTAAAAACACAATTTGTGTTTTTAGTTTCCCTAATTCCATTCTTAATTTAGATCTTTTTTCTGGGGAATTAAGTCCCTTGACATTGTAGGTGGTAATACTTATTCTATCCATCCTGCCCCTCTTTTTCCCCTTCTCGTATCTCTCTCCCAGCTAATTAGGGGCCCTAGGACACAACAAAATGGTAGGGAACCAGAGAGGGAGTGCCTGGATAACACCAAAGCCGGAGAGGGGAAGAACCAGGAGAGAGGAAGAGCGAGAGAGAGAAGAGAGGAAAAAAAAAACCCCACACCTCCCCCCACCCCTCTTGTATCTCGGATTCAAGTCCTCTGTCCAAGCTCCCGAGTATTGGTTGGCTCTCCGCCGCGGGGTGCTCGATCTACTGCTCCCCTGCAGCTCCTGTGAGGCCAAGAAAAAAAAAAAAAAAAAATTCCCACGAGCGTCTCCGACTTCCCTCCTGTAGGAGGAGAGGCGCCCTGGTGGGGAAAAGTGTAGATACACCGCAGCAAGTCTTTGCTTCTGCCACGGGTGGTGTGTCTCGTCTATTTATATGAGAACCGAGCCCCCCCCCCCCCCCTCCCAGTTTCCCCCTCCTCCGCCCCCCCCCCCCCCCCGGCATAGCAAACAGAAACAAAAAAGAGAGAAAAAAAAAAAAAACATAAGCACATCAGAATTTGCCAGGGAGCGAAAAAGAACGGGGAAGGGGGAATCTTCCGTGATTGATTAATTCAAATCATCCCTATAACTGCGTATATGGCTACTACATCATAAATCATAAAACGGTGCACATTTAACAGTTGCATTACAATATGTTACATTGATCAGTCAAAGAGGAAAGAGAAAAAAAAAAAATATGTATGCACCCGGATATACCTCCCTCCTAAATACTAAAAAAGGTCCCTCGAATACATCCTGTACTATGGGGTTTCAGGGTATTTCCCTTATTAGAAACTACGCAGTAACCTCTATTAGGCTTATGTTACATCTTGTTTTTAAATCGAGGTGATATAAGATCCCCCTTCCATAAGTCTTTCTCCTTCCTTGGCCAGGACCCGGATCTCGTCCGGGTTCCCTCTTCCTAATCGCTCCGAGTTTCTAATTCCTAACCTTCTTGGTCTGCCATCCCTCCTCCCTTCCTTGGACCCTCCCTCCCTCCCTCTCCCCCCCCTTCCTCTCCCCCCCCTTCCACCTCCATTCACCCAAGTGCCAATCAAGAGAACCCCCCCCCCCCTACCTCTTGTGGTCACATTGTGTCTAAGATGTTCTTATAGTGTGTGTGTGTCATAAATCAAAAACCACTGTCTATTGTGAAGTGTGCCTATTTGTGTCAGTGTATCAATGTGTATATTGTCTTATTTTATCTAACCACAGTGTCATTGAGATCATGAGATGGATGTGTATAAGTGTGTATGAGTATATATGTGTATATGTGTGTGAGTGTGTGTGGGTATGTGGAAGTGTTTCTGCTTGAGGCAAAAAAAAAAAAAGGGGAAATGGGTAAACTGGCTACAGTTTACCTGTGTATTCTAATAAAACCCAAAGAGAAAAAAAAACGAATATATTATAACTCTCCCACCCCCACCCCGGCAGAACTACAAGGGTCACACATCTATGTGTAATTGATTTAGGTCTCTTATACCTCCGAGCGTATAACTTGGGGTAGGTTGTTATGTTACCCCACAGCCTGGTCCTAGTATGCCAATGAACGGGATACACACAAAGAAAGGAGAAAGAAATAAAGAAATAAGTAAATAAAAAGAAAAAGGGGGGGCTCCAGATTGAAGCAATTGGGGAGAACCTGGGGAAAAAAAAAAAAAAGAGGTCCCCAATTACAACGGTACCATCTAAAGCCCTGACCACATATACATTTTAATAATTAATAATTAGAATAGATCGGAGGGCAAACATGGCTTAGTCATATCAATTTCATTTCTTTCCCCTTTCTCTAGGTAACACAAAAAACCAGCGTAAAAAAAAGGAAAAAAAAAGGAGGAAAAGTCATGTAAGCCAGCGGGAAACAGGACAAGGAGTTGTTAGCCATTTGTTCTGCCATATATTCCCCCCCTAAAAAAAAAAAGGGGGCTACTCCAAAATGAGAAAGAGAAAAGAGACAGGGGGGTAGTCTCCCAAAAAAAAAAAAAAAAAAAAAAATCCATAATGGCTAGCAACAGTCCAATCCGGGTGTCCTCTGCCTCACTCAATGTTTTTATGGGGTCCTTCTCACTATTCCTCTTCAACTTCTCTCCTTTCCTACTAGTACATCCAGCCAGTTAGGGACTTGTATTGGCTCTGCTCCCAGGAACTCAAAAAGTGATGGGAGTTGCGAAGGGTCCCTTAGGTGAAAGCTTCTTCCTTCTTTTTTAATATTTAAGGCCAATGGAAACCCCCATCGATATATGGCTCCACTATTACGTATATAGTCCAGCAGGGGCTTTAATATGCGCCTTCTAGATCTCGTCTGCCAGCATAGGTCAGGGAATATCTGTATATCACCCCCCCTCCCATGCCCCCGCTGTGCCCTCTTTCCACGCTGCCCTCAATATCTCCTCCTTCGTTCTGTAGTAATGCACCCTACAGAGTACATCTCGGGGGCTGCTTTGGTTGCTTTGATCCTGGCGGGGTACAGTAGGGACTTTATGTACCCTATCCAAATCCAGCCTTGTGTCTGGGGGTTTCTTTAAGATATTGTTAAGAATAGACGTGGCCACTCTTCTTAATTCTAGGCCCTCAAAATTCTCTGGTATGCCTTTAATACGCAGATTATTCCTTCTGCTTCTGTTGTCGGTTTCTTCTAACTGCAGTTGTAGCCTGTCCATGTATCTCTGCTGGTGTAGTAGTTTTTCCTCTAGAGCTGAAACTCTGAGGTCTATAATGTTTTGTTGTTGTTCCAAGCCCTCTGCTCTTTGTTCTACTTTCCCCACTTTGGTATGCACTTCTTCAATCTCCACTCTAATTGCAGCTGTAATGTTTGCTACCATTTCCTGAATGTCTTCCTTAGTCGGGAGGGCCTGTATGAGCCTACTAAGTTGGCTGATATCAGTGGAGGTTTCTTGCTCTCCCAATCCCATAGATACCTCCCTGGGTTTGAGCAGCTTTGTAGGCTGATCAAGGCTCATTGTTTCCAGGTTTAAAGTACTCTGTTGCGGTACTGCCCCCTCTAATGACTGAGATAGCTCACTGAATAGGTGCAATGTTCCTAGTGGGGAAGTAAGAGGCAACAGTACCTTTGTTATAAGCTGCTCCTTGGAAGGGATGTGTTCTACTACGTCCACCACCTCCTTCTGCTGAAGTCTCTCCTGCACCGTGTCTATCACCTGATATGAGCTCTCCAGGAAGACCTTGTCTACCGACGTGTTAGGAGTACCGCTCAGGGGGCTCCTGAGAGAGGTTATCGCTAGCGCAGGTGAGATGAATTCTGTGAGGGATTTCCTCCTTACCTCTCCAGAGACTCCGGTCACCTCAAGATCTGCCTGGAGTTCGCCCCTCTTCACTGTCATGTACCTTGTGATGTATGAATGGGCGTTTTGGGAGAGCTGGTTAGATGTGCCTCTGGCGTCTTTAGCGGCACTGCGTCCTCGCCGCGACATCAGCAACCATAGACCGCTCTCCTACCACGGAGATGGGGGGGGGGGGTCCGGATCCAGCCGCTCTCCTGAACGTTCTCCTGGACGCACACACCGCGGGCTCCGCTAGACTCTCCTAGCGCACGCGCTCACTCTGCCATGCCTCTGACACTTCCCCCGGAAACAGGAAGTCCGCCAGCACCAGCTTCTTAACCCCCTGTGTGTGGGCTTCACATCATTTTTCGGGTTCTGAACATGCTGCATTTTTTAACAACGTTTTAACCACTTGCTCACCTTAGGATGTCATATGACGTCCTCCACTTTGTGCGGAGATATCTGAGTGATGCTTGCAGCCACAGGCACTCAGATATCGCCGTCTTCAGCCGGCGATTCTATGCACCATGAGAACGATCAAAGCGGCGGTTCCGCCACTTGATCGTTGTTATAGACGGCGGGAGGGGATGTCTGTCCCCCCCTCCCGCCGCCATCCTGTGCTTCTCTGGGCTCTCCCGTGGCAAAGGGGGCCCAGAGAGCGAATCGGCCGGCGCTCGTTGGTGAAGCATAGAGATGACTGGTGACCAGACAGTCACAGTCATCTCTATGACCGTCGGAGGACCGGGCGCGACGTTATGATGTCATGGCCGGTACCCGAAATGTAAACACAGCCACAATCGCGGCTGAATGCATTAGATCGGTGAATTTTTTTTCATGATCTAATGCATGGGTCTTCCATGCCCTCCAGATGTTCAAGAACTACAATTCCCATCATGCCTAGTCATGTCTGTGAATGTCAGAGTTTTACAATGCCTCATGGGATGTGTAGTTCCGCAACAGCTGGAGGGCCATAGTTTGAGGATCCCTGATCTAATGCTTTCCAGCCTGGAGGGGAGATGTGGGATCTTATTGACCCCACATCTCTCCATAAAGAGGACCTGTCACACACTATTCCTATTACAAGAGATGTTTACATTCCTTGTAATAGGAATAAAAGTGATGAAAAAAAAAACTTTTTTTTTTTTTTTTAAAACACCCCTGTCCTGGTCGCTCGCGTGCATGCAAGCCCCGCCCACATATGTCATCACCGTTCAAACCCCACATGTGAGGTATCATCGCATGCGTTAACTGGGCGAAATGTTATGTTACGCCGCTTTGCCCTGTGGCCACTAGGGGCACGTGACTGCCGGGCACCCGTGATCGCTCGTGACACAGCGACACACAAAATCAGCTAAAGCAGCCCAAAGGGTGGTGTCATCCGAATGGAACTTCCCCTTTATAGTGCCGTTGTACGTCACCGCGATTTGCTAGAGCATTTTTTTTAAAGGCGACCATGTATGGGCAACGTAGTTTTAATGATGAAGTTGGAAATTTTTTTTTATTTTTTTTCTAGATGCTAAAAAACTTTTTGTTTTTTAAATGTTGAAAAATGATCGTGTGTACGCGGCATTAGAGTTTGTGTGTGTTTTTTTTTTTTTTTTTTTTATCTTTAGTGATCCTTTAAGTTTGTGTGTGTGTGTGTGTGTATCCAGTGCATAGTGTATAGGTGAAGACCATGGGCCAGATCCACAAAGCATTAAGACGGCGTATCTCCAGATACGCCGCCATAATTTCAAATTTGCGCCGGTGTATCTTTGTTTTGTATCCACAAAACAAGATACGCCGGAATTACGCTAAAATACGACTGGCGTAAATCTATTACGCCGTCGTATCTTAGTTGCATATTTACGCTGGATGCTAGGGCTGCTTCCGTTGTTCCACGTAAAATATGCAAATGAGCTAGATACGCCGATCCACGAACGTACGTACGCCCAGCGCAGTGTTTTTACGTCGTTTTGCGTAAGCGTAGGTCCGGTGTAAAGTTACCCCTGCTGTATAGAGGCCAGGCACAGATCCACCTAATTAATGAAGCGTGATTAGTTAGGTCCTTGAACTGCAGGTCCTCTGGTAAAACCTCTTCTCCCGCATTGGGAAACAATGAGCAGCATACTAGTGACATCTCCCAAATTTCCTGGGACTAGTAGTCCAGGACAGCAGTACCTTAGATGATCTCATACTGCAGATATACCCTGCAGGAAGTGCACTGCTGTATTTCAGGAGGAAGACAAAAGGTAAACCTTTACAGTTTCTGCATAGGCACTTTAACATTTCTAGATATTCCATATAACATAGCAAATCTTCACTTTTTGAGTTCAGGTCCTCTTTAACTGCTTGCCGACCAGCCGCCGTCGTTTTACGGCAGCAGGTCGGCTCTCCTGGGCGAGAGCCCGTAGCTATATGTCGGCTCTTTTGCGGCCACTAGGAGACGGGGCCCGATCGCCGCCGGGCACCCGCGATTGCTCGTTACAGAGCGGGGACCGGGAGCTATGTGTGTAAACACACAGCTCCCGGTCCTGTCAGTGGGGGAAATGCTCATCTTCTGTTCATACAATGTATGAACGGAAGATCAGTGATTTCCCCTATTGAGTCCACCCCCCCCCCCCCCCATACAGTTGGAACACACTTAACCCCTTCCTTGCCCCCTAGTGTTAACCCCTTTACTGCCAATGGCATTTTTATAGTAATCCAATGCATTTTTATAGCCTTGATCGCTAAAAAAATGCCAATGGTCCCAAAAATGTGTCAAAAGTGTCCGAAGTGTCCGCCATAATGTCGCAGTACTGAAAAAAAGCGCTGATCGCCGCCATTACTAGTAAAAAAAAAATGCCATAAAACTACCCCCTATTTTGTAAACGCTATAACTTTTGCGCAAACCAATCAATAATCGCTTATTGCGATTTTTTTATTTTTTATTTTTATTTTTTTACGAAAAATATGTAGAAGAATACGTATCGGCCTAAACTGAGGAAAAAAAATGTTTTATATATTTTTGGGGGATATTTATTACAGCAAAAAGTAAAAAATATTGAATTTTTTTCAAAATAGTTGCTCTATTTTCTTTCTCGTACATCACGGGACACAGAGCGGCATATTCATTACTATGTGGGTTATATGGAGTACCTTCAGGTGTGGACACTGGCAATCTTCAAACAGGAAGTCCCCTCCCTATATAACCCCCTCCCCTAGAGGGAGTCCCTCAGTTTTTTCGCCAGTGTCTTAGGTGTTGGTCACGGAATAGCTTTGCTCCACATCCTTGGGATTAAGGGCGGGCTAACCGGATCTGTCCAAGGAGCCTCAGTGCCAAAGTGGACAGTACCCGGGCCCCAAACCGTGGGGTTTTGCCTATAATGTTACTCTTTGGAGGGCTGGACCCTGGGCCCAGGACTTGGAGTTTGCAAAACCATGAAGTTCCTGTTTGCCAGGGTGCTATATAGGTCCAGGACAGTGGGTACCTTCATAGGACCCCAGGGCCTGAAGGTCTACTACGCTACCCACGGAGATGGGAGAAGATTGGATCAGTTTGCTGGTCAAACATCCTGCAGCATGGAGCAGGTAAGGGGGAGCCTGCGGGACTTGGTTCGACAGCAGGCTCCCCGGGGTAACCTAAAAGGGGGGATAGCCTAAGTATGCTCTGCATGGGCAACCGTGATCACTATGTCTAAGAGAGACAGGATGACACCCTTTCTCCCCCCATCACTAGGCCCCCCTGTATAAATATGTGTTGCTAGCTAACCTGCTGTTTCTTCCTAGGGCTAGTAAGGATCCCTAGGGGCCTTGAGAGAGTCCTACCTGGCCGGGGGTTTGAATCTGCCGCCTGTTTCTGCGTGCCTGGATCTCCAGCAGCGCGGCTCCTCCATGTTCCTCCTGTTTTCCGGCATACGCGCGCGCGCGCGCGCGTGCGCGCGCACGTCTTATTGACATTTTTCGCGCCGTCCAGACAGGAGGGCGGGGGGGGGCGGGCCTGCGGCGTCATACAGGGGCGCGCCTTTGTGCTGTTATAGACAGCAGGCTTTGTCAGTACTCAGTCTGAGGCTGATCTTTCAAGGAGAGGACGCAGAGCGGCAGAACAGTGACTCCCGGTGGCGGAAGAGGGGTAGTACATGTGGACTTTGTTCCAATGCCTTTATTGTTAAGCCAAGAATCCCCCCTTATTTTGCAGCAGGTTGGAGGCTGGCAAACTTAAATTAGGGTCACTGTATGTTGTCAAAGAAAATATATAATATATAATATATAATTATTTAAAAAAAAAAAAAAAAAAACCAACATACGGGCCCATCAGTTTTTGGGACACTAGTGATCTATTCTCCCCTAAACTCTGAAATTTGTACTCCTGGCCACTACAGTCTGTTGTGTGGGCGGAGTCCCTCGATTTTGTATTATGGCTTCCAAGGGTTCGGGGTCAAAGGGTACAAAAAAGACCAAAAAAAAAAAAAAACAAAAGGGTTCCCTTTCTGATTCTGATATGCCGATTCTTTCCCCGCAGCTTATTAATTTAAGAAGCGCCTTGGATGAGCCATTAGGGGGATCTGGTGCGGAGGCTGGCCCAGATCAGCCCAGCCCTGTGTTTATCACAGAGGAGATGCTAGCCGTATCCCTAGGGGGGCTAGAAGAAAGAATAGCGGCATTGATCGCTAGAGCTATTCCTGGTAAGAAACGGGTTAGATCCCCATCACCAGGGGGTGTATCCTCAGATGCTGAGATTCTCTCTCCGGAGGAATTAGAATCACAGGAGGATCAACTGGACCTGAACCAAGAGGGTTCAGGGATGGAGGGGTCTACCTCTGAGGAACCATTTTCAGACTCCCAGACAGAGAGACTGTGGGTACAGTCTTTGGCGGACATGGTCCGCTCGGCATTTAGTTTGCCATTGCCAGAACCTCAGGTTCCTCCGGTATCCTCTCTGGGCTCTTTGAAAGCCCCGTTAAGCAACGCAGTTTTTCCGGTCAGATTCCATCCAGCAGCTTGGAGGAATTGATCTTTCGGGATTGGGTACGGCCGGACAGGATTTTTCTGCCACCGAAAAGATTTGCGGTCATTTATCCCATGGAGGAAAAAATTCTCCAAGAAGTGGAGGCTCCCAATAGTGGATGCAGCCATCTCATGTGTGAATAAATCACTAACTTGCCCGGTGGAAAACATACATATGTTTAAAGATCCGGTTGATAAAAGATTAGAGACACTTTTAAAAGCATCCTTTGCTACGGCAGGAGCAGTGGTGCAGCCAGCGGTAGCTGCAATTGGAGTTTGTCAGGCATTAAAAGACCAGACAAAAGAGATGTTAAAGGACATGCCTACCCAACAAGCAGAGGAGTTTGCTGACATTCCCAGAGCTCTGTGTTTCGCGGTAGATGCTATAAAAGATTCCATCCAGCAGGCTTCTCGTTTATCACTATGTTTGGTGCACATGAGAAGGCTCTTGTGGTTGAAGAACTGGGCGGCGGAGCCCCCATGCAAAAAGCTTCTGGCAGGATTTCCCTTCCATGGAGGACGACTCTTCGGAGAAGATCTGGATAAATATATTCAGACTATTTCAAATGGCAAGAGTACCCTTTTACCGGTCAAAAAGACATTCCGGGCTCCTACATTTAAGAGGCAGCTTTTTCCTGTCTCGGGGCCCTCTAATTCCAGGCAGTATCGACGGCCGCCTGCACGATCCAACGTTATCAGTAGATCGCAAGGACAGACCCCTGGGGGTAGGAAGCCGTGGTATCGCAAGCCGTCAAAGACAGCCCCTAAGTCTGCATTATGAAGGGGCGCCCCCACTCTCACGGGTGGGGGGAAGGATTCGTCTCTTCTCAGAAGTTTGGGAAGCCAAGATCCCCGACAATTGGGTCCGGGCATCTGTAACCACAGGTTACAGACTGGAGTTTCTAAAATATCCTCCGCCTCATTTTCAAGAATCAAGGCTACCAAGGGATCCAGCAAGGAAGGCCTCAATGCTGGCAGCTTTGGATCACCTGCTTTGCCAGGACGTAAGTATAGAAGTGCCAGCCCAAGAGCAAGGCCTAGGTTTCTATTCCAATCTCTTTATCATACCAAAGCCCAACGGCGATGTCAGGCCAATCTTGGACCTAAAGAGGTTAAACGGTTATCTAAGGGTGCGTTCCTTCCGGATGGAATCCATCCGGTCAGCAGCCGCCGCGCTTCAGAAAGACGATTTTCTGGCCTCCATAGACATAAAAGATGCTTACCTTCATGTACCAATCTTTCAGGCGCATCAAGGGTTTCTACGCTTCGCGGTGGGGCAGCGACACTTCCAATTCAGGGCGCTCCCTTTCGGGCTGGCCACGGCCCCCCGGGTATTCACGAAGATTCTAGCCCCAGTTCTGGCCAATTTAAGGATCCAAGGAGTCACAGTCCTAGCATACTTGGACGACCTTTTAATCATAGATCACTCACGGACGGGTCTGCAAAAGGCAGTAAACCTCACGGTTCGGTACCTCGAAGAATTCGGCTGGGTCCTAAACCAGGGAAAGTCAGCATTCCAGCCTACAAAGCAGTTGGAATACCTCGGCATGAGGTTAGACACAGAACATCAAAAGGTGTTCCTGCCCCTTGTAAAGATCAAGGCGATCAAGGGGTTGGTTCAGTTGGTTATAAACAAGAAAAGACCAACTATTCGCCTGTGTATGCGATTACTAGGCAAGCTAGTGGCCACATTCGAGGCAGTACCATACGCTCAGATCCACACTCGCGTCCTACAGGCAGCCATTCTAGCAGCCTGGGGCAAGAGGGCATATGCCTTAGAGTCCCCTTTGACGCTATCATCAAGGGTCCGACAAAGCCTGACCTGGTGGTTGAACCCTCAGAACCTTCTAAAGGGAAGATCCTTCAGCCCTGTTGTCTGGAAGGTAGTTACCACAGACGCCAGCCTGGCAGGCTGGGGGGCGGTCTTCGAGGGGTTCTCCCGCCAGGGAACTTGGGTGAAAGCAGAGAGGCAGCTCCCCATCAATATCTTGGAAATCAGAGCTGCTCGCCTAGCCCTGTTGGCGTGGACCTCCAGATTAAAGGGGTTCCCGGTGAGAATCCAGTCAGACAATGCCACGGCGGTGGCATACATAAACCACCAAGGGGGAACCAGGAGCCAGGCCGCTCAAAGGGAAGTGAACTTGATTTTTCAGTGGGCAGAGGTTCATGTACCCTGCATTTCGGCGATATTCATTCCCGGAGTGGACAACCTGCAGGCAGACTTCTTAAGTCGCCAGAGTCTGTCGCCAGGGGAGTGGTCTCTGCATCCCCAGGTCTTTCAGACAATCTGCCAGAGGTGGGGAACGCCAGACGTAGATATAATGGCATCCAGGTTCAACAAGAAACTAGACAGGTTCGTGTCGCGAGCGAGGGATCCTATGGCCTGCGGAACCGATGCGTTGGTTTGCCCTTGGCATCAATTCAAACTTCTATATGCATTCCCTCCACTACAGTTACTCCCCCGCCTGTTGCGCAAGATCAGAGTGGAGCACAAGCCAGTCATTCTAATAGCTCCAGCTTGGCCCCGGAGGGCTTGGTACTCACTAGTCCTGAATATGGCAGTGGGAGACCCTTGGACTCTTCCTCTACAACCAGACCTACTCTCACAAGGTCCGATCCTCCACCCTACATTACAGCGTCTAAATTTGACGGCCTGGAGGCTGAATCCCTGATTCTCAGGGGTAGGGGTCTGTCTAGGCAGGTAATCCCTACCCTGATTAAGGCTAGAAAGCCGGTCTCCAGGGTAATTTATTACAGGGTGTGGAGGAACTATATAGGCTGGTGTGAATCCAAAAGATGGAATTGCCGCAAATATACTATTGATAGGGTGTTAAGTTTTCTCCAGCTAGGAGTGGATAAAGGCCTGGCACTAAGCACAATCAAAGGACAGATCTCAGCTCTGTCAGTGTGGTTTCAGAGGCCGCTGGCCACCCACTCGCTGGTAAAGACCTTCTTACAGGGGGTCTTGCGTATTAATCCTCCTGTCAAGTCACCAGTTTGTCCTTGGGACCTAAATCTTGTCCTGTCCACTCTACAGAAACAGCCTTTTGAGCCTTTGGCTGAGACTCCTTTACTCTTACTGACAAGAAAATTGGTTTTCTTGGTCGCCATAGTTTCGGCCAGGAGAGTGTCAGAATTAGCAGCCTTATCATGTAAGGAACCATATCTTGTTCTGCATAAGGACAGGGCAGTTCTCCGGCCCCATCCTTCCTTTCTACCAAAGGTTATATCCAAATTTCACTTAAACCAGGATTTGGTACTTCCATCCTTCTTTCCAAAACCTACATCTAGAAAGGAGGGGTTGCTGCATACCTTGGATATTGTCCGGGCCATGAAGGCCTATCTTAAAGCTACGGAAAAGATCCGGAAAACAGAGGTGTTATTCGTTCTACCAGATGGCCCCAAGAAGGGGCAGGCAGCTGCAAAATCCACCATCTCAAGATGGATTAGACAATTAATCATTCAAGCCTACGGATTGAAGAGGTTGCCCCTTCCGTTGTCGGTAAAGGCCCATTCTACCAGGGCCATGGGCGCCTCTTGGGCAGCACACCATCAGATCTCTATGGCTCAGATATGCAAAGCGGCAACGTGGTCATCAGTCCACACGTTTACAAGGTTTTATCAAATAGACGTGAGAAGGAATGCGGATTCTGCCTTTGGACAGGCAGTACTACAGGCTGCAGTTTGAAATCCTCGGGATCAGAAACACCCTTGGTTATATAAAAAAAAGAAAAAAAAAAAAAAAAAGAAAAGGGTTCTTCTTTCTTGACTAATTTGGAATTATTATTATGATTTGAGTTTATCTCTAAATTGTATCCTTCTTTGGAAGATGTCTCCCTCCCCTCATTAAAGCATTGCTTTCGGACATCCCACATAGTAATGAATATGCCGCTCTGTGTCCCGTGATGTACGAGAAAGAAAAAGGGATTTTTAAATACAGCTTACCTGTAAAATCCTTTTCTTGGAGTACATCACGGGACACAGAGCTCCCACCCCTCTTTTGGGTGACCATTTTGGGAGGCATACTGCTTGCTACAAAACTGAGGGACTCCCTCTAGGGGAGGGGGTTATATAGGGAGGGGACTTCCTGTTTGAAGATTGCCAGTGTCCACACCTGAAGGTACTCCATATAACCCACATAGTAATGAATATGCCGCTCTGTGTCCCGTGATGTACTCCAAGAAAAGGATTTTACAGGTAAGCTGTATTTAAAAATCCCTTTTTTTGTTTATAGCGCAAAAAATAAAAACCGCAGAGATGATCAAATACCACCAAAAGAAAGCTCTATTTGTGGGGAAAAAAGGACGCTAATTTTGTTTGGGAGCCACGCCGCACGACCGCGCAATTGTCAGTTAAAGCGACGCAGTGCCGAATCGCAAAAAGTGCTCTGGTCATTGGGCAGCAATATGGTCCGGGGGTTAAGTGGTTAACTGAATCGCATCTTTCTGAGCCAATATGTCTGAGTCATTTGCTCTTCTGCCCCCTGCAGAAACATAGTTTGGACATCTGAGAACCCATGTGCTCCTGTTAATTGTTCTGCAAGTAAGGGGAAAGCCCCATCGGAAGCTAGCGAGTCATTAATTAGGTTTGTGTCAGTAGCCTTGGCAAAGTGCAAATACCGCAACACACAAGTCATAGAACCAATTCAGTCGCTTGCCAAACACAAACCATTTGCTGTTCCACAGCTTGTTTTTCTGCCCAGGGAAAAGCTTGCCTTTCCTTTTCTAGGGTAGCAGTACTCCCTTCATGCTGTATAATGGATGAAGCCCAGTATTCAGTATTTATGATCCAGTATTTATCTGGGACTAACTTCCAAAGTTATCTGCCAAATCCTTTATCCCCCTGAAATGGAGAGACCCTTCACCCCCTATATCCCTGTGGCTACCTGGAATAAAAAAATAAGAACCTCATTCTCGCTTATCAAAACGAGAGCACAATGCTTATACCGCGTACACACGATCACATGATGGCTCAAACTTGTGTTGCATACACATGGTCACACAAAAGTTGTCTGAGATTCCGACCGTCAAGAACGTGGTGACGTACAACACGTACGACGAGCCGGGACATGGTGACGTACAACGCGTACGATGAGCCGGGATAAATAAAGTTCAATAGGCAGTGCGGCTCTTCTGTTTGATTCCAAGCATGCATGTTTTCTTTTGTGCATCAGCATTTCTGACGAGAACTTTTTTTGTCGAAAAATCCGATTGTGTGTACGCATTACTGTACAATTTTTTTTTTGGGGGGGGGGGGGTTCTGAATTGACTTCAGGTTCTCAGAGGAGGGCAAAGCGCCTTGGCACCCGCCTGAAGGATACCCGGCCCCTCTTTTTACCCCATCCGCCCCTACCCGTTCTTCTCTTCCCTAATTGGGGCCTTTCACTTCTGAAAAACGCACAGTGTCATGTGGAGTCCCTCAAGGATCCCCTCTATCACCGGTGCTGTTCAATATCTATCTCCGCCCACTTTTTGAAATCATCAGCAACCAGAAGTTACTCTACCACTCCTACGCGGATGACACGCAACTGTATTTTCGCATCTGCAACAAAAAGGATCATCTCGGAGTAGAGAAATGCCTTATTTTGATAGAAAATTGAATGACAAAGAGTTATCTTAAACTCAACGGTTCGAAAACAGAACTTCTCCTGTTTCATGCCAATCGTAAGAATCATCACAAAACAACATGGATACCCCCACCCATTCTGGGCAAAATCATCACCCCTAGCTCCAAAGTCAAAAGTCTCGGGGTCATCTTCGACTCCTACATGACAATGGATGCACAAATAGGGTCAGTAGTCAGCAGATCTCACCATCTGCTGCGCCTACTACGCCGTCTCATTCCCTTTATCCCAAAAGAAGACATGGCAGTCGTAGTGGGAACAATTATCAATTCCAGACTTGACTATGCAAATGCCCTCTATCTTGGACTCCCTAAGTACCAAATCACTCGTCTGCAAGTCGTTTAAAATGCGGCCGCTCGACTTGTGACTGGGAAAAAAACCCTGGGAATCAATCTCACGTTCGCTGAGAAGCCTTCATTGGTTGCCAGTAAAAGACAGAATCACTTTCAAAGCCCCCTGTCTTACACATAAGTGTATTCAAGGAAATGGCCCCCAATATCTATGCGACAAACGAAAAGCTCACAACCCCAATCGCGTTCTGCGATCCACCAACCAAAATCTACTTCAGATAATCAAATCTAGATACAAATCCAAAGAAGAAAGAAGATTTGTAGTCCAAGCATCAAGACTATGGAACGCTCTACCAGCCAGCATTCGGCTGGAGGAGAACCATTTGGTCTTCAGGAGAAAGATCAAAACCCATCTCTTCTGTGAAATGGACACCAAGCGCCCAGAGGCGATTCAGTTCGCATGTGCAGCGCTATATAAGTTTCTCACTCGCTCACTGCCATCCCTCTTCCCTTTCCCCCTATTGACACCTCCTCTACTCCTCACACCTTCCATGATTCCCCCCCCCCCCCCCCCCCCCACCTACCATGCCTTCCCTAATGTCCAAGAACACCCTTCTCTACCCCTCCCATTCCACCCCATCTTATGCCTCTCCCATAAAAACCCCCTCATCTCGAAAAAAATTACCCACAATCTTGTTCTCCTTTTCCTGTAAATTCAGAGCCACAAAACTTCATGGCAACTTTTTGGATGAACAACAAGATACCAGAATTGGTCTACATCATTTTATTGTTTTGTAATTCTTGTCAAGTATGTTGAATTTTTTTCTGTATTTTATCTTTGGACAAAATGCTTTACACAGTGTCACTGGTAATGTACTTTTTTTCTGAACCTTAATAAATTAAAGGATTTACTTTTTATCTATACAATTAACCTGTGCGTTACCCATTATTTGTGTGTTACGAAGACTTATCCTACATCCAATCTTATGCCGTGTACACACGATCGGTCAATCCGATGAGAACGGTCTGATGGACAGTTTTCATCAGACTAAACCGATCGCGTGTGGGCCCCATCGGTTAAAAAATGTGAAACTTGTTTTAAAATTAACCGATGGACACCTAACCGATAAAAAAAAAACGATCGTTTGTAGGCACGTCCTTCGGTTAAAAATCCATGCATGCTCAGAATCAAGTTGACGCATGCTTGGAAGCATTGAACTTTTTTTTCAGCATGTCGTCGTGTTTTATGTCACGGCGTTCTAACACGATCGTTTTTTTAAACGATGGTGTGTAGGCACGACTGACCATCAGTCAGCTTCATCGGTTAACTGATGGAAAAATCAATCAGACCGTTCTCATCGGATTGACCGATCGTGTGTACAGGGCATTAGTCTTAACTCGTCACATTTTCTTGCTGCTAATAATGTAAAGCATGACCCAACTTTGCCCCGTAATTGGGACTGGGGTCACCATACAAGGCACGTTTTTAGCAGCTGCATGAAAACTGTGCATTGGAACACTGCTGGATTATAAAAACAGATTTTCATCCTAAAAATGCAAGGCATTATAATAATGCAGATTTGTATGGATGTTTAATATTTATTTATTTAGGGCCAGATTCTCAGAGGCGCTACGACAGGGTATTTCAGATACCCCATCGTATCGCTGTTTTTTTCCCCGGGTATCTATGCCAGTGATACCTAGAATCACTTAGGCATAGATACGCGTGAAGATCCGACAAGTGTAATACAATTACACTTGCGGATCGTAGATGTAATGATAACTCCGGCCACTAGGTGGCCTTTACGTTGTTTTCTCATTTGCCTATGCAAATGAGGCTACTACTCCGATTCCCGAATGCTTTTACGCCGCCCCGTCGCCGCTTACGTCGTTTTCGTACGCGTAAGGTTACCCCTGCTAATATGTGGGGTAACCTTACGCAGTACCGTCGGATGCCATGTTAAGTATGGCGTCGGGTCAGCGTTGGCTTTTTTCGTCGGTTACGTAGTTTTACTAAGTCGTTCGCGAATAGGGCATTGTGTAAGTGACGATCACGTCGTTTTGACGTCGGTTTCAACTACGCTTTCCGACGTGAGCTGGAGCATGCGCACTGGGCTTTTTCCTCGGCCAGCGCATGCGCAGTTCGAATTACGCGGCCTTACGCTGGGCCATTTACACTATGCCTCCGCAAACTACGGAGCAAGTGCTTGGAGAATACGGCACTTGCTCTGTTAAGCTGCGGCGGCGTAGTGTAAATGGCTTGCGCTACGCCAGGGCAAATGTATGAGAATCTGGCCCTTAGTCTGTTAAGAGATTGTGCCACAGTAGAACTCTAGGCACAGTAAGAAATGCACAGTTACATTCACACATGGTAACATCAATGCCAAGGCATTGGCAATGCTGTTCAGACAGTGTTTTTTATTTTTTTATTTGAATCCCTGATACACTGCATAACCAGCATTGGGTTCACCGTTTCAGGTGTGGATCGGGTCCAAATTTTTGCCTAAATTCGTACCTGAACAGGACCCAAATACGCACAGGACCCTCTTGGAATGCGAAAATTGCGAGCTGGACTTTTTATTGCTTATGAGATCTGTCTTTGTGGATATCACATAGACGGAAGATTCTTGTCCAGTCAATCCAAGAAAAACAATGCATATCTCCATATTAAAAAAAAAGGGGGCTAGATTCAGGAAAGAGATACGACGGCGTATCTCCAGATACACCGTCATATCTCTGCGCCTGAGCCCTCCTATCTATGCGACTGATTCATAGAATCAGTTACGCAAAGATTTCTATTAGATCCGACTGGCGTAGGTCTCTTAAGCCATTGTATCTAACTTGCATATTTACGCTGGACGCTAGGTGGCGTTCCCGTCTAAAATATGCAAATGAGCCTAATACGCCGATTCCCGAACGTACGCCCGGCCGGCGCATTTTTTTACGTCGTTTGCGTAAGCGTAGGTCCGGCGAAAATGTTACCTCTGCTGTATAAGGCGCAGCCAATGTTAAGTATGGACGGCGTGCCGGCATATTTTTTCCCGTCATTTACGTAAAATGTTCGCGAATAGGGCTTTGCGTAAGTGGCGTTCGCATCGTTTTTTGTGATTTGGAGCATGCGCACTGGGATAAATTCACGGCCGGCGCATGCGCAGTACGTTCGGCGTGGGATCGCACGTAATTTAAATAATACACGCCCCCTACCCACCCACTTTGACTTATGGCGAGCCATTTACGCTACGCAGCCGCAACTTTACAGGCAAGTGCTTTGTGAATACAGCACTTGCCCGTAAAAGTTGCGACGGCGTAGTGTAAACATCATACGCTACGCCAGAGTGGAGATACGCAGCTCCTACCTGAATCTGGCCCAAAGTGTTTTATTTATTTATATATATGCAATTATATACATCAACTTTTTAAAACTATTTTTGTTTTTATTATTATTAATAATATTTTCTATTTTCTTTTCTTTTTTACAGCCTGAGACAGTGTCCACTCTGAAACGTACAATGGAAGCTCTCTTTGAAAGAGGAGCCATCATTCGAAACCTAGAGAGCCTTGGGGAGAAGAACCTTCCTTACAAGATATCCAAGCACAACCAACGTCACACTCAAGGAGGGTATGACGCCTTTTTTTTTTTTCCATCATACTTTAGTGAAAGAAAACATAACCTGTTTACAGCCAAGACTCTTGTCCTGAAGATGCAGAAGGGAACAGGATGTCCTCCATGGAAAGATTTCCACTCACCCGCTAATGTAGTGACTTCTTTCAGATGATGGATGGTCACCAGGACAATTATAGAGAGTGACTTTCTTTCTCGTACATCACGGGACACAGAGCGGCATATTCATTACTATATGGGTTATATGGAGTACCTTCAGGTGTGGACACTGGCAATCTCAAACAGGAAGTCCCCTCCCTATATAACCCCCTCCCCTAGAGGGAGTCCCTCAGTTTTTTCGCCAGTGTCTTAGGTGTTGGTCACGGAATAGCTTTGCTCCACATCCTTGGGATTAAGGGCGGGCTAACCGGATCTGTCCAAGGAGCCTCAGTGCCAAAGTGGACAGTACCCGGGCCCCAAACCGTGGGGTTTTGCCTATAATGCTCCTCTTTGGAGGGCTGGACCCTGGGCCCAGGACTTGGAGTTTGTAAAAACCATAAGTGCCTGTTTGCCAGGGTGCTATATAGGTCCAGGACAGTGGGTACCTTCATAGGACCCCAGGGCCTGAAGGTCTACTACGCTACCCACGGAGATGGGAGAAGATTGGATCGTTTTGCTGGACAAACATCCTGCAGCATGGAGCAGGTAAGGGGGAGCCTGCGGGACTTGGTTCGACAGCAGGCTCTCCGGGGTAACCTAAAAGGGGGGATAGCCTAAGTATGCTCTGCATTGGCAACCTTGCTCACTATGTCTAAGAAAGACAGGATGACCTCTTTTTTCCCCCATCACTAGGTTCCCCTGTCTAAGAATGTGTTGCTAGCTAACCTGCTGCTTTCTTCCTAGGACTAGTAAGGATCCCTATGGGGCCTTTTGGAGAGTCCTACCTGGCCGGGGGTTTGAATCTGCCGCCTGATACTGCAGTCCTGGGTCTCCAGCAGCGCGGCTCCTCCATGTTCCTCCTGTTCCGGCATACGCGCGCGCGCACGTCTTATAGACGTTTTTTCGCGCCGTTCAGAGAGGAGGGCGGGGGGGGGGCGTGCCTGCGGCGTCATACAGGGGCGCGCCTTGTGCTGTTATAGATCAGCAGGCATTGTCAGTGCTCAGTCTGAGGCTGATTTCAGAAGGAGAGGACGCAGAGCGGCAGAACAGTGACTCCCGGTGGCGGAAGAGGGGTAGTACATACTGGACTTTGTCCAATGCCTTTTTTGTTAAGCCAAAAAATTCCCCTTTTTGCAGCAGGTTGGAGGCTGGCAAACTAAGTTTGGGGTCACTGTATGTTTTAAAAAAAAAAAAAAATATATATATATATATAATATATATAAAAAAAAAAAAGAAAAACATACGGGGCCCCATCAGTTTTTGGGCATTAGTGATCTATTGTCCCCTAAGCTCTGGTTTTGTACTCCTGGCCACTACAGTCTGTTGTTGGCGGAGTCCCTCGATTTTGTATTATGGCTTCCAAAGGTTCGGGGTCAAAGGGTACAAAAAAGACCAAAAAACAAAGGGGTTCCCCCTCTGATTCTGATGATATGCCGATACTTTCCCCGCAACTTATTAACATAAAGGGCGCCTTGGATGAGCCATTAGGGGGATCTGGTGCGGAGGCTGGCCCAGATCAGCCCAGCCCTGTGTTTATCACAGAGGAGATGCTAGCCGTATCCCTAGGGGGGCTAGAAGAGAGAATAGCAGCATTGATCGCTAGAGCTATTCCTGGTAAGAAACGGGTTAGATCCCCATCACCAAGAGGTGTATCCTCAGATGCTGAGATTCTCTCTCCAGAGGAATTGGAATCACAGGAGGATCAACTAGACCTGAACCAAGAGGGTTCAGGGATTGAGGGATCTGCCTCTGAGGAACCATTTTCAGACTCCCAGACAGAAAGACTGTGGGTACAGTCTTTGACGGACATGGTCCGCTCGGCATTTAGTTTACCATTGCCAGAGCCTCAGGTTCCTCCGGTATCCTCTCTGGGCTCTTTGAAAGCTCCGTTAAGCAACGCAGTTTTTCCGGTCCATCCTCTCTTGGAGGAATTGATCTTTCGGGATTGGGTACGGCCGGACAGGATTTTTCTGCCACCGAAAAGATTTGCGGTCATTTACCCCATGGAGGAAAAATTCTCCAAGAGGTGGAGGCTCCCAGTAGTGGATGCAGCCATCTCATGTGTGAATAAATCACTAACTTGCCCGGTGGAAAACATACATATGTTTAAAGATCCGGTTGATAAACGGTTAGAGACACTTTTAAAAGCATCCTTTGCTACGGCAGGAGCAGTGGTACAGCCAGCTGTGGCTGCAATTGGAGTTTGTCAGGCTTTAAAAGACCAGACAAAAGAAATGTTAAAGGACATGCCTACCCAACAAGCAGAAGAGTTTTCTGACATTCCCAGAGCTCTGTGTTTTGCTGTAGATGCTATAAAAGATTCCATCCAGCAGGCCTCTCGTTTATCACTATTTTTGGTGCACATGAGAAGGCTCTTATGGTTGAAGAACTGGGCGGCGGAGCCCCCATGCAAAAAGCTTCTGGCAGGGTTTCCCTTCCATGGAGGACGACTCTTCGGAGAGGATCTGGATAAATATATTCAGACTATTTCAAGTGGCAAGAGTACCCTTTTACCGGTCAAAAAGACATTCCGGGGTCCTACATTTAAAAGGCAGCTCTTTCCTGTCTCGGGGCCCTCAAATTCCAGGCAGTATCGACGGCCGCCTGCACGATCCAACGTTAACAGTAGATCGCAGGGACAGGCCCCTGGGGGTAAGAGGCCATGGTATCGCAAGCCGACAAAGACAGCCCCTAAGTCTGCCTTATGAAGGGGCGCCCCCACTCTCGCGGGTGGGGGGAAGGCTTCGTTTCTTCTCAGAAGTTTGGGAAGCCAAGATCCCCGACAAATGGGTCCGGGCGTCTGTAACCACAGGCTACAGACTGGAGTTTCTAAGGTGTCCTCCGCCTCATTTTCAAGAATCAAGGCTACCAAAGGATCCAGCAAGGAAGGCCTCATTGCTGGCAGCTTTGGATCACCTGCTTTGCCAGGACGTAATAATAGAGGTGCCAGCCCAAGAGCAAGGGCTAGGTTTCTATTCCAATCTCTTTGTCATACCAAAGCCCAACGGCGATGTCAGGCCAATCTTGGACCTAAAGAGGTTAAACGGTTACCTAAGGGTTCGTTCCTTCCGGATGGAATCCATCCGGTCAGCAGTCGCCGCGCTTCAGAGGGACGATTTTCTGGCCTCCATAGACATAAAGGATGCTTACCTTCATGTACCAATCTTTCAGTCGCATCAAAGATTTTTACGCTTCGCGGTGGGGCAGCGACACTTCCAATTCAGGGCGCTCCCCTTCGGGCTGGCCACGGCCCCCCGGGTATTCACGAAGATCCTAGCCCCAGTTCTGGCCAATTTAAGGATCCAAGGGGTCACAGTCCTAGCATACTTGGACGACCTTTTAATCATAGATCACTCACGGCCGGGTCTGCAACAGGCAGTAAACCTCACGGTTCGGTACCTCGAAGGATTCGGCTGGGTCCTAAACCGGGGAAAGTCAGCGTTCCAGCCTACAAAGCAGTTGGAATACCTCGGCATGAGGTTAGACACAGAACAGCAAAGGGTGTTCCTGCCCCTTGTAAAGATCGAGGCTATCAAGGGGTTGGTTCAGTTGGTTCTAAACAAGAAAAAAAAAACTATTCGCCCGTGTATGCGAGTACTAGGCAAGCTAGTGGCCACGTTCGAGGCAGTACCATACGCTCAGATCCACACTCGCGTCCTACAGGCAGCCATTCTAGCAGCCTGGGGCAAGAGGGCACATGCCTTAGAGTCCCCTTTGACGCTATCATCAAGGGTCCGACAAAGCCTGGCCTGGTGGTTGAACCCCCAGAATCTTCTAAAGGGAAAATCCTTCAGCCCTGTTGTCTGGAAGGTAGTTACCACAGACGCCAGCCTGGCAGGCTGGGGGGCGGTCTTCGAGGGGTTCTCTCGCCAGGGAACTTGGGTGAAAGCAGAGAGGCAGCTCCCCATCAATATCTTGGAGATCAGAGCTGCTCGCCTAGCCCTTCTGGCATGGACCTCCAGATTAAAGGGGTTCCCGGTGAGAATCCAGTCAGACAATGCCACGGCGGTGGCATACATAAACCACCAAGGGGGAACCTGGAGTCAGGCCGCTCAGAGGGAGGTGAGCTTGATTTTTCAGTGGTTCATGTACCCTGCATTTCGGCGATATTCATTCCCGGAGTGGACAACCTGCAGGCAGACTTCTTAAGTCGCCAAAGTCTGTTGCCAGGGGAGTGGTCTCTGCATCCCCAGGTTTTTCAGACAATCTGCCAGAGGTGGGGAATGCCGGACGTAGATATAATGGCATCCAGGTTCAACAAGAAACTAGACAGGTTCGTGTCTCGAGCGAGGGATCCTATGGCCTGCGGAACTGATGCGTTGGTTTGCCCTTGGCATCAATTCAAACTTCTATATGCATTCCCTCCGCTACAGTTACTCCCTCGCCTGTTGCGCAGGATCAGAGTGGAGCGCAAGCCAGTCATTCTAGTGGCTCCGGCTTGGCCTCGGAGGACTTGGTACTCACTAGTCCTGAAGATGGCAGTGGGAGACCCTTGGACTCTTCCTCTACAACCAGACCTACTCTCACAAGGCCCGATCCTCCACCCTACATTACAGCGTCTAAATTTGACGGCCTGGAGGCTGAATCCCTGATTCTCAGGGGTAGAGGTCTGTCTAGGCAGGTAATTCCTACCCTGATTAGGGCTAGAAAGCCGGTCTCCAGGGTGATTTATTACAGGGTGTGGAGGAACTACGTAGGCTGGTGTGAATCCAAAAGATGGAATTCCCGCAAATATACTATTGATAGGGTGTTAAGGTTTCTCCAGCTAGGAGTGGATAAAGGCCTGGCACTAAGCACAATCAAGGGACAGATCTCAGCTCTGTCAGTGTGGTTTCAGAGGCCGCTGGCCACCCACTCGCTGGTAAAGACCTTCATACAGGGGGTCTTGCGTATTAATCCTCCTGTCAAGTCACCAATTTGTCCTTGGGACTTAAATCTTGTCCTGTCCACTCTACAGAAACAACCCTTTGAGCCGTTGGCTGAGATTCCTTTAGTCTTACTGACAAGAAAGTTGGTTTTCTTGGTCGCCATAGTTTCGGCCAGGAGAGTGTCAGAATTAGCAGCCTTATCGTGTAAGGAACCATATCTCGTTCTGCATAAGGACAGGGCAGTTCTCCGGCCCCATCCTTCCTTTCTACCAAAGGTTATATCCAAATTTCACTTGAACCAGGATTTGGTACTTCCATCCTTCTTTCCAAAACCCACATCTAGAAAGGAGGGGTTGCTGCATACCTTGGATATTGTCCGGGCCATGAAGGCCTATCTTAAAGCTACAGAAAAGATCCGGAAGACAGATGTATTATTCGTTCTACCAGATGGCCCCAAGAAGGGGCAGGCAGCTGCAAAATCCACCATCTCGAGATGGATTAGACAATTAATCATTCAAGCCTACGGTTTGAAGAGGTTGCCTCCTCCTTTGTCGGTAAAGGCCCATTCTACCAGGGCCATGGGCGCCTCCTGGGCAGCACACCATCAGATCTCTATGGCTCAGATATGCAAGGCGGCGACGTGGTCATCAGTCCACACGTTTACAAAGTTTTATCAACTAGACGTGAGAAGGAATGCGGATTCTGCCTTTGGACAGGCAGTACTACAGGCTGCAGTTTAAGATCCTCGGGATCAGAGGCACCCTTGGTTGTAAAAAAGAAAAAAAAAAAGTTTTTTCTTGACTAAGTTGGAATTATTATTATTATTTGAGTATACCTCTAAATTGAATCCTTCTTTGGAAGATGTCTCCCTCCCCTCATTAAAGCATTGCTTTCGGACATCCCATATAGTAATGAATATGCCGCTCTGTGTCCCGTGATGTACGAGAAAGAAAAAGGGATTTTTAAATACAGCTTACCTGTAAAATCCTTTTCTTGGAGTACATCACGGGACACAGAGCTCCCACCCCTCTTTTGGGGAAACATTTTGGGAGGCATACTGCTTGCTACAAAACTGAGGGACTCCCTCTAGGGGAGGGGGTTATATAGGGAGGGGACTTCCTGTTTGAGATTGCCAGTGTCCACACCTGAAGGTACTCCATATAACCCATATAGTAATGAATATGCCGCTCTGTGTCCCGTGATGTACTCCAAGAAAAGGATTTTACAGGTAAGCTGTATTTAAAAATCCCTTTTTATCTAGTAAGGATACTACAGGTGTCAAAAAATTGAGGGTCTTTATTGCTTCCCTTCTCTATCCAAAACTAAAGAAAAAATGGCTATACATATACCTAATAGGGTGCTTCACTCCCAACCTTTAGAAATAAGAAGGGCTTTCTTTTAGCAAGTATGTACTTGTAAAAGCCACACACTACTACACCCCTGCTAAGCAAACCATGAACATTTTCATATGTGGAGAATGATTGGTTAGGCTAATTTCTTTTTACTTTTTGTGTTGGCACCTTCTTGCTGGTAGGTTAATTGGCTCCTGTCTAAAATTCACCCTATGATATTCTACTGAGAGCACCCAAGATGACTACCCCTCAGTGGCGTATCTAGGGTATGGCAGCCATGGCAAGTATGAAGGGGGCGCTGTTGAGTGGCTGGGCAGCAAGGCACTTACCAGGGTCTGAGGGTCTCTTCTTCCCTTCTCCCAAGCATAGGCAGGATCTCCTTTTCAGCACATTTGCTAACAGACTATGGCAGCGCTATCCCTGCTGCATTTAGCCACAGCCCTCCCCTGTTCTTCCAGGCTCTCCCATTCCATCTGGTTGGATTGGCAGCGCACAAAGAAGGAACATCAATTTCTCCCTCTCCTCTGTGAAAACTCAGGCCTTAAGTGATGAAAATTTCATCACTTCCAGTATTGGTTCTGCATTTACCTGGCCTTGGAGGGCAGAGGAGGGATCAGGGGTCTAATAAACCCCAGATTTCTCCATAAAGAGGATATGTCACTACCCAAGGTATCACAAGGGATGATAAATATCATTAGTTTTGTTAGCTGTTTTTTTTGTGTTTGTTTGTTAAGGTTATCTAAAAGATGGGGTTTCAAATGTTTCAACAGGGGAGCAGTTTCAGTGCTTGCCATAGCCAATATTTTCACTAGCTACGCCTCTGCTACCCCTGAATGCAGCTGTCTTGGGTATGCTCAAGTAAGCACTTGTTAGGTTAGGGTTTTGAAATATATAATGCAACAATATATCGCCTATATTACTTCCCTTGTTTATATAGGTTTAGAAAAACCTCTAAAAGCCTCTAAAAACTATTGAGGATGTTGGCGAAACTCGATTTTGGTTTGAATAAGAGCAGTTGTTCCTTTAAGACGGGGGGGGGGGGGGCTATGCATGATAGCTGCATACAGGGGTAGGCATCCTGGGTGGACTCGGGTAGAATATCATAGGGCCACCTATGACTGGGAATCAAACCAAGGGCCTTATTGCTGCCAGGGAGAAGTGCCAACCACTAAGCCACTGTACTGTTCTTATCAGAGTGATCATATGATTGGTCTGCAGCGTAAAGAACCCCTTGACTGACGGTAACCTGCAGTAAAGGATTGTAAAGTCTCATGCTTTTTCACTTATTGAATTCAATGCTTTAAGGTGAAAAACCTTCTGGGCTACAGACCCACACGGGTGCCCCCATGGAAAACGGCTTTGTTGGGGCACCCAATGAAAATGAGGAGCCAGGAGTGCCACCAGGGCACCCCAGAAGAGGAGGATCAGGGCCACTTCTTGCAAAACCCTTGCACAGAGCAGAGAAGTATAAAATGTTTGATATTTAAAAAAAAAAAAAAGTTTACAATCACTTTAAGCAACATGGAAGCTCTCATATATCATTAAATGTCTAACTTTTTAATGAGGAGCACACTACATTCCATTTTCTGAAATGGATTAAAAAATCACTCTATGGCCGACCTTTTAATAGACTCCTAACATTAAAACCAATATTAGCTTGTTGGACATCTCAAAGCCATAAAATATATAATTGTGGAGGTATGTTTGTGAGTTAAAGGGTAAGTTCACCTTTTAATTCTCTTGCTATGGGTGTAGGCCATATATGTACAGTGGATATAAAAAGTCTACACACCCCTGTTAAAATGTCAGGTTTTTGTGATGTAAAAAGAGACAAAAATTAAATCATTTCAGAACTTTTCCCCCTATAATGTGACCTATAAACTGTACAACTCAATTGAACAACAAACTGAAATTTTTTAGGTGGATGGAAGTAAAACTAAAAAACTAAAATGAATATGGTTGCATAAGTGTGCACACCCTTAAATACTTTGAAGCACCTTTTGATTTTATTCCAGCACTCGGTCTTTTTGGGTATGAGTTTATCAGCATGGCACATCTTGACTTGGCAATATTTGCTTACTCTTCTTTGCAAAAATTCTCTAAATCTCTCAGATTGTGAGGGCATCTCCTGTGCATACCCCTCTTCACATCACCCCACAGATTTTCAATGGGATTCAGGTCTCGGCTCTGGCTGGGCCATTCCAAAACTTTAGTCTTCTGGTGAAGCCATTCCTTTGTTGATTTGGATCTATGCTTTGGGCTTTTGTCATGCTAAAAAAAAAAGTTCCTCTTCATGTTCAGCTTTCTAGCAGAAGCCTGAAGGTTTTGTGCCAATATTGACTGGTGTTTGGAACTGTTAATAATTCCCTTTATCTTGACCAAGGCCCCTGTTCCAGCTAAAGAAAAACATCTCTAACGCATGATGCTGCCACCACCATGCTTCACGGTGGGCATGGTGTTCTTTTGGTGATGTGCAGTGTTTTTGCACCAAACATTTGCTATTATGGGCAAAAAGTGCAACCTTGGTTTCATCAGGCGAGAACACATTTTCCAACATGCTTTTGGGAGAATTCAGATGTGTTTTTGCAAAATTTAGCCAGGCTTGGATGTTTTTCTTCATAAGAAAAGGCTTACATCGTACCACCCTACCCACATGTGCCACACAGCCAGTACGTGCCAGATATTCCTGCAGCTCCTTTAATGTTGTTTTAGACCTTTTGGCAGCCCTCCTGACCAGTTTTCTTCTCGTCTTTTCAATAATTTTGGAGGGACGTCCAGTTCTTGGTAATGTGTCATATTTTCTCCACTTTATGATGACTGTCCTCACTGTGTTCCATGGTATATCTAATGTCTTGGATATTCTTTTGTACCCTTCTCCTGACTGATACTTTTTAACAATGAGATCCCCCTGATGCTTTGAAAGCTCTCTGCGGACCATGACATTTGCTGTCGGCTGCGACAAAGAAAATGTCTGGCTGAACTTTATTTGGAGTTTATCAAAGGCAGTTTAAATGATGGCAGGTGTGTACTGACTTATCTTTAACCACTTGCTTACTGGGCACATAAACCCCCTTCGTGCCCAGGCGAAATTTCAGCTTCCGGCACTGCGTCACTTTAACTGACAATTGCGCGGTCGTGCGACGTGGCTCCCAAACAAAATTGGCGTCCTTTTTTTCCCACAAATAGAGCTTTATTTTGGTGGTATTTGATCGCCCGTGCGGTTTTTATTTTTTGCGTTATAAACAAAAAAAGAGCGACAATTTAAAAATATATATATTTTTTACTTGTTGCTATAATAAATATCCCAATTTTTTTTTTTTTTAAACTTTTTTTCTTCTCAGTTAAGGCCGATACGTATTCTTCTACGTATTTTTGTAAAAAAAAAAAAAAAAAAATCGCATTAAGCGACTGCTTTGCGCAAAAGTTATAGCGCCTACAAAATAGGGGACAGAATTATGATTTTTTTTAAATATTTTTTTTTACTAGTAATGGCGGCGATCTGCAATTTTTATTGGGACTGCGACATTACGGCGGACACATCGGACACTTTTGACACATTTTTGGCGCCATTCACATTTATACAGCGACCAGTGCTATAAATATGCACTAATTACTGTATAAATGTGACTGGCATTGAAGGGGTTAACACTAGGGGGTGAGGAAGGGGTTAAATGTGTATCCTGCATAGTGTTCTAACTGTGTGGGGGGAGGGAGGTGACTGGGGGAGGTGACCGATTGTGTCCCTATGTTTACACACAGAGCTCCACGTCCCTGCTCTGTCACCGCCGATCGTGTGTACCTGACAGACACCGCGGCCGCCGGGTACACGCATCGAATCCTCGGCGATGCGACGGCACTGTTTTTCCACGCTGCGCGCCACCCAGTGGCGCGCGCGCGGAATTACAAATCATTGACGTCCAAAGACATGACCCCGGCGCCTCAGGTCCGCGCTGTTGCCGTCTTTTGACAATGACGCGGACCTGAAGTGGTTAACATGAGTTTGAATGTGATTGCTTAATTCTGAACACCGCTACATCCGTAGTTATAAGAGGGTGTGCACACTTATGCAAACACATTTTTTTTTTCTTTACCCCCCCCCCCCCTTCTTTACATCACAGAAACCTAACATGTTAACAGGGGTGTGTAGGCTTTTTTTTATATCCACTGTCCTGTTGCTAGGACATTGCTAAGGCACTTCCGGTTGTTACTGATTACCCCCTTCATCATTGCTCACTCCTATCTGTGTCTTAGCATTTCTGAGTTTAGAGCTTACTACACTAGGGGGAAGAGAGCACATGCGTGGGGGTTTGCGCTTGCTCCTATGACGGTGGGGGCAGGACAGGATGATGACATCTCTGGTCTATTTTGGACAGGCTTTGGGAGGTACAGAAAAAACGGTGCAATCAGCGCAAAAATAAACTTAATAAAACCCCTCCCCCAATAATGCAAGCTGAGCACTGACGAGATATTCACAAATATCCCAAAATTGCAAAATTAAAATAAAAAATGGGCAAGGCAGGCTTTGGGAGGTACATATGTGACCTACAACTGTAACCAAGGGCGTTATTCAACTTTGGTAAAAGCTGCACAGTTTACCTACCGGCACCCCTTACCTGCATAGGCAGTTTTTGGAATAGGTGAACTAACCCTTTATATCGGAGTTCCACCCAAAAATGGAACTTCCGCTTTTTGGAACCCCCTCCGGTGTCTCCTTTGGTACCGTTTAGGGGGGAGGATACCTGTGTAATCCAGGTATTTGCTCCAACTTCCAGGCATAGGTCACAGCGACAACCCTACGCCACATCTGGCGCCCTCTCCCCCGCTGTCTTCTGGGAGATGCACAGGTCCATAAAGACAGCAGGGACCAGTGGGATTGCGCAGGGCGACTTGTGCAATGCGCAGTGGGGAACCAAGAAGTGAAGCCATAAGGTTTCACTTCCTGATTCCCTTACTGACGATGGTGGTGCCTCCATTCGTGAGCCGATGGACAGGTCGGCTTCAGGATGCCGACATCACGAGCACACAGGACAGGTAAGTGTCCATATATTTAAGTCAGCAGCTGCAGTATTTGTAGCTGCTGACTTAAATTTGTTTTATTTTTTTCAGTGGAACTCCGCTTTAACTTATGTTTTTTTGTTGGGTTGTAGATCAAAGAAAAGTTTGAATTGTTCATGTTTAAAATGAAAAGTGTGTGCAAGGTACCCTGTTTAAGTATACAATATCATATGTCTCTGTAAACTTGGTAAGCGCCAAAATGAAGTCATGGATCCTTTGTTTACATTTTCATTTATCTGGGCCAGACGGATTTAATTAGCACATTGGTTATTCCTTTTGTAAGCTATTCGTTGTCACTTCTCGTTAGCTGCTAAAGTCTGTTAGTGCTGAGATGCAGGACCACCTCAGTGGGTATCCCTGGAGGTTACTTGGCAACTGGTGATGTCATAATGCCAGCTGATCAGAAGTGTATAGCGGGAGCAAAGGGGTGTCTGCTTTTGGGTTTAACCCTTGTGTACAGTAAGGGAGGACAATGGCGCACACTGGCATTCCGGGCTTGTATAGCAAGACAGTGATTAAATAAATTCCCAACCCACCAGAATAGCTGAAGTCCGATTGTTAGCTGTTGGCAACTCTTCAACTCTGCTGATGTAATCCTATAATTAAGGGGATTTTTTTTGTGAAACAATGCTAAGAATTGACTTGGCTTTCGATCAGAGATGGCCACTTAAAAAAGGAACGTCGTCCCTCTTTACTCTTTTTTTTTATTGGGTTGTCCACAAAAAAGGAATACTGATATGTTCAACACTCCAGATGTATTCTCTAGGGATCTGGAGCTCCACACCCAGCCCCATGCTGCCATCTTCTTCTCTGAAGACGGGTGCCCCCTGCTGACACACATGTACTGTGGCACATCATCAGGGGAAGGTTGCAAGAACTTTAGAGACAGGCTCCCCAGTGTATTAGAGTACCCAGTAGACCCATATTAGTTCAATGATGTCACCAGCATCCCCACCCCTAGTTGCATGTGGCTTCTGGATGGGGAATTCAATGGCCACAGCTGATTAGACCCATGGTCTGCTATTGTGTGCCAATTTTCCATGGTATTACCTGTACTGTATCTCATCATTGCTCCTGATCTGTTTTAACCACTTAAGGCCCGGACCAAAATGCAGCTAAAGGACCTTGCCCCTTTTTGCGATTCGGCCCTGTGTCGCTTTAACTGACAATTGCGCGGTCGTGCGACGTGCCTCCCAAACAAAATTGGCGTTCTTTTTTTCCCGCAAATAGAGCCTTCTTTTGGTGGTATTTGATCACCTCTGCGGTTTTATTTTTTGCGCTATAAACAAAAATAGAGCGACAATTTTGGAAAAAAATGCAATATTTTTTACTTTTTGCTATAATAAATATCCCCCAAAAATATATAAAAAAATATATATTTTTCCTCAGTTTAGGCCGATACGTATTCTTCTACCTATTTTTGGTAAAAAAAAAAACGCAATAAGCGTTTATCGGTTGGTTTGCGCAAAATGTATAGCGTTTACCATATAGGGGATAGTTTTATTGCAATTGTTTTTTTTTTTCGTGACTGCGACATTATGGCGGACACTTTTGACACATTTTTGGGACAATTGTCATTTTCACAGCAAAAAATGCATTTAAATTGCATTGTTTACTGTGGAAATGAAAGTTGCAGTTTGGGAGTTAGCCACAGGGAGCGCTGTAGGGGTTATGTGTTCCCTAATGTGCGTTTACAACTGTAGGGGGCTGTGGCTGTAGGTGTGACGCCATCGATCGTGTCCCCCCTATAAAAGGGATGACGCGATCGATGCTGCCGCCACAGTGAAGAACGGGGAAGCCGTGTTTACATATGGCTCTCCCCGTTCTTCAGCTCCGGGGACGAATCACCGCACTTCAGGGGCGATCGGGTCCGCGAATCCCGCGGTCCCAGTCCCGGAGCTTCGGACCGGCTCACGGGAGGTACCTGTACGTGGATGTGCCCAGCCGTGCCATTCTGCCGACGTAAATATGCAGGAGGCGGTCCTTAAGTGGTTAAAGAGGCACAGAGGAGTTTGTTTTTAAAATAAGTACCATATATACTCGAGTATAAGCCGAGGCACCTAAATTTACCACAAAAAAAATGGGAAAACTTATTGACTTGAGTATAATCCTAGGGTGTCCATCTGCATGCCTCACTGTGCCCATGCCTACACTGATGTTTAACATAGGAGTCTAGAAAGGGGTGCCTGGCTTTGAAAAATCGGCCATAGGTCCCCCATACACAAACTTTGCACACTTGTAGAGGAAGAGTGGGGCTACATGTGTGCCAAGGTTGGCATCCAGGGGACCTACGGCCGGTACCGGGTCCCAAATTCACTGGAGAAATTACTGTTTAACATGGGAGTCTATGGAAGGGGTGCCGGCTTTGAAAAATCGGTGCTCCCCGGCCGTAGGTCTCCCAGACAACAACCTTTGTACACTTGTAGAGGAAGGCTACATGTGTGCCAAGGTTGGGGTCCAGGTGACCTACGGTACCGGGTCCCCAAAATCTGGGAGATCAGGCACAAAAAGGTGACTCGAGTATAAGCCGAGGGGGACATTTTCAGTACAAAAAATACGGTAATTGAATTGGTACCATCCAAAATGAAAGTAGAGGCTTTTCTATTGCCCAACCGCCAAGAATCCAACTGGCAGGTTTAAACCCGATTGGTGGTCAAGGGACAATAAGGCCCCTTTTACACATGCTGCCCGTTTGTCCGTTTGCATCTCTATGGAAAAACGAATGTAAATAGATGATCATTCATTTACATCAGTTTTCATCCGCATCTTTCATCATCCGTATTTTTCTTTTGTTAAAAAAAAAAAACGCGTCAGACGAAAAACAGATGTACATTGACAAATGGTCAGTTTTTAATAAATTTTTGCATTGGTAGTGGATATAAAAAAAAAACTGATGATCAAGCCCCATACTAAGGGAGCTGCGGTGGCTTAACGTGATTGGCACTGCGCTCACAAGCCGTTTATCTCTGCAGCCAAGGGTTCAGATCCTGGCCTCGGCTACATGTGAATTGAGTTTGGTGGTCTCAGCCCGGCTCCCAGTGGGTGTGCTATGCAAGGTACGCCTGTGCTTAGTATGCCCACCCCCCCCCCCCCCCACAAAAAACACCACACTTGCACGCACACAAAATTGGTTTAACACGCACGCACTTTGGCCATGCGGTCTCCTGAAAAAAGAGAGGCGAAGGACCTATGGGGCTGGCTGGGTGGGCTAGGCCCCCTCACTCCCTCATAGGGGGAGTCCCTCTGCCCCGTTGGGGCCCCAGTTGGGCTCCCAAGTGGAGCAGGTAGGGCGGGGTGAGTGGGAGGCCCCCCCTCACACCCGCCATTGCCACCCGGGGCATGGAGAAGGATGGCAGATTTGCCTCTGGGGGGAGGGTCTGCCTACTCCAAACTCCTGAAGTCCGGCTCCTCTCTCTCGAGTTCACGCACAAAAATACACTTTAAAGGAAAAAATTGAAAAAAAAAAGCCCCGTGCTCACGACCGGGAATCCAGTTGCGGAAAAAAAAACATTGGTTTTCCAAACGGGATTCCTGGCATTCCCGCCGTTCTTTTGAATGGGAAGAACACGGTGACGTCATCACCTATGGTTGACGACGTCACCGTGTTCTTCCCATTCAAAAGAACGGCGGGATTTTCTGAGCTTTGCAAGTCAAGCCTGCCAGGAATCCCGTTTGGAAAACCAATGGTTTTTTTTCCGCAACTGGATTCCCGGTCGTGAGTACAGGGCTTTTTTTTTTTTTTTCCTTTTTCTTTCTTTAAAGTGTATTTTTGTGCGTGAACTCGAGAGAGAGGAGCCAGACTGCAGGAGTTGGGAGTAGGCAGACCCTCCCCCCAGAGGCAATCTGCCATTCTTCTCCATGCCCCGGGTGGCAATGGCGGGTGTGAGGGGGGGGTGTCTCGTCACATTCGATGCCGTCACCACCATCTTGCTACACCCCACACTAACCTTGTATGCTACCGCGCATGCGTCAAAGTGTTATCGAACATGCACAGTTTTTCCACCCATACAGACGACCGTTTTTCTCGGGAGGAAACACTCTGCCGGGAAGCCCAACGAGAAAACAGAGAACAGGGTTCTCTATATTCCTGTCTGGATTCCCGTCTGTTTTCCTGACGGGTAAACTGCTAGGGGGCGCACACACGGATGGGATTCCCAGCCAAAAGCTCCTCCTGGCTGTTTTCCTGCTGGAAAAACTGGTTGTGTGTACGAGGCTTTACTGATGTAAACCTGATGAATACTTCATCCGTTTTGACGTGACTGAACTTATGAAATGAACGGTCCGCATGTGTGAAAGGGGCCTAAAGGGAGTTCTTCATGATGTCACCTGGATACGTGACTGAAATGCGTGAAAGTGGCCACAAGTGTCTCCAGATCTACTGGTTTACATCTCAGCTGGCCTGGTGTAAACTGGCTATAAAGCAGTGGAGAGTCAAGAATATGACATTCCCACCGCTTTAGGCCCCTTTCACACGAGCTGTCCATTCAGGTCCATCCATCAGTTTTTCAGGCAGACTTGATTGGGCCCTCCAGTCTCTTCTATGGAGTGGCGGATGTCAGCAGATGCATGTTCGCTGACACCCACCTCTATCTGACCGGATCCTGTCTGCCAAGAACAGACGGATGGTGGTCCTATTCCCTATCTGGCGATATAATCTGATAGCATTGGAAGGAAATGAGCAGGCAGTCTTTTTCCATTTGATTGCCCCATTGAGGAGAACCGGACACATGATGCAAGGAAGCGCCCTGATGGGGACACCCAATGCTAGGAAGCGTCCTGATGGGGACACGCGATGCAAAGGAACAATCTGTTGTAAGGGGGCACTGTAATGTAAGGCCTTGTACACACGAGGGAATAGATCCGATGGGAACGGTCCGACGGACCGTTCCCATCGGATCTGTCCGCCGGATTGCTTTGATCCGATGGCTGTACACACCATCGGATCAAATTCCCCGCCGGCGGACAGCGCGGTGACGCGGCGGTGACGTTGACGCCGCCACGTCACCGCACCAGGAAGTAAACACTTCCGCGCGCATGCGTCGGATCCAATCACAGGATACGACGCATGTGCGGGCAGATATGTCCGCTGGTTTGCCGTACTAACCAGCGGACATATCTGACGGACAGCTCTCCGGCGGAAAAATTCCAAAGCATGCTTTGGAAATTTTCCGCCGGAGGAATCCGGCCAGAACGGTCTGTTTGCCCCTACACACGAGCGGATTTATTCTCTCGTGTGTACAAGGCCTAAAGGAGCACTCTGATAGGGACACCTGATGTAAGGGGGTACTGTAGTGAGGGCTCAATATAAAGGGGATGGGGTCATCTGATGTAAGGGGGCACTCTGAAAGGGGACACTGTAGTGGGGGCACCTGATGTAAGGGGGCACTATAGTGGGGGCTCGATATAAAGGGGACACTGATGGGGTCATCTGATCTAAGGGAAAACCTGATGTAAGGGTGCACTGTAGTGGGGGCTCGATATAAAGGGGACACCTGATGTAAGGGGGCACTGTAGTGGGGGCTCGATATAAAGGGGACACCTGATGTAAGGGGGCACTCTGAAGGGGACACCTGATGTAAGGGGGCACTGTAGTGGGGGCTCGAAATAAAGGGGACACCTGATGTAAGGGGGCACTCTGAAGGGGACACCTGATGTAAGGGGGCACTCTGAAGGGGACACCTAATGTAAGGGGGCACTCTGAAAGGGGACACCTGATGTAAGGGGGCACTGTAGTGGGGGCTCGATATAAAGGGGACACCTGATGTAAGGGGGCACTCTGAAGGGGACACCTGATGTAAGGGGTTACTGTAGTGGGGGCTCGATATAAAGGGGACACTGATAGGGTCATCTGATCTAAGGGAAAACCTGATGTAAGGGGGCACATTTAAGGGGGCACTGTAGTGGGGGCTCGATATAAAGGGGACACCTGATGTAAGGGGGCACTGTAGTGGGGGCTCGATATAAAGGGGACACCTGATGTAAGGGGGCACTGTAGTGGGGGCTCGATATAAAGGGGGCACTCTGAAGGGGACACCTGATGTAAGGGGGCACTGTAGTGGGGGCTCGATATAAAGGGGACACCTGATGTGAGGGGGCACTCTGAAGGGGACACCTGATGTGAGGGGGCACTCTGATGGGGGACACCTGATGTAAGGGGGCACTGTAGTGGGGGCTCGATATAAAGGGAACACCTGATGTGAGGGGGCACTCTGAAGGGGACACCTGATGTAAGGGGGCACTCTGAAGGGGACACCTGATGTAAGGGGTTACTGTAGTGGGGGCTCGATATAAAGGGGACACTGATAGGGTCATCTGATCTAAGGGAAAACCTGATGTAAGGGGGCACTGTAGTGGGGGCTCGATATAAAGGGGACACCTGATGTGAGGGGGCACTCTGAAGGGGACACCTGATGTAAGGGGGCACTGTAGTGGGGGCTCGATATAAAGGGGACACCTGATGTGAGGGGGCACTCTGAAGGGGACACCTGATGTGAGGGGGCACTCTGAAGGGGACACCTGATGTGAGGGGGCACTGTAGTGGGGGCTCGATATAAAGGGGACACCTGATGTGAGGGGGCACTCTGAAGGGGACACCTGATGTGAGGGGGCACTCTGAAGGGGACACCTGATGTAAGGGGGCACTCTGAAGGGGACACTTGATGTAAGGGGTTACTGTAGTGGGGGCTTGATATAAAGGGGACACTGATAGGGTCATCTGATCTAAGGGAAAACCTGATGTAAGGGGGCACATTTAAGGGGGCACTGTAGTGGGGGCTCGATATAAAGGGGACACCTGATGTGTGGGGGCACTCTGAAGGGGACACCTGATGTAAGGGGGCACTGTAGTGGGGGCTCGATATAAAGGGGACACCTGATGTGAGGGGGCACTCTGAAGGGGACACCTGATGTGAGGGGGCACTCTGAAGGGGACACCTGATGTGAGGGGGCACTCTGAAGGGGACACCTGATGTGAGGGGGCACTCTGAAGGGGACACCTGATGTAAGGGGGCACTGTAGTGGGGGCTCGATATAAAGGGGACATCTGATGTGAGGGGGCACTCTGAAGGGGACACCTGATGTGAGGGGGCACTCTGAAGGGGACACCTGATGTGAGGGGGCACTCTGAAGGGGACACCTGATGTGAGGGGGCACTCTGAAGGGGACACCTGATGTGAGGGGGCACTCTGAAGGGGACACCTGATGTGAGGGGGCACTCTGAAGGGGACACCTGATGTTAGGAGGTCTCAGGTTTTTTGAATGTCTAGACCATGGGTCTTCAAACTATGGCCCTCCAGTTGTTCATGAACTACAATTCCCATCATGCCTTGTCATGTCTGTGAATGTCAGAGTTTTACAATGCCTCATGGGATGTGTAGTTCCACAGCAGCTGGAGGGCCGTAGTTTGAGGATCCCTGGTCTAGACAGAGGCTCCTTCAGGTAAATGAATGCATAAGATACATAAAATGTAATTAAAATCTTCTGGGTATAATATTCTTGAAATGAAGGGTCTGGAAATGGGTCTCTTTACTCTTACTTGTAGCAAGGGAACTGTAGATTGTTTTTTGACTTTAGGTCTACTTGAAATTATAAGAAGCTGGCAATGTGACGGGTGCCCCCATTGATTTATTTATTTTTTGTTTATAACCTCTCCTCTCTTTTGTCATCGGTTGCCCCACACCTACACTAGCCACCTTTTTATTTGCTTGCTTGTCTGCTGAGCTGCTGCTGGAAAGGATGCTGGAACTACGCCTCCCATCCTCCTCCTCCTGCCCAGAACATTGGCATCCAAGTCTCAGAGCGATGGGAAAGGCACACAGACAGGCTGGGTGAGAGAGGGAGCACAGGGGCCAGCTCACTTCCCCACCGCCCCTCGCCCACCTCTCTCCTCGTAGTGGAAATTTCCAGTGTCTTTGTGTTGCCAGCTGCCGCAGCTCTGACACGGCTTCTAAGAGGAATGAGGCATTGCAGTTTCCTGGCATTGCGGTTGCGGGCAGAGCTGTGTTCTCTGCCCATAGTATGCCGTGTGTCTCCTCGCCTAAATGGCTTTAGCTGTCAGCCTGGGTAACAAGACAGAATATAGATTTGGATAAGAAGATTTGTTCAAATATCGTCAGGGATTTACAATATTTATTAAAGCTTAGCGCTTTCCCACAAATGGCCCTTTTATTCTAAGGCTGAATATAAAGTGGACCTGTCACTCGGTCGCTGTTACGCTATTTGGTTGCCTGACCCCAGTGTATTGTTCATACAGAAGTGCAACCTAGAAGCTGGTTTCTATGCAGAGCTGCACCAGATTTTGCAATCTCTAGTTTCAGTAAATCCACTTCTTTCTTTTCTAGGGTGACAACACTCATTTAGTGTACTGTATATGGAGAAACGGCGTTGTCACTCTAGGCTGCTTGCACCAGTTCAAGTTTTTTTAGCCTTGCCCAGTTCGCACCTGAACTACAGAACACCTTCCCCACTAAGATGAGTAGACAGGATGGTGATCATGCTGATGACACTCAGAATTTTCAGTGCAGCTTATGCAGAATGTACAGAAATTCACATGCTCAGTGCATTTCTGGCAGGATCAACTGCTGTATTTTATTTACTTATTAAACAGATATAATAAACCATGTTTAATGATACATTGCTTTTTTTATTTTCTCAATTTTTTTATTCCCTCCTCCCTTTTTTTTAAACTTGGCAATCCTGCCTTTTAATTAACTTCCCTGTCCTAAGGTGGCAACTGTACTGAGAGGTAGTGTGACGGAACGTCCCACACTCTGCTTGAGTGCTTCTGTCATACCACTTCCTATCGGTCTGGATATAGCTATCAGATATTCCAGCTGCCCTCAACACACAACGAGACAAGACTTGTTTATCTGCTGAACATGGAGTGTTTATTAGAACCAAGAATACAACCTTATGTACAGTTTAAAAAGGAGGTAACCAGAACATAAATTAACATGAGCTAATTAACTAATCATTTACCCAGACTAGGTGACTCGTAGATATGACCTTTCAGGGTAGACCTCACTCGCCTGCTCTACAATGCACATTATCATAAGTGTAAACACAGGACCTCTTCACACAATAGCAGGGTCAATTAGCACAGAGAACAGACAGATGGCTGGAGGGGATGGCATTAGCATCTCCTTACAATGTATGTCCCAACAGTATAATTCGGTCACTCTAATGGCTCACAAAGAGTACCATTCCCCCAAATGCCAGGGCCCATGATTGCACGACAAGAGGCTAGCATTCAGTCCCCTCCAAAAGCCTCTGTCCCAGGTGAGTCTGTCACAGGTAGTATCACCCTAGGGCAGGGAGTCTGGTAGGACTACATAACACCTTCCTCTTTTTCCAGGTGTCTTGGAGTGTACAGTGATGGCAATAAACCTAAAGCTAGAGGCAGACCGTACAGAAGGTTATTGGCTCATACGTTTTTATTTTTTGGGGGGTTTTTTCTTCTTGTTTTCGTGTGGCGTTTTTTTTTTTTTTGCATTTGTTGAACATGTATGATAAAACCCTTTTATTGGCAGAACTGGAGACAATAATAATAATAATAATAATAAAGAAGCTGGTGGGGCTTAAGTTTTATGTAGTGGAGGAAGGGTCGCTCTTGAAAGAAAGAAAAGTGACGTTTTTAATTTCTTCTTTGCTTTAACTTTGCATACACTTAAAATTGTATATCACTCTAAAAAAAATTGATATATATTTTTTTCGTTGTATGTGTTTTTTTATTATATTTAAACTTTTGAGTCTCATATTGCATGCACCGCATGTTTAATCACTTGCCGTGCACCAATGACAGATTGACGTTGGCAAAGTGGTTTCAATATCCTGAGTGGACGTCCTATGATGTCCTCAGGATATTGAGTCGCTGCGTGCCCCCAGGGGCGTGCGTCGCGGCAATCGCTGTTGCGGGGTGTCAGTCTGACACCCCGCAACAACGATCTAGGTAAAGAGTCTCTCACGGAGACTCTTTACCACGTGATCAGCCGTGTCCAATCACGGCTGATCATGATGTAAACAGGAAAAGCCGGTAATCGGCTTTTCCTCACTCGCGTCTGTCAGGCGCGAGTAGAGGAGAGCCGATCGGCTGCTCCGCTGACAGGGGGGGGGGGGGTTTGTGCAGATCGATTCTCAGCACAGCCACCCTGATGATGCCCACTGGACCACTAGGGATGTAAAACAAAGGTATGCCACCCTAGACCACCAGGGATGACACAAATAATGAATGCCAATCAGTGCCCACAATGGGCACCACTGATTGGCAGGCATTGTTTTGGCACTGATTGGCATCTATTAGTACAACACATACATGCCCATCAGTGCCGCATATCAGTGCCTATCGGTGACCATCCATGCCGCCTATCAGTGCCGCATTCTAGTGCCCATCAATGCCACCACATCAGTGCCGCCTTATCAGTGCCAGTCAGTGCAGTACCATCAGTGCCCATCAGTGAAGGAGAAAACATACTTATTTACAATGTTTTATAACAAACAAAAAAACATATTTTTTCTAAATTTCCGGTCATTTTTTATTTATTTTTTGCAGAAAATAAAAATCCCAGAGGTGATTAAATACCACCAAAAGAAAGCTCTATGTGTGGGTACAAAATGATAAAAATGTAGTTTGGGTAAAGTGTAGCATGACCACGCAATTGTCACAAACGGCGCTGAAAATTGGTCTGGGCGGGAAGGTGTACAAGTGCCCAGTATGGAAGTGGTAAAAGATCTACAGTACCTGCAGATTTTCTTTTTCTTTTTTTTTTTTTATATTTTAATAAAAGTGAAGCAGGAAGCTGCAAAATCGAGGAGAATCCAATGGATTTTCGTCGGTAAATGCTTGCGGTTTCACGTCTGATTATTACCCTCAAGCTATGAGTCAGGGAACCTCAATTCACAACGTCTAAACAAGTGTCTTTTGCAATAGTAATTGTTCTTTTAAGCCATACAAGTTTTTTTTATTTTTAGCACTTATTAAAAATGATTGTTACAGCTTCATGAGCTGAGTCTCTGCTTTAATTATAATGAAGAAAAAAACAATAATGCCTCGCGCCCTGTCCTAAAGTTTTTTCATTCTGAATGGCACCCAGCACAACCTGCAATGTTTTATGAGGTTTCACACTGCATTTCAGTGGGTCACAATGCAAGGTGAAACAACAATGTTAGTGGGGGTGCACGGAATTTTAAAAAAATCGAGCAGGCCCATTTATTTTTTTGTTAACTAATGCATTTATGGTCTGTTCAAATGAATGGGCTGCAACACATGGTAATGTACGGTGTAGTATAGAATGTGCAAGAGGCAATGGTGTGAATGGGCTATAATAAAAAATGGTGTCACACTTAAAGTGTATGTAAACTCTAAATCGGGAAAATCAGGAAGTGTGTTGGTGGCAGAATCGCCAGGTAAAAATAAAAGGGGAAAAAAAAAAATTGAAAAAAGAAAATAAATTTGGCCACCACATCATGGGATTGTTAATCTGCAGTGTATTTTTTTTACGTTTAGATACGCTTTATTGCAATGCTCTGCCTTGTGTTTTGCCTATATGTAGTGAATAGTACTTTTTTGTTCTTACCTTTTATTATATATATATATATATATATATATATATATATATATATATATATATATATATTTCTTAAAATCAACATTTTCTTATTTTTTAGGTATTTTTTAGTTGACTTCCATGCCCCATCCACTGCCGTTTCCAACATATTGGATCATCTCGGTCGCGATATTGACGTCATTAGGCCAACTATACTGAAACACGAAGAAGAGAAGAGACCAGAGAAGCCTTGTACAGGAATGGAGCCCCCAACCAATCTGGAGGAGAAATTTAGGACCAGGAAGAGGAAGTGACTCCCCGTGTCTCTACGCATTTCTACTGCAGCAGTGTAGCCTTTTTTCTTTTGTAAAAATCAGTATATGTATTTTTTTGTATACTTAATAAAGGAATAAATATTAAACAATTATCATATGATGTGCTGTATTAATAAAAACTGTTTAGCATATTTGAGTGGAATACTCAAGTTTACCACATACTATAGAAGGGCTCTAGTAAGCTTTATTGTGTTGGTTTGGCGTATAATATACCAATAAAAACATATAGGGGTACAACTGATCAAGCTTCATACCAACATCCCAATAATCTAAGACCGTCTTTCTCAACTTTTTCCAAATCGGAGGAACCCTGCTAAAAATAACTATCTACTAATGATACATAATAAATACATAAAATGTATATATATATATATATATATATATATATATATATATATATATATATACATAATACATACATAAAAGTATATCATAAAAGTGAGTACACCCCTCACATTTTTGTTAATATTTTATTATATATTTTTATTATATATTTTTTAATGAGACAACACTTAAAGCGGATCTCCACCCTAAAGTGAAGATCCGCTGATCCGAACACTCCCCCCCTCCGGTGTCACAATTGACACCTTTCAGGGGGGAGGGGGGTGCAGATAGACAGGTATCTGCACCCACTTCCGGCCCAGCATTCACGGGCAAAAGACGGGCATTGCATCACATCCCATCGCCCCCCCCCCCCCCCGTTGTGTGCTGGGAACACTCGGCTCTCAGCACACAGCTGGAGCCAATCGGCGGGCGCAGTGCGACTCGCGCATGCGCCGTAGGGAACCGGGCAGTGAAGCCACAGCACTTCACTTCCTGGTTCCCTCACCGTGGATGGAGGGGGGAACAGCAGAGAGACGAGCGATCGCCCATCCTCTGCTGCGGACGGCGCTGGACTCCAGGACAGGTAAGTGTCCTAATATTAAAAGTCAGCAGCTGCAGTATCTGTAGCTGCTGGCTTTTAATATACCTTTTTAGTGGGACATCCGCTTTAAGAAATGGCCCTTTGCTACAATGTTGTGTAGTGAGTGTACATCTTGTATAACAGTGTACATTTGCTGTCCCCTCAAAATAACTCGACACACAGCCATTAATGTCTAAATCACTGGCAACAAAAGTGAGTACACCTCTAAGTGAAATTGGGCCCAAAGTGTCAATATTTTGCGTGGCCACCATTATTTTCCAGCACTGCCTTAGCCTTCTTGGGCATGGAGTTCACCAGAGCTTCACAGGTTGCCACTGGAGTACTCTTTCCCTCCTCCATGATGACATCACAGAGATGGTGGATGTTGGTGACCTTGCGCTCCTCCAGCTTCTGTTTGAGGATGCCCCACAGATGCTCAATAGGGTTTAGGTCTGGAGACATGCTTGGTCAGTCCATCACCTTTACCCTCAGCTTCTTTAGCAAGGCAGTGGTCATCTTGGAGGCATGTTTGGGGTCGGTATGTTTGAATACATTATTATTATTCTACAGGATTTATATAGCGCCAACAATTTACGCAGTACTTTATAATATAAAAAGGGAGACAATACAGTTATAATACAATGAAATACAAGAGGGCCCTGCTCAGAAGAGCTTACAATCAAATGTCACATGAAAACATATAATAAAATATTTCCAAAAATGTGAGGGGGTGTACTCACTTTTGTGAGATACTGTGTTAATATATAAAACAATTCTAAAGTCCATTTCTTCAGGAGATTAAGGAGGTAAATCTAAAATGTAAATACATTGCATTGCATGTATCCAGGGCAGCCACTGGAAGTTTTTGGGCCCGTTACACGGCTATAGGCCTGGGCCCCCTGAGCCTGACCACTAACATTCCCCAGGGCCCGCCCACTGAATCCACTTACTGGCTATCCCACCGAGTCCTTCAGTGCACCCACTTTTGTTTTAACACTCTGAGGCCCCGTACACACGACAGAGAACCTCGACGGGCAGAACACATTGTTCCGCCCGTCAGAATCTGCGACCCGCCCGTCGGGAATGGCAACCAGCCATTCATCCCGACGACCGTCGAGCAAATAGAGAACCTGTTCTCTATTTACTCGACGGGTTTCCCGACGGGCGGGGCGAGCAGAGAGCGTACACACGGCCAAGGTTCTCGCTGGAATGCAGCTCCCAGCGAGGTTCTCGCTGGTTTCTGGCGAGAATCTCGGCCGTGTGTACGGGGCCTCAGGCCCCGTACACACGGCCAGGAATCGCGTCAGGAAAAAAAACGTTGGTTTTCCTGATGGGATTTTTGCCAAGCTGTGCATACAGACAGCCATTCAAAAGAACTGCCGTTCTTTTGAATGGCAAGAAAGCGGTGACCTCATCGACTACGACGAGCCGGCGCTCGTCACATTCAATGCCGTCGCCGCCATCTTTCTACACCCTACACTATGCCTTGTATGCTACCGCGCATGTGTCGAAGGCTTATTGAGCATGCGCTGGTTTACCTTCGGACAGGTAAGCATACAGACTACACTCTGCCGGGAATCAGGACGAGAAAATAGAGAGCCAGGTTCTCTATTTTCTCATCGGGATTCGCGTTTTTTTTTTCTGCCGGGAAACTGCTAGGGAGCATACACCCGGCCGGGACTCCTGGCCAAATGTTCTCCTGGCAGTTTTCCTGCCGGGAAAACCGGTCGTGTGTACGAGGCTTCACTATATGAAAATGAATCCAATCCCTTAAAAAAGACATCTCAATCCAGCAAAGAGACAGACCCATATATCTAGCAAAACAGACAGTCCATACCAGCAAAAATAAATTTCAATCAGGCAAAAAGACATCCTAACTCGGCATAGAGATATCCACATAAATTCAGCAAAGTGACCTCCCAATCCAGCAAAGCGACCTCCAGAGGCGGACTGACTACTCATGGGGCCCCGGAGAATGCATACACACAGAATACACACACTGAAAAAGTACTGGAGAGGCGGGGCTATAATCTTGGGATTTTTTATTTTTTAAACAGATTTTTACATACTGTCCCTGATTTCTCTGAGGATGGCAAGCCTGATGGGGGCCCCCTAGTGGCATGGGGCCCGAATGGTCAGTCCACCCCTGGCGACCTCCCAATTCAGCAAAGAGACCTCCCAATTAACTGCTTGCCGACCTGGTGCTGTCATTTTACGGCGGCAGGTCGGCTCTCCTGGGCGACCTGCTCTACGTCTGCTCTTTTTGCGGTCACTAGGGGGCGCGCGCGATCATCACCGGGCACCCGCGATTGCTCGGTACAGAGCGAGGACCGAGAGCTTTGTGTGTAAACAGTGCAGCTCCCGGTCCTGTCAGGGAGAGAAATGCTAATCTTCCGTTCATACATTGTATGAACGGAAGATCAGTAATTTCCCCTAGTGAGTCCACCCCCCATACAGTTAGAACACACCCAGGAACATACTTAACCCCGCCCCCTAATGTTAACCCCTTCCCTGCCAGTGTCATTTTTATAGTAATCAATGCATTTTTATAGCACTGATCGCTATAAAAATGCCAATGGTCCCAAAAATGTGTCAAAAGTGTCCGCCATAATGTCGCAGTACTGAAAAAAATCGCTGATCGCCGCCATTACTAGTAAAAAAAAAAATATTAATAAAAATGCCATAAAACTAACCCCTACACGCTATAACTTTTGCGCAAACCAATCAAATGCTAATTTTTTTTTTTTTTTTTTTTTTTTTTTACGAAAAATATGTAGAAGAATAAGTATCGGCCTAAACTGAGGGAAAAAATGAGGAAGAAACAAGCTACAAAAATGTTCTCGTTCGAGAACAGAATGATGATTTTTGCTTCATTTGTACTGTTTTCATACGATTTTCGCATGAGCAAAATCAGAAACTAAAGACTGCGCATGATCAGAAACTATAAACAACAAAAAAAAAAAAGGCTTTGCTGTACAAGAATTTTTGTACAAATTTTCTTTCATTGGTTTTGATTTGCTGTGAAACAATGAGGAAGAGCGGACGATGGTTCCCCCCATTTTCTTATAGTGTGTACCCCACATAATTAGTCTCTCACCGCAGCGAACCCAAACTAGTTTGACGGTTTGTAAATTCAGACTGAAAAGGAAACTGTCAGGAGTTGTAGTCAGTGGGAAGAATAGTCATCTTCATCAGGAAGACTGGTGTCTCATTTTTTGAATCAGTCGTTGGTGTCATTGGAAGCAATATTGCCCCATCATTGGTGTCATTGGGAGATATAGTGCCCCATCATTGGTCTCAGTGGGAGGAACAGTGCCCCATTGTTGGTGTCATTGGGAAAAATAGTGCTCCGTCATTAATATCATCGTTGATGTCATCGGGAGGAAAAATGCTGCAAGGATTGCTTAACCACTTCAATATCAGGCACTTATACAGCTCCCTGCCCAAGCCAATTTTCAGCGCTGTCGTAATTTGAATGACAATTGCGCGGTCGTGCTATACTGTACTCAACTACATTTTTTATAATTTTGTTCCCACAAATAGAGATTTCTTTTGGTGCTATGTGATCACCTCTGCGTTTTTTATTTTTTGCGAAAAAAAATTTAATGGTGCCAATTAGTGCAATCAGAATCCTAGGTGATTCCAAGGGCAGATTTCGTGGGACCGCATAGCAACAGACATTTCCAGATAAGTAAAAACATTTTTTTTTTTTTTAGGTCTAATGAGCACAATAATGAAAAAACTTTTTTGGGATGGAAACTCCACTTTAAACGAGCAAAGATTCAGGTATTCAGTTTTCCCATTATTATTTTTTTCTATCAGATATCAACAGTGAATTAGATTTTGTTATCACACAAGACTAGAGCAATGCTATGAAGAGCCACTGGAGCAGAAATGGATGACCCGAGAAGACTCTGAGGGAAGAGCGGCTCCTCAAAGACGAAGCTCTGGTTACACATTACATTTTTCTCAGCCACATGCAAAGCTATTGCTGAGGGCGGTGTATGCTAATATGATTCCTGCCATGGTTTTCTGCCTACAGCTTTTGAATATTTAAAGCTGAAGTTTAATCTGTTCACATTTTGCCCCCCCCCCCCCACTCCCACCCCTCAAAAAACATTTTGGGCCAAATTCTCATAGGAGATACGACGTCGTATCTCTGTTTGTGCGGCGTCGTATCTATGCGCCTGATTCTTACAATCAGTTACGTATAGATTTGCCTTAGATCCGACTGGCATAAGTCACTTACACCGTCGTATCTAAGTTGCATATTTACGCTGGCAGCTCGCTAGGAGGCGTTTCCGTTGATTTGCTGCGTTGAATATGCAAATGAGCTAGATGCGCTTATTCCCGAACGTATTTGCGCCCCGTCGTCGTAGTTTACGTCGTTTGCGTAAGCATAAAGTTACCCCTGCTATATGGTGGGTTAACTTTGCGTAGGTCCGACCTACGCAATGTTAAGTATGGACGTCGGGACAGCGTCGTTTTTTTCCGTTGTTTACGTAACTCGTTCACAAATAGGGCTTTGCGTAAGTTACGTTTACGTCAAAACCAATGTATTTGCGGCATAATTTGGAGCATGCGCACTGGGATACGTCCACGGACGGCGCATACGCAGTTCAAAAAAAATTCAAAAACTTGGGGTCATGATTGATTTACATGAAACACGCCCACCTCATACACATTTGAATTACTCGGGCTTACGCCGGCCCATTTACAATACGCCGCCGCAAATTACGGAGCAAGTGTTTTGAGAATACGGCATCTCTAAGTTGCGGCGGCGTAGTGTAAATAGGATACGCTACGCCCACCGACATCTACGAGAATATGGCCCTTTGTGTATAGATTTAAAAAAAAAAACGTATAAATACCTTTACCTGGTGTCAATATGGCAGCATGCATGTAAAATACACTATGGGCCAGATACAGAAAGGTTTACGCCGGCGTATCTCGAGATATGCCGACATAAGTACAAATGTGCGCCGTCGCCTCTTTGCGCCGATTCATGAGGCAAGATACGCCGAAAAACATAGCTTCAGTCGTCCGACGTAACTTGCCTACGCCGGCGTATCGTGGGCACATAGTTACGCTGGACGCATTCGACGTTCCCCTAAAAAATATGCAAATGATGCAAGATACGCCGATTCACGAACGTACGTACGCCCGACGCAGTAATCTACGCTGTTTACGTAAGGTGTTTTTCCGGCATAAAGATAAACCACCAAAAAGATGGTGCAGCCCATGTTAAGGTATGGATGTCGGAACAGCCGTCGAATTTTACGTAGTTTACGTAAGTCGTACGTGAATGGGGCTGTGCGTAAGTTACGTTCGATGTGTATCTTAGGCATTCTATTCGACGTGATTCTGAGCATGCGCCGTTCGTTCAACCCATCATTTGCATGGGGTCACGGTTCATTACAATACAACACGCCCACTGCCTTGCTACTTTGAATTACGCCAGCCCATTTACGTTACGCCGCCACAACTTAAGGAGCAAGTGCTTTGTGAATACAGCACTTGGCTCTCTAAATTGCGGCGGCGTAGCGTAAAGAAGATATGCCCCCAGTACCTGAATCTAGCCCTATATTACCATAAGTATTGAGACACGTGCCTTTACAAGCACATGAACTTTAACCACTTCAGCCCTGGAAGAATTTACCCCCTTCCTTACCAGAGCACTTTTTGTGATTCGGAACTGCGCCGCTTTAACTGACAATTGCGCGGTCGTGCGACGTGGCCCCCAAGCAAAATTGATGTCCTTTTTTCCCCACAAATAGAGCTTTCTTTTGGTGGTATTTGATCACCTCTTTGGTTTTTATTTTTTGCGCTAGAAACAAAAATAGAGCACCAATTTCGAATAAAAAGCAATATTTTTAACTTTTTGCTATAATAAATATCCCCAAAAAATCTATAAAAAAAAAACGAATTCTTCCCTATTTATTCTTCTACCTATTTTTGGTAAAAAAAAAAAAACTATAATTTTTTTATTGTGATCGTGATTGCAACAGACATATCGGACACTTTGGACACATTTTCGGGACCATTCACATTTATACAGCAATTAGTGCTATAAAACTGCACTGATTACTGTATAAATGTGACTTCGAGGGAAGGGGTTAAATATGTTCCCTATTGTGTGATTCTAACTGTAGGGGGGAGGGGACACACAAGGGCAGGAGACCGATATGTGTTCCTTTGTACTGGAAACACACATTTGTCTCCTCACCTGACAGGACCGTGAATCTGTGTGTTTACAACCACTTTAAACCACTTTACACACACAGATCTACAGTTCTGCCATGATTGCGGGCAGTCACGGGTGCCCGGCGGACGCTGTTCACGAGCACCCAGGTTTTGCACGATGCTGCGGGCGTGCGCGCACCCCTAGACGGCCGAGAAGCCCAGGACGTCATATGACGTCCACCCAAGATGGGAGATCCCATCTGTGGACATCATATGTCTATGGGCGGTAGGGAAGTGGTTAATATCACCCCAGTCTTGGTTCGTAGGGTTCAATATTGAGTTGGCCCACCCTTTGCAGCTATAACTGCTTCAACTCTTCTGGGAAGGCTGTCCACAAGGTTTAAGAGTGTGGGAATGGGAATGTTTGACCATTCTTCCAGAAGCACATTTGTGAGGTCAGGCACTAATTCATCCTAAAGGTCTATTGGGTTGAGGTCAGGACTCTGTGCAGGCCAGTTACGTTCCTCCACCCCAAATTCGCTCATCCATGTCTTTATGGACCTTGCTTTGTGCACTGGTGCGCAGTCATGTTGGAACAAGTAGGGGTTATCCCCAAACTGTTCCCCCAAAGTTGGGAGTAGTGTTTGGCAAATGGTTTGTCCAACACCTAAATTTACAGAGAGTTCGGTGGGTGTTCGCTCCACCAGGGTGCAGTGAAAGCTGGTTGTTAAGGAGCGAGTCTGGGAAGCTCATTGAGTCATCAGCTGTCAATGGGTTTCCCCACTGACAACCGAATAAAAAAAATTGCTGGTTTAACCACTTCAATACCCAGCCATATACAATTGACGGCCTGGGATGGGATCTACCATCCTAAGTGGCCGTCAATTGACGGCCTGGGCATTGCGGGCGAATATCTGGATGATGCCTGCAGCCAGAGGCATCATCCAGATATCCTCTTCTTCAGCCGGCGATTCTGCACAATGTAAGAACGATCATAGCGGCGGTTCCGCCGCTTGATCGTTCTTACAGGCCGCGGGAGGGGACATCCCCCCCCTCCCGCCGCCATCCGGTGCTTCTCCGGGCTTACATGTACCTTCGGGGGCCCGGAGAACGAATCGTCGGCGGCGGCAGGAAGCATAGAGATGACTGGTGACCAGATGGTCACCAGTCATCTCTATGACCGTCGGAGGACCCGGGCGCGATCTGATGACGTCACGCCCGGGTCCCCGTATGTAAACAAAGCCACAATTGCGGCTATAAGTCACCATTCATGAGATCGGTGAATTTTTTTTCACTGATCTCATGGTTTCCAGCCTGGAGGTGAGATGAGAGGTCTTATTGACCCCACATCTCTCCATAAAGAGGACCTGTCACACACATTTCCTATTACAAGGGATGTTTACATTCCTTGTAATAGGAATAAAAGTGTAAAAAAAAAAAGTGTAAAAATAAATAAAAAATAAGTCAAAAAAAATAATAAAAGATAAAAAAAAAATTAAAACGCCCCTGTCCCCCCGAATAGCTCGCGTGCAGAAGCGAACGCACACGCAAGTCCCGCCGACATATGTAAACGCCGTTTAAACCACACATGTGAGGTATCGCCGCGTGCGTTAGAGTGACAGCAACTAATCTAGCACTAGATCTCCTCTGTAAATCTAAACTGTAACCTGTAAAAATAAATAAAGCGTTGCCTATGGAGATTTTTAAATACCAAAGTTTGGCGCCATTCCATGAGTGTGCGCATAATTAAAGCGTGACATGTTGGGTATCTATTTACTCGGTGTAACATAATCTTTCACATAATACAAAAAAATTGGGCTAACTTTACTGTTTTGTTATTTTTTTAATTCATAAAACATTTTTTTTTACAAAAAAAAGGCGTTTGAAAAATAATTGCGTAAATACCGTGCAAGATAAAACTTTGGAATGACCGCCATTTTATTCCCTAGGGTGTCTGCTAAAAAAAACATATATAATGTTTGGGGGTACTGTGTAATTTTCTAGCAAAAGAATAATGATTATTACATGTAGAAGAGAAGTGTCAGAATAGGCCCGGTATGGAGGTGGTATAAAAGCCTGGTATTGAAGCGGTTAATAAAAAAGGTCAATTTTTTTTTTTTAGTTCTTTTTTTTTTGGCTAGGGTCCCCCCCCAAATTCATACCAGACCATTATCTGGGCATACAGTCTGGCAGGTCAGAAAAGAGGGGAGCGAGAGTGTGCTCACCTACTTCTGAACCATACCAGGCCACATGTCCTCAACATGGGAGTTGGGTACTTTGGGGCAGGGGGGCTCACCCCCCACCCCACAGCACCTTGTACCCACAGGGCCTCAACCCCACAACCTTGGCCAGTGGTTGTGGGAGTCCGTGGGTGGGGGGCTTATCAGAATAAGGAAGCCCTCTTTAACAAGGGGGGCCCCAGATCCCAGTCCCCCCATGTGAATGAGTATCGGGTACATGGTACCCCTACCTATTCACCAAAAATGTAAAAAAGTAATAAAAACACACACATTATTTGACAATTCCTTTAATAAAAAAATAAATAAAATAGTGTCCCTCGATGTAAATCCATCATCCATCACACCGCTCACCACACCCCAAAAAATAAATAAAAATGCTCCAGCTGACATTAAGGCTGGCTGCCTACTTCAGGCTTCACCTTTTGACAGTTCTTAGACAGGGGTAGGGCTACCTGATTACGTCACCTGGTGGCGCCGCCCTCTTGTGACGTTGCTGAATCGAGATGCACCAGTCCGTGATGTCAGAAGGGGGTGGTGCCACCAGGCTTAATCATGGAGACCCATGATTAAGCCCCAAGGGCGGGCGAAACATGGTGGGGTTGTGGTCTGGATGAATCGAGCTGAGGCTACTGCTAACCACTCAGGCCAGGTGACGTGTGCAGTGCCCGGGCTATCTCTTCCCATATTTGCAGTATGCTTTGGGTCTGGTCCACTTTGGGTCTGGACGGACCTTTCCTCAGCCTGAACTCTCGATTACCAGCAGCATCAAACTTATCGGACCTTGACAACCTGAGCGGGGACCCCTTAGAAATTATTATATGTACTCTAAGTGTCACACTCATATGTAATCGCAATCACAAATTTTGGGGCCCCTTACACGGCTTTAGGCAGGGCCCCCCTGGAGCAGAGAACCGGGGCAGAGGGTGTTGACGAAAAAAATAAGTGTAACTATTTCTCCTGACGCAAGATAATAAGTGGGGGGCCTGGGGACCGTCGGGCCCCTTACAGGTGTAATGCAAAATAAAAAACGGGAGGGGGGACAGCCGGGCCACTGGGGACCATCGGGCCCCTTACAGGTGTAATGCCTGTACCCCCCTGATGGCGGCCCTCAGGGCAAGTGTGATGCCGCATACGCACGACCGTTTTTCATGACGAGAAAAATAAAAAAAATTAAATTGGTTGTTAAAAACAATCGTGTGTGGGCTTCAAAGCATTTTTCTTTACGTTTTTCATGGCGTAGTTTTTTTTGTTGTAAAAAATGGTTGTGTGTATGCTTTATCGACGGGGAAAAAAACGTGCATGCTCAGAAGCAAGTTATGAGAAGGGAAATTTGCATAATCAGCCCAAAGGGTGGCGTGATTCAAATGGAACCTCCCCTTTTATAGTGCCGTTGTGCGTGTTGTACGTCACCGCGCATTGCTAGAGCATTTTTTATCACGATCGAGTGTTTGCAAGGCAGGCTTGAGAGAAAAAGTGTTGAGAAAAACAACGTTTTTTTCCATGACATGAAAAACGGTCAGTTTTTTGGTGGGGGTGGAATAGTTTTGGCTTTAAATTATTAAGACAATGGCGTTTTTTGTATTTTTTTTTTTTAAACACTGACATGTCATCTCTGCACCCCCGCAGCAAACTGAGATTCCTCTAATCCGCAGACATTGCACCACTGCCAAAATACAGAAGGTGTTCCGTGTTATCAGTAAGAGGAGACTTGGCAGAACAAAGGAGGAGAGACGGGAGAGCGCTCACATAGGGAGGTATCGGTTTCCTTGGGTCTCAGTGTGTGCCGCTGCAAATATTATACTGCAGGAGCCAGACATAGACATGGCGGGGGGTAAAATATAATATGGTCCTCTGTTACGCTAGTTTCACATTCAATACGGGAACAAACCCAAAATCACACAAGTTCCCGCAGCGCACAAAAATACACATCCCTTTTGCAGTTGTGCAGCAGTGCCATTCATTCTTAAAGGCACACCAATGCCCATTGCTAATGTGCATACAAAATTGCTTGCCAATGCGTAATGGTAACAAAGTATAAAACACTTTGGTGCAGCACGATTTTTACATCAGAAGATTAAAACATGTGAATGGGATGCTCTTAACAAAACGTACCAAAGTGCACCTGCTCCTATCCCCCCCCTGGCTCTTCTGTACCCCCCGCAATCCTCTGGTCCTCTCTGTGCTCCTCTGGTTCCCAATGTGCTCCTCTGATCCCCCACTTGCTCCTCTGATTCCCCCTAATGCGCCTCTGGTCCCCCCAATGCGCCTCTGGTCCCCCCTATGCTACTCTGGTCCCCCACATGCTCCTCTGATTCCCCCCATGTGCCTCTGGTCCCCCCTATGCTCCTCTGATCCCCCACACATGCTCCTCTGATTCCCCCTATATACCTCTTTTCCCCCTGTGCTCCACTGGTCCCCCACATGCTCCTCTGATCCCCTATGCTCCTCTGCCCCCCCGTACCCCTCTGGTCCCCCACGTGCTTCCCTAATTCCCCCCCCCCATGCTCCTCTTGTCCCCCCAGGCTCCTCTGATTCCCCCCATGCACCTCTGGTCCCCCCTATGCTCCTCTGATCCCCCACGCATGCTCCTCTGATTCCCCCTATGTACCTCTTGTCCCCCTGTGCTCCACTGGTCCCCCACATGCTCCTCTGATCCCCCATGCTCCTCTGGCCCCCCGTACTCCTCTGGTCCCCCACATGCTTCCCTAATTCCCCCCCATGCTCCTCTTGTCCCCCCAGGCTCCTATAATCCTTCCATGCTCCTCTGGTACCCCATGTGCTCCTCTGGTCCCCCACGTGCTTCCCTGATCCCCATCATGCTCCTCTGGTCCCGCCATGCTCCTTTGATCCCCACATGCTCCTCTGATTTCCCCATGCGCCTCTGGTCCCTCCGTGCGCCTCTGGTCCCCCACGTGCTCCTCTGGTCCCCAAAGTGCTCCCCTGGTCCCCCTGTGCTCCTTTGGTTCCCCATGTGCTTCCCTCATCCACCCCATGCTCCTCTGATCACCCACATGCTCCTCTGATCTCCCCATGCTCCTCTGGTCTTCCGCGTGCTCCTCGGGTCCCCCCATGCTCTAATCCCTCACGTGCTCCTCTGGTCCCCAACAGCCTTCGCACCTGTGCAACACATATTTTACTGCGTTTTTTGGAGCATTTATCGCATGACAGCATAGGGGAGCCCATTGAAAAATGCAGTAATGTAGCTCATACATTTATGTTATAGAAGTGCTCTGTGTAGGAACTGGTGTTATCTTATCCTGGTCACAGTTGTATTACTTTCCTTTACTCGACCAATTTACTTTTAATACAGACAGCATTCATCTAACCTGGTGTTGCTCATTCTAGGGGTAGAGGCAGTTTTCCAACTATCCTGAAAGGGAAACAAGTTTCAGAGGACTAAGTTAACGGCTTAAAAATTGTTAGCTGGAGTGTTTCATGCTGATAGCAGAGAAATGAAGCAGCAGATGGAGATGACCCTAATGGGTTGACTTACTAAATGCAAATAGATTGTGCACTTTGCATAGTGCTGTTGCTCCATTTAGTAATATGGGAAAGCTTCACTTTGCAAAGAATACCCAAGCAAGTGCGAGGGAAACAAAAAGGAATTTTTGCTTGCATATGAATGGATGATGGACGTCAGCAGAGCTTCTGCTCATTTACTAAGCTCTGGAGCACCTGTCTATTTGCCTTTAGTAAATTAACCCCTTAGGCCCCATTCACACCTAACCGTAGTGTTTTTAGGCAGAAATTAGTTTTTTGCCGCGATTTTGTACAGGTCAAAAAGGTCATCAATGTAAATAGCAGAAAAAAAGGCCAAATCTGTCTGGAAAAAAAAAGTCCCAGAACTTGTTTGAGCTTTAGGCATTTTGGAGCTTCTGGCTTCAGGCATTTTGGAGTGGAGATGTGAACCATCTCCATAGAGAATAATTAATATTTTGCCCTCCAGCGTTTTGTAGCTTCAGGCTTCAAACGCTCTGATGTGAATGGGACCTTAGTGCTCTGCAATGAGATAAGTACACACTATATAGGGAAACGTTTTGTTCATATCTTATGTCTGATGCCTCATACACACGGCAGACTTTTTACTGCCGGGAAACCGGTCAGTCTCTCCCTACACACTGCCAGTTTTCCTGACAGGAACACTGTAATGGAGCTTTGGTTGGGAATCCCGGCCGTGTGTATGCTCCAGTGGCGGTCCGTCCATAGAGGGCGCTGGAGCGCCGCCCCCTCTGGCTCTCACCGCCACTGAGTCTAATAACATAGATTCATGCATTGCACAAATCTATGTTATTATCGCCGCTGCCGCTGTTATTCAGATGGTCGGCGCTCATGTCCGGCCATCTGAATAACGCCAGCTGGTTGGCTGTACGGAAATGTCTATCAGAGCCAACAGCTCCCGGAAGCTTATTCTCGGAGCGCACAGACTGTATGCCCCTTGGATAAGATGACAGGCGTCTCAGCCAATCAGGTTGGCAGTTACGGCATGGCTGTCGGCCCACCACACTGTGACACAGACATAGAGCCCGGTCATATGTGTGCCCTGGAGCGTATAGCCCGCCAGCCACCCCTGGAGCAACGGGGCATGTAGTGGAAAAGAGAATCACCGCTGCAGATGAGTCTTATAAGCAATCAGAAACCTTTGGGATACCAGGGTGCTGGCGATGCACGTAGCAATAGCAGAAGATAGGAGGAAAAATGGACGGCCGCACTCCGGAGAAACTTGAAGAAAGTTGTCTTTTATTGATAAAACTGGGACATGCAAAATGAATACAGCCACAGAGCAGAACAGCCGATGTGTTTCGCACTATGCTAGTGCTTAGACATGGCCTGTAGTGTAGGGTGACCAGACGTCCCCATTTTCAGGGGACAGTCCCCTGATTAAGGATACTGTCCCCAGGCCAAGTCTGTCCCCGGGTTTTGTCCCCAGATTGGATTTGAACAAAAACTGGGGCAATTTCAAAGACAGTCAGTGCAGAATAATAAAACAAAAATCTAAATGATAGCCGCTCCTACTAGCTTAGGGGGTTTATTTTTCCCATTATCTGTGCCCCTTTCTGATGATCATGTGCTGGTCGAAATAGAGGGAATATTTATTCAGTTTCGGGTGCATGCCCATACAGCTCCGCTCACATGTTCTTCTGCCTTGGCTCAAGTCCCCGCCAGCCGCCTGCCCGCTTATCTCCTCGCCTTCCCTGGCAGAGTGATCTTCCTCCGCACCCAACCCAGTAGTAACCGGGGCCCGGAGAGTAAGACTTGACAGGCTGTAAGGCGGGTGGCGATGGGCAGAGAGTCGTTGATTGCCGCCATTGCTAGTAAAAAAAAAAGATGCCCCCAGATTTCATTTAAATAATCTGGTCACCTTACTGTAGTGGACATGGGGCACTACATGGGGCATGTAGTGGATGGCCCATCGCATAGCTAAAAGGCCAGAACACGCTCGATGGGCGAAACTGGGGGGACTACAAGAATCGAGGATCCAGCTTGTCACCCAGTTGATTGTAGATCTCAGGATCCAAAAATGCAGAGAAAGAAAAAAGAAAAGCAAGAAAATTGCCAAAATCCCCATGGGCCCAGAGGAGCCATGTCATTATCCTTTGCTAGGCAGAAAAAAATGAAGGTCAAGATTCTGCTGTGTCCGTCCATGAACGGAAGAGAAAAAGAGAACTGGTTCTCTTTTTTTTGTCAGTGGATTTTGGGCAGTTTTCCCATCGGAAAAACTGCGAGGAGCATACACACAGCCGGGATTCCCGGGCAAAAGCTCTCGTCGCAATTTTCCCGTCGGGAAAACTGATCGTGTGTAGGAGGCTTGAGGTTTACAACCCATATAAATTGTGTTTTTGGTTTAGTTAGGCTTTTTCTCTGTACAGCAATGTACCATTGTCCGGTCTGTGCTCAGGAAAATGACTGCTGGGATCTTACTGGTTAAGGTCGGCAATACAGAAGCTTGTTCTTTCGTCTCTTTCATGGGATGAAATGTTTTTCTATAAATACCATCTGTTTATGGTGGGGCACGTCCATGTGAATTTCTGCATAATCTTCAAGTGAAATGGAATTTTACAGCATCGTGTCTGGGGTCAGCCTCCGTCCCTGTCTGGTGCACACACACGGGATAAATAGATGGCTCTCTCCTCCATAATGCACAAACATTGGACATTTCCATCTTTGTCAGCTGGATGGAGATTGTAGACTCTGAGAATTCCTCCATGTCAAATCATTTCAATTTACCGTCTCTTTGTGTACTCAAACATCGCAATTATCAGAGAAAATAGTAGGTGAGCCTCCGGACTTTTCAATAGAATGGTCACATTGTGTATTCTACAGATTTTTGGAGAGGCTTAAAAAAACAGTTTTATAAATTAATGAATACAATTTAAAGGGATCCCTTGTGTTTTTTTTTACCTTAATGCATCCTATGTATTAGGGTAAAAAAACACCTTGCTGTGCCTGCAGGGCCGCTCCTAGGCAGGATGCATAGGGTGCAATGCCCCCAGGCGCCTGCAGAGGTGGGGGCGCCAAACATCTAACAGAAGCCCTCTCTGTGTCCATCAGAGGCCCCCCTGCAGGTCCCAATAAAATACTCTGCTGCTCTTCCTGTATTTTGTTTATTGGTAAGAGATCATGCAAGGATCCCGGGGTAATGAAGACTTTGTGGGGGAGCATCTCTGTTGTTGAGTCATTGCCATAGAAACATTTGTAAAGGGGAGGAGTTAGTAAAATGATGATGCCCATGTGGGGGCGCCAGAAATATTTCTGCACCCAGGTGCCTGTGACCCTAGGATCGGCCCTGTGTGCCTGCCCCCCCTCCCTTCCGTTTTAGTTACCTGAGCCCTAAATTTCCATGGGTGCGATCCCGTGTCGCTCTCCCCATGGGTTCTCGGCTCTTTATTGAATAGATTGATAGCAGAGCAGCCATTGGCTCCCGCTGCTGTCAATCAAATCCAATGACGCAGCTGCCGGGGGGCGGGGCCGAGTCATACACTCAGCAGGAACACGCCCGCAAGGTAACCCCCGTTGGGAGAGAGCTTCCCAGAGGGGATTATATAATGTGGGGAGGAGCCGTGGGAGCCACTGTGGGATCTCAGAAAAGGACGATCGGGGCCACTCTATGCAAAACGAACTGCATAGCAGAGGTAAGTATGACATGTTTCTTATTTATTTATTTTTTTATTAAACCCATAGCATCACTTTCAATTAATGTATATGTTTTTCTTGGAGCTTTTTTAATCAGCATGATATGATTCAGGACAACAGAGAAAGAACTTGCATAAAACAAAGCAAAGAGTCCCTATTACAGTCCCCATTACATTGGTGTCCCCCCTTACAACAGGGTCCCTATCAGAGTTCCACTTACATCAATGTCCACATCAGAGCCCTCTCTTATATCAGGCTCTCCATCAAAGTACCCCTTACATCAGGGTCCCTGTCAGAGTTCCCCTAACATCAGGGTTACCATCTGCATCTGAGTCTTCCTTATATCAGGGCCCCTATCAGAATGTCCCATTACATCAGGATCCCAATAAGAATCCCCCTAAAATCAGGACCCCTTTTAGAGCCCCCCTTACACATCAGAGTCCGTTCTTACATCAGGCTCCCCTTCAAAAAAAAAACATACATCAGAGTCCCTAACAGAACTCCCATTACATCCGGTTTCTCATCTGCATTTGAGTCCTCCTTACATCAGAGCCTCCATCAGAGTGCCCCTTACATCAGGGCCCCCATTAGAGTCCCCCTTACATCAGGGCCCCCATCAGAGTCCCCTTTACATCAGGGCCCCCATCAGAGTCCTCCTTACATCAGGGCCCTCTATCAGAGTCCCCCTTACATCAGGGCCCCCATCAGAGTGCCCCTTACATCGGGGCCCCCATTAGAGTCCCCCTTACATCATGTCCCCCATCAGAGTCCCCCTTACATCAGGGCCCCCATCAGAGTGCCCCTTACATCAGGGCCTCCATCAGGGTCCCCCTTACATCAGGGTCCCCATCAGAGTTCCCCTTACATCAGGGCCCCCATCAGAGTGCCCCTTACATCAGGGCCCCCATTAGAGTCCCCCTTACATCAGGGCCCCCATCAGAGTCCCCCTTACATAAGGGCCCCCATCAGAGTCCCCCTTACATCAGAGTTCGTAGAAAGAAGAGAGTGGCCGCACACTGGAACAAGATGTTTGCTTAGAAGAAATCTTTATTGTCGCATGCCAGACAGACAATACAGGGCCAAGGTTAAGGTTTCACAATGTGAACAAGCACGGTATACAGTGTCAATTGTTAACTTTGGTCCTGTATTGTCTGTCTGGCATGCGACAATAAAGATTTCTTCTTAGGCTCCATTCACATCTAGGCGTTTTGTCGCCTGAAGCCCGACGCTGAAGCAGCCTGACATACGCTGGAGGGGGGAATTTACATTGCCGGCTATGGAGATGGTTCACATCTTTACGCCGAACGCCTGAAGCGTGAAGCCTGAAACAAGTCCCGGACCCTTTTTTTCAGGCGTATCGGGCGTTCGGCCATAGCCCTCCAGCAAAAAAGCAATAGGCGTTTTGTCGCCGCAAATCGCGGGGACAAAACGCCTATTGCATGTCGCCCGAATACGCCTGCTGCCGCCGACGCCTAGATGTGAATGCAGCCTAAGTAAACATCTTGTTCCAGTGTGCGGCCACTCTCCTCTTTCTACATACTTCAGAAATGGCGGTGAGCCGGGGTGAGCACCTGAGAAATTGCACCTCGATGGCCTGAGCGGTGCTTGTTTTGTGTTTGGACTTTATACTGTATCAGTTCCCCTAACATCAGGGTTCCCATCTGCATCTGAGTCTTCCTTACATAAGGGCCCCATATTATAGTCCACCTTATATCAGGGTCCCTGTCAAAATTCCCCTTACATCAGAATCCTCCTTACATAAGGGTCCCCATTTACAGTTCCCCTTACATCAGGGTTCTCATCTGCATTTGAGTCCTCCCTACATCAGGGTCCCCATCAGAGTTCCCCTTACATCAGGGTTCTCATCTGCATTTGAGTCTTCCTTATATCAGGGTCCCCATCAGAGTTCCCCTTACATCAGGGTCCCCATCAGAGTTCCCCTTACATCAGGGTCCCCATCAGAGTTCCCCTTACATCAGGGTCCCCGTCAGAGTTCCCCTTACATCAGGGTCCCTGTCAGAGTTCCCCTTACATCATGGTCCCTGTCAGAGTTCCCCTTACATCAGGGTCCCCATCAGAGTTCCCCTTACATCAGGGTCCCTGTCAGAGTTCCACTTACATCAGGGTCCCCGTCAGAGTTCCCCTTACATCAGGGTCCCTGTCCGAGTTCCACTTACATCAGGGTCCCTGTCAGAATTCCACTTACATCAGGGTCCCTGTCAGAGTTCCACTTATATCAGGGTCCCTGTCAGAGTTCCCCTTACATCAGGGTCCCTGTCAGAGTTCCCCTTACATCAGGGTCTCCATCAGAGTTCCCCTTACATCAGGGTTCTCACCTGCATTTGAGTCCTCCCTACATCAGGGTCCCCATCAGTGTTCCCCTTACATCAGGGTCCCTGTCAGAGTTTCCCTTACATCAGGGTCCCTGTCAGAGTTCCCCTTACATCAGGATCCCTGTCAGAGTTCCCCTTACATCAGGGTCCCTGTCAGAGTTCCCCTTACATCAGGGTTCCTATCTGCATAATAGTCCTCCTTACATCAGGGTCCCCATCAGAATTCCCCTTACATCAGGGTCCCTGTCAGAGTTCCCCTTACATCAGGGTCCCTGTCAGAGTTCCCCTTACATCAGGGTCCCTGTCTGAGTTTCCCTTACATCAGGGTCCCTGTCAGAGTTCCCCTTACATCAGGATCCCTGTCAGAGTTCCCCTTACATCAGGGTCCCTGTCAGAGTCCCCCTTACATCAGGGTCCCTGTCAGAGTTCCCCTTACATCAGGGTCCCTGTCAGAGTCCCCCTTACATCAGGGTCCCTGTCAGAGTTCCCCTTACATCAGGATCCCTGTCAGAGTTCCCCTTACATCAGGGTCCCTGTCAGAGTCCCCCTTACATCAGGGTCCCTGTCAGAGTTCCCCTTACATCAGGGTCCCTGTCAGAGTCCCCCTTACATCAGGGTCCCTGTCAGAGTTCCCCTTAAGCCGCGTACACACGGCAGAGAACCTCGACGGGCAGAACACATCGTTCCGCCCGTCGAGGTTCTCTGCCGGCCGTCAGATTCGGCGACACGCCCGTCGGGAATGGCAACCAGCCATTCATCCAGGCGGGCCGTCGAGCAAATAGAGAACATGCTCTCTATTTCTGCTCGACGGCATTCCCGACGGGATGCTCGCCGAGAGCGTACACACGGCCGAGGTTCTCGCTGGAATGCAGCTTCCAGCGAGGTTCTCGCTGGTTTCTAGCGAGAACCTTGGTCGTGTGTACGCCGCCTTACATCACAGTTCTCCTTATATCAGGGTTCCTATCTGCATAATAGTCCTTCTTACATCAGGGTCCCCATCAGAATTCCCCTTACATCAGGGTCCCTATCAGAGTTCCCCTTACATCAAATGCAGATGAGAACCCTGATGTAAGGGGAACTGTAAATGGGGACCCTGATGTAAGGAGGACTCTGATGTAAGGGGAATTTTGACCTGTCAGAGTTTCCCTTACATCAGGGTTCTCATCTGCATTTCAGTCCTCCTTACATCGGGGTCTAAGGTTGCAAATCGAATTTTGATGTCGCAATCAAATTCATGACACGTCACCCTGAAATTGTTGGCGCTTATAAAGGTAAGTGCAGGACGTTTAAGGTTAGTAATGTTAGGAATGGGTTGCGGCTAGGGATAACTCTTTCACAACCAAGATCTCCCACTTTGAACCACAGGTTGCCAAAAGTGGTGGCTGATGTTAAAATGTTTTTTTTTGGGGGACGGGGGACGGGGGGGGGGGGGGGCGCAAACAAACCCCTCCAGGTCCTTACCTGCAAACAAAGCCTCCTTTCTGGGCTGCCACGGCTCCCCTGATACCCGGCAGCTTCTGTGTTTTTTCAATTCTTCAGCCTCCTGATTGGCTGGGACGATAACCCGGAATTGACACAATGACAAATTTTGATTCCATTAAATCAGTGGGAGGGTTTGGGGCACAGTGCTTTGTGCCCTGAGCACAACGTATATCAAGCCAATTAGGGCCTGAGTTGAGTTGAGTGGCATCTTGGTATAGCGTGGTCATTTACCCCGTAGGATCCTGACGCGCTTGTTACAACCTAAGGTCTAACACACATTTATACATATACTAGGGCTAATTTAGACTAACCCACCAGAATGTCTTTAGGCCTCAGGCTCTAATCACGTGTTTGTTAAAAAGCTAATTTGTGAGGTCAGGCACTGATGTTGGACGAGAAAGCCTGGCTCGCAGTCTTAGTTTCTTTCACTGGAACTGAGGGGCCAAGCCAAACCCCCGAATGACAACCCCACACCATAATCCCCCCTCCACCAAATGAATTGGACCAGTCCACAAAGCAAGGTCCATAAAGACCTGAATGAGCGAGTTTGGGGTGGAGGAACTTGTCTGGCCTGCACAGAGTCCTGACCTCAACCCAATAGAACACCTTTGGGATGCAGTAGAGCGGAGGCTGTGAGCCAGGCCTTCTGGAAGGATGGTCCAAAATTCCTAAACCTTGTGGACGGCCTTCCCAGAAGAGCTGAAGCTGTTATAGCTACAAAGGAAGGGCCGACTCAATACTGAACCCACGGGTTCTTTTGGTAATACAGTGTAGATGAGTATACAGATCTTTTTACACAGATTAGTCAGAATAGGTGGGAGGGAGGGAGCATTTATCAAGAGTAGGTTTTGTCTGGAATTCTATTTAATTACTGATGAAGGGGAAGTTTGTGAATCCCCATTAATTGATTATCCTTTTTATATTATTGATCATTTAGGAAAATATCCCTCTGGACTATAATACCACGGATGTGGCACCCTTGCTACGGTTTATATCTTTCTCGAGACCCCCTCCTCAATTTAGGGGGGTGCATTGGTCACACGGGGGAGCCCCACAGATGTCATTCAACCTAATGAATACAATTTTGAACAGCAATAAAAGGCAATCAAGCACCTCTTCTGCAATACTCCAAAAGTTTTTTTAATACCGTCTAAATTCCTTCTGGGGGGTTCTCCTATCTATATTTGTCACGTTGGCTATTGTCACTACCGTGTTTCCCCAGAAAATAAGCCTGGGTCTTATATTAAAGGAACACTAAAGATTCCCTTTTTAAAAAAAAAAATCATACTTACCTGTTTTGCACACAGTGGCCCCAAACCTGGTCTTCTGGGGTCCCTCGGCAGCTGTCTCGGCTCCTCCCCGCATCAGATAACCCCCTTAATGGGAAGCTCTCTCCTAGCTTGCAGGCGCGCTCCCGTGATAGAGCCGTCAGCTATAGTCGCCGACTTTATCACTCGGCCCCACCCCCGGCGAACCGCGTCATTGATTTTCTTGACAGCAGTGGGAGCCAATGGCTGCGCGGCTATCAATCAACCAGTGAATGAGCCGAGAAGCCAGCGCATTCACGGAGTGGGACTTTCGAGGGGTCAGTAAACGGGGGGGGGGGTGAGGGGCCGATAATTCTTTGCAACCCATTTAATTTTGGCAACAAAAGACACAGAAGGGCTTATTTTCGGGGTAGGTGTTACCATGTAATGTTCTGTCTTCTCTCCCCCCACTGTCTCTCTGCCTGCCAGGAATCCACAGTGTGAACCAAGTTAAAATGCTTGTAAATTACTATAGAGTGGATTATAGGATTTTGCAAGCATTTTAAACTAGGGCTTATTTTCGGGGTAGGGCTTATATTGCAGCCCTTCTGGAAAACATTGCTAGGGCTTATTTTCGGGGTAGGTCTTATTTTCGGGATATGTCTTATTTTTGGGGAAACACGGTAATACCAAAAGTGAGGATGTCCAACATGTTGAGTTGTCACCAACACAGGAATATAAGTGAAATCTTCCAGGTCAACTAAGAGGGATTTCCCTCACCTTTGGGGGATTTCTTCCAACTTTCTCTTGAGTCTACAGGATAGAAAGTGAAGGGAAATCTCCCCAACAAGACTTAGATGGCAAAAAAAACTGTTAAATAAACCTGATAAACCCTGGTTGGCCTTTCTGGAACAAGAGTATGACCTATAAGAAGGACAACGAGGTCTGTGTTAGATTCCCAATAGAACTGCCAAGGTTCTGGCTGATATATTACCGACATGACTGGTGAAAGAAAAAAAAACAGGTTACCAATGTTATTAAAAGGAAAATAAATCAAAAGGCCAGAATTTTTCCCAGAAGAAGTCAACATTTTAGCCAAGGTGCATTGCTAGAGCGTGACTCCTGGAAGAACCAGGGATGAACCATGTTAGCACGGTGAAGGTTGGTTGTCCATCTACCCGGCCAAATGTAACCCATCACTGTGAGCCGAGAGACAGCTGCCCACTTTGCCCAGGTGTATGCAGAAGCTCCTTCATTGATATTCATTATAAATATTCCTGAACAGCTAACTGCCATTTACTCTGAATCTGTTGAACATGATGAGTCTTGTAGTTCCTCTACAGCTAGAGGACTAGGGTTGCCTGCTGGTGATGCACGTTATAACAGTGTGCATGTCGGCTGAATAGGGAAGGGAGGGAGGTAGGCTCTATGCGTACGCCCCCTCCATTCCTTATCAGCAGTGTGGAAATTTCCACTGTCTCTGAGACAGAGCATTGGAGGCAGTGTGCAATACAATGGAGACATTTATAGCTGGCTATCTCTGAGCTTCTCATTAATTCATATAAGCTCTGGTAATAGAATGCAGAGCGAAAGAGGTATGCAGCAGGACATTAGTGGTAGCATTGCAAGACAGGGACTGTAGGGTCAGCTTAAAGGAGCAGCAGCCCATTATGGAAAATTGCATATGTTTTAATCTAAAGAGTCTTCTTACAAGAGGTTGATTTACAAGGTGATCGTTTACAATCGAAAAAAAGAGTGGTGATACTGCGCTGTCTATGTGAATGGTCTAAAAAAATGCTAGCAACTTAAAATGTGAGATACACACAAAAATAATACTATAAAACAAGAAAAAGCTGCGCAAATATAAACACTACAGTGTAGAACTCAATTGATAGTCCAGTGTAGGGTAAATGAGAGTCCCGTCAAGCAGGTAATGAAAGAAATATATATAATATGTAAAATCCATTAATCAAGTGCGGAACATGTTATACTTCTGATGGAAACTGATAGCAGAAAACAAATGTTCTTTCCTCCAAATAGATAGTGACATCAAATGCAAAAAACCTCAGAAACAGTGCATGGATAGATAAACACCTCCACCTTTCAATCACACCGCCCCTTACCAGAGGGGAAGATCCCAACTAAAGATCTTCTGACAGCAGATGGCTTAATCCCCAGCCAGGGGTTAACGTGACAGGATATCCAAAGGTCAGGTTTTCTCCAGCAGTGGACCGATGATCCGAGTTGTAATGAAATCAGTATGGAGAAGAAAAAAAGCTACATAGTGTGAACCCATATAACTTGTTTAATAAAAAAATTAAAATCACACTTACAAGAAAGTAGATAAAATTCGCATGTGAAAAATAGCCGGCCGGCTAGCACACCCGTTCACTCCGGGACACAGTATGCGGTTTGAAGGACGTCAGCACGCCGCTACCCTACGCCGTTTCGTCTCCTAAAGACTTCGTCCTGGGGCACAGGACAAAGTCTTTAGGAGACGAAACGGCGTAGGGTAGCGGCGTGCTGACGTCCTTCAAACCGCATACTGTGTCCGGAGTGAACGGGTGTGCTAGCCGGCCGGCTATTTTTCACATGCAAATTTTATCTACTTTCTTGTAAGTGTGATTTTAATTTTTTTATTAAACAAGTTATATGGGTTCACACTATGTAGCTTTTTTTCTTCTCCATACTGATTTCATTACAACTCGGATCATCGGTCCACTGCTGGAGAAAACCTGACCTTTGGATATCCTGTCACGTTAACCCCTGGCTGGGGATTAAGCCATCTGCTGTCAGAAGATCTTTAGTTGGGATCTTCCCCTCTGGTAAGGGGCGGTGTGATTGAAAGGTGGAGGTGTTTATCTATCCATGCACTGTTTCTGAGGTTTTTTGCATTTGATGTCGCTATCTATTTGGAGGAAAGAACATTTGTTTTCTGCTATCAGTTTCCATCAGAAGTATAACATGTTCCGCACTTGATTAATGGATTTTACATATTATATATATTTCTTTCATTACCTGCTTGACGGGACTCTCATTTACCCTACACTGGACTATCAATTGAGTTCTACACTGTAGTGTTTATATTTGCGCAGCTTTTTCTTGTTTGATCGTTTACAATCACTTTAATTGATTAAGCAGCCACTGTGCCCATCAAACGCAGCCACTGTGCCCCATCAAACGCAGTCATTGTGCCCATCAAACGCAGTCATTGTGCCCATCAAATGCAGCCAATGTGCCCATCAAACGCAGATACTGTGCCCCATCAAACGCAGCCACTGTGCCCCATCAAACGCAGCCACTGTGCTCCATCAAACGCAGCCACTGTGCCCATCAAACGCAGCCACTGTGCCATCAAACGCAGCCAATGTGCCCCATCAAATACAGCCAGTTTGCCCAATCGAACGCAGCCACTGTGCCCCATCAAAAGCAGCCAGTTTTCCCCATCAAATGCAGCCACTGTGCCCCATCAAACACAGCCACTGTGCCCCATCAAACGCAGCCAGTTTGCCCCATCAAACATAGCCAGTTTGCCCCATCAAACACAGCCACTGTGCCCCATCAAAAGCAGCCAGTTTTCCCCATCAAACACAGCCACTGTGCCCCATCAAACGCAGCCAGTTTGCCCCCATCACACGCAGCCAGTTTGCCCCATCAAACGCAGCCAGTTTGCCCCATCAAACGCAGCCAGTTTGCCCCATCAAACTCTGCACATTTTCCCCATCAAATGTTGACAGTGTGCCTCGCCTCCCCTCCCTGCTCGCCACTTACCTGTCTCAGGTCAACGCTGTGTCCTCCACGCTCCCTCCGAGTCCTCGATGTCCTCTCCTGTCCTCTTCATGTCCAATCACAGCGCCTATAGCTTCAGCCAATCAGGTGACAGGTAACCAGACCCGGTGCACCTGATTGGCTGAGAGGTGGGTAAGTGTTAGGGAAGCGATTTATTCTATTCCCTAACACAGTACTGTGTATACAGCGAATGCACAGAAGTTGGAAGCCTATTAGCCAACAGGCTCTAATCAGGCACTTCCAAAACACCTCCACCGCTGTAATTCAGATGTCCGGCACCCGACAAGGGGCCAGACACCTGACTAGAGGGCGGCAGCGGCGATAATAAATAGCATAATGCGGGTGCAGGAAAGATGGGGCGGCCTCTATGGCCACCACCAGCCCACCTGGCTGACTCTGCTGGAGACCTCTGATGAAAGGGATGAAGACTTTGCACAACACAGTCTTCTGCCTACGTGTGGTTATCTCCCTCCTTGTAAGTCCTCAGTAGTGCTGCTTCACTCACACTTTTCTTACACTTCCTCCGTGTTGTGGCAGTATCCTTCCAGCACCTAAACCCTGGCCCAAGGTCACCCCCCCAGAATAGGGGGGACCCTTAAGGGCCACCAACAGCCTCCATAGCACTATATCACCATCTTCCACCCACCTGCCCCTGTTGGCATACCTATTTATGAGGTAAGCCTTGCCCCCTGCCAGCTTGGGTGACCACGTTTAACGGATTGCCCGCATTTGCAGGTCTGTCCCGGGCACATTCATTCCAGGACAATACAGTGTCCCGGAATGAAACTGACACAGCCACCCCCCCCCCAGGGCCAATCTAATGCCCCCGAAAAAGGCCGCCACATCACTGCTTTACTCACCTGATACTACTTGTCCTGGCTGGGAATGCCTGGAGGAGCACAATCCCACTCCCTGCTTGTGATTGGAGAAATCATAAATCCCGCCTCTTGTGTCCAATCACTGTGCTGTCATTTGTTACAGCACAAGCTAATTTTTGGGAAGGGAGGGTGTCCCTGAATGGTAGTTTGGAAATGTGGTAACTCTACTGCCAGCCCTTTACTTGGGATTGGCCGAGGCTCTCATTATTATTCCAGGCAACCTTTCCTAACCTCCACCCACTAATTCTAGAAGTTTCTACAACCTTCTAGACTAGGGGGAGGCACCAGAGGAGCTATCAGGGCGAGTTACCCAGCCCTTAATGACTGAACCTTGACACAGATTCCACAGCTAAACTAAACTTTTCTACACTAAAAAACCTACCTACACCGAAACCTACACACACTAGGTTTAGGTGTAGGTAGAGTCTTCTATTATCTACAACAGCCTTTCTCAACCTTTTCAACACAGATAATCCCTTGATATAACTTTTCAGTATCTACAACTAATGATACATTAGCATGATGATCAGTGGGAAGAATGCTTCTTAAGCCTCATACACACGATTGAACTTCCATCCCACTTCTCCATAGATTTTTGTCCGAAAGGGTGTTAACTGTGAACTTGGTATGCATACACACGGCAGAACTTTTTCAGCCAACATTCACCAAACCACATGGTTTTCAGCTCTTTACCGCCACCCTTTGTGCAACTTCTGCTATTGTTGTCTGATGGTAAGCATTGGTTCTGAGCATGCATGTTTGAACTTTGGATTTTAGTCCGATGGTCTTGTATACACACGATCGGATGATCCTCCATCGGACATTTGTTGTCGGAAAGTTTGAAAGCATGCACAGCGAACATTTGTCTGTTGAAAAACCGAAAACAATTGTCCGATGGAGCATACAGACGGTCGGATTGTCCAATAAAACACATCTGTCGGACCGTTGTTGTCAAAAAGTTTGATCGTGTGTATGGGCCTTAACACTTGTGGTTATTGGGAAGAATTACCCCATTACAGACAGCTAAAAAGATCAATGGTGTCAATAGGAACTGATCTAAGGCCTCGTACACATGACCGGGTTACTCGGCAAAAAACAGCAAGAAAACTGCTTCTTGCCGAGATTCCTGTTCGTGTGTACGAGGCATTCAGGTTTCTCATCTGGAAATCAGGCAAGAATCTTGACGAGAAAAAAAGAGAACCTGCTCTCTTTTTTCTCATCGAGATTCTCGTTTGCCTGTTTCCAGACGAGAAACCCGAGAGTGTGTATACTTACCTGTCGCCGTGGGAACCGCGCATGCTCGAAATTACTTTGACGCATGCGCGGTAGCTTCCACGGCATAGGTAGGGTGAAGCAAGATGGCGGCGACGGCAACAAATGGGACGAGCGCATGCTCGTCAAACGCGCTGACGTCACCGCGTTCTCTCCTTTCAAGAGAACCGCGGTTCTTTTGAAATGAAAGTCAGCATACTCAGGCGGCAATAGTTTCTTGCCAAGAACCTCTTCAGGGAAAACAACGGGTTTTTCCTGATGAGATTCTCGGACGTGTGTACGAGAGGCAGACATTGCTCATTGCTCAAGGAACCCCTGGCAACTTTTGGAGGAACCCTAGGATTTCTTGAAACCTGGTTGAGAAACTCTGGTCTAAAACATAGAAGGACGAGGTTCTGTAGTTCTCAGAGGCAACATTCAGCAGAGGCAGAGAGCACATGAAGTTATCGACCCACAAAACTCCTCGGAGGATCAACAGGTATTTTTTAACTTATCAACAGATATCAAATTGTCATTAACAAAACATTCCTGCTAAACCCAAAAGATAAAACTGTATTCAGTTAATAAATTAAGGTCTGTTCTTTGCTACAACTTGTTCTTGGATCTCTCCCTTCTTCTTGGGCATTAAATATGTCTTGCTAACTGCTATACCAACAACCCCACCCTTCCAATAGTACCCACACCACACACGATTGGAGTTAAATTGGCCATAACAGCCTTTTTATTAATCAAAAATATAAGTAACCAATAATTAACACATGCAAATTAGGACCTGTTGCTGTGTTCATACAGCCGCTACATCCCCATAGAGCAGTGGTTCTCAGCCTTTCTAGTTTTGTGACCCCTTGATAACATTTCCCAAGTTGTGGGAACCCCTAATAGTAAAATTATTTTCGTAGCGTGGGTTGTCAAAACCCAAGGCAAGACAAGTAATTTGTGCCCTTAACTCATGGACATTTAGCGCTCCTTGAGACCCTTCCACTCGGTATTTAAAACTCCTTAGGGGTACATTTCAAGATGTACCATGCTTTCTCTTTGTTCTCCTTTATTTCCCTTTTATCTCTCTTTATGCAAATTTCTTGTTTTTTTCCCTCTCTCTAGCCATCTTTCTTATTATTACTCTCCCCTTTTTTTTTTTTGTTCCTCCCCCTCTCACTGTGTCTCCGACTATGTGGTGTTTCGTGGCAGTGACACCTATGACGAAATTAGGAGATAGGGTCTTCTCCAGCCCCTCCCACTTCACATTCCTCACCAGTCAGTTGACCTGAAAAACCATGCCCCCCAGCCATGCCGTGAACTGAACGGGCTGAGGAAACGGCCATGGGCTCCAGGGACAGCCCTGCTGGGCGGCCGCAAAAAGACTGGGAGAGCAACGCGGGCTTCAGGAACAGCCCAGGATTTGGTGACCCCTGGCAAATCGTCATTCGATGATTTCCAGGATGAGAACCACTGCCATAGAGTATTAAGCAGCCTTAGCCGCATGAACAAACAACTCATTCACATGACAAGAGTGCCTGTGTGAATGAGTCCCTAAGACTTGTTCACTTGTGAGGTCAGTAAAATCCCACAGTTGAGCTGTGCTTTTACCACTCGCCCCTCCAACTGCTACCCCCTTTAGCTGCAGAAGCAATGGCTGGGGATGTACACATGCAGAGGCCACAATGCTTTGCTTCTTAGCCAGTGCAGGACTTATACCCATGGGCGTCCGCTGAAATTTTTTCAGGGGGTGGCGCTTCCGCAGTGGCAATACACAGTCGCATTTAACCCTTTCTTTAAACGCTAGCAGGGGTTGAAAGCACCCTGCTAGCGGCCAAATAGCGCAGCTAAAACAATGGTAAAGCGGCACTTTACCGATAACGCGGCCAGCTGGCAGTGTGAAATTGCTCGTGAGATAATTCAGCTTCACTCCATGCCCATATAAATATAGCCTAGAAAATGTACAGACCTCCCTTCAGCACAAATGGACCCCCCTTTAGCACAGACCCCCCCCTTCAGCACAGACCCCCCATTCTGCACAAACCCCTCCATTCAGCACAGATGGACACCCCTTTAGCACATCCCCCCCCCATTCAGCACAGACCCCCCATTTAGCACAAACCCCCCCTTCAGCACAGATGGATCCCCCTTACCATCCCATTCAGTACCTCAGATCAGCCATCAGCACAGCATGGGCACAGCAGGTTCCCTCCCCGTGTACACATAAACACTGGAGGGGGAGACAGCTTCACTCTGCTCGCTGTGTCTGTGTGACATCCGGCCCGTAACTGCTTAGACAGCCCACAGCCGCGAAACTCTTCAACACCTTCTCGATTTTCCAGGGGGGGTCAATTGCCCCCCTTTGCCCTATGGAGCGGACGCCCATGCTTATACCCCCTATCATGTGAATAGTGCTGCTCTGCAAGTGACCCACAGCCACATGCTGTGCACATGGTTAAAGCATGCTAGTGTGGCGTTAAAGTAAGCAGGCAGAATACATACCGCCAAATATCACCAAGCTTTCTGAAGAGTGATATGTGAGTCTTGAAACAGCTGTAGCCTACGGAAACGAAGAGGAGGATTAGCCAGCAGCACTGGGGGGGGGGCATATAGGGGGGCCCAGGCAGCAAGAAAAAGGGGGGGGGTGCAGGTGATCAGGTAATGGGGGAGCAGATACTGATCTTCCTATGGCTCCCCCTGCAGTGTCTGCATTGTAGGGGGAGCCAAAGGAGGATCAGTTCCAGTGAAAAGGCATTACAGGCATTCCTCAGCAAGTGTCTGGGCCCCCCTGTTGAACTGATGGGCGGTACAGGAGGAGCAGCTGTACCCCTTTATTAGCGACTCTGCTTTTAATAGTAAATTTAACAGTCCTAAAGGGACTAAATAAAAAAATGTATTGCCAGGGTTTACTTAAAGTGTTTGTTACCCCAACATTTCATATTTCTGATATGTGCCTGCTGTACCATGTACTTGGATGAGAAAGTAACCTGTCCCCTTTGTATTGCTTCCTTTGTGTGAAATCCCTGGTGATCCTGCCAGTCCTTCTGCTTTACTATTAAAAACTGGCATGAGAGCACACGTGGTCATATCTCTAGCTATGTTGGGAACTTAGTCTGTTCTTCTCCAATAATCAGACCCCCAGCACAGCCTTTCACTGGGAAGATCAGTGTGCTGCTGCTTCTCCTCCCCCAGCCCTTATGCATCTGAAAACAGAGGGAATGTGATCATTTGTAAAAAAAAAGGTGGATAAGGGTGTTTATAATTTTTTATCTATACAAAAATGTTTTGCTTTAAATTTCAATTTTAAACTTTAATGGGTTGTTTTACAAGGTGATTGTTTACAATCACTTTAAGTCAATTTTTTTTCTATGGAAGAATCACCTCTAAAAACTGCCCATTTTTGATATATAAACACATTTGAATAATGTTTGGTGGCAATAAATCAATGAAGGCATTTAAAAAGTGTCTAGTACTCTATGACTGTTTTTCCCGTGCAGGCTCAGCAGCCCCGGTGGTAGGACAATAATTGCGCACTCCTCCTCTGCCATCCACAGCTCTGATTACATCGTGCTCCAGTAGTCAGCCGTTCCTTGTCGGTTATTTAGCGACTTTAATCAGTGTTGCCCTTGTGTGCCCTGTACCTGCCTTCCTTTTATTACAGCTTGTTTGGAATTCTGGCTGTGAGAGCTCCCTATTGATTTATTCAATTATTTTCTTATATGGTTCTGTCTTATTTTCAGACTATCCCTATACTTGCTTATACCTTATTTTCTCTCCTTATCAACGTCTTAACGTATGCTCTTCCTAAATTTCCTCTACACATGCAACATGTGTCTGTCTCAGCTGAAAAGCTTTATACTGGATTACACTTATGCATTTTCCATTGAAAGTAATTGAAGTGCATCATATTGCATGTCAGTGTCCATTGATGCACATGTGTTGCATGCGTCATAACTAGGGTTGCAACGATACCTCTCTTTTAAGACCGAGTACAAGTACCGACACTTTCTTTAATGTCATGTGACCATAGCACTAATATGCAGCACTGATGAGCATTGATAGGTGGCACTGATGAGACATGCACTGTGTCAGTCGTTTTTAATATATTTCTTTAAAAGTTTATAATTTTTTTTTACAATTCATATTTTTGGTTTATTTTTTTTCCAACCTGACAGATCTGGGATGGGGGGGGGGGCGGAGGAGGACACAGAGGGGGAGTGGACTAAGAACGGAGGAGGAGCAGAGGAGGACACAGAGGGGAGCGGAGGAGGACACAGAGGGGGAGCGGAGGAGGACACGGAGGGGGAGCGGAGGAGGACATCGAGGGGGAGCAGAGGGGTAGTGGAGTAGGACAAGGAGGGGAAGCCGAGAGGAAGCGGAGGAGGACACGGAGGGGAAGTGGAGGAGGAACAAGGGAGGAGCAGAGGAGGACACAGAGGGGGAGCAGAGGAGGAAACAGAGGGGGAGCAGAGGGGGAGTGGTGTAGGACAAGGCGGGGAAGCCGAGAGGAAGCGGATGGGGCGCGGAGGAGGACACAGAGGGGGAGCATGGGAGGACACAGAGGGGGAGCATGGGAGGACACAGAGGGGGAGCGTGGGAGGACACAGAGGGGGAGCGTGGGAGGACACAGAGGGGGAGCGGAGGACGGACACAGAGGGGGAGCGGAGGAGAACACAGAGGGGGAGCAGAGGGGGAGTGGAGTAGTACAAGGAGAGGAAGCCGAGAGGAAGTGGAGGAGGACACAGAGGGGGAGCAGAGGAGGACACAGGGGGGAGGTGGAGGAGGACACAGAGGGGGGTTGGAGGAGGACACAGAGGGGGAGCATTGGAAGACACAGAGGGGGAGTGGAGGAGGACACAGAGGGGGAGTGGAGAGAGACACAGAGGGGGAGCGGAGAGAGACACAGAGGGGGAGCGGAGGGGGACACAGAGGGGGAGCGGAGGAGGACACAGAGGGTGAGCGGAGGAGGACACAGAGGGGGAGCGGAGGAGGACACAGAGGGGGAGCGGAGGAGGACACAGAGGGGGAGTGGAGAAGGACACAGAGGGGGAGCAGAGGAGGACATGGAGGAGGAGCAGAGGGGGAGTGGAGGAGGACAAGGAGGAGAATCTAAGAGGGAGCGGAGGAGGACATGGCGGGGGACCTTAGGAGCACGGAGGAGGACACAGGGGATGATCGGTGTGGCGGTGAAGGCCGTTACAAGCACCAATCTCCCTTTATAGATTTCAATAAAACAACTGAAAGCCACGGGAGGGAGAGGAGGAGAAACAGATGTCAGCTGCTTTATTGAAATCTATACAGGGAGATCAGTCCTTGTAAAAGCCCCCACTGCCGCACTGATAACCCGACTGTCCAGGTATCGGATTAGGCATCAGAGAATTTGCACGAGTACAAGTACTCTGCAAATGCTCGGTATCGGCACCAATACCAGTATCAGCATCGGTACAAACCTAGTCATAACACATATCAATATGCATCATAATGTGTTCACATGAATTATAGTGTGTCCACACACATCATGATACATGTTGACAAGTGTTTTAACAGTAGGAAATGCATCAAGCAAAATGCAAAATCCAGCCTTAAAAGAGAGGTATTTTTTTTTTTCTGAATCAGACTTACCTAGGTGTTTGCAGCATCAGTCCACCGCCAACTCTAATGCCGCGTACACATGATCACACTTTTTGTGATGAAAAAAAACGACGTTTTATGTGACGAAACAAAACAACGTTTTTCAAACTTCATTTTCCAAAACGACGTTGCGTTCACACCATCGTTTTTCCAAAATGCTCTAGCAAACCGTGGTGACGTACACCACGTTCGACGGCACTCTGTTCCATTGAAGCTCTGTCTCATATTTTGCTTCTGAGCATGCGCGGGTTTAAAAACGACATTTTCAACGTCGTTTTGCCCACACACGATCACTTTTTATGACACAAAAAATGACATTTTGAAAAACGACACAAAAAATTCAAGCATGTTCGAATTTTTTTTTGGTCATTTTTTTGAAGACATAAAGCAACGTTTTGCCCACACACGATCATTTTAAATGACGTTTTTGAAACCATCGTTTTTTTCATCACAAAAAGGGATCGTGTGTACGCGGCATTACACTGAGAACCGAGAAATTAAACACTGCCGATCGCTTGGTTCTCAGGGCTACTTGAGCAGAGAGCTGGTAAGGGGAGAGGAGATGAGATAAGGTAACTTTAACGACTTTTTGCCCAGCTTACTGTCAAATGACTACTGGGCGGGACATTCTTTATTCTTAGGTTGTGTCCACCAGACATAGCTGATGACAGATCAGTGTACTGGACCGTTGCTGGTACCATGTGATTGCTGTGATCAATCACAGCAGATCACATGACAATTGTACACAATGGATGGCTTCCTTTCATGCCATTCATTGTGTACAATTGTGTTGCTAACTGATTGGTCACAGTGATCACATGGTACAGACAGGGCCAATAACAGCCTATCTGTATCATGTGTTTTGCTGTGGCCAATTAACAGTTAACCATAAGGCCCCGTACACACGAGGAGACATGTCCGATAAAAACGGTCCGCGGACCGTTTTCATCGGACACGTCTCCTGCAGGATTTTGGTCCGGCGGTGTGTACACACCATCGGACAAAAATCCCCTCGGACAGAGAACGCGGTGACGTGGCGGTGACGTTGACGCTGCCACGTCACCAAACAAAGGAATAAAATGCATCCGCGCCAGTTTCAGCAGACTTGTTCGATCGTGTGTACGTGGCCTTATAGTAACCATTGAATGAATTAATTTTTATCCAGTAAAAAAAAAAACTCTTTCTCTTATAGTTACTACTTTAGTAACACGGTATTGCTTTGGGCAGAGTATATTAAAAAATCATTAAAAAAAAAGAATAACGAGTTTAAAAATTAATTAATTAATTAAAAATAATTAATAAAAGTCTAAAAGTTTTTTTTTTCCATACTGTCACCAGTCAGTGTCCCTGATCACTGCCACACAAGTTATATGCTGACGCTGTACTGCACTGATGACAGTATGTAAAAAAACTAAATGTGAAAAAAAAAATTATGTTTTAATTTTCCAAAAAGTTAGACAAAAAATTACAACTTCAAAAAACTTTCCATGCCTCTTACTAAAAACCTTGGACTGTCTACTTCCAAAAAGGGGTAGTTTGGGATTATTTGTAATGTCCTGACTTGTTTTGGGCCTCAAGAAATGAGATCGACCGTCAGTACATCAGGATTGATCAATTTTCAGATATTCTGTATTTACCATAGTTTGGGGACTCTAAACTTTTCCTACAGTCTAAATAATAAACACTGATTTGGGTAATTTTCACCAAAGAAATGTAGCAGAATACATTTGGTCTAAATTCACAAAGAAAGATCATTTTTTTTTTTTTTTTTATGACAGAAACAAATAATTAAAACATTTTTAAACAATTTTCAGTCTTTTATTTTATATTATCTTATATTATTTAGCAAAAAAATAAAAACACATCAGTGATAAAATACCACCAAAAGACAGCTCTATTTGTGTGAAAAAAATTATAGAAAATTTCATACGGGCACAGTGTTCCATGACTACGCAATTGTCATTCAAAATATGAAACTGCTGTACTGTGAACTGGTGCTGAAAGCTGAAAATTGAAAGCTGAAAATTGTCCTGGGCAGTAAGGGGGTGAAATGCCTGTTATTGAAGTGTTTATAGATCATGCTGATAGTAGGAGATAGCAGAGTGACAGAGAGATTAGCTCGTCAGTCTGCTGCTTCTATTTTCGCTGTCCAGTCCCAATCTGGGGGAAGGACAAGACCTGTAAGTAACTACTGCGGAGTAAAAATCTTCTGTCATATAAGACAGGGCTTTGCTACCCTGTTTCCCCAAAAATAAGCCCTACCCCTAAAATAAGACCTAGCATGAGTTTCTGGGATGGCTGCAATATAAGCCCTACCCTGAAAATAAGCCCTAGTTAATGTCCTTGTAAAATTGTGTAATCCGTTTTGTAAAAAGATTATCAATATATATACTGAATATATATATATATATATACACATATATATATATATATATATATATATATATATGTGGAAAATAAGGTATTACACAAGGAGACACATTACACTATATACAATCTTTTTACAAAACACATTACAGAATTTTACAAGGTATTACAAGGTATTTAAAGAGAGGGTTCACCATTAAAACAACTCTGTGTCATCCCATCCAGCATACTGGTGTCAGCGCCAGTATGCTGTTTTTTGTTTTTTTTTAAATCTCTTTAGTTACTGTTTAATTGATCATTTTATTTTGTCCCTACCGCGGGAAATGGCGCGGCTATGGAGCGTCACAGCTTCCGAAAATAGCCGACTAGCACTCGGGTCTTCTCGCGCCGTATATATCCGAGTCCAATGGCTATGGCGCCTCACGCCCTCCGAAAAAAGCCGAAATAGGACTCGGATATATATGGCGCCTGCGCAGTCAGCTCCTAGGTCTGTGCGCAGGCACTGTATAGCGCCGAGAAGACCCGAGTGCTAGTCGGCTATTTTCGGAAGCCGCGACGCTCCATAGCCGCGCCATTCCCCGCGGTAGGGACAAAATAAAATGATCAATTAAACAGTAAGTACAGAGATTAAAAAAAAAAAAAAAAAAAAAACAGCATACTGGCGCTGACGCCAGTATGCTGGATGGGATGACACAGAGTTGTTTTAAGGGTGAACCCCCGCTTTAAAGGAACACTAAAGGTTCGTTTTTTATTAGTTCAATTGATTGCTGTAAGCTAGAGCATTTAAATATCACTTACCTCGTTTTTCCTTTTGACCTCCAACATACAGTAATCCAGGTTTGAAAATGCCATTTCCTGTCTCTCCTCTGGTTGCTTTCCATCAGCACCTGAGCTGTTTTGCATGGTGGAAAGCAGAATGTGCTCACCCCCTCCCTATGACTACAGCCCTGCGTGAAGATGCTCTCTTATCCCTCACAGTCATGGAGGCTAAGCCGAATGGGAACCGTAGTTCCCATTAGGCCGTGATGTAGCAAGAATGTAGCAAGAATGTAGCAAGAACCGCAAACCAGGAAGTCAGTGAGAATAACGATTCAGGAGTGATGGAGGTGAATAAAACAGCTCGATTTCAACAGGTGTCAAACTAGTTATAATGCAAAACATTACTTTTTACTTTATCTGCTACTGTCAGACTTTAATTTAAGAGAAAAATATTTTTGTCTTTACAACCCCTTTAACTAAGGTTTATTTTTGGAATTACAGAATTTCACAATGCTGACTGGGAGAAACTTTTTTGTACATACCATAAATAAATAAGACATTCCCTGAAAATAAGCCCTAGCGTGTTTTTTGTAGCCAAAATTATTATAAGACCCGGTCTTATTTTTGGGGAAACACAGTATGTGGCAGAGCTGTCTAAATCTCAGGACTAAATGGACAACAATACAGGTAAAATAGTTCCCATGAATGTATTTCATCTGTTCCCCGGAGTATACCTTTAACAGGATATACAGGGTGGTTTCCTAACCAGATTATACAATACACTTTAAGTCGCTAAAATATTCCGCTACGGCAGAAAAGCCTCACTAAACCTTTCTGCTTGAAGCTGTGTTTAAACTACGAGTCTCTGGGGTATTAGTAATAAATTCAGATGTTTGCACTGGCTTTAATCCTTAGAAATCACAATGAATCTACTATATATGTAAGACAAGGCATAACTCTAAAATGAGATAAACATGTTCATTATCTTTATATTATTGCAATGTTTCAGCGTGTTTTAAATAAAAGCAAAGCCATGTGTTTCCCTTCTGCTCTGACTGCTGCTTTCACTTACAAAAGGTTCTATTGAGTATTCATGGCGATTAAACTGGGCTGTTACCAGAGGTGTACAATACAGATGTGTTACTAAGTCACTTTAAAGGCTTAAGGAACAACTCCGGTCTAAATGAAAAACAAGATATTGTTATACACTATGGACCAGATTCTCGTAGATCTGCCCTTTAACAGCGTATACCCTTTACGCTACGCCTCCGCACTATTTACGAGCAAGTGCTATATTCTGAAAGCACTTGCTCCGTAATTTGCGGCAGCGTATCGTAAATGGGCTGGCGTAAGGCCGCGTAATTCAAAGTAGGAAGGAGGTGGGCGTGTTGTATTTAAATTAAGCGCGCCCCCGCGCCGAACGAACTGCGCATGCGGCGGCCGGAAACGCAGCCCACTGCGCATGCTCCATAGTACGCCGCAAATACATTGATTTTGACGTGAACATTATTAACGTACAGTCCTATTCGCTACCCTGTTTCCCCAAAAATAAGCCCTACCCCTAAAATAAGACCTAGCATGAGTTTCTGGGATGGCTGCAATATAAGCCCTACCCGGAAAATAAGCCCTAGTCAAAGTCCTTGTAAAATTGTGTAATCCGTTTTGTAAAAAGATTATCAATATATATACTGTGTATATATATATATATATATATATATAGTGTAGTGTGTCTCCTTGTGTAATTTTATTGTGGAAAATACCTTATTTTCCACAATAAGATTACACAAGGAGACACATTACACTATATATAATCTTTTTAAAACGTAGCCCACTGCGCATGCTCCATAGTACGCCGCAAATACATTGATTTCGACGTGAACATAATTAACGTACAGTCCTATTCGCGAGGAGTTACGTAAATGACGGAAAAACACGACGCTGTCCCGACGTCCATACCTAACATGGTGTACGCCGGACCTACGCAAGGTTACCCTTCATATAGCAGGGGTAACCTTACGCTTACGCAAACTAGAAAAACCTTGTTTTTCTTGACGAGATTCTTGGCAAGAATCTCTTGCCGCCCGAGTGTACAGACACTCTATTCAAAAGAACCGCGGTTCTTTTGAATGGTAAGAACGAGGTGACGTCATCGCGTACGACTAGCATTCGTTCGTCACATTCGTTCCTGTCGCCGCCATCTTGCTGCACCCTACCTATGTCTAGGAAGCTACCTCACATGCGTCAAAATCATTTCGAGCATGCGCGGGTTTCCACGGGGACAAGTATACAAGTATACACACTCTCTGGGTTCTCGGTTTTCCTGCCGAGAATTACGACGAGAGCAGGTTCTCTATTTTTCTCGTCGAGATTTTAGGCAGTTTTCTTGACGAGAAACCTAAAAAAGCCTCGTACACACGCTCGGTTTACTCGGCAAGAAAGCTCTGCCAGCAGTTTTCTTGCTGGTTCTTGCCGAGTAAACAGAGCGTGTGTACGAGGCTTTAGTCTGCAGGGTTCAATATTGGTTGGCCCACTCTTTGCAGCTGTAACAGCTTCAACTCTTCTGGGAAGGCTGTCCACAAGGTTTAGGAGTGTCTATGGGAATATTTGACCATTCTTCTTATGCGGCATACACACGGTCGGAATTTCCGACAACAAATTTTCGATGGGAGCTTGTTGTCGGAAAATACGACCGTGCGTACGCTCCATCGGACACCAATTACAGGAAGCCTGTCACCAGGAAGACTGAGGAAATTCTTGTTTACATCAGCATTTCCTCCTTCTTCCTCACCGTGACATGATCGTGGGTATCAGTGTTTCCAACCGTCCGTATTTTTACGGACAGTTGGTAAAAACGGGCACTTTTGTCCCCCATTCGTAAATATCCGTGGTTGCGGGAATGCGTCAGTAAAAATAGCTGAGATCGGTACGGCTTGGAAGTGCGCATGGAGATTGGAGGCAGGGGGTGATGGTGGCTACGGTGACACTGCAGAGGGGGATGGAGGCAGGGGGAGATTGGAGGCAGGGGGTGATTGGAGGCAGGGGGTGTTGGTGGCACTGCAGAGGCGGATGGTGGCATCGCAGAGGGTGGGGATGGAGACAGGAGTTGTTGGTGGCACAGCAGAGGGGGATGGAGGCAGGGGACCTGGGGGAGATTGTAGGCAAGGGGAGATTGTGGCACCGCAGAGGGGTGTTGGTGGCAGAGCGGGATGGAAGTAGGGGGTGATGTGACTAAATAATTTGCCCTTATTATATCGAAGATAACAAAAATATGTTTTATTACCTTAACCCTTTCCCTACCGGCGCATTCTAAAATTACGCTGGCAGGAACCCTCCCTCGATCTGGGTGGACGTCATATTACGTCCTTTGTTCCCGGCGATCTAGGGCACGGCGTGGCACCTGCGATTGCCGGTGATCATGGCAGGAGTGTGGATCTGTGTGTGTAAACACACAGATCCACCTCCTGTCAGAGGTGAGGAGACCAATGCTGTGTTCCCAGTCCCCTTGTGAGTCCCCCCCCCCCTACAAAGAGACACTTTAGGGAACATTTTAACCCCTTCAGCGTCCCCTAGCATTAACCCCTTCCCTGCCAGTCACATTTACACAGTAATCAGTGCATATTTATAGCACTAATCGCTGTATAAATGTGAATGGTCCCAAAAACGTGTCAAAAGTGTCCGATGTGTTCTCCGCAATGTCACGGTCACAATAAAAAAATCGCAGATCGCCGCCATTACTAGTAAAGTAATTTAGTAATTTTTGTGAAATGTCATTAAACACTTGGCTGCGCCAGTAAATTTTGGGTGTGGTGCCAGTAAATTTCAGTTTGGCAGGTTGGCAACACTGGAGCTTGCGGCGGGCTAGTGCATATAGGAAGATGTGAGTGAGAAGCAGTTGGTATAGAAAGTCTTCTGATTATTGGGGTCTGGAAGGGGCCCCTTGCTCTGGTCAATCTGAACCTTCTATTGGAAAGCTTTCACTGAAAATCCAAATTGGTTTCTTTGTGACCAAAAAAGAAAACCGTACTACACTGAAGGCGCCCCCAATGAATGGAGACCCTATCCCCAGCTGTACAAATGACATGACTACTCCAGTCTTCCTATATATTGGCACTACTCTGGCCTGATTCCTGTACTCTGTGCAATTTTGGTTTTTACCTGCAGGTATTTTAGGAAACCACAGGTTCTATTTTTAAAGTGCCCTCCCTTCTCAGGTATAATCATGGCTGGTGTGAGGCTACCCTACTTATTACAATATATACACAGCACACAGGAATAAAAAAGTTGATTGATGTGTTACACTCTGTTTAGCATTAGTGCTATATATATACTGTACAGCAAAGTACCGTATTTATCGGCGTATACCGCGCACTTTTTTCCCCTTAAAATAAGGGGAAAATCTTGGGTGCGTGATATACGCCGATACCCGCTTTCCGCACTCAGTTTGAATGCCTCCGCCGACATATACCGAGTGCAGTACACTCGGGTACATTCGGCTAGGCTCGGGCTCACGCATAAACGTCACAGAGCGTGAGCACGCGTGAAGCCGAGCCTGGCCGAATGTACCCGAGTGTACTGCACTCGGTATATGTTGGCGGAGGCGTTCAAACTGAGCGCGGGAAGCGGGGATTCGACTCGAGGCGCGCGCTGGAGAAGCTGGGAGGACACCACTGAAGCCGAAGACGGACGCCGGACCGGACAAGGCCACCGATGGACGCCGCGCAAGACACCAAAACTGTAAGAACTAAAATGGTTTTTTTTACAGGAATTTCAGGTGCACATTAGGGGTGCGCACTATACGCCGGAGTACGCAATACCCCGATAAATACGGTATATACAGCAAAAATTGTACAGTATATAAAAAGATATTGGGGGTGCATTACATACACTATGTAGACAGGGCCGTCTTTAATATTGATTAAACCCTGGGCAAAAAAATTGCCCCCCTCATGCAATTTTGCTCTCCACCTGCTCTGAAACATACAATAAATATCAGTTAGACTTAAAATCAGTTTACTGTATCAGATCGGGCAGTGATTGCGATTGGTTGCCAGAGGTTACAGCATATCATTACCTTTTACTGACTGGTTGCTAGAGGTTACAGCACACATTATGGCTCACTGATTAGTTGCTAGAGGTTACAGCACATGATTTCTGCATGTTGATTGGTTGCTAGAGATTACTGTACAGTAATACTGCTCACTGATTGGTTGCTAGAGGTTACAGCACATCATCTCCTCACTGCAGAGGGGCATGATATACATATGAATGCCGCCTTTATTTACATATGAATGCTGCTGGCCTCAGCTATTTACATATGATTGCTCCTGTTATTTGCATATGAATGACGAATATTTACATGTAAACGCAGGGGGCCGGATTCAGATACAATCGTGTATCTTTCCAGGGGCGTAGCGTATGCTATTTACGATACGCCTCCGCAAGTGCCTTATTCAGCCCCCCTTTTTTCTGACGACTCAGACAAGCATTATAAGTTCTGAACAGCTGTAGAAAAGAGAAGACCACAGATAAACAGGTACAACATATGTCAGAGGATTTGTATAATCTCTGTGTATCACCTGAGGCAAGTCACTACCCTGGGTATATAGAAGGGTTTACAATAGGGTGACCAGACATCCCCGGTTTCAGGGGACAGTCCCCGGATTGAGGACACTGTCCCCAGACCAAGTCTGTCCCCAGTTTTGTCCCCGGATTGGATTTGAACAGAGGTTGGGGCAATTTCAAAGACAGTCAGTGCAAAATAAAAAATACAATTCTGAATTACACCCCCCCCCCCCCCCGTTACGCTGCTCCTACTATCTTAGGGGGGTCTATTTTTTCCATTATCTGTGCCCCTTTCTGATGATCATGTGATGGTCTCGGCGGAGGAAATATTTCTCCAGTTTCGGGTGCATTCCCATTCAGCTCCGCTCGCATGTTCTTCTGCCTTGGCCAGCCACCTGCCTGCCTATCTCCTTGCGTTCCCTGATGGAGTGATCTTCCTCCGTACCCCACCCAGTAGTAGCCCGGGCCTGGAGAGTAAGACTTCACAGGCTGTGAGGCAGGCCGTGGTGACGGGCAGAGAGTTGCTGATTGCTGCGATTACTAGTATAAAAAAAATATGTCCCCGGATTTCATTTTAAAAATCTGGTCACCTTAGTTTACAACCACCTTAAGCAAAGAAATCTCAGAAATTCTAGGGATTAATAGAGAAGCATTAGGTGGCTATGAGACATAAAACAAAGACTGGATTTAGCTGAACTGACTATTCGATGCAGACACGGCTATGACATGCCATGGTACATTGTTACTGTTGTAAAATCAACTGACAGCTAAGTACAGACCTAAGGAAATGACATATACAAAAGCCAAGCAGTAAAATAATACAAGAACCCCATGTGTAGGCGTGCTGACATTTCAGAAATATTCAAATCCATTTTACCTATTAGTCCGCACTATGCAAAGTCCTTGTAGCTGGAAGCAAATGTCACTACAGTGCAGCTGTCTTTACTTCAAAAGATCCTGTCACCAGATCATTCCTTTCAACAACAATCTACCCATAACATTGAGGGCCAGATCCTCAAAAGAGATACGACGGTGGATCGCAGGAAACACCGTCGTATCTCTGTTTTTTTTACTGGGTATCTATGCGTCTGATTCATAGAATCATTTACGCATAGATACAGTGAAGATCCGACAGGTGTAAAACACTTACACCGTCGGATCGTAGATGTAATAACTTTTCTGGCCGCTAGGTGGCCTTTACGTTGTTTTCTCATTTGCCTATGCAAATGAGACTAATACGCCGATTCCCGAACGTTTTTACGCCGCCCCGTCGTCGTTTACGTCGTTTCCGTAAGTGTAAGGTTACCTCTGCTATATGAGGGGTAACCTTACAAAGTTCCGTCGTATGCCATGTTAAGTATGGCGTCGGGACAGCGTCGTCTTTTTCCGTAGTTTATGTCATTTTACTAAGTCGTTCGCGAATAGGGATTTACGCAAACGACACTCACGTCGGTTTCATTCACGTTTTTCGACGTGAGCTGGAGCATGCGCACTGGGCTATTTTTGCTGCCTGCGCATGTGCAGTTCGATCGACGTGGGGGCGCGCTTAATTTAAATACAAGCCGCCCCCTTTAAATTGCGAAGCCTTAAGCCGGGCCATTTACACTACGCTGCAGCAAATTACAGAGCAAGTGCTTTGGGAATACGGCACTTGCTCTGTTAAGTTGCGGCGGCGTAGTGTAAATGGCTTACGCTACGCCGTCGGCCAATCTATATGTGCATTTCACATACACTATATTGTCAAAAGTATTGAGACGCCTGCCTTTACATGCACATGAACATGAACATTAATGGCATCTCAGTCTTAAAGGGTCACTAAAGGAAATTTTTTTTTTTAGCTAAATAGCTTCCTTTACCTTACTGCAGTACTGGTTTCATGTCCTTATTGTTCGTTTTTGCTTTGAAGTTGCTGTAATCTTGCTCTGTTCTCCACACTTCCTGCTTGTCTGTTTCCTTATAACCACAGTTATTTCTTCAATCAGGATCCATCGATTCCAGGAGCTCTTCCTGTTGGGTCTGAAAGAGTGACCCTCCCCCAGGGCGAGAACTGTCCCAGTAGTAATCGGCGCACGTACCTACCAGTAGGACGTGTGGCTCCTGGGCTCCAGACAGGCAGGGTTCCCACCCCCCGCCTCAGCAGGCCTTTTCATCAGCCTCCCCTGGCCGCTTCTCACTCTCCTAAGGACCTCTCCAGGTAAGCCCCTGCTACTCAGGGCGATCTACACCTCCCCAGGACCCGTAGGTGGCCGTCCTTGTTAGGACAGCCACGGCGGCAGCCTAATCTCCTCCATCGGAGAAACACCTCCCCTGGAACCGATTGGCGGCCGTCCTTATCAGGATAAGCCGCCGAATCAGCTGAACGCTGGGGCCTCTTTTCCTCTCCTTACCCCACATTACCACCCACCAGCCAAGCAACCTTCCCCCCGGCGCCTCCTCGCGATTCCCCGTTTTTTCCCCTGAACCGCGCCAGTCACTGCTGATTCGCGGCCGCCGCATCTTAGGAAAGGCCGCGGCCTAGCGGCGCGCCGCACTCTCGGCCAAAAACACCTTAGTAACCCCCCAGGAGCTCACCCCCAGCCCCTGTAGGACTCATCCACCCCTGGCCTCAACAACCAGCCCCCCCCCCCTGCTCACCAATCCACCCAGCTGGCTACACACCCAGCTGGGTCCCATGTCCTGCTCCTGGTCGGCGGCCATCTTGGTACACCCCCAGCAGCAGTTGTCAGCTCTTCCCCCCCCCCCCCACCCCCCTTTGCACAATTTAATAGTACTTGATCCAGGGGTCGCCGCGATCGCTTTCCGATCGCCTTTCAGGGATCAGGAAGAAATTTTTTCCCCTACCAAAGCAAATTGGCATAGCATGGTTAGGGGTTTTTTGCCTTCCTCTGGACCAAGCCGGGAGGATTCACTGAATCCTCTCTTCATCGCCACCAAAAGAAACGACTTTTCCCCCGGTAAATGGCGACCATGGCTGATCTGCGGTACTCCGCAGAAACCATTTGGAATCTGAGGCGTTTTGCCGCAATACTGCCAGCCATCACCAAAAAGACCCTAAGAATTGAACAACTTTTGAGGATCGATCGACGATCCACACTTTATTGGAGTAAAGTGATCTTGCTGGTTGCTGTTGTCATCATTTGACTTTGGAACGCCTGATCAGAAGCCTGATTCATCTTTAACTTTACCCTTATGGGAAGGTATTTATGACCCTCTATCACTGTTAGGTAAGCGGCCTATTTTATCATTGGTAGAGGTCCCTCACTATATCACCTGCATGTTACATCTGACCGTTCAGCGTGTGGCTGTCTCCTGGGGGCTTATAACATATGTCCAACTATTCCTACCCCTTTGTTTGGACCCATGAAAGAGGCGGGTATCACTTTCCTACACCAGTCTATTATACCTCATTGGACCTCTAGTTTCATATTTTGTGGTCTGTGGATCTTATAAACTCCTATGGTTGCCCCTATTAAGCATGACACCTGTTATTCACTAAAGTGCCTAGTATATGGCATCTCCTATACTGGATACTTCCCATACAGGGGACTTTTGTCAATCTTCTTTCTAACCTGTGAGCAGATTTTTAGATATATATGAATTCTCCACTATACTTCCTATGGAATTTTCATTGTTTGTATAGATTCTCCGACATTCAGATATTTATATATCAGATCCTGTCCATCCCAAGATAGTGAGACAAAATCCACGTACACACGGTCGTTTTTTGCGATGAAAAAGAACGACGTTTTGTAAAATGTCATTTAAATTGAGTGTGTGGGCAAAACGTAGTTTTTTGTCTTAAAAAAAACGACCAAAAAAAATTCCAACATGCTTGAATTTTTGGTGTCGTTTTTCAAAACGTCGTTTTTTGTGTCATAAACAGTGATGGTGTGTAGGCAAAACGACGTTGAAAACGACGGTTTTAAACCCGCGCATGCTCAGAAGCAAGTTATGAGACGGAGCTTCAATGGAAAAGAATGCCGTTGAATGTGGTGTACGTCACCACGCTTTGCTAGAGCTTTGTAGAAAAACGATGGTGTGTACGCAACGTCGTTTTGGAAAATGAAGTTTGAAAAACGTCGGTTTTTTTCATGATTGGAAACGTTGATCGCGTGTACGCGGCATTACTCTCTGTTCTCATTATCTTTGTTGGTCCTGAAGAAGCCTCATGGCGAAATGCGTAGATGCATAAGGGACCTAATCTATACTCTGTATCACCCTGTATGGTTTTAACTCTTGAACACTGTGGCCCAGATTCACAGAGAGTTGGGCGCACATTACACTGCCGTAGCGCAAACGCCGTACGCCACGCCGGCGCAGCGCGGAGAGGCATGCACTGTATTCAGCAAGCTATTGCAAGCTATTGCTCCCAACGCTGCGTCGGCGTGGGGTAATTTTTGAAGGCGGAGGTGGGCGTGACCCCATGAAAATGATAGTCCGAGCATGGTGCAGTGTTTTACGCCCGGCGTATCATGAACTGCGCATGCGCCGTGACGTAGCCATGACGTGGACGCATGAAACTGCACCCTTATGCGCATGCTCACAACCATGCCGGAAAAACTGCCTAAGCTACGCCGGATCACTACGTACGACGTGAACGTAACTTACGCCCAATACGCCGGCCTGTGTTCTTTGGTGCAGACATTTGCATGTCTGTTGCCGGGTTGCGCCTCCTTTATGGGGAATAACTTTACGCCGGACGTACAATTTACACACACCTCGCGGAGAAAGGGTCGGGCGCACGTACGTTCGTGAATCGCCGTATTTCCCTCATTTGCATATTTGAATGCCTAATCAATGGGAGCAGCAACATGCGTCCAGGCGAAAAGTACGCCCGCGTCACGCCGGGGTATGTAAGCTACGTCGGTGTAGGGTGGCCAGTTTTTAGGCGTATGTTGCTTTGTGACTCTGGCGCACAGATACACCGGCGCACATTTGCACTTACGTCGGCGTAACGTGATTTACGTCGGCGTAAGTGCTTTGTGAATCTGGGCCTATATTTATATATTTGTAATTTCTTTAATAAAATATTTTTTTGTTTTTTCTATTGTTTCCTTGCCTTTAAAGTCCAACCATTGGTTACCCTCGGAGTAATCATCCATGTTTTCACCTATCAGATCTTCTCACTGCTCAGCAGAGGACGCACCTATCAGATCTTCTCACTGCTGAGCAGAGGACACACCTATCAGATCTTCTCACTGCTCAGTAGAGGATGCACCTATCAGATCTTCTCACTGCTCAGTAGAGGACGCACCTATCAGATCTTCTCACTGCTCAGCAGAGGACGCACCTATCAGATCTTCTCACTGCTCAGCAGAGGACGCACCTATCAGATCTTCTCACTGCTCAGCAGAGGACGCACCTATCAGATCTTCTCACTGCTCAGCAGAGGACGCACCTATCAGATCTTCTCACTGCTCAGCAGAGGACGCACCTATCAGATCTTCTCACTGCTGAGCAGTTAGATCTTCTCACTGCTCAGTAGACGATGCACCTATCAGATCTTCTCACTGCTCAGCAGAGGACGCACCTATCAGATCTTCTCACTGCTCAGCAGAGGACGCACCTATCAGATCTTCTCACTGCTCAGCAGAGGACGCACCTATCAGATCTTCTCACTGCTCAGCAGAGGACGCACCTATCAGATCTTCTCACTGCTCAGCAGAGGACGCACCTATCAGATCTTCTCACTGCTGAGCAGTTAGATCTTCTCACTGCTCAGTAGACGATGCACCTATCAGATCTTCTCACTGCTCAGTAGAGGACACACCTATCAGATCTTCTCACTGCTCAGCAGAGGACGCACCTATCAGATCTTCTCACTGCTCAGCAGAGGACACACCTATCAGATCTTCTCACTGCTCAGTAGAGGACGCACCTATCAGATCTTTCCACTGCTCAGTAGAGGACGCACCTATCAGATCTTCTCACTGCTCAGTAGAGGACGCACCTATCAGATCTTTTCACTGCTCAGTAGAGGACGCACCTATCAGATGCTCTCACTGCTCAGCAGAGGACACACCTATCAGATCTTCTCACTGCTCAGTAGAGGACGCACCTATCAGATCTTCTCACTGCTCAGTAGAGGACGCACCTATCAGATCTTCTCACTGCTCAGTAGAGGACGCACCTATCAGATCTTCTCACTGCTCAGTAGAGGACGCACCTATCAGATCTTCTCACTGCTCAGCAGAGGACACACCTATCAGATCTTCTCACTGCTCAGTAGAGGACGCACCTATCAGATCTTCTCACTGCTCAGTAGAGGACGCACCTATCAGATCTTCTCACTGCTCAGTAGAGGACGCACCTATCAGATCTTCTCACTGCTCAGTAGAGGACGCACCTATCAGATCTTTTCACTGCTCAGTAGAGGACGCACCTATCAGATGCTCTCACTGCTCAGTAGAGGACGCACCTATCAGATCTTTTCACTGCTCAGTAGAGGACGCACCTATCAGATCTTCTCACTGCCCAGTAGAGGACGCACCTATCAGATCTTCTCACTGCTCAGTAGAGGACGCACCTATCAGATCTTTTCACTGCTCAGTAGAGGACGCACCTATCAGATCTTCTCACTGCTCAGTAGAGGACGCACCTATCAGATCTTCTCACTGCTCAGTAGAGGACGCACCTATCAGATCTTTTCACTGCTCAGTAGAGGACGCACCTATCAGATCTTCTCACTGCTCAGAGCTGCTCAGTTTTGTTAGCATGAAGCAGCCCATCCTTGGAATGTTAGTATTTTTTTTCATGGCACGGCCTGAATGAAGCAATAGTACATTTCCTAGGCTAGGCGTCTCCTCTCTAAAGAGATGGTAGCCTCAGAGATGATTGCCATAGCTGTTAATGTGTAAACAAGTCGCATGAAAGTATTAAACCTTTTTGAGGCTTAGCTTTCAGTCTACCCAGCATACTATTACCATTACTGAAAATAGTCTGAAATTGGACATCATTTTAGACATGGTAGGTCTTTAGCTGCTTCACAGTTTTTAAAATAGATTTCCATTCCTCTAAGTTGGCCTACCCTTACCTTCAAGTATCAAAGCTGAACATCAGACAAACAGCTATATACACAGGCTGAAATGCATAATGAATAAAGGATCTGTTTTTTTTTCTGCCAAAGAATTTGTACTTCTGTCCAACCAGTGCTGAGATTTTCACAGTACTGCAAGACAATAGAGGCAGAATAGTGACCACATTTGTATATACAGTATGTGCCGTTAGGAACAGTGGCAGCTGGTGCTCAAAAAAAATAAAACATTAATTGCAGCCTCACGGTGCCCATGAATTGCAGCCACTATGCCCAAACACAGCCACTGTGCCCTTCAATTGCAGCCACTGTGCCCATAAAACGCAGCCACTGTGCCCATGAATAGCAGCCACTGTGCCATCAAATGCAGCCACTGTGCCCATCATACGCAGCCGCTGTGCCCATCAAATGCAGCCACGGTGCCCATAAATTGCAGCCACTGTGCCATCAAACACAGCCACTGTGCCCATCAACTGCAGCCACTGTGCCATCAAACTCAGCCACTGTGCCCATCAATTGCAGCCACTGTGCCCATCAAATGCAGCCACTGTGCCCATCAATTGCAGCCACTGTGCCCATCAAATGCAGCCACTGTGCCCATCAATTGCAGCCACTGTACCCTTCAAATGCAGTCACTGTGCCCATCAAATGCAGCCACTGTGCCCATCAAACGCAGTCACTGTGCTCATCAATCGCAGCCACTGTGCCATCAAATAAAGCCACTGTGCCCATCAAATACAGCCACTGTGCCCATTAATCGCAGCCACTGTGCCCATAAATTGCAGCCACTGTGCCATCAATCGCAGCCACTGTGCCTATCAATTGCAGCCACTTTGCCACCAAACGCAGCCCACTGTGCTATTAAATGCAGCCATTATGCCATCAAAAGTTGCCACTGTGAACCCCGCCCGCTTGCTGTCTGCCCGGCACTTACCCTATCTCGTGGGACAGTGGGTGGCGACGGCAAGCTGTGTCCTCCATGCATCTCCTCCTCCTCTCCTTTCCTCCTGATAGGCGTCCAATCACAAAACCTGTTTTTTCAGCCAGTCAGGTGATGGGTAACACACCCGTGCTTCCTGATTTGCAGAGAGGTGTTTCAGTGTTAGAACAGCGAGTATTTATTTGCTGTTCTAACACACCTGGCTGAACTGCAAGTGCAATGCTCTGCGCTTGCAGTTCACCTTTTTTGAAGCCTATTAGAGCCTATGGCTCCAATCAGGTGCTTCACTCCTGCCGCTGGAATTCAGGCGCCTGGCGTCCGAAAAGGGGCTGGACACATGAATAGGGGGTGGAGGCAGCAGCCATGGATAGATTAATGCAAAGCATAAATCTATCTATTAGTCATGGAGGGGGGTGGCGTGACAGAGGGGGCGGCACCCGTGCGCCCCCTCTGTCCAAAGCAAAGTGCCAATGACTCCTGTTAACCCACCCCCAACCCAGAATGGTATACTCACCGATGCATGCTACCTCCCTTTGTCCAGTTTAAAGTGTATGCAAACCCTAAATCTATTAAATGCCACTGTACACAATCTCCTTAAAGTGGATGTAAACTTTATTTTTTTTATTTTTTTATGTCACAATGTAGAGAATAAGATTTCCTATCATCTGTGCCCAGTCTTGCTACACAGAGTTAATCCAGTTCTGAGCAATCCTCTTTTTATTGTTCAGGGAAATAAAACAGACTTCCAGATAAAAACCAAAGTCCTTGCTTGAGTGACAGGTTACTTACATATCTCATGCACTGCTTGCAGACATGCACAGCTTCTGTAAAAAGTGCTCAATTCACATCCCCCTCTCCTCTTCCCTCCAGCTCTATGTATATTCTGATGGCTGTTGCATTTTCTCATGGCACTGAACTGTTACTCACCCCATATTTTGAAAACATCTAATCAAAGCACAGGGGAGGGGATGTGAATTGTGCACTTTTTTTCAGAAGCAAGGACTTTGGTTTTTATCTGGAAGTCTGTTGTATTTCACTGAACAATAAAAGAGGATTGTTCAGCGCTGGATTAACTCTGTGTGGCAAAACTGGTCACAGATGATAGGAAATCTTATACTGTACATTGTGACATCAAAAAAATCACTTTGTGTGATATTTCCTCCTGTACCCTGCACTCTGTGGATTACTTACTCCTGACCCCTTCACTCTATGCATTACTTATTGCTGACGCCTGCATTCTCTATGTTACTTACTCATGGCCCCTGCATTCTCTGTTACGTATTCCTGACCTCTGCATTCACTACATTACTTCCTCCTGACCTCTACACTCCTACCCTCTGTGGGTTAAATACTCCTGACCCCTGTAGTTTGTGCTATATGCATTCCTAGCCTCAGTTCTCCATGCAGAACTTACTCCTGACCCCTGCACCCTTTGCGATTACTTAGGCTTACTCTGTCTTACTTACTCCTGATCTCTGTATTCTCTGCATTACCTACTGACCTCTCCCATCTGTGTGTTACTTACTCCAGACTTCTATATTCTCTGCATTATCTACTCCTGACCTCTGAAATCTGTGTGTTACTTACTCCTGACTTCTGTATTCTTTGCATTATCTTCTTCTGACCTCTGCAGTCTGTGTGTTATTTACTCCTGACCTCTGTACTCTACCTGTTACTTACTCCTGGACCCTGTACTCTTTGTGCTACTTACTCCTGACCTCTGTACTGTACCTGTTACTTACTCCTGGACCCTGTACTCTCTGTGCTACTTACTCCTGACCTCTGTACTCTACCTGTTACTTACTCCTGGCCCCTGTACTCTATGTGCTACTTACTCCTGACCTCTGTACTCTACCTGTTACTTACTCCTGGCCCTGTACTCTCTGTGCTTCCTACTCCTGACCTCTGTACTCTACCTGTTACTTACTCCTGGCCCTGTACTCTCTGTGCTTCCTACTCCTGACCTCTGTACTCTACCTGTTACTTACTCCTGGCCCTGTACTCTATGTGCTACTTACTCCTGACCTCTGTACTCTACCTGTTACTTACTCCTGGCCCCTAGACTCTATGGGCCAGATTCACGTATTCCAGAGCATCTTTGCTCTGGAGTAACGCTTCTGATTTGCGTTGCGCTGCCGAATTTTTAGGAGCAAGTGCTGTCATTCACGAAGCACTTGCTCCTAAAGTTGCGGCAGCGCATCGCAAATGAGCCGGCGGAATTCAAATGTCGCGGGTACGGGGCGTGTAGTATGCTAACTACGCGCGATCCCGCCGCCGACGTACTGCGCATGCGTCGAGTGTCAAAACATCCCCGTGCGCATGCTCCAAAATCTGTGAATGAACGTCAATGACGTCACATTCCCATTCATGACCGTTTTACGCAAGCGACGGTTTTTTTTTTTTTTTTCCCGACGCGATGACGACGCCTATACCTAACATAGGATACTCCAGCCCCATGTAGGTATATCTATGCGCCGCGTATCCCCGTCGGAAACGTCGTAACGTCACTGCGTCGCGCCGGATTTCGATCGTGAATTGCCGATTTCCGCTCATTAACATATTTTTTGAGCGTAAATCGGCGGGAACGCCCCCGGCGCCATTTTTAAGTTGAAGTAACGATGCGATGGCGAAACTCAGTTACGCTGCTCGCATCGGAACTTCAACCCGGCGTTTCTTGTTTTCTGGTTACAGAAAACAGAAACGCCGGCTCAAAGCCACTGTTACGCTGGCGGATCACTCGATCCGCCAGCGTAACCTTTCATGAATCTGGCCCTATGTGCTACTTACTCTGTACTCTACCTGTTACTTACTTCTGGCCCCTGTACTCTCTGTGCTACTTACTCCTGGCCTCTGTACTCTACCTGTTACTTACTCCTGGCCCCTGTACTCTATGTGCTACTTACTCCTGACCTCTGTACTCTACCTGTTACTTACTCCTGGCCCTGTACTCTCTGTGCTACCTACTCCTGACCTCTGTACTCTACCTGTTACTTACTCCTGGCCCCTGTACTCTATGTGCTACTTACTCTGTACTCTACCTGTTACTTACTTCTGGCCCCTGTACTCTCTGTGCTACCTACTCCTGACCTCTGTACTCTACCTGTTACTTACTCCTGGCCCCTGTACTCTATGTGCTACTTACTCCTGATCTCTGTACTCTACCTGTTACTTACTTCTGGCCCCTGTACTCTCTGTGCTACTTACTACTGACCTCTGTACTCTACCTGTTACTTACTCCTGGCCCTGTACTCTATGTGCTACCTACTCCTGAGCTCTGCAGTCAGTGTGTTACTTACTTTGAGGGTGTGGCTTCAAATGGAGATAGGATTTTGTGGGTGTTGTTTAGAAGTGGGTGTGGTCGGTAGCGCAAACCCAGACATGTTTAAATCTAGTAATTGTACAATGGCATCAGCAATAATTACTTTATTGGTGTCGTTCGGTACAATAACCCCCTTCTTCCATCCACTGGTGTCGGAGGATACTATGGAAGAAAAAATGTAATTGGTGTTAGTGGGTAAAATACCTCCTCTTCATTCATTGGTGTTCATGGGTAATTGTTACCCCCCCCCCCCCCAATTAGTGTCAGAGGGAGCAGCCATTGGTGTCAGCACAACATTGGTTCTTATTGGTTGCTTACCAGAACATGCAATCCGGTGCTGCTTTATTTTCTTTTCCATTGGCCCAAAATGAACTCATTCTGGTTGGGGAGGAGATTAGTTTGCTGACAGCCAGTGCCTGGTGCTGTAATGCAGAGGGCATTGCAGCAGAAAACCCCCTGCTGCCACCTACCCTGGTATAGGACAATGCAAACGCATCCACATGCATACGTACTGTACATACACTAACAGCACTGGTTAGCTTAATGCAATTTCAAGTACAGTTCTCAAAGAAAAACCTTACATTCAGCTTAGTCAGAAGCTTTTGTCTGCCAAAATAGAGACAGACATTCAGATTCTTCATTAATAGCAAAATCCTGTGGTCTGTTGATGCTGCAGAGCAATAGAGACCCCTGGACTGATGTTCTGGCACTGATGATCTTGGCATTTGCAAGAGGACAAAATTCCACCCCCTGCTGTTTTGCACATATTGTTTATGAATTATGTATTTTTGTGTCTTTTTTCTTTTTTTTTGCAATAAAAAGTAAAAATGTTTACCTGTTAAAAAAGGGACATTTTAAAAGATATTGTATCATTTTTTTTTGTCTTCATTTAGTAAAATATTATACATGAATAGTATGGCCCAGATTCACGTAGGGAGGCGTAACTTTGAGCGGGCATAGCGTATCGTATTTACGCTACGCTGCCGCAACTTAGCAAGGAAAGTGCAGTATTCACAAAGCACTTGCGTCCTAAGTTACGGTGGCGTAGCATAAATGTGTCGGCGTAAGCGCGCCTAATTCAAATGTGGAAGAGGTGGGCGTGTTTTATGGAAATTAATCGTGACCCCACGGAATTGACGCTTTTAATGAACGGCGCATGCGCCGTCCTTGGACATATCCCAGTGCGCATGCTCCAAATTACGCCACAACTAGTCAATGCTTTCGACCTGAACGTAACCTACGCCCAGCCCTATTCTGAATTGACTTATGCAAACGACGCAAACGACGTGAAATTCGACGGCTGTTCCGACGTCCATACTTAACATTGGCTGCGCCATCTTTTTGGTGGTTTATCTTTATGCCTGAAAAACGGCCTACGTAAACGGCGTATCTTACTGCGACGGGCGTGCGTACGTTCGTGAATAGGCGCAAATCAGCGTACGCGCCCCTAGCGGCCAGCGTAAATAGGCAGCTAAGATACAACCGCGTAGGAGACTTACGCCTGTCGTATCTTAGCAACATTTAAGCGTATCTCAGTTTGAGCATAGGCTTAAAGATACGACGGCGCGGATTCGGAGTTACGACGGCGTATCTACTGATACGCCGTCGTAACTCTTTCTGAATCTGGTCCTATGCATTTACGTATCTCCAGGTGGAGCTCAACAGCTAGAGCTCAATTAAAGAGCTTGTTCACACTAGAATTCCCTGTAGGAAACCTGCATTCCGTGCCGGCATTCCAATCGCACTGCCCTTGCAACCTGCAGAGGGTGCCAGTCACGTGCATAGTGAACAAAACCCCAAATGCAGGTTGCAAATGCACCAAATTGCACCAGATTGCATGGTATAATCCGGTTGCAATGTGTTTCCAAAAGTAGTGCATGTACTACTTTTGGTACGGTGCAGGGGGACACGGAGGAGAAGGAAAACACCGGCGGGGGACATGGAGTAGAGAAGGAAATGTACTTGCCCTCACCCGTCTCAAACACTAAACAACAAGAAACTAAACCTACCTACTACTAGACCTGTATGCTCACGGGTGGGGTAGGGGAAGGCGGGGGGGTAGGAGAGGGGAGGCGGGGACAAGGGGGGGGGGGGGTTTACAACCAACACAACATCCACTCAACAGTGCACGAGGCACTAATCATAAAGGTGCATAGCCACTAGTCATGTTAATATCTAAGCATGTAACTTGTTAATCAAACTGTCTGTACTCTTGACTTATGGAAATAGGTATGTGTAAAGCAAGGATAAATAAATAAAAAAAAAAATTAATGAGAGGAGTAGAGAAGGAAACAGCGGGGGGACACAGAGGAGAGAAGGAAACAGAGGGGGGGACACGGAGGAGAAGGAAATCACCGGCGGGGGACACGGAGGGAGAAGGAAACAGCGGGGGGGACACGGAGGAGAGAAGGAAACAGGGGGGGGGGACACGGAGGAGAAGGAAAACACCGGCGGGGACACGGAGGGAGAAGGAAACAGCGGGGGGGACACGGAGGAGAAGGAAAACACTGGCGGGGGACACGGAGGGTGAAGGAAAAGATCGTGGGCGGACACGGAGGGAGAAGGAAAACACGGCGGGGGGCACAGAGGGAGAGAGACTGCAGCAAAACGGAGGGGGGCTGGAGGAGGACACGGGACAAGTATCGGGTGAAGCATCGGGAGCATTTAATATATAGGAAGAAGAAAACTGCGCTAACCAAAAAGAAAAGATTAAGCTGCTACACACAAACAAACAAAGTCAGCAAATGGTGAATACAAACAATGTAGCGCTAAATTCACAGTATATGTACCATGTGGATAGCACCACTCACAGTGCACATAAGATAACGTGAACTAATAATAAATAGGAATACCAAACAGTAATGCTTGATATATACGTGAAACGTAACAAAGTCTCTGAGAACGCGGGTGTTAGTGGATGAACATCCGCTGACACCCGATCTCGCCGGCCTCCGCCGGCCGGCCTCCTCCGATTCTGCAGATGGAGGAAAACCCTATTTTTCCTTCTGTCTGCGGATCGGATTGGGTGAACACTAACATACGCTCCGTGTTCATCCGATCCCCCCATAGGGGAGAGTGGAGAAAAGACAGGAAGCGGTCCGTGCACAGTGTGCGGGGACCGCCCTGTCATCCACCGGCTCAGCGGGGATCAACGGAGCGATCCCCCGCTAAGCAAGCGGAGGTTTACGGCCTGTGTGAAAGGGGCCTTACCCAATCAAAACCGTTTTTTTTTTTTTTTTTTCAATAGAGCAGTGACATCTGCCAAGTTTTTATTGCAGTCTCTGTCCCCGCTGGTGATCACTCTCTCTATTTGTTTGGGACAAAACGTGACAGGAAATACAAAATTAAAAAATTGACATGAGAGCAGGTGAGGGGAAACCTTTACACAACGAAAAAAAAAAAAACGAACTAGCAAAAAATAAAAACAAGTAACAATTTCAAATTAAAGCATCAATACATTGAATGCGTCAACATCTAGGTTATCCCAAGCCAGGGCTCAAGTTCTGCGGGAACGCGTGGGAACGGAGTTCCTGCACTTTTTTCACAGCAGGAACTCAGTTCCCTTTGCAGGACTAGAGCAGCTGAGCCAATCCTTCACTAAGCGGCGATGCCCAGCTTGAGTCACTGTCAGGGGCAGGCGAACCTTAGTAATCCTTTATGTTAATGGCAGCTTTCTGTATATGGATTCATCAGGTAGTGTACAGGTATTCCGTCACTTCCTCGATGCCGCAATGTCTCCTGGGAACTTTTGTCATTGTTCAACTTGCTTAAAGTTCTTTCTAAATCCCACGATAACTCACAGCAGACCTCCGCAATGTCTCCTGGGAACAATGACAAAAGCTCCCAGGAGACATTGCGGCATCAAGGAAGTGACGGAATACCCGCACACTACCCGATGAATCCATATACAGGAAGCGGCCAGTAACATAAAGGATTACTAAGGTACAGTGGATTGAAAAAAAAAAAAAACATGCGCTTTAGTAATTATGCATATGAGCGTATCATTTTTTCTTTTTTGGTGGGGGAGTGGATCTTGGATGGGAATTCCCACACTTTTTTCCCAAGGACTTGACCCCTGTCCCAAGCCTTAATACTTAAAGTGGATGTCCGCTGAAAATAAAAAATATTAAAAGCCAGCAGCTACAAATACTGCAGCTGCTGACTTTTAATATTAGGACACTTACCTGTCCTGGAGTCCAGCGACGTCCGCAGCAGAGGACGAGCGATTGCTCGTCACTCTGCTGCCCCCGCCATCATCGGTGAGGGAACCAGGAAGTGAAGCGCTGCGGCTTCACTGCCCGGTTACCTACGGCACATGCGCGAGTCGCACTACGCCTGCCGATTGGCTCCCGCTGTGTACTGGGAGCCGAATCTTCCCAGTACACAATGGTGGGGGGGGGGGGGGCGGGAAGTGACGTCATGCCCGCAGTCTAGCCGAGACCCTGTGGCCGAAAGTGGGTGCAAATACCTGTCTTTAGACAGGTATCTGCACCTCCTCCTCCTGAAATGTGTCAAATGTGACACCGGAGGGGAGAGGGTTCCGAACTGCGAGAGTTCCACTTTAGGGTGGAGCTCCGCTTTAAAAACATTCATAGATATTCAATAACCTTCAGAAGTATTTCAAAGGTACTTAGAAGTACCCAGAACAGCGCAGAGGTCCTCAGAAATCCTCAGAAAAAGTATTCCTACCCCTTGGTTGTCATGTTACAACCAAAAACTTAAATGTATTTTATTGGGATTTTATATGACAGACCAACACAAAGTAGCACATAATTGTGAAGTTGAAAGAAAAATCATAAATGGTTTAAAAAATATATACAAATAAATATGTGAAAAGTGTGGGGGGTACATTTGTATTCAGCCTCCTGAGTCAATACTTTGTAGAATCTCCTTTCACTGCAATTACAGCTGCAAGTCTCTCTGGGGATGTCTCTACCAGCTTTGTAAATCTAGAGAGGGACATTTTTGCCCATTCTTCTTTGCAAAATAGCTCAAGCTCTCAAGAGTTTTCTTCTCAGATTACCCTGTATTTGGCTCCATCTTCTCATCAACTCTGACCAGCTTCCCTGTCCCTGCTGAAGAAAAGCATCCCCACAACATGATGCTGCCACCACCATGTTTCACAGTTGGAATGGTGTGTTCAGGGTGATGTGCAGTGTTAGTTTTCCACCTCACATAGCACTTTGCTTTTAGGCCAAAAGTAAAATTTTGGTCTCATTCTTCCACATGTTGGCTGTGTCCCCCACATGGCTTCTCGCAAACTGCAAACAGGACTTCTTATGGCTTTCTTTCAGCAATGTCTTTCTTCTTGTCACTCTTCCATTAAGGCCAGATTTGTGGAGAGCACGACTAATAGTTGTCCTGTGGACAGATTCTCCAACCTAAACTGTGGATCTCTGCAGCTCCTTCAGGGTTACCAGCGGAGCCTGGCCGACTGTACCCGAGTGTACTGCGCTCGGTATATGTCGGCGGCAAAGTTCAAACACAGCTCGGGAAGCGCCCCCCTCAGTATCGCTTGTACTGCATCTTTAACATGTCGCGCACCCCCAGCTGGTTGGCAGCTGGTTGGCTGTGTGGAAGTGCCTATCAGAGCCAGCGGCTCTGATAGGCTTTCCGAGTCCCCACAGCCCTCAGCCTTACCTCCGGATGCTTACCCAGGGAACTTACTGGGGTGTGTTCCTTGGATAAGACTGCCAGGCGTCTCAGCCAATCAGGCTCACCGGTTCTGGTTATCGGTAACCTGATTGGCTGAAGCATCATCGAGGGCAGGAGAAGACATCCAGGGACGTGGAAGAACTAGGAGGATGGATGACTTCTAGAAAGGTAAGTGCCGGGCAGGCATTTTACAGGGCACAACGGCGACAATGGGCACAGTGGTGACAATGGGCACAGTGGGGAAACTTTGGCACAGTGGGGACAATGGGCGCAGTGGCGGAAATTAAAGGGCACAGTGGTGACAATTGGCACAGTGGCGACAATTGATGGGCACAGTGACTGTGTTTGATGGCATGGCACAGTGGTGGCAATTGATGGCACAGTGGCTGCGCCACAATGATGGCATGGCTAATAGTGACTGCATTTGCAATGCATGGAACAGTGGTGACAATTGATGGCACAGTGGCTGCGTTTGATGGCATGGCACAGTGGTGGCAATTGATGGCACAGTGGCTGCGTTTGATGGCATGGCATAGTTACTGCATTTGATGGCATGGAACAGTGGTGACAATTGATGGCACAGTGACTGCGTTTGATGGCATGGCACAGTTGCTGCGTTTGATGGCATGGCACAGTGGTGCAAATTGATGGCACAGTGGCTGCGTTTGATGGCATGGAACAGTGGTGACAATTGATGGCACAGTGGCTGCGTTTGATGGCATGGCATAGTGACTGCATTTGATGGCATGGAACAGTGGTGACAATTGATGGCGCAGTGGCTGCGTTTGATGGCATGGCACAGTGGTGCGAATTGATGGCACAGTGGCTGTGTTTGATGGGCACAGTGAGGCTACAATTTTATTTTTTTTTTGTTTGCGCCCCCCCCAAAAAAACTTCGAGCACCAGCTGCCACTGCCCATCAGGTGGCTATCAACTTACGTGCTATAAAAAGAGATCTCATGATAGCCACTGTCTGATCTTAATCCATACTACTAGAACTTACATAACCCAAAAGTATATCGTATATAGCGCTCAGAAAATCTTCCTGTCAGTACTAAAATAATTCAGACATTTCCAAAAGAGGTGCATAAAGGAGCCAGGAGATCATCAGAATTTTCTTGACTTTGAAGAGATATCTTCTCACAATTTTTTCCTTTTCTCACTAGTTGCTTACTGAAGTCAAGGAATGTCTCCCTAGCAGAACACTAGGGTATACATAAGTATACATAGGCAGAGCTTTTTTTCTCAGAAAATAGGTGCAGGAACTCAACCACGACCCCGTTCAGATTTCACAAACAGTAGAAGGGTCTTAAAGGGGCATTAAATACCAGAATTGCACTACATACAGAGTGCAGAGTTCAGGGGGGTTACACACAGAGTGCAGAGCTGTCACTTGTAAACACAGAAACCAGACTTCTGTGTTTACAAGTGATTGTGGTGAGCAGGCACCAAAGGGTCTGGGCCAAAGGTGGTGGAACTGAGTTCCCCCAAGTTCCCCCAGAAAAAAAGCCCTGTACATAGGTATACATAGTATATAATAATTTGTATATATATATATATATAATTGCCCCTCTTGGCTGTACCTTAGGTATTATAATAAATTAAAATGCATAGTACAGCCGAGGGGGCCAACTGGGGGGTGGGCAGCATATGTATAATTGGGACATTTGAAGTAATTAATAGCATTTTGGTATTTTCTGTATATTCTGAAGATCAAAATTAACGTTTCATTTTAAAACGGGGTCTTTTACTATAATAAAATTACCAAAGTAAGTCTCGGAGGATGGAAATTTTTCCATAACATCCACTGAGCTGGCATCGCAGATTACTGACAAAACACATCTGTTCCATGAGAATATTTGCCAAGTTTATGTAACTGAAGACTACATTTTACTGAGTTTAAGATGCTAGAGTTAAAGGGTAACTCCACTTTTGTAAAAAAAATATTAAAAATTAACACTTACAGATGCAGCACAAGCCATATTGTAATTTAATGTTATTAAAATGACGTTTCCTTTTCAAACCGCAGACATGAAAAGTCCAAGTACAGTACATAGATCCTCAGTGAGAACAGAACAGTAGGAAGTTACTACTGGTTGCCTCCTTTACACTATCAGTTCATTCAGACGTTATCTTTTCCCTTGTTGTGCTACCCACAGGCCCATAATGGCTTGAGGGGAAAGGGGCCTCTCCTTAGGTAGGGTGACCAGACATTCCCAGTTTCAGGGGACAGTCCCCGGATTGAGGACACTGTCCCCGGACCAAGTCTGTCCCCGGTTTTGTCCCTGGATTGGATTTGAATAAAATTTAAAAAATCAGAATTGCACCCCCCCCCCCTGCTCCGCCGCTAGCGTAGGGGGTGTATTTTTTCTGTGCCCCTTTCTGATGATCATGTGCTGGTTGAAGCAGAGGGAATTTTTCTTCAGTTTCAGGTGCATGCCCATTCAGCTCCACTCGCATGTTCTTCTGCCTTGGCTCAAGTCCCGGCCAACCGCCTGCCTGCTTATCTCCTTGGCTTTCCTTTGTGATCTTCCTCTGCTCCCCACCCAGTAGTAGCCAGGACCCGGAGAGTAAGACTGGACAGGCTGTGAGGTGGTGCAGCAGTGCAAAAATGTCCCCGGTTTTCATTTTAAAAATCTGGTCACCTTACCTTAAGGCCCCTTTTACACTTGTATGACTTGTCCCACGACTTGGGATTGCAAAGTAGCACGACAAGTCGTTTCCCATGATTTCCAATGACTACCATGAATATTAGTACAACTTCAATTCGTGCCGACTTCAAAGTAGTCCCTGCACTACTTTGGTCTGACTTTGATGCAAGTTCAGGTTCATAGACCTCAAGTTTCCCTTAAATCGTGTCAAAATCACGCGACTTTAAAGTCGCGGTAGTGTGAAAGGGACCTTATGCCCCGTACACACGATCAGATTTTCCGATAAAAAGTCTGATGGACTTGTTTCATCGGAAATTCCGATCGTGTGTGGGCCCCATCCAAATTTAGTTCTATCGGAGTAAAAAAAAAAAGAACATGTTTTAAATTCTTCCAATGGTAAATTCCGATCGTCTGTGTGGAATTCCGACGGAGGAAAATCATGCTCAGAATCAAGACGACGCATGCTTGGCAGCATTGAACTTTATTTTTCTCGGCTTGTCGTAGTGTTTTACATCACCGCATTTTGGATGGTCGGAATTTAGTCTGACAGTGTGTATGCAAGAAAGCTTGAATGTATTTCTGAAGAAAAAATCTCTCGGATTATAGACAATCGGATACTCCAATCGTGTGTACGTGGCATTACTGTTCACTAATTAGCAGGTGCAGTTAGTTAGTCTGCCACTAGAGGTCTCTGTCCCAAATAGTGTGGTAATTGGGAATGATGTAAGTGGGTGTTTTTTTAGAGAAAGCCTTCCTGAAGTGATGTAGTGAGCGATGTTAGTGCCTTTATAAATTCCTAATAGGGTTGAAGCCTCGGGGTCATTCAACAAGCAAAAGAAGCAGCTGCAGTCACCCTGACCCGTTTTACAGTGTGGGGGACTGTAAGTGGGATGCAAAAAGACTTTTAGACCCGGCTAATGCCGCGTACACACGGCAGAGAACCTCGACGGGCGGAACACATCGTTCCGCCCGTCGAGGTTCTCTGCCGGCCGTCAGATTCGGCGACCCGCCCGTCGGGAAAGGCAACCAGCCATTCATCCTGACGGGCCATCGAGCAAATAGAGAACCTGCTCTCTATTTGCTCGACGGGTTTCCCGACGGGCGGGGCTCGCCGAGAGCGTACACACGGCCGAGGTTCTCGGCAGAATGCGGCTCCCAGCGAGGTTCTCGCTGGTTTCTGCCGAGAACCTCGGCCGTGTGTACGGGGCTTAAGTGTTCTTTGACATTAGTACTAATACACCTAGGAGTGAGTGTAAATTTTGGGAGCATGCCTGCCTGTCCAGAAGTATAGTATAGGATTTAGAGAGAAAGAGAGAGAGAGAGACTGATTTAATACAGAAGAGAACCTTGTTAATCTGGGTGACAGAAGCAAAAAGCTGGGGACCTAATGACTGCACACCTTTGAGATGGGAATGAGGGACACCTATCAGCAAAAGTATGCAGGCATAGGACACACCCCTTGACACGCCCCTTAATCTCTTCCCCACCGAGCCATAGTAAAATGACGTCGGTGGGGACCTCTCGTCCTTCAAACTGAAAGTCATATGATGTCCTTACTCTTTCCGGCCGCTAGGGGGGGCGCGCGAGCCCCCGCCACATTCCTTGGGACCCGATGCGTGTGCCTGGCGGTCGCGATAACCACAGGGCACCCGCGATTGCCCGCAATAAAGGCAGAACCATGGATCTGTGTGTGTAAACACACAGATCCATGTCCTGTCAGCGGTGAGGAGACTGATGTGTGTTCCCAGTACAGAGGAACACACATCGGTCTCCTCCCCTTGTGAGTCCCCCTCCCCCTAACAGTTAGAACACACTGTAGGGAACATATTTAACCCCTTCAGCGCCCCTCTAGTGTTAACCCCTTCCCTGCCAGTCACATTTACACAGTAATCAGTGCAGTTTTATAGCACTAATCACTGTGTAAATGTGAATGGCCCCAAAAATGTGTCAAAAGTGTCCGCCGCAATGTCACTGTCACAATAAAAAAAATCGCAGATCGCCGCCATTACTAGTAAAAAAAAAAAAAATGCCATAATTCTATTTCCTATTTTGTAGACGCTAGAACTTTTGCGCAAACCGATCAAATATGCTTATTGCGATTTTTTACCAAAAATATGTAGAAGAATACGTATCGGTCTAAACTAAGGGAATTTTTTATTTTTTTTAATTATGATATTTATTACATCAAAATGATAAAACGTTCATTTTATATACATCTCTATAGATCAGACGAATATGAGTGACAAATGAGGAGGAATGAGGGACAGAGGGACATTGCTCCAAATCAGGGACAGTGCCTCGAAATCAGGGACAGTTGGGAAGTATGTGACTGTACAGAATGTCTGCTCCTGTGTTTGGCATTCTGCACTGACAAGTTCTGTCAGTATGTCAATGTGATGTTTAATGTCACTGCCATCTTTGAAGAGTACCAGTAAAGCGTGAAAAATGCATTATTTGTGTGGACATCCCTTTATTCTTTAATAAAGAGGCCTAAACCAGGAATGTCACAAGGAGTTGGCCAAAGTATGGACAAGGCACCCATGTCCTATCCAAGCAGGGGGGGGGGGGACCGGTAGATTGTGGCGGTAACATCTAACCAATCAAAAGTCACCCTTACACACTGGGCCAGATTCTCAGAAGAGATACGGCGGCGTATCTCCAGATACACCGTTGTATCTCTGTTTCTGAGGCGTCCTATCTATGCGTCTGATTCTTAGACTGATTCTTAGACTCAGTTACGCATAGATTTGGCGTAGATCCGACTGTCGTAAGTCACTTACACCGTCGCATCTAAGTTGCAATGTTACGCTGGCCGCTAGGTGGTGTTTCCGTCGATTTCTGCGCCGAATATGCAAATGAGCTAGATACGCGTATTCCCGAGCGTATTTGTGCCCCGTTGTCGTAGTTTACGTTGTTTGCGTAAGCGTAAGGTTACCCCTGCTATATGAGGGGTAACCTTGTGTAGATTCGGCGTACACCATGTTAAGTACAGACGTTGGGACAGCGTCGTGTTTTTCCGTCGTTTACGTCGTTTGCGTAACTCGTTCTCGAATAGTGCTTTGCGTAAGTGACGTTCACGTCGGTTTCATTGACTTTTAGTGACGTGATTTGGCGCATGCGCACTGAGCTACGTTTACGGCCGGCGCATGAGCAGTTCATTCGGCGCGGGGGCGTGCTTAATTTAAATACAAAACGCCCACCTCCTTCCTACTCTGAATTACGCGGGCTTACGCTGGCCCATTTACGCTACGCCGCCGCAAGTTATGGAGCAAGTGCTTTGAGAATACAGCACTTGCCCGTAAAAGCTGCAGAGGCGTAGCGTAAATGGGATACGCTACTCCAGAAGAAAGATACGCAAATCTACGAGAATCTGGCCCACTGTCTCTGAACATGTACTCTGCCCTAAGTACAGGGCAATCTGGTCTCCAGATCATCCACCCTTCTAATTAAAGTGGAGTTTCCATTCCAAAATTGCTCCTGGGAAATGTGTGTCATCATTTCCCCGGGTGCAGTGCACTACCCAATTATCACTCCCCATCCAAGACTTCTAGGAAGTTCTTGTGGGCTTCACAATGCCCACAAGCAACATGACAACAGTGTAGACATAGTTTTATAAACTATCTTTTTTGAATAGCCATGCGGAGCGGTGGCGGATTGTAAAATAGTAAGTGACCAGATTTATATTATAAAAACGCATGATGAAAGGACATACATTTAAAAAATGCTAATTGTGGTTGGAACCCCGCTTTAAGGTGTAAGGTCCGAGCACACAGATGCAGTGACAACAAAGGGCTAACACTTTCAATTACTCACAAACCATTTGTATATCCTTCTCTCAACATGTTTCACAGGAATACTTCCACTTCTTCAGGAGTTATTTGTATAAAACCATAGACATTTGCATTTCTAGGACATGGTCAGGTGTGTAGAACCACCAGGTACATGTCTATCCCGGCAAACGTGGGGGCACTATATCAGAAGGTGTGTGGTGTCTTAGCCCCTCCCCCTCATTGATTGGAGAAATTGTGACTGAATATGCTAACCGAATATCTTAGGTGTGCTGAGGGGTGTTCACTGGCAAAGGCCCACTGGGCCTGTTGGAGGCATGAGTCTTAAGGGCACTTTCACACTGGGGGGGGGAAGGTGGAAAAGCACCGGTATTTTTGGCGGCGCTTTCCCGTGCTTTTCAGTCGCTAGCGGGGCACTTTTAACATCTGCTAGTGGCCGATGAAGGGGTTAATAGCGCTAGCAAAGTGATCAGTGCTAAAAAAATGCAGTCACTGTACTATTGACACTGGCATGGAAGGGGTTAACATCAGGGGCAAACAAAGGGTTAAATGTGTTCCCTGGGAATGCTTTCTTAATGTGTGGGGGGTGGTTTAACTGTAGGAAGACAGAGATCCATGTTCCTGCTCAGTATCTTTTTACTAGCAGAATGGCGCAAAGATCAATCAAGCATAGTGTCTGTGAATATAGAGTCCAATATAATATATAGGGCAGATGGCACAGTCTATGGGGATATGCACTGGCGGCAGCTACCATAAAAACAGAAGAAAGCTCTGAAAGATACAATAGAAAAAAGCATGGAGTGCCAGACTAAGTGCAGTATTAGGCGGCGTACACACGACCGAGTTTCTCGCTGGAAACCAGCGAGAACCTCGCTGGAAGCTGCATTCCAGCGAGGACCTCGGCCGTGTGTACGCTCTCGGCGAGCTTCCCGTCGGGAAGCCCGTCGAGCAGAAATAGAGAGCACGCTCTCTATTTGCTCGACGGCCCGCCTGGATGAATGGCTGGTTGCCATTTCCGACGGGCGGGTCGCCGATTTCGACGGCCGGCAGGGAACCTCGACGGGCGGAACGATGTGTTCTGCCCGTCGAGGATCTCTGCCGTGTGTACACGGCCTCAGAGTTTTAATATAAAATGATAATACAAACAGCCAAATAGTTACTCACAAGGTGAAAACATAAATAGGCATATGAGTATACAAAGGTCCGTAGCAGGGGCGGACTGACCATTGAGTCACTTGGGCACTGCCCGAGGGCCCCATGTCACTAGGGGGCCCCATCAGGGTTCCCAGGCTCAGTAAAACCAGGGACAGTATGTAAAAATCTATGTTTTTTTTTTTACATCTGTCCCTGATATGTCTAAAACTAACATGCTTCTGATGTGAAAATCCCGAGATTTTAGCTGCCCCGCCTCTGCACTGCCTCCTGGCGTGGTGGCCATCTGTAAGCCCAGGGGCCCCATAGTCTTCTATTGCCCGGGGGCCCCATGAGTTGTCAGTCCGCCCCTGGTCCGTAGTCACTTTGTGGTCCTTGGGATAGATGGAAGACTATGTCCCAGAGGGTTGAGCAGCGATGAAATGTCTGCAGGGGATTCCCAAGGCTTGAAAGACAAGCGTGCCGTGTAATTTTAGCTATATAAAACAAAAACAAAAACCGCGCTAGGAAACCCCCTCCCCCCAAAAGAACTACAGGCTGCAGCAAACGTGTGATAAACAGGAAACAATGGGATATAAAAAGCCGCGCCACACAAAGATTGATAACACCAGTGTAAGTGATGGTAAAATTAATATAACACTAAAGTCCATTAACGTCCATAATGATTGAAATAATGATGAATCTCGGAAGCGATCCTCTGTGAAGTGTCACCAAACGCACACACGTCAGAAGGTGCACCCGCCACCACATGAATAAGCAGCTTACCAGAGGTCAGACTTATGCTAGCGTCTGACTATAACCCAGTCAACGGCCTTTAGATCCTTAAGGTTCCCACGATCAACTCGAGTAGACCAGGAGAGGGACACTTCTTAAACTCCGGAAGAAAAGAAGGCGCACATAGCGTAATTCCGTATCGAAAATTTATTATAAAAGGTAAAATTGTACTTACACAGCACATGTAATAAACGAGCATTAAAACCAATACAGGTATTGCCGGCCGGCATGCAGGAGCCCTTCCTCCTCAGCGTGGTGACGTCACTGCGTCGCCTCCCAGACGCGTTTCGTCACAAAGAGGACGTTTTCAATCCCCATTGAAAACGTCCTCTTTGTGACGAAACGCGTCTGGGAGGCGACGCAGTGACGTCACCACGCTGAGGAGGAAGGGCTCCTGCATGCCGGCCGGCAATACCTGTATTGGTTTTAATGCTCGTTTATTACATGTGCTGTGTAAGTACAATTTTACCTTTTATAATAAATTTTCGATACGGAATTACGCTATGTGCGCCTTCTTTTCTTCCGGAGTTTAAGAAGTGTCCCTCTCCTGGTCTACTCGAGTTGATCGTGGGAACCTTAAGGATCTAAAGGCCGTTGACTGGGTTATAGTCAGACGCTAGCATAAGTCTGACCTCTGGTAAGCTGCTTATTCATGTGGTGGCGGGTGTAATTTTAGCTACCTCTCTCAGGAACAATCGATGGGTTTTCGGCAGAGATAGGGTCCATTAGACCAGCTGATTGGCTCCGGCTGTGTCCAGCGGGATGCACGCCCCAGAGCTAAAGAAAAAAAAAACACGTACAGGTGTATTTATTATAAAAAAAATGTTTTACTAGTAATGGCGGCGATCTGTGATTTTTATCAGGACTGCGACATTATGGCGGACACATCGGACACTTTTGACACTACTTTGGGACCATTGTCATTTATACAGCGACCAGTGCTATAAATAGCTACTGATTACTGTATAAATGACACTGGCAGGGAAGGGGTTAAACACTAGGGGGCAGGGAAGGGGTTAAGTATGTCCTAGGGAGTGATTCTACCTGTGGGAAGGATGGGCTACCACTAACATGATAGCGATCACTGGTCCTGATGACAGGGAGCAGTAGATTCCTGTCATGTCACTAGGCACAACAGGGAAATGCCTTGTTTACATAGGCATCTCCCTGTTCCGCCTCTCCATCCAACGATCGCGGGCCACCGGCGAACATTGAGTTTGCGGGACCTGCTTGCGCGTGCTGCCGGCGGCCAATTCAAAGGGACATACAGGTACGCCCATTTGCCTGTGCGAGCCCTTCTTCCGACGTATAGGTGTGTGCGGCGGTCGGCAAGCGGTTAACTGCTTGCCGACCAGCCGCCGCAGTTATACGGCGGCAGGTCGGTTCTGCTGGGCGAGAGCACGTAGCTATATGTCACCTCTCCCAGCAGCCAATAGGGGCGCGCACATGCCCGACGGTCACGATGACCGCCGGGCACACGCGATTGTTCGTTATAGAGCGAGAACCGGGAGCTGTGCGTGTAAGCACACAGCTCCCGGTCCTGTCAGGGGGGGAAATTACCTATCGTCTGTTCATACAATGTATGAACAGCGATTTGTCATTTCCCCATGTCAGTCCCACCCCCCTTCAGTTAGAACACACACAGGGAACATGAATAACCCCTTCCTCGCCCCTAGTGTTAACCCCTTCACTGCCAGTGTCATTTTTATAGTAATCAATGCATTTTTATAGCACTGATCGCTATAAAATGCCAATGGTCCCAAAAATGTGTCAAAAGTGTCCGAAGTGTCCGCCATAATGTCGCAGTACCGATAAAAATCGCAAATTGCCGCCATTACTAGTAAAAAATTAAAATATGAATACAAATGCCATAAAACTATCCCCTATTTTGTAAATGCTATAACTTTTGGGCAAACTAATCTTATTGCAATTTTTTTTTTTATGAAAAAATATCTAGAAGAATACGTATCGGCCTAAACTGAGGAAAAAAAATATTTTTTATATATATTTTTGGGGGATATTTATTATAGCAAAAAGTAAAAAATATTCATTTTTTTCAAAATTTCGCTCTTTTTTTGTTTTAATAGCGCAATTACCACCAAGAGAAAGCTCTATTTGTGGGGGAAAAAAGGACACCAATTTTGTTTGGGAGCCACGTCGCACGAACGCGCAATTGTCAGTTAAAGCGACGCAGTGACGATTCGCAAAAAGTTGCCTGGTCTTTGACCAGCAATATGGTCCAGGGATTAAAGTATACCATACCAGTGATGTGCATTGAAAATAGATATAATAACATAATTTGCATCCAAGGCTAAAAATACATTTCGTATCACATACATTTTTAGTAGGGCTGTGCAAATTAACTTTTAATTAATCGATTAATCTTTAATTTTTTTGATCGATCAAATCATTTTTGATCGATTAAAATTATTTTGATTGGTACTCGCCTCTCCGCCGGCTTTTGGGCCTTCAGGGAGTTCCGTCGGAGATCCGGTAACGTCACGGACACCGGCGGGGCTTGCCGTGTCCATCTGAAGGGCTCCTTTGCTTTGCCTTCATATCTGCATGCCGGCGGGACCTTACTATCTGCCACATAGTAGCTTTTACACTTCCCTCTATCACTTCCTTTTATTAACCTTTGATTTTACAACCATCCACTGGGAGTTGTGATAGTTCCTCTTCATGGGACATCTACATACCGCCGGACTGATGGTAACCTCTCCTCATCTGGATTCAGCAGTGGTATCGTTGTACACATTTTTATACCAGTATCATACTTGGCTAAATATTTTTATGACTGCTTTTGCTACCGTTTGGTATTACTCGCACCATTTTAACAGTTTATGTAGCTACATCGATTTTATCTCCAGTGCAATATTTATTTTGTTACCTACTTGAAGATTATAAAAGTTTTAATGCTAATCCCATCGAGCGCTGCCTTTGTGTGTTTTTTGTAACCTGCTGTTGGCAGCTGCACTGGAAATCAGCCTGCAAGGAGATCAGCTAAAAGTAGTTGGATCTGTATGTGCGTTATAATAAATCGAAATTAGTCGATTAATCGATTAAAATAAAAAACGATTAATCGAACACAAAAATTTTGATCAGTAACAGCCCTAATTTTTAGTATATCAGTTCGTTGGTAACATTATTTTGTATCAATTCAGAAAGTATTTGGCAACGTTTCAAGCCTTTGGGTATCTGTTTCCAGATGCAGAGCCAAAGTGCTTATTTGCAAGCTGGCTTCTCTCCGTCTCATTTATAACCTTGTTTTATTTGGAACTAACAATTTTATTTGTATGTAAATTATCGCAAAGGATTTCCTTTGAGAGTTCTAGAATTTTTCCAGGAATCCAAGTTTAATCAAAATGTACAACACTCTGTCTCAACTGTTTTTATAGAGGTGAGCAAAACACGGGACTGAGAACTCAAGCACAAAAGGCTTCAAATATTATGCACATTATTGTATTATGAACAATGTTTATATTCCTATCTTTCACCTGATGCAATAAATATCTGATATCTGTTCTAAAGTGAATAAATTGGAAAAATAAATAGCCATGGTATCTCAAATATATAGCCCATCCTCTGGTAGATCTATTGCATAGTACAGTCCCTTGTGTCCATATAATAAATTAATTAGTTCCGTCCCTGGTGACCCTAGAAAAAAAATACATGTAGCTAGTGGCGTAGCGTGGGTAGTCAGCGCCTGGGCCGGGGCAAGTAATTTGACCTATGGACTTACCTATTTTCAGCTAGCTCCAGTCTGGTCACATGATCTGCTGTGTGAGACAGCGGTGGCTGTAGGGAAGAGGAGAGCTTGCTTGATAATGACTGGTAAAGCCTGGAGGGGTGACATCATGCATATGTTCCTATGTCCCATTTGTTGTTGGCGCTCCCTTCTATCCACACTCGTGACAGCGCCCCTCTAAATTTTGCGCCCGGGGTGGTGGCCCCCCTCGCACCCCCCACGCTATGCCACTGCATGTGGCCTAATCTTGTGAGAATTGTGAGGATACACTGCTCAAATTCAGTAATGTGATGTTCCTCAAATCCTTTTGGCCTAGAGAAAATATTCTACGCCATTTCTGGTTGCCCATTTCCATGGTGGGCTCTATAGGAAATATATCTATAGGAAATATATTACCTTAAAAATAAGCTCATTCCTAATTGGTCATAGTGTAATATAGCTACAGTTCATTAAGGGAACCATGACTGGCAACATGTATTGTAAAGCAGAGCATGATCCTTCAGAGACTGGGCCGCAGGGCAGTATTCCAACAAGATAATGACCCTGAACACACCTCCAAGACAACCACTGCCTTGTTACAGAAGCTGAGGGTAAAGGTAATGGACTGCCAAAGCATGTCTCTAGACCTAAACCCTATCTGTGGGACATCCTCAAACGGAAGGTGAAAGAGTGTAAGGTCTCTAACATCCACCAGCTCTGTGATGTCATCATGGACGAGTGGAAGAGGACTTCATGCCCAAGAGGGTTAAGGCAGTGCTGGAAAATAATGGTGGCCACAAAAAATATTGACCCATTGTGCCCAATTTGGACATTTTCACTTAGGGGTGTACTCACTTTTGTTGCCAGCGGTTTAGACATTAATGGCTGTGTGTTGAGTTATTTTGAGGGGACAGCAAATGTACACTGTTATACAAGCTGTACACTCACTACTTTACATTGTAGCAAAGTGTCATTTCTTCAGTGTTGTCACATGAAAAGAATAAAATATTTACAAAAATGTGAGGGGTGTACTCACTTTTGCAAGATATTGTATATTGCCCAATCACCTGTTGTTTACTGTCCACTCTCTGGGATAGCCTTTATCAACATTTTTACCCCAGAGGAACCCCTAAATGGATCAATGGGGAAAATGTCCCTTGAATTGGTGGTCAGTAGGAAGAATGCAAGTCTTACATTGGTGGTCATTATGCCCACAGACAGCTGAATAGATCATTGGTGGTGGGTAGATGGCTCTACTAAGTGACATTACACCCAGAACTTTGCAGGCATCATGAGATGGGAGGTCAATCAGCCACAGCTCAAGGAACCTCTGGAGGAACCATAATGCCGCGTACACACGGTCGTTTTTTGTCTTGTAAAAAAACATGTTTTTTCTCATGAAAAAAACAACGTATTTTTAAAAACGACGTTGCCTACACACTATAGTTTTCTGAAAATGCTCCTTCAAAGCGCGGTTATGTACAACACGTGCGACAGCACTCCATTCAAGCTCGCATCATAACTTGCTTCTGAGCATGCGCGGGTTTAAAAACGTTGTTTTAAACGTTGTTTTGCCCACACACGATAATTTTTTATGACACAAAAGACAACATTCTGAAAAACGACATAAAAAATTGAAGCATGTTCGAATATTTTTTTTGTCATTTTTTAGAAGACATAAAACAAAGTTTTGCCCACACACGGTCATTTTAAACAACGTTTTTTAAAACGTGGTTTTATTTAATCACAAAAAATTCATTAAGATGCAGGAATGCTAAAAGCAGACCTTTACCCCCCCCCCCCCCTCCCCATCAACACATATATCCACATTGCGTGCAACTCTGGAGCACATCCCAAAACATATTTAAAGTCCTTTTTACCTTGAAGGAAATAAGTGACCTGAAAATTGAATTATCACTTAAAGTGGAGTTCCAAAAAAAAAAAAAAATTTTTTTTACGTACCCTAAATAGCTGTTGCTAAGTGCCAAATCTGCATCTTCATCTTCCGCGGTCGATTCTCTTCCTCCTCCTACACTCGGTGTATTCTTGTGAATTGGGGCGCGCTGCATTCTGGGAACTGTGTGTATCCCAGAAAGCAGCCGGACCATTCACAAAGCGCCGCACTGCTCGCACATGCGCAGTAGGAAACGGGCAGTGAAGCCGCAGGGCATCACTGGCTGTTTCCCTTACTGTGGATGGCGGCGCCTGGAGCTGCCAGGATCGAGGATTGGCCTCGGCGGGGGCCGACATCGCCGGCGACTAGGACAGGTAAGTGTCCTTATTAAAAGTCAGCAGCTACAGTGTTAGTTAATTTTTATTTTTACCGGACCTCCTCTTTAACCACTTCATTACTGGGCACTTAAACCCCCTTCGTGCCCAGACCAATTTTCAGCTTTCAGCGCTGATGCATTTTGAATGACAATTGCGTGGTCATACAACACTGTACCCAAATTATATTTGTTTTATATTTTTTCCCTCAGTTTAGGCCGATACGTATTATTCTACATATTTTTGTTAAAAAAAAATCGCAATACGTGTTTATTGATTGGTTTGCGCAAAAGTTATAGCGCCTACAAAACAGGGAATAGATTTATGATTTATTTTTTACTAGTAATGGTGGCGATCTGCGATTTTTATTGCGACTGCGATATTGCGGCGGACATATCGGACACTTTTGACACAATTTTGGGACCATTTACATTTATACAGCGACCAGTGCTATAAAAATGCACTAATTACTGTATAAATGTGACTGGCAGGGCCTTCCCACCCAGGGAATACATTTAACCCCTTCCTCACCCCCTAGTGTTAACCCCTTGGTTAACACTAGGGGGTGAGGAAGGGGTTAAATGTATTCCCTGGGTGTGTTCCAACTGTGTGGGGGGAGGGGGGTGACTGGGGGAGGTGACCGATGCTGTGTCCCTATGTACAAGGGACACAGATCAGTCTCCTCTCTTCCTGACAGCACGTGGAGCTCTGTATTTACACACAGAGCTCCATGTCCCTGCTGTCACCGCCGATCGCGTGTACCCGGCGCACATCGCGGCCGCCAGGCACACGAATCGGCTTCCCAGTGATGCCAGCAGCGCGCGTGGGTAATGTAAACAATAGGACGTCCAAAGACGTCCTCCTGGCACTTCGGCTGCATTCACACCTAGGCGTAGGCGGTATGCGGCGTATTGCAGCGGCATGGATTCGGCGTTTTGTCCCCGCGATTTGCGGCGACAAGCCGCTCCTTGTTTTTCGCTGGAGGGGTGATTTTAGCATTGTCGGCTATGCCCGAACGCCTAATACGCCTGAAAAAAAAGGGTCCGGGACTTATTTTGAGCTTCAGGCGTACGGTGTGGAGATGTTAATTCGCCCCTCCAGGGTATCTCAGGCTGCTACAGCGTCGGGCGTAGGGCGACAAAACGCCTAGGTGTGAATGCAGCCTTCAGGTCCGCGCTGCAGACATCTTTTGACGATAGCGGGGATCTGTAGTGGTTAAAGTAACGCAGTGTCGCATCGCAAATAATGGTCCATGCAGAAAGTGGTGTTAAAAAAAAATATTGAAATGAGTTTATTTGTGTGTTAGATATAAATTGCTATCATCACAAGAATTTTCTCTCTCTTTCCATCTACTCTTTAAAAAATAACAGTTAACATGGTTACCAGACAAATGACATAAAACAGGGATCTTCAAACTACGGCCCTCCAGATGTTCAGGAACTACAATTCCCATCATGCCTCATCATGTCTGTGAATGTCAGAGTTTTGCAATGCCTCATGGGATGTGTAGTTCCCCAACAACTAGAGGGCCGTAGTTTGAGGATCCCTGACATAAAATGTATCAAGCACATAAAGAAAGGCTTGGTTACACTTGAAATATTCCTTTATTACATAAATAATTCACATGAAAAGGCCACAATGGTGCTTTTACGTTTACGAAGTGCCAAACCTTTACCTCAGTTCACAGCTTGGCACGTTGGAAAGTCGGCCACATGAAGCAGCCTCTGGTATGCCACAACAGTTCTCCAATAAATAGTATTTGAGTATAAAGAGTATATTGAGTGTCCTGACTGGCTTCTAACGCAACAACCCAACAGTGTTCTCATGGGGGTATCTGGCACAGATGCCAATGGCAATGGGTGGACGCTGGTGTGAAATGACAACAGCTCGCTCACAAACACATATGAGGAGATGGGCCATGAGAAAACACCTCATCCATGGAGACCCAATGAACATCGACAAAAAAAAAGTCTTTACGTAAGGCATGGAACAATAGAGCAACTGTGTTTTGATGAACACAAACATTTATGATTTTGACATTAGCCATGGAACATCATAAATCTGTTTTAATAAGAAGCCATAGTTGGCTGCTATGGAATGCTATTATTTTATTATGGGAAGTTAGATGTTCTCAATACCGGAATTTCCCATTCAAATGTGAATGCCAGTCACATATCTCAACCCAGCTGGAAGCGTCTGATAGAATAATCATGTTGACTTCAGCTATAAGCCACTTGTAATTTTCCGTCCTTGACCAGCAGTGGTAGCAGCTACAATTTTCAGGAATTGTTTTTCAGCGCACATTTTATCTGTAAAGGAAACAAAAGAACAATTCGGGTTGGTTTGATTCTCTTCGTTGGTACGTAGGCTGGCCTTTAAAACGATACACAACATTTGTGTTGGAACCGAAGACTTTATTGCTAAATTGGAACAATCCCCAACTTTCTAAAGGATTATTGTAACACAAAGTCAAAAAATGTGCCCCCCGCTGAAAAATGTGTGGGCATTAGGGTCTACAGAGGAAGTCCATGACCATATAAACATATCAAGATTGTAGGTTCCATAACATTCTCTATTTCAGGAGTGTGAGCCAATGATAACGGAAAATAATGACCATCCTGGGAAATAAAACATGAGTTTTACCTAAATATTGTCTTGATTTATTTCCATATTTTTAAAATGCCAGGACATTATGCAGTGCATATTATGAGTGGCCCCCACAAATATGTACAGTGTATTTAATAGCTTGGTATACACAATTGGAAAAGCAAAGTACCCTTGACCATGGTATTAACTATGTCTTGTAACCACTACCAATAACCCCATCCCTCCCTTTAACCACTTCCATACCAGGCACTTACGCACCTTCCCGCCCAAGCCAATTTTCAGCTTTCAGCACTGTCGCAATTTGAATGACAATTGCGCGGTCATGCTACACTGTACCCAAACAAAATTGGCGTCCTTTTTTCCCCACAAATAGAGCATTCTTTTGGTGGTATTTGATCACCTCTGCGGTTTTTATTTTTTGCGCAACAACTAATAAAAGACTAAATATTTAGAATTTTTTTTTTTTCTGTTAACTTTTTTGTAAATAAGTACGTTTTCTCTTTCAATTACGGGCACTTATATGGCGGCACTGATGGGCACTGATGAGGTGGCACTGATGGACACCAATGAGGTAGTACTGATGGGCACCGATGAGGTGGCACTGATGGGCACTGATAGGCGGCGCTGGTATGCGGCACTGATGGGCACTCATAGGTGGCACTGATGGGCACTCATAGGTGGCACTGATGGGCACTCATAGGCGGCACTGATGGGCACTTATAGGCGGCACTGATGGGCACTCATGGGCAGCACTGGGCACTCATAGGCGGCACAGAATGGCACTCATGGGTGGCACTGATGGGTACTTATGGGTGGCACAGATGGGCACTGGGCATGGATTGGCACTGAGGGGTGGCACTGAAGGACACTGGGGTGGCACTGATGGACTTTGAGGGGTGGCACTGATGTATCTGTTGCCAGTCAGTGCCCATGTGTGGGCACTGACTGGCATCTTTCTTTTTTTTTTTACTTGTATGTTTTTTTTTTTTTAATCCTGATTTATTTATTTTTTATTTATTTATTTTTTGCCCTGCCAGTGTGGGCATTCTCTGGTGGTCTAGTGTGGGCATCCAAGGGGGGGCTGCGCTGATTAACAATCTCCCTGTCAGGAGAGCCGCTGATCGCTCTCCTGTACTCGCCTCTGTCAGACCAGTGCCGCTGATAGGGGGGGGACCAACAGTCCTCTTGTAGGGGGCCCAGCACACAGGGGGGCCCAAACAGCAGAGGGAATTAGTCCGGTTTGGCGGAGGGGCAGTTACAGGAAGAATGCCCTATGCAGCCCTCTGCAGTAGCTGAAAGACAGTTTTTCCCCCTCCTCCCAGCTTTCAGCTGCTGCAGGGAGAGACACAGACACAGGGCATCATTCCTGTAAGTGCTTCTCTGATATTCCCCTCCCTGTTCTGCCTGCTTCGGATTCCCCCCCCCCCCCCTATGTGTGCCCCCCTGTCACTGTGAATATAAATATTTTTCTTAAATGTAAAAAAACAAATAAAAAAAGGGCCAATTCACACAGGTTCTCTGGTATGTTTGTGTCTGCTAATAATGGTTTTAGTCTTTTTTTTGTGAAAATATGGTCTTGATATATTGGGGGGGGGGCCTGCCAGGTAGGCTGTATGGGGCTCCATGATTTCTAACAGCAGCCCTGAGAACCACGCAACACTGAAAATGGAGAAATTGGCCATTGTGGCCATTTTATTAACCAAATATAAATATATAAAATAATTACCATATTACTTAACATAAAACTCTTTTAATCACTTAAGCCACGGACTATTTTGCAGCTAAAGGACCAGGCCCCTTTTTGCAATTCGGTACTGCGTCGCTTTAACTGACAATTGCGCGGTCGTGTGACGTGGCTCCCAAACAAAATTGGCGTCCTTTTTTTCCCCACAAATAGAGCTTTCTTTTAGTGGTATTTGATCACCTCTGCGATTTTTATTTTTTGCGCTATAAACAAAAATAAAGCGTCAATTTTGAAAAAAAAATCTATATTTATTACTTTTTGCTATAGTATATCCCCAAAAAATATATAAAAAATCTTTTTTTTCCTCAGTTTAGGGCGATACATATTCTTCTACATATTTTTGGTAAAAAAAATTGCAATAAGCGTTTATTGATTTGTTTGCGCAAAAGTTATAGCGTCTACAAAATAGGGGATAGTTTTATGGCATTTTCATTAATATTTTTTTTACTAGTAATGGCGATTTTTATCGTGACTGCAACATTATGGCGGTAACATCGGACACTTTTGACACTATTTTGGGACCATTGTAATTTTTACAGCGATCAGTGCTATAAAAATGCACCTCTAGGGGGCGCTGTAAGGGTTAAGTGTGCCCTAGTATGTGATTCTTACTGTAGGGGGGTGTGGCTGGGCGTGTGACATCACTGATCGTGAGTCCCTGTGACAGGCAACAGACGATCAGTGACAGGCTCACTAGGAAGCACAAGGAGAGGTTTGTTTACACTTATCTCTCCCCGTTCTTCAGCTCTGTGACCCAATCGCGGCACACCGGCAGTGATCGGGTACGCGGGTCCTGCGGGCGCAGTCACCAATCTCAAGTCCGGGCCGTGAGCGCGCAACCCACGGCTGGGCACTTAAAGGGCAACGTACCTGTACGTGATTGTGCCCAGCCATGCCATTCTGCCGACGTATATCGATGTGAGGCGGTCCTTAAGGGGTTAAACATAACACCAGTTATTCCCTGCACTGGAGCCCAAGGTACCAATGGCCTAAAAAACAGAACTGTACCTGCTATTACTTCTCAGGCCTCCAATTGTGAAAACCACTGACTCAGAGACAACTAGCGGGTACCCATGTACCACCTGGGAGCCGTACCTCAGACTGATCCCTCCACTATGCCTTTTAAAGTGCCCATAAGACCTAAAAGGACCTTGAACCCCACCAAATGCAGCAATCAAACCTCAAATCACGCAACCCCACCCTATAAAAAAACACAACACTCACCAAGTTGTAGGGTGGACTGATCCCTCCCCTTCCTGCTGGCAGTCCTCCTCACTGCACGATCCCCGTGAGCCTATCACAAGGCCCCCCTGCTCAGCCCCTAAGCCACCACCCCCCCGGCACATACTCTGCCAAGTTATCCCATGTCAAGCCAGCCCTGCATGCAGCCCTGTAGTCCCACTCCAGGCCTTTCTTTCTCTTTGCACTAAGGTGCATCAGAGTTCATGTTGCCTGCAAGATTTAGATTGTGCCATATACTGTAGCCCCTTTATGTGATGAGAAGTTTTGGAAAGTAGGTGGAGACACATAAGCACTAGATGTGTTTTTGAATCTCAACCAGGCAGATCTGAAGCCTTAATCGGGTTGTAAAGGTTCATGGTTTTTACCTTAATGCATTAAGGTGCAAAAACATGCGAAGATTAGTGCCCACCCCCAGCCCCCCCCCCCCCCGTTTATTTACCTGAGCCCTGGAAAGTCCCAAGTCATGAATGCGCTCGATCGTTGGCCCGGGCTTCTCGGCTCTTTATTCGATAGATTGCGCTGCTGTCAATCAAATCCAATGACACGGCACATTGGGGGCGAGCCGAGTGATAGTGATAGTCGGTGGCTATGGCTATGGATGTGAATGATTGATTTCTTTCCACCCTGCACCCCACCTACAAACAGTGTTGTCAGTAACTTTGTTAAAGTAAACGCCGTTACTTAACGCAGTCACTTTTGAGGGTAACGAGTAATCTAACTGATTACTCTTCCCCTCATGGTATTTTTTTATATTTTATTGAAATATAACAACTGACATGTATGTACAAAAAAAAAAATATTTTGGGAGCTGCGGTGGCTCAACGCGATTGGCACTGCACTGACAAGCCGTTCACCTCTGCAGCTAAGGGTTCGGATCCCGGTCTCGGCGGCATTTGAATTGAGTTTGGTGGTCTCAGCCTGGCTCCCGGTGGGTGTGCTATGCGAGGTAAGCCTGCGCTTAGTACGCCCACCCCTCTCCCACAAAACCACCACACTTACACGCACTCGAAATTGGGTTAACATGCACGCACTTTGGCCACACGGTCTCTAAAAAAGAGAGGCGAAGGACTAACAGGGCTGGCTGAGCGGGCTAGATCCTCACACTCCCTCATAGGGGAGTCCCTCTGCCCCGTTGGGCTTCAAAGCGGAGCAGATAGGGCGGGCTGTGTGGGAGGACCCCCTCAGACCTGCCATTGCCACCCGGGGGCATGGAGAAAGATGGCAGATTGCCTCAGGGAGAGGCCTGCCTACTCCCAACTCCTGTAGTCCGGCTCCTCTCTCAAATACACGCACAAATACAGAAATGGGGAGAAGGTGCAATCAGCGCAAAATAATGAGGAAAACTTGAAGACTAAATATACTACAAAAGAATACAAAAAATAGTGATGAAAATAACTCTGAGGTTAAATTTTCTGTGAATGCTAGCTGAACACAAAGAAACTTTCACAAAATTCCCAAAATAGATACAGCATAAAAATAGTGCAGCGCAAACACTAAATACAAGATAAACAATACGGTGTCTCTAATGGTGCTTCACATGCACCATTAATCAAGGACCTGTATAAACAGGAACTAAGTAAAGAGTGATAAATTACACCAAATAATAAATCTTATGTGCATAAGTACATAAATATCATAACAAATGTCCATAAATTAATATGTGCAATAGATCCAATTCTTCAATTGGTCTAATTAAATCCACCAAAGTGCAAACGTGATGAGAATTGATCCAATAATTCAATTGATCTGATTGAAATCCACCAGAATGCAAACGTGATGTGAAGGTATAAAGTGATCCCACCACCAAATGGGTATTCTACTATTACCTCCAGAATAGACCACTGTTTCACCAGATGGTCATACTGCGCATAAGAATCCAACTGGAAGCCCGGGGGAGAGATGTTATGTAGAGTCCTCACATGTCAGTCATGATATATATCAAAACCGAAAAATAAGAGAAAACAAACATCTAAGAGCTTCCATAAAAAACAGGGATTTATTGCAGCATATAGCATACAGCTTACTCACATTTGATGAGAAGATAAAAGGCATCAAGAAAAACCATAGGACCGGACAGAAGGATCACATCAGGAAGAGGTTCAGACCATAAGCGAGCGACTGTAAGGGTGATTCCCGTCCCCGGACGCGTTGCGTAAAAATTACTTCTTCAGCAGGGCAGAACCAAATGTGAGTAAGCTGTATGCTATATGCTGCAATAAATCCCTGGTTTTTATGGAAGCTCTTAGATGTTTGTTTTCTCTTATTTTTCCACCAACAAAAGTGTCCAAGCTACTAATAGTAGCTACACATAGGATAATTCCAGGAGCCTCTCCTGCTTAGTTTTGTTTCTTTCCAACCGTAATTTAAAGTGAATTTGTCAGGTCAGCACAGCAGAGTCAACTCATTCATGAAGTGCTCCACAGCTCTTGTATGATTGTGTGTATTTATCTGGAGCTGAATTGTGCATGCATTGTGAATACATATTCAACTACCCAATTGCTCAATACCATTGTAATCTTATGTAGCCCAATGTAACTCTTGGGCCATTTGGGAATACCCCTTGGAGATAAACATAAGTGTTAAAAAGGGGCTTATATTGTTCATCTCAATCATTCTAGAAAGAAGGTGTTATTTATCTGGACAAGAAGACCTGGCTTGCGGTCTCCGCTCTAATTCATTTCAAAGGTGTTCTATCGGGTTGAGGTCAGGACTTTGTGCAGGCCTGTCAAGTCTCTCCACCCCAAACTCACTCATCCATGTCTTTATGGACTTTGCATTTTGTACTGGTGCCTAGTCATGTTGGAACAGGAAGGGGCCATCCCCAAACTGTTCCCACAAAGTTGGAACCATGAAATTGTCTAAAATGTCTTGGTATGCTGACGCCAAGAGTTCCCTTCACTGGAACTACTGTAGGGGGCCAAGTCCAACCCCCGAAAAACAACCCCATACCATAATCCCCTTCCACTAAATAATTTAACCAGTGCACAAAGCAAGGTCCATAAAGACATGGGGGCGTAAGTTTGGGGTGGAGGAACCCAATAAAACACATTTCGGGTGAATAAGAGCAGAGAAAGCAAGCCAGGCCTTCTCGTCCAAAATCAGTGCCTGGCTTCACAAATGCGCTTCTGGAATAATGGTCAAACATTCCCATAGACCCCCTCCTAAACCTTGTGTTCAGCAAGAAGATTTAAAGCTGTTATAGCTGCAAAGGGTGGGCCAACTCAACATTGAACCCTACGGACTAAGACTGGGATGCCGTTGAAGTGTCCCAATACTTTTGACAATATAGTGTATACTATATTGGAGAGCTGGACAGAGCCGTAGAAGGTCCTTAACCCATCAGCAGGACCGGTATTTGCTTATTTGTGCAAGGAAGAACAGGATGAGCACTGCCAGAGCCCTACAAAATGACCTCCAGCAGGCCACTGGTGTGAATGTCTCTGGCCAATCAGAAACAGACTTCATGGCGGTGGCCTGAGGGCCTGACGTCCTCTAGTGTGCTCTGTGCTCACTGCTGGACACTGTGAAGCTCGATTGGCATTTTCCATTGAACACCAGGATTGGCAGGTTGGTCACTGGTGCCCCATGCTTTTTACAGATGAGAGCAGGTTCACCCTGAGCATATGTGACAGACGTGAAAGGGTCTGGAGAAGCCGCAGAGAACTTTATACTGCCTGTAGCATCGTTCAGCATGACCGGTTTGGTGGTGGGTCAGTGATGGTCTGGGGAGGCATATCCATGGAGGGATGCACAGACCTCTACAGGCTACACAATGGCACCCTGACTGCCATTAGGTATCGGATGAAATCCTTGGACCCATTGTCAGACCCTACGCTGGTGCAGTGGGTCCTGGGTTGCTCCTGGTGCACGACAATGCCCGGCCTCATGTGGCGAGAGCATGCAGCCAGTTCCTGGAGGATGAAGAAATTGATACCATTGAATGCCCCCCCCCCCCCCCCCCACGCTCACCTGACCTAAATCCAAAAGAACACCTCTGGGAAATTATGTTTCGGTCCATCCGGTGCCGCCAGGTTGCACCTCAGTCTGTTCAGGAGCTCAGTGATGCTCTGGTCCAGATCTGGGAGGAAATACCCCAGGACACCATTAGGAGCATGCCCCGATGTTGTCAGGCATGCATACAAGCACTTGGGGGCCGTAAAAAAAACTACTGAAGACCATTTTAAATTGTGGCAATGAAATTTCAGCTTGCTGCATAATTTTTTCACTTTGATTTCCGGGGTGTCTTTGAATTCACCCCTCTGTAGGTGGATAATTTTAATTTCCATCAAATGATGTGCCATCCTTTCATTCCTAACACATTACCCGTCCGTATCACTATAGATATCCAGCATGAGAATTTTGCCTGTTGAGATCCGATATGTTTTCAAAGTGTTCCTTTCATTTTTTTGGAGCAGTGTACATATTTTTATATATATATATATATATATTAGCGGTTCATAATGATCCTATTCCTGTTTTGTTTCTGTTTAAACTATACTCTAATGGAATTTTACTCCTCGGCTGCCCGTCACCCTAACATTTATGGGCTGAGGCACTGGAGATGATTGAATTAGTGCTTTTTTCCTACTGATCCGTGGTCTCATCTCTGACAAACGATGAAAGTTCTGAGCTGAATTCTAAATGAGTGTGACATATGTTTCAAAACAAGCTCCCCCCGTCACCCTTCCCCTGAGGACTTTCAGAAATAGTCTGCCTGCGACATGGCAGTACATTTCCACTCTCCAAAAACCACTCGCATTTCTCTCTGCGAAAATCTTCATTGCTTCAAAGTCATTTTTTTTCCTTCTCTGTATCGAATCTGGAATAAGAACTCCTCTGAGCCTTCTCTGTACATACGTTTGGAAGCAGTGACACCATCACTTGCTGCATACTGTGTACACCAAATGAAACCACGGTGCCGTCAGTATGGGCTTAGTCACACTTAGGCTGCCTTTACACTGGTGCGGGCGGGCGTTGATGGTAACACGCCGCTAGTTTTAGCGATGCTTTACCAATCACTTTAGTGGGGCTATTTGGCCGTTAGCGGGGCCCTTTAAGGGCTGGTGCAAGGGTATTCTACACCCATGGGGAAATCTCATTTTGCCACCCCCCTATTGGCTCCACCCCATGACTCCATGCCCTGTCCCCTTACCATGTAAACCCCACCTTTTTAATGAATGAAGCGCCCATCAAATGCAACCCACCAGCGCCCATCAAATGCAGCCTTACCAGCGCCATCAAATGCAGCCTCACCAGCGCCATCAAATGCAGCCTCACCAGCGCCATCAAATGCAGCCTCACCAGCGCCCATCAATGCAGCCTCACCAGTGCCCATCAATGCACCCTCACCAGCGCCCATCAATGCACCCTCACCAGCGTCTATCAAATGCAGCCTCACCAGCGCCCATCAATGCATCCTCCCCAGTGCCTATCAAACGCAGCCTCACCAGTGCCAATCAATGCAGCCTACCAGCGTCTATCAAATGCAGCCTCACCAGTGACCAACAAATATAGCCTCACCAGCATCTATCAAATGCAGCCTCACCAGTGCCCATCAATGCAGCCTACCAGTGCCCATCAATGAATGTTTGCTTGCTTCCATTAATTTGGGAGTTTGGACACAGATACTGTCCTCCGCCGCCGCCATACACATGTGCTGAATGACAGGCAATTACTATTAAACTGGCTGATGCCGGCCGACATTTGGCTCGTGTGCGCTAGGCTTTATTATTTGTCTTCGTTGTCACCAGGGCAGGAAGTAGGGGGAATCTTTGTAAGATTGTTAAGATGAAGCGTGAAGGGATCCTACATTTTGATGCCCCTGTTTTTTTGGATTAGCTTTTTTTTTTAAAGTTTATATTCTTTTAGACTCATGTTTTATACATTTATATAAAATCTTTTGTTTTACAAATAAATATTTAATAAAGATTCCACTCATGACACAATAAGCAAAAGGTGTTTGCTTTAAAGCGGAGTTCCACCCAAAAGTGGAACTTCCGCTTAATCCACCCATTGCCCCATTACATGCCACATTTGGCATGTAATTTTTTTTGGGGGTGGGAGTGGGGACTTCAGGAGGAGTGGGACTTCCCATCCCACTTCCTCCTTCGGCCGAGGGGCTGCTAAGGCGAATAGTCAATTCACCTTTTTGGCAGCCCCTCCCTGTAGGCGATCGCCTGGGACACGTGACAGGTCCCGGCGATCGCCTGTCCAATCAGAAAGTGCATCGCCGCTTGCGCATGCGCAGTGGGTGCCCGGCCGTGAAGCCGAAAGCTGTCACGGCCGGGTGCCCAGACTTAGGATGAAGACGCCGGCCAAGGAGGGGGGGGGAGGAGCGGAGCCCCGGTCGGCGCGTCGCTGGAACGTGAAGCAGGAGAGTGTATGTTTAGTAAAAGCCAGCAGCTACACTTTTTGTAGCTGCTGACTTTTAATAAACATAAAAATTGGCTGGAACACCCCTTTAATAAAAAAAGAAGATGTTTGCTTTAATATGAATTTAATAAGCCAGAAGGTGTTTTCTTTCAGACTATCTCTCTCTAACTAAAACACTGCATGCAGCTGTCTAAGCATGGTATGAGGGAGCAGTCATTATGTGTGTGTGGGATAGTTTATTCTTTATCTCCTTAAAAACATTTATATTGGACTGAACAGTGCACTGTTGAAACTATTTAAAGCAGGATTAAGCTGCTCCTGATTTACCCCATAGGAAAAAAACATGCATGCGCATTTGGGAGGTGCAATGAACTTTCTGTGCATCTGTGTATGCATGGTGGATTTCTGTGTATGTGCATAAATGCCTCCAGCTTCTAGTAGATGAGCAATATAGTGATCAGTGGCATTGTTTGCATGGACGTAAATCTGTTATGAGTAGTTAGACATTTTGGAAATCTGATAAACCCTAAAAAAAAACAAAAAAAAACATTGTAGACTTCCATTGATACAGTACAGACTTACGTTAACAAAAAATGTGGAACTGGATCCAGAAGGGCAGAGGGTTATGCCAGCTGTATACTTGTGAATAAGTGAGAAGATAACTGAACATGGCAAAATCCACAAGGTTTGGGTCAAGTGACACTTTACAATTTTATTTTGGCCAAATGACAAAAGTTTATTTTTTCCCCAATGCATGACATTAGATAGCAATTGATAAAATCAGTTTGTCATCCCAGAAGTAGAAAATTCACAAACTGCACATTGAACACATTCCATTTTCAGCACAAAGTCTTAGCAGAACACTAATCTCCCTTTCTTTCTGCATAGCTGGGGGGATCAAAATGTAATATTGAAATCTGGGTTTAAGAATTCTTTCTTAGAGATAATAAAACATTCATTCACATCTAAAAATGGTAACACATAACATGTTGACAAAATTTAATTCAGCCTTCTACTTACAAACGGGTTTCTCAGGACCGCTGATTAATGTTTTCCCCATTTTAAATATTAATTCAATTTGATCTACTTCTTAACCACTTAAGCCCCAGGACCATTATGCAGATTAAGGACCTTGCCCCTTTTTGCGATTCGGCACTGCGTTGCTTTAACTAACAATTGCACGGTCGTGCGACGTGGCTCCCAAACAAAATTGCCATCTTTTTTCCCCACAAATAGAGCTTTCTTTTGGTGGTATTTGATCACCTCTGTGGGGTTTTTTTTGCGCTATAAACAAAAGTAGAGCGTCAATTTTGAAAAAAATTCAATATTTCTTACTTTTTGCTATAATAAATATCCCCCAAAAAAATATATAAAAAAAAAATGTTTTGTCCTCAGTTTAGGTGGATACATATTCTTTTATCTATTTTTGGTAAAAAAAAATGCAATAAGCATTTATTGATTGGTTTGCGCACAATTTATAGCGCTTACAAAATAGGGGATAGTTTTATGGCATTTTTATTAATATATTTTTTTTAAACTACTAATGGCAGCGATCAGAGATTTTTTTTACGTGACTGCGACATTATGGTGGACACATCAGACAATTTTGACACATTTTTGGGACCATTGTCATTTTCACAGCAAAAAATGCTATAAAAATGCATTGATTACTGTGAAAATGGCTATTGCAGTTTAGGAGTTAACCACTAGGGGGCGCTGTAGGGATTAAGCGTGATCTAATATGTGTTTCTAACTGTAGGGGGCAGGGCTGGACGTGTGACATCATTGATCGTCTTTCCCTATATCAGGAAACAGATGATCAATGACACTGCCACTGTGAAGAACGGGGAAGGTGTGTTTACACTCACCTCTCCCCGTTCTTCAGCTTCTGTGACCGATCACAGGACGACGGCGGCAATTGGGTCCCGCAGCCACGGTCACGCGCGCGACCCACGGCTGGGCTCTTAAAGGCAATGTACATGTACGTGCCTGTGCCTAGCCGTGCTATTCTGCCGACGTATATGTGTAGGAGGCGGCCCTTAAGTGGTTAAAGTGGTATTGAACTCCAATTTTAAACTTTGCCCTATTGGTAAGTTTATTATAAGCCTGTGCCTCGGAAATGGTCCAAACCTGCGCAGTTTAGTAGATATTCATAGCTCCCAACTGTTCCTGATTTCGAGGGACTGTCCCTGTCCCTCATGAGTCCCTCATTTTGATCTGATCTATATATTTGTATATAAAATACACTACTGATCCTTCAAAAAGTGTTTCCCAGTGCTAAACCTTTCATCAAATTTCTAAACAGCTGCATTTTTACATTTCAAAAGCGAGTCTAAAGGAATAGTAGGGGTAAAAAAACAAAACACTTGTGGGTTTAACTATTAATTTTTTGGGGGGAAAAAAATCTCCTTTAAGGGGGCGTGGCAAGGGGGTGTGTGCTATGCTTACATACTTTTGCTAATAGGTGTCCCTCGTTCCAATCTCAGAAAGTTGGGAGGTATGGATGTTCACGTTGGCTCCAGCCAATTAAGTCACTGGTGTATACCCAGTACGCTCTGCATTTAAGGCACAGCAAGTCTGCCATGATTGCAGATGGCACCATGACAGGAACTCCCATGTGAAGGAGCGACTTTATCACGGCCCAGCTTTGTCCAAGTCCAGGGAGCACAAACCCAGAAAAGACTAGGCGAAGATGAAATGTCCAGGAGTGGTTACAGCTCAGCACTGGAGGGATATGAAGGGCAAGTCTGTCATAATGTGTTAGTATGCGGTGCATACCAGCACCTTATAGTGAAAAAACTGCTGGGGGCCAGGTCAAAAAAAAAAATTCTAGAGTTTTTGATACTGCATTAAAGTAGACCTGTACTCAAGAAGTGAAGACTCTTGTTCAGGCCTCCAACTGATCAGATCCTTCCTTGCCAGCCCGGATGTCCAAAGGTAATGGAGATTCCTCCATTATGCCACGTACACACGGTCAGACTTTTGACCGGTCAAAACTCAGTCGGAATGGAAAAATAGAGAACCTGCTCTCTAAGTCTGTCGGAAATTCTGACGGAAAAAAGACGGAGAATACATACGGTTGGAATATCCGATGAAAAGCTCCCATCAGACTTTTTCCATTGGAAATTCCGACTGTGTGTACGTGACTTTAGGCTTCCTCTCTTTCCGTTCCTCAGCTCCCAGCTTGGAGCAGTGCCCACAACCCCAGGGTTCCTTCCCAGAACACACAAAAGCAACCTCAGCAATCCATCTTCCACCCGACTCCACAGCTGGCCAGGCTCCATCATATTTAAGGGCTAACCCAGCCACCATGCCAGGCCCTCTGCCTGGGGATTGGCCAGATTCACTCATTTATGCAGATCAGGACCTCCTGGCTTCTGCCCACTAACTTCCAGAAGCTTCTCCAAGCTTCTAGATCCAGCAGAGCCATCCAGCCTGATCTGCAGTAAAGCGACCAAATTACAGAGTCATACCAGATACATTTACCTACACTAGTTGTACATGAGAGGGCGCTACAGTCTATTGCATTTAGTGATTTTGGGCATCATTCAACCTGGAAGAAAAAAATCTTGTGGTGAAAAAGAAGTACTGCCAGGGACAGCTCCAGAGCCCTAATTAGAGCTTTAAGAAGACTCTTGTAGTAGCACAATTATGTTTGGCCCTTTAAGTATATATTTAATCCGTACATTTTTCACAAAATTAAAAGTCAAAGAACTAGCCCCATAAACTCCAAAAAAACTGATGCTGTTTGAATATAAAACACACATTAACCTACTGTTCATTAATAAAATCCCACAGCTAATAATAGCTGGAGAACATATGACCGACCTTATGGCATTGCTCATGTGAAGTCTTCAAAGAGCTGAAGATGATTCCTCTTTCATATGACTTGTAATACAGAATTGCACTGCCTGTTTATGAGATGGGAATAGATTAGAAGAGAGATGTACTGTGTTGTTAAAAATAACTAAATAATCACTCTGTAAAATATTAGCCATTTAATCATTGTTGTGTAACCTTTTCTGACTAAAGACTAGTGATCAACCCACCAGTGGCAGGATTGCTATGCAGGACACAGTGGGACAGTCAGACACCCACCTGCCTTCATGTGTCACTCCCTCACCGCCAGGCATTGCAACCCCGGAAGACTTGCTCATTGAGCCAGGTGAGTGTTTTCACTGCACATTTTTGTTATCACTGCTGTGACATGGGTCTGTTGTAAAAGATGATAACTGACAAAAATAGTAATAACTCAATACAACCTAAAGTATAATTCCAGGTACTGCAGCGTGCATTTGTAGAACCCTCTAGTGTGCTAGAAATGATAGTGTTGTGTTTAATAGAGTAGGTAAAATTTCAGGCTTGGCTGGCAGCAAAGCCTGGGTATATTTTGATCTGGGTTGGGAGTAACTCAGAGCAGGGCTGGGTGACTCACAGGCAGCATCACCAAGACCTTCCACTTCTTTCCAGAATGTTCTGGTGTCTTCTGGAAAAGAAGGAGAGGAGGGGTGGAGCTGCCTGAGGTATTCTGGGGAGCCTTTACCAATCCCCAACTTGAATTGACATAGGGCAGGCCTCCTTAACCACTTTAGCCCCGGACCATATTGCTGTCCAAAGACCAGAGCACTTTTTGTGATTCGGCACTGCGTCGCTTTAACTGACAATTGCGCGGTCGTGCGACGTGGCTCCCAAACAAAATTGGCGTCCTTTTTTTACCACAAATAGAGCTTTCTTTTGGTGGTATTTGATCATCTCTGCGGTTTTTATTTTTTGCGCTATAAACAAAAATAGAGTGACTATTTTAAAAAAAAATTGCTATAATAAATCTCCCCAAAAAAATTTTTTTTCCTCAGTTTAGGCCGATACGTATTCTTCTACATATTTTTCGTAAAAAAAAATGCAATTAGCGTTTATTGATTGGTTAGCGCAAAATTTATAGCGTTTACAAAAAAGGGGGTAGTTTTATGGCATTTTTATTAATATTTTTTTTTTTACTAGTAATGGCGGCGATCAGCGTTTTTTTTCGGTACTGCGATATTATGGCGGACACATCGGACACTTTTGACACATTTTTGGGACCATTGGCATTTTTATAGCGATCAATGCTATAAAAATGCATTGGATTACTATAAAAATGCCATTGGCAGTGAAGGGGTTAACACTAGGGGGCGGGGAAGGGGTTAAGTGTGTTCCTATTTGTGTTCTAACTGTATGGGGGGTGGACTCACTAGGGGGAATCACTGATCTTCTGTTCATACATTGTAATCAGCGTTTCTCCCGCTGACAGGAACGAGAGGTATGTGTTTACACACATACCTCCCGTTCCCCGCTCTTTAACGAGCAATCGCGGGTGCCCGGCGGCAATCGTACCCGCCGGGCACGCGCGCGGGACTCGGGGGCGTGCGGGGGTGCGCGCCCCCTAGTGGCCGAAAAGGAGAGGACGTAGAGCTACGTGCTCCCGCGAGACCGCGCCACCATCCCGCAGTAATATGACGGTGGGCGGTCGGGAACCAGTTAAATACCCAGGGGGTCAGGCCAGCTGGGGAAGAGTTGTTCGGGAGAAAGCTGGAGATGTAGTGCTAGGCTGTCGAGCCTTGGAGGGAGCTCCCCCAGTCTAAGGGGGGGGGGGGAGCATTGGGCCTGGGATCGGTTGAGGACAGGGCCCTCTACGAAAATGTAAAGGTGTCTTGGACAGGAGGCACAGGAGGTCCAAGAGATGACAGCAGGAGAGAGCACTGCTGGGCAAGTCTCCAGGGAGAAACAACAGGTTGTAGCCAAGAGGGCTAGTGAGTGACGCACAGTCAGGAGAGGACTGAGGAGGCACCCCTGAGAGGACTGGATAGAGATAGTCTGTAAGCAAGTGATGTTTTGGAGTTGAATATACCGGAGGTGTATATAGTTGGTCCCATATATTTTCTGCAATCATTTGGGCATCTCATGAATATCGCACCCCAAAATCTCAAAAAGTAATACAAAAACGACTTTTTAAAATCGGTGCAGCGCAGCAAATGCAGCATCGCACCGATTAGGACCGTGCCATTGCCAGCAATTCCAGACAATTTCACATGTCATATCGCATGTCAAAATGCACCAATGTGAACAAGGGCTTTGGCAATTCTTTATTAAATTTACCTGTGACCTCCATTAATCCAACAAACCCTTTGCATCTAGCATCTTTGCTTGAAATTAACCTAGAACCCCCAAACATTATATCTTTTCTGAAAGGAGAGGTCCTGGATAGTAAAATGGTGCCTGTTGGAAGCTTTTATGTCAAACAATATTTAAGCAGCCATTAATCAGACGCAAATTTTCAGTAAAAAGTACAGTAAAATAGATTTTAGTATACACAAACACAGCATAATACCATTTTTTGAGGAAAATATAAAAGATGATGGTGCATCAGGTAAATAGATACCAAACAAGTCAAGACTCAAAATTGCACATGCTTGCAAAATGGCGACAAACTAAATTACCTAAACTTTTTCATAGATGACACTATAAAAGCCTTTACAGGTTACCAGTGTAGAGTTAAAGGGGTTGTAAAGTCTAAACATTTTTTTACTTAAAGCGGAGGTTCACCCTAAATATAAGATCTCCCATGTGATCCAGCATACTGGCGTCAGCGCCAGTATGCTGTTTTTTTTTTTTTTAATCCCACACTTACTGTATTATGCAGGAATTTCTTTTTTTCCCCCCGCGGTGGACGGCTCTAGTATTGCTCGTCACATCTTCCTAAAATACCCGATATGGACTCGGGTAATCTCGGCGAAAATGCGGCGCCTGCGCACAGACCTAGGAGCTGACTGCGCAGGCGCCGTATTTCTCCGAGTCCTATTTCGGAGGGCGTGACGCGCCATAGCCGCAGGACTCGGAGAAATACGGCGCCTGCGCAGTCAGCTCCTAGGTCTGTGCGCAGGCGCCGCATTTTCGACGAGATTACCCGAGTCCATATCGGGTATTTTAGGAAGATGTGACGCGCTATACTGGCGCCGTCCACCACGGGGGGAAAAAAAGAAATTCCTGCATAATACAGTAAGTGTGGGATTAAAAAAAAAAAAAAACAGCATACTGGCGCTGACGCCAGTATGCTGGATCACATGGGAGATCTTATATTTAGGGTGAAATACCGCTTTAATACATTCCTTGCATTAAGGTAAACAATTTTTAGTTGTCAGCATCGACCCCTCAGCCCCACTTTACTCCCCTGAAACCTCATTCGATCCAGCGCCACCCACGTCTGCAGATCTTATCACCCTCACTCCCGGTTCTCGCTGGCTTTGCTGGGGCACGGGCTCCCCCGCTGCCAATCAAAGCCAGTGACAAGGGAGCGGGGGTGGGGCTAAGTCCCGCTGTCTTTGTCAATGGACGCAGCAGAGGGACTCCGGTGCGAGCACGCACAAATGTCCCATGGGGGCCAAAGCTGTATCCTGGCCTAGGCCGGCAAGGCCCAGGCCTAGGGCAGCACTTTGCAGGGGAGCAGCACGGAAAGAGTCTCTGCCGCCTTATGGGCTGAGAGGCAGATTAGTCTAGTGCCCCCATAAAGTGGCCGCACCACTGCTTCCGGTATGTGGGAGACCGGCAATCCGCAACTGTGGAGAAGGAAGCCAAATGGGAAGTGAGAGGAAATCTATGCAAATTAAGGCAATCCATTGCCGCCCCCCAGGCCCTCAGACCTAGTGTCTGCATTTGAAAATTTCAGGGTGGTCTTAATCAGCAAGGGGTGTGGCCTTGACAGGAAGGGGTGGGTCATATTTAAAGTAGGGGGATGCACAAGTTTAGTCAGGCCTAGGGCAGCATAAAACCTAAATACACCACTGATGGGGGCACTGGTCAGAGGAGGGACTAGAGCCGCCGGCGGGGGACCTGAAAAGAGGAGGTTCCCGCCCGCTCTGCATTGCACAGAGTAGGTAAGAATAGACATGTCTGTTATATATATATTTTTAAATGTTTACCTTTATAACCCCTTTAATCGTGAATGATGGCCCTAACGTTATTGCTCTCACTGTGACATCCGCACCGATACCTCACAAGTGTGTTACAATCGCTGTTTACTTACACGTGAGGGATCTAGGCGATTTGCATTCTTTTGTATACGTGGGGGGAACTGCTTTTATTTATTTTTATTATTTTTTATTTAAATTTATTAAAGCTTATTTTTTTACACTTTTAATCTATTTATTTTGCTTCATTGCTATCACAAGGGCATCCTATCAACAATTCCCTATGTGATAGCTTTGGCGAGTCGCAGCACATGTACCGTACTCCCTCCTCCACTGCCTTTGTAGCACAAGGGGGATTGGTCGGGGGAAGGGAGCAGCAATAATGCGGGTAAGCTGCAGTTTTATTTTTTTACCCCCCCCAAAAGTGTAAACTAGGCCTAAAAGTGGTTGAAATGTGCCAAGTTTGGACAACTTTATCCTTCCTCGCTCTACTGGAAAACCGTGTTTTTGTCTGTGGATCCGCAAAGATTTTCCCTTGCATGACCACCAGCTGATGGGATCTGGTTTTACGGTGCGTCCTTTTCCTAATCAAACTCTGCTGCACCAAATAAAGTAAGCTTGTGAATAATCATAAGTGGTTGGTTTTTGTAAAGACTACATTCACTTCTTACATAGCTTAAATTCAAGTTTTTGCGGTCGCTAAAAAAACAATCTTCTGCTTTAATCAACATCAGCTGTGTTTCTCAGTTGGGCCTGTTAAAGAAATTGAACAGATGGCAGGGAATGAAGTGCCATACTGGCAGGTCGGGCTCCATCAGGCAGTCTTGTGTTTGGATGTAGTAATGAGACCCCGTAGCAGAGTGATAAAGTACGTGCCGCTCGCCAAGAGGAAAATTAAACTTAAATCTATTGTGAACTTCTAGTGACACTCTTCCAGGTGCGCCCCAAGAATAATACAATTTAAACAGAAAGCATACTATGGTTTACAAGTAAATCCTCGACAGGTGAAGAGGTTCAACCACAACATGCTCATTACTGAAATGGATAGGCTTAATCGGGAACACATGAGCGATCGCTGGGTTTTATTTCTTGGGGTTCAAAGTAAAAGAGCAAGGAAGAGACAGGGGAAGAGAGTATGAAAGGGGGTGAGCAATAGTGAGTGGGAAAAAGCAAGAGTGAGCAAGAAAGAGATGGTAAAAAAAAGGGAGAATGAGAGAAAAGAAGAGCGAGTTAGATCAGGCAAGAGAGCAAGAAAAAAGCATGGGCTACAGAGAGCGAGGGAAAGAAAGAGCAAGTATGGGCGAGCGAGAGAAAAAAAAACTGAAATAGATAGAGATAAGTGAGAGAAAAAGAAAGCGAGAGAAAAGGCGGCAAGACAGCGAGAAAAAGAAAGAGCGAGTAAGAAAGAGAGCGAAAACAACTGAGAGAAAAGGAAATCAACATAAAGTGATAGATGGGTGGGCAAGATAGAGTGATAGAAAGAAAAGGGGAAAAAAAAAACAAGAGAATCAAAAAGCAAAAAAATAAGAGAGCGAGAGAAAAAAATCTGATGGAATTTTCCGTTGGAATTCCGTTCAAGCCGTCTTGCATACACGCAGTCAGACCAAATTCCGAGCGTCCAAAATGCGGCGATGTAAAACACTACAATGAGCCGAGAAAAATTAAGTTCAATGCTTCCGGGCATTCGAAAGCCCGAGCAAGAGAGAGCGAGAGAATGAAAGAGTGTGCAAGAGAGCGTGAGAAAGAGCGAGCAATAGTGAGCAAGAGAAAAAAAGAGCAAACAAGAGATCGGGAGAACGTCAGAGCAAGCAAGTGAGAATGAGAGAACAATAGTGAGCAGAAGGAAGTAGGAAAAGAAATAGCCAGCAAAAGAGGGGGGAAAGAGACAGGGCCGGATTTGCTTTCTCTGCCGCCCCAAGGCCAGGTTCCGCAATACACACCCTCCCGCCAACCGAACCCCCACCCCCAAATCAACAAAGAATGGTAACCGGGTTAGTTCAAATATTTTTTGTTTCTTTTTTTTTACTTTTTTATCACTTTTTTTTATTATTTGTAGCTTGTCGTTTACTTTTTTTTCTTTTTGTATAATTCTTATTATTTTTTAATATTTTTTCTTTACTTTTTAATTACTTTTTTTATTTTAATAATTTATTTATTATTTCTTATTTTTTTTAATTTTTATAAAAAAAAAATCACTTAACAATTCCCTGTGTGATAGCAATTGGAGGTAACAGGTTCTCTTTATTGACACTGTCACCTCCAAAAACAGGAGTCCTAGCACTGTGCTAGAACTCCTGTCACAGCTGAGATGGGATAAGCACAACTCACCCTCTCACGGTGAAAATCGTCAGCAAAGACAGGAGACAGACTCGGCGGTCGGGGGGAGGACAGAGTCCCGAAGACAGAGCCAGCAGAGAGCAGAGAGAGGTAGGGGAGGGGGGGACGGATGGCAGCACACATTTCACAAGTGATTTTGGTGACATCGCCGCAATCACTTGTTAAAGAGCGAGCAGATTCCCCCACACTACATTTAGTCCTGTTAGAAAGCAATTTACTGCCCTTAACTGTATGTTCCGGCCATTGGGGGACTCCATGCCGCTGCCGCAAATGTTTTCCTTTACAATCCCTTTAAAAAGAGCAAGAGAAAGAAAGAACAGGCAAAAGAAAAGAGCAAGTAGCGGGCAAGAGCAAGCGGGAGAAAGAAAAAAAGTCTACTAAACTTCTTTGTTTTTGCTGCTGTAATCCAACTTCCTCTTAAAGGGTGGCTACGTTCATTCTTCATGGTCTCACTGTATGTGGGAATGTAGCCCCCCTCTCTTGCTCTCTCCTGGGATGGACTATGGGATGCATAGAGCAGAGTACATGCCCACTATGAACGTGCACTGGGAAAATTAGAGGTTTGGGAGCTCATGGGGGACATTACAAAGAGGCAGGAATATACAGTAAGAAACAAATTCATTAAAATAGATCAAAGGACAATTAAAGTGATTGCAAAGTCTTGTTTCTTTTCCTATAAAAATAACAAACATGTTATACTTGCCTGATCTGTACTGTTAGTTTTGCACAGAGCAGACCAGATCCTCCTCTTCCTAGGTAACTCTTCTGTGATTCTGGCCCCTCCCTCCTGTTCAGTGACCCCCACAGCAAGCAGCTTGCTATGGGGGCACCTGAGCCGAGTCACAGCACCTTGTGTCCATTCAGACATGGAGACCGACCTGGCCCCGCCCCTCTCTCCCTTGATTGGCTAGCTGACTTTGATTGACAGCAGTGGGAGCCAATGACTGCGCTGCTGTGGCACAGACAATCAGGAAGGAGAATCTTGAACGTCTGAGGCGGCATACACACGAGGGGATATGTCCGCTGAAAACGGTCCGATGGACCGTTTCAGCAGACATCTCCGCTCGTGTGTATGGGCTAGCGGACAGATTTCTCCACCCGACAGATTTCAAAGCAAGCTTTGAAATCTATCCGGTGGAATCTGTCCGCCCGACATGTCTGCTGGTTAGTACACTTACCAGCAAACATGTCGTCCCCCACCGCCGCCGCGCCGCTGCCGAATGGATTCGGCGCATGCGCGGAAGTGTTTTACTTCCTGGTGCGGTGACGTGGCGGTGACGCGGCGGGGAATTTGATCCGATGGTGTGTACACGCCATCGGATCAAACTCCCGATCGGACATATCCGATGGAAATAGTCCGCGGACCGTTTTCATCGGATATGTCCGATCGTGTGTACGAGGCCTGAGACACTTGTGGACATTGCTGGACAGAGAGGGACCTCAGGTAAGTATTAGGGGGGCTGCTGCATACAGGAGTTTTTTTTTTTTTTAATCTTAATGCAAAGAATGCATTTGTTAAAAAAAAACTTTGACCTTAACAACCCATTTAAGGAGTGGATATGTATGGATTACTTTTGGAAAATAAGGATATTGTTTAAAGCGGAGCTCCACCCTCAACTCGCGCTGATTGGAACACTCCCCCCCTCCGGTGTCACATTTGACACCTTTCAAGTGACAGGTATTTGCACCCACTTCCGGCCACAGCAGAGTCGGGCAAAATACGGGCATGTCATCACATCCCATTGCCCCCCCCTGTTGTGTGCTGGGAACACTCGGCTCCCAGCACACAGCGGGAGCCAATCAGCGGGAGCAGCGCGACTCAGGCATGCACCGTAGGGAACCGGGCAGTGAAGCCGGAGCGCTTCACTTCCTGGTTTCCTCACCGAGGATGGCGGGGGGCAGCAGAGTGTCGAGCGATCGCCCGTCCTCTGCTGTGGACGTCGCTGGACTCCAGGACGGGCAAGTGTTATAATATTAAAAGTCAGCAGCTGCAGTATTTGTAACTGCTGGCTTTTAATATTTTTTTTTTGAGCGGACATCCGCTTTAATGTTACTTTAAGCACGTGTTAATGGATCCATGGACTATCCAATAGCCTAAGACCAAAACATTTAGACCTGTTTTCCTTAGGATGTGCAATATACAGTACCTTGAAAACGTATTCATACCCCTTGAAATTTTCCACATTTTGTCATGTTACAACCAAAAACTTAAAGGGGTTGTAAAGGTAAAAAAAATTTTTTTCCCTAAATAGCTTCCTTTACCTTAGTGCAGTCCTTCCATCACTTACCTCATCCTTCCATTTTGATTTCAAGTGTCCTTATTTCTTCTGAGAAATGCTCACTTCCTGTTCTTTTGTCTGAAACTCCACACAGTAATGCGAGGCTTTCTCCCTGGTGTGGAATGTCGTGCTCGCCCCCTCCCTTGGACTACAGGAGAGTCAGGACGCTCTCTACGTTGCAGATAGAGAAAGGCGCTATGTGTTAGTGGGTGTCCTGACTCTCCTGTAGTCCAAGGGAGGGGGCGAGCACGACACTTCACACCAACGAGCTCGCATGGTGGAAAGCTTTTGCGAGCGCGCTCCCGTGATACAGCAGCGGGCATACCCGCCGACTGTATCACTCGGCCCCGCCCCCCGGTGCGCCGCGTCATCCGCTGTCATTGACAGCAGCGCCAGCCAATCTGTCCAGCCTAGCCAATCAATGGCCTGGGTGGGAACCGAAGAGGATCACGGGGACGCGCGCGGGACTTTCGAGGGGTGAGGTAAGTAAAACGGGGGTTCGGGGGGCCGGTACCATCGGATGTTTTTTCACCTTAATGCATAGGATGCATCAAGGTGAAAAAACATTTACCTTTACGACCCAGTTGTACAGTACAGAAAAGGGACACAATGGTGGGAATGGGGGTGCAGTGACAGGGGTGCTTAATATAGGGGGCTACCTATCTCCACTGATGTGACGTGACAGCCTTTTCAAATGAATGGGCTGCCTTATCGCAATATAAATAATGCATGTACTGTACTGTATCACTATGGACCAGATAAACACTAGTTAGCCATAACCTTATGACCACTGATGGGTTAAGTGAATAACATTTCTTGTTTTATTACAATGGCATCTAAAAGCCAGTAGGATTAAGGCTTTATTTCCATGGACGTTTTTACAGCCACTTTTTTTAGCCTTTTTTACAGCTTAAAAAACGCCTGTCCATGTTTATTTTGTAAAAAAAAATATATATATATATTTTTTGTGAGCTGGAGCTCAAAAACGCAGCGGTAGCGTTTTTTAATGTCTGACGTTTTTACAGCTGGAGCTTCAGAATGCACTGGTCCTGCGTTTTTTTTTAAGCTTAAAAACGTCTCAGCCATCTACAGCTCAAATACGTCATGGTGGGCATGAGGCCTTAGACTAACATGGAGAGCCGTTTTTAAGCTGCAAAAAACGCTCAGAAAAGTGGCTGTAAAAACGTCTATGGAAATGAAGCCTTATTAGGCAGCAAATAAATGTGTCCCTGAAGTTTATTTGTTGAAAGCAGAAAAATGAGCATCACAGTTTGCTGTGTATGGGGCGGGTCAGTTACAGGCCGAACAGGGTGCCCATGGTGACCCGTGTCCACAGCCAAAAGCGCCCACATGTGCATGTAAGGATCAGAACTGGACCATGGAGCAATGGAAGAAGGTGATAAAGTCTGATGAACCACAATTTACTTTATATCATGTGAATGGCCAGACTCATGTGTGTCACTTACCTGGGGAAGAGATGGCACAGGATACAGTATGGGAAGGAGGCAAGCTGGCAGAGCAGTGTGATGCTTTGGGCAATTTTCTGCTGGGAAGCCTTGGGTCCTGTCATTCAATTAAGCTCCGCAGCGGGGGGAACCTTAGCGCAGGTGCGCATTACTGGGGGGACCCTGAGAGGGGGGACAGGATAAGGAAGGGGCCGCAATCGTGACTGCACGGGGGGCGGGGTTTTCGGACCTTGAGGCAGGCCCCCTTAAAAGGTCCGGGGGGCGGGGCTCTCCATTCGGGCGATATCCACGGTGAGGCATCACACAGGCCGTTTTTCCCTCCCTGGGGAAGTGTCTGGTATGGGTGTTTGTTTTTAATGCTCTTTGTGTTTCAGGTGGACGTTGGCGTTTGGTTCAGGGTTCCTGAGAATTGGGTGGGGTTTGGTACATACATATTGGATGGGTGTACCTGAGATGGTTGGTAGGAGTTGGGGCCTGTCATGGGATGGGCACCTTCCCTATCTGGTTAGTGGGCTAGTGGTATATCGAGCTGAAGAGTCAAACGAAGGAGGAAGTCATGGCCTCGTGAGCTGATGGGAGCACGGCTAGAGGCCGGAATACTTTCTATGGTGCACAGCCGATTACCTGGCACTTTTCTTTCCCTTTCTCAGGAACCTCGTGTCTACAACAGTTTGTGGTTAATTGTTTTTTGTTGGGTTAATTTAGTACGTATTGGTTAAAATTTATATTTAATGTTAAAAAGTTATATATTTAAAAAGTTGGTTATTTTTATAAAGTTATTTATATACTTACCTTTTGGATTTTAAATAAACGGGCCTTTGGTGGCCATTTAATCCAGAAGGTGTTGCGTGATTGATATGGGTGGTTTTGGGTCTTAGGGGTGGTTTTGGTTTTTCCCCCAAGCACTAGGCATACACCAGTCATGTGGATGCTACTTGACTTGTACCACCGTGATAAAAAAAAATAAAAAATGTTGTTTACCAAGTACACACCATCATGGAAACGGTATTCCCTGATGGCAGTGGCCTCTTTTGGCAGGATAATGTTCCCTAGCACACTGCGAAAATGGTTCAAGAATGGTTTGACACAACAACAAGTTTGAGTTGCTGCCACCCAGTTCTCAAATCGAGAATCTGTGGGATGTGATGGAAAAACAAGTCTGATTCATGGAGGCCCCACATCATAACTTACAGCAGGGATCCTCAAACTACGGCCCTCCAGCTGTTGCGGAACTACACATCCCATGAGGCATTGTAAAACTTTGACATTCACAGGCATGACTAGGCATGATGGGAATTGTAGTTCCTGAACAACTGGAGGGCCATAGTTTGAAGACCCATGACTTACAGGATTGAAAGGATCTGCTACTGATAGCTTGGAGCCAGATATCACACCATACCTTCAGAGGTCTAATCAGGTCCATGCCTCAATGGGTCAGGGCTGTTTTGGCGGGTGCAGAGGGGACCTACTCAGAATTAGATTGTTGGTCAAAAAGTTATGGCGGATCGATGTATAAATTAAAATACTGTAAAACCTTAGTTTGAGAGTAACTTGGTTTGAGAACGTTTTGAAAGACAAGCAACATTTTTAAATACATTTTGACTTGATATACAAGCGATGTCTTGATATACAAGTAGCCTCACAACTGAGTATAAAAGGGAAAAAAGGGGCCTCCAAGTGTAGCAATATGGTTACATTTCATGAAGGTACAACATTTAGCAACTCACATAGTTGATGATTAAAGGAGGCACATCTAAGTAGGCAGGCATCCGGGGTAAAGTTGTCCACATGTTCTGCACCACCATCAACGTCATGCCTTCCACTCTGTGCTCCACAAGCGGTTCAAACCTTGCTTTCAGATCGCTCTACTGCAGGGTAATCTTCCGATTCCGATTCACGATTGCAGACTGACATCGGTGAGAGCTGGTGGTGCAGAGGATGGTCTATGTGGACAGCTTTACCTCAGATGTCTGCATACTTAGATGTGCCTCTTTTAATCATCAACCATGTGAGTTGCTAAATGTTGTACCTTCATGAAATGTAACCATAATGCAACACTTAGACCATGTACACACGATCAGACCAAACCGATGAGACCGCTGAAGTGGTCTGATGTGCGTACACACCATCAGTCCAAAATCCGATCAGGCCAGAACACGGTGACGTAGAACACAACGACGTGCTGAAAAAACGAAGTTCAATGCTTCCAAGCATGCGTCGACTTGATTCTGAGCATGCGCAGGTTTTTGGTCCGATGCTTTTGTGTACTAACCATCGTTTTGGTCCAACGGACAGGTGTCCATCCGACAGATTTTAAAGCAAGTTTTAAAACTTTGGTCCGATGGACAGCTGTCATATGGGCCTTACACACGATCAATTTGGTCCGATGAAACTGGTCTTCAGGCCAGTTTCAGCAGACATGTCTCCCCGTGTGTACGCCGCCTTAGAGGCGCCTCTCTTCTCTTTTATACTTTGTAGCTCCTGCTGGATTTTGCTTCTAATCTCCTTGTGCAGGCTTCCATTTGTAGGTAGACATTTTATGGTTGCACAACTTATCACATTGCTATAATCCAGGAGTGTCAAACTCAATTTCATCGTGGGCCGCATCAGCATTATTATTGCCCTCAAAAGGGCCGGTTGTATCTATAAGATTAGATGTCTAGCGCATCCCCTCCCCCTACATTAGATTTCATGAGCCCCCCCACCATCAGAAGTTGAGTCCCCCACCCTCCCTTACATCAGAGTGCACCCCCTTACCTTATGCTGCTGCTGGGAAGAAGCTGGATGCATTGCTTAAAAGCAGAAAGTAAGGGTCTGGAGGAGGACAGAGGAGGGCTGGAGCTCTCCTGCATCTACAGGAGAGGTGCGAGGACCACATCAAATGGCCTGGAGGGCCGGATTCGGCCCGCGGGTCTTGTGTTTGACACCTGTGCTATAATCTTTTTATATGGACTATAAACTGAAGGACCTATGAATTAATACTTGTGGAACTAATCATTTGAGTTTCCATTATTTCTTTTCCATTTTCATTATTTGTTTTGGATTACAAGCATGTTTCTGGAACAAATTATTCTTAATCCAAGGTCTTACTGTATAATTACAATACTGTATATAAATATATATATATCTATCTATATATATATCTATAGATATATATATATATATCTATAGATATATATATATCTATAGATATATATATATATCTATATATATCTATAGATATATATAGATATATATCTATAGATATATATTTATATATATATTTTTCCTTTTAAACCACATTGATATCATTACTTACACCAAGCTGACATGTTATACTGCATTTAAAAACATATTTCCATTTAATTAAAAAATTCACGTCCGTTGGAAGATGCAAGGATGTAAATGAAGATCAAAAGAAACAAAATGATTTAAAAAAAAAAAACGAGTCTGAAAAGACCAGTCTAAACTTCATGGACATCCTTCAATGTAAATCTGCTTTCTATAAAGTTGTTTTTCCAGTTTTAAGAACATCATTGCATGAGTTCATTGTGCAATCAATACATTTAATGCACATATAACCCTCTTAGTATTGCTCAAATAATTTAATGCAGCCACTTTAAAGCTCTCTAGAGCTGGGAGATGTTGGATACCTGGTCGCAGTGACTTATTCAAATAGCTTCAAGAGTGAGATTAGCCATATGATGTGAGGATTAAATAAAATCGGAGAAATTCCTTTATTTTCAGGCATGTAAGTGCTATTGAGGCAACTACACTTCCCCAGCAAGGCAGAGGGAGATCAGACATCGCTTGGCTGTTACCTAGGTAAGTCGTTATATTATTTAAATTAATGCGGAATTCTGATCCCTTCACTTTATCAGATATTAGAAGTTGTACGCTACACTATTATGGTTAGATAGGGCTCATTCAGGAGAGATTTTACTTGGTTACATATTTTATGGTAACTCCTGCAGGTGCTCAGTAAAATGCCTGCACTCCTATGTTAGCTGGTGCCAGGGCCTTGGCAGATGGGAATCTACCCACAGTCAAGGCTCCAGGAAATAATTGTAGATTAAACTCACATTAGATGCATGTACTCAAAACAGCTAGTCTGTGCAAAACAAAAAAAAGCCTTTGTGATTCAAAATGTTTGCTTGTACAAATTAGAAGATAATGCAAGATATTCAAAATAATTCAATGAATAGACCTTATTATTGTAGTGATACCACTACAACACTAATAGGGGCTGCTAAGTAATGTGACCAGAGCTGGCGCAAGAATTTTTGACACCCTAGGCAAAACCTAATTTTTCCTGCCCCCTGGCTCCCCCCTGACTCCACCCCTTTCCCCTGCCCTTGTAACATGTGACCTACCTGACCATTACACTGACCTATCTGACACATACACTGACCCACCTACCTGACACATATACTGACCCAGCTACCTGACACATACACTGGCACACCTGCCTGACACATAAACTGACCTTCCAGCCTGACACATACACTGACCCACCTACCTGACACATATGAGTAAGCACTGATTGTAGTACGAAACGTCAGCTGTATGCCCCTGTCTTTGCTGTGATGTGTGGTGTTTGAAAACTGTGCGGCTGTCCAAACATTTCTTTCCACAATTGCTTCGTGCATTGCCGGGAACTGGGTTTCTCTGAGAGGATACAGATTCATCCACATACCTAATTGGAGCGGTGACTATCTTCTCTCTATCTGACACATACACTGACCTACCTACCTGACACATACACTGACCTACCTGACTCCTATTTCCTGCACTACTCACCCCCCTCCCACATACAGCTCTATTTAGATGGGGAAAATCCATCCTCCTCCTTACCTCTGGGCTTTTTTGACCATCACATCCGGGCTCTCCTCAGCACTGGGCGGACAGTATTGCTTAGGTATCTCCACCAGCGCCACCATCCAGCCGTTCCATGGTGTTCCCACGAATGCCGCCATTCAGCCGACCCATGGTGTTCCCGCCGGCTGGGAGGTCAGCTAACAGACGCTGCACCTCCCATCTCCACCGAGCCACACCCCTCCACTGCACTCACACAGACACACAGTGCCGCACCAGAGGGACAGGCTGGAGCAAAGGAGTCCTGGAGCGGCATTGTGAGATAGGCTCAGCGGGACACATTAGGGGATTGGCGGCATGCATCGGATGTGTTCCCAGGACAGCTGGCCCGGCCCTGAAAAGGGGCAAGCTCACACACACCTGGAGCTTCACCGGGAGAGAGGCCGTGCCTGCGCCTTTGGTGGTAGTCCGCCCTAGGTGGCTGCCTACATTGCCTAGTGGTAGCGCTGGCCCTGAATGTGGCCCAACTGTCACCCTGCCCAGTCTGGCATTCAGAGACATAGAACAATCCATGTAGTTATTTTTGCCAAGTAGAATTTTGTAGCACTTGCTTGGGACAACTATATACACTCTTGTATATACACCTCACTCTCCACTTTAGAGCAACTCTTGCTGCAGACTTTCACTTCTCGTCTCCTCCTGCACTATACTTGCTTAAGCTTCCAGGCACAGCTAGCACCGCGTGGTTAGGCCTGACACTGGCTCAGCCAGGCCCTAGCAATTGCCAGGGATCGTGGGCCCCTATAGTGTAGCAAAAGTTCTTGGTGCTATCTGTCCTAACATGCTACTAAGCCCAGTAACCCATCTTCAGGCCCTCCTGGCTGCAGCTGCCCTTGTCCACTGCCCCTGACACCACAGACCATTCCAGACTGCATACTCCAAGTCCTCTCAGGCATGCCTCCCCAGTCCTCCTGACAGTGCTGGTCACTCACCAGCCCTCCTGGCTGAGACCAGTTGTTCCTCTCTCTGGAGACTTGCACGGAAATGCTCTCCCCTGCTGTCCTCTCTTGCTCCTCCTTTGCCTCCTGTCTAGGACACCTCCACTATTTTTTGAAGGGCCCCGCCTGCACCTGAGCCGAAGGTCAAACCCCCAGACTGGAGGGCTCCCTCAAAGGCCCGACAGCCTAGCATTACATCTCCAAAGCTCTGAACAACTCCAACTCCTCCCTAGCTGGGTTGACCCTGGGTATTTAAGGAGGCCTTCCCCCTGCCAATCCAGGTTGAGGATTGGTCAGGGATCCTCAGAATACCCCAGGCAGATCCACCTCTCCTCCTCTCTTTCTACAATCTTCTAGAAAGAAAAGGGAGGTCTCAGTGATGCTGCCTGTAAGTCACCAGCTGCTACCCTGAGCCTTCCAGCCTAGAACAAATTAAAACAAACAGGCCTGACTGCCAGCCAGGCCTGCCTATATTTACTTAATCTTAACCAAAAATCCTCAATGTAGCGCCTACCTACTTAGAGGGTGCTACATTAAAATCTGTAGGCTTACCAAAACACTGAAAAAATATCGGAGGTGCTTCTATACGAAACGAACGAACAAAGACCTATACCTAAAGCCAAGCGTATATCGCAATTTCCATAACTAACGACCCTCTATCAAATTGACCATATCAATATCCCCACAACTTAAAGCAGAGGTCCACACAAAAATGGAACCTCCGCTTTTTCAGAAGGTTTTCCAGTGTCACATTTGGCACCTTTCAGGGGGGAGAGGGGGTGCAGATACCTGTGAAATGAAGGTATTTGCAAACACTCCCGGGTATAGACTCCCGCGGGGGTCACTCCCCTCCCCCACTGTTTTCTGGGAAACACAGGTCCCAGAAGACAGCAGGAACCAGTTAGGACGCACAGCACGACTCGCCCATGAGCAGTAGGGAACCGGGAAGTGGAGCCGCAATGCTTCACTTCCTGATTCCCTCACCGAGGATGGCGGCGGGGGCAGCCGAGAGCCGAGCGATTGCTCAGCTTCTGCTGCCAACATCGCGGGCACCCTGGACAGGTAAGTGTCCATTTATTGAAAGTCAGCAGCTGCAGTATTTGTAGCTGCTGGCTTTTAATTATTATTTTTTTTTTTAGGTGGACCACCGCTGTAAAACAGTATATATACAGTATATATATACACATGTAAAACAATGAACAACCATCCAAAAAGAAACTAAACGTGAAACAAGAACCCACCACTTCATAAGATGTAACAATAACCATCCGGTTCTCTAGATATATTTATGTTGAGAAAGTCAGGATGGGACAAAATGTGATGGGGGAGGTGGAGGAAGTCACATATGCAGGGAATGCACTCAGGCAGCAGTGAGGATTAAAAAGTGAAAATGTGTTGGCTGCAATATTCATTCGCCAATGTCACATAAATGGGTGGACTCTGGATGCAGTGCTTTAAAAATAAAAAATAAACACATTGAAATTCATGCGTCTGGTGCCCTGCATAGAGATTAGGGCCAGGCGCAATCGATTAGGGGGGTGGTGCCCCTGCGCCCCTAATGGACAGGCTGCCACTGACAAAAGGTGTGCGGGGGGGTCAGAGATCAGATAAAGTCAATAACTGGCTAATTGTTTTTTTACTTAGTAAACTTACCGCATTTATCGGGGTATTGCGCGTTCCCTCGTATAGCGCACACCCCTAAAGTAGCCCCGAAATTCCTGTAAAAAAAAAATATGTTATAACATTTTATTACTTACAGTTTTGGTGTCTTGCCCGGCGTCCATCGTCCGGTCCGGCGTCCGTCTGCGGCCTCGGTGGTGTCCTCCCGGCTTCTCCAGCGCTGTCCGAGTTGAATCCCCACTTCCCGCGCTCAGTTTGAAGCCTCCGCCGACATATACCGAGCGCAGTAGACTCGGGCACGCTCTGCTTCTCACGCATAAACGTCACAGAGCGTGACTACGAGCGAAGCCGAGCCTGGCCGAATGCACCCGAGTGTACTGCACTCGGTATATGTCGGCGGCTCAGTTCAAACTGAGCGCGGGAAGCGGGTATCGGCGTATATGGCGCACCCACGATTTTTCCCTTATTTTAAGGGGAAAAAAGTGCGCGGTATATACTAATAAATACAGTAGGCGAAGATATCAATGCCTTGACATTTTCATAAAGACTGGTGCTACTATGTTTTTTTTTTTATTTTTTTATTATTAACATTGCAAGAGGACAGAATGATGAGGATGAGATTGGCTTTAACTAACTATTTAATTTTGCAGACGCTCTTCCTTACTATGTCGGAACTTGGGAACCTCACATTATCAATGGACAACTTTGTCAAGTTCCTGCTGATCACAGCATTTGATGCTTCCAAGAACACCACCCAAACGGAAGAGAAGACCCAACAGACCATAAACCACGATGATCTTGTGGGAGCCGTCACCTTCATTATGGTCTTCATAGGCATATTTTCCTTCTTCATTGTTGCCGTGTTGGTGATTGCAATCAGATCCAGATCATATGACCAGCTGGGGGAACAATATTTCAATAACTGCAATTTGGTGGAATCCAACTCAAGAATTGAATATTTTCAGGGAGCGAAAAATCTTTGCCATGAAAACAAGACAGTAGAGTGACTCTTAGATTACATTTTCTTCAGCCAAAAAGATGAATTTCTAAATAAAAATAATATCAGCATGTTTCTATATTTTAAAAAACTGGCAACAAAATATTTAGATCACTTTACTGTGTCTACTTTCCAAAATGAAGTCACTTTCGGGGCTTTGTACTATCTTTTTTTGTTTAATCACATTTTATTAGATATAATTGGCCAGATTCACTGAGGCCACGTACACACGACTAGTTTCCTCGGCAGAATTCAGCATGAAACTCGATGGGAGATGTATTCTGCCGAGAAAACCGGTCGTGTGTACACTTTTCGCCTAGAAACCCGTCGAGCCAAAAAGAGAGCAGGTTCTCTATTTCCTCGATGGGCAATGGGAAAATTTGTCTCGACAAGTTTTTTGACTGCCGAGCAAGGAACTCGACGGGGAAAACGATGTATTTCGCCCGACGAGTTTCTCGATCGTGTGTACGCGGCCTAAGAGTTACAACGGCGTATCTACTGATACGCCGTCGTAACTCAGAATCTGCGCCGTCGTATCTTTAATCTTTCTCAAACTGAGATACGCCTAAATGTTGCTAAGATACGACCGGCGTAAGTCTCCTACGCCGTCATATTTACGCTGGCCGCTAGGGGCGTGTACGCCGATTTACACCTAGAATTTGTAAATCAGCGAGATGCGACTATTCACGAACGTACGCCCGGCCGTCGCAGTACAGATACGCCATTTACGTAAGGCTTTTTCAGGCGTAAAGATATTCCAACAAAAAGATGGAGCAGTCAGCTCTACACTGCAGGCACCGAAAACAGCCGAGTCTCATGTGGGCTATTTTCGGAAGACGTGACGCGCTGTACGCGGACATCAATCATCTATGCCTGGTTTTAGGAACGCCTACTCCCCGCAGGGAATCTTCTCGGAGCCGGAATACAACTATGGATAACATGGTAAGTACAGGAAAAAAAAAAACAGCATGCTGCACATGTCAGCAGTATGCTGGATCTCATGGTAATAAGTTGATTTTGAGGGTGAACCTCCGCTTTAAGTATGGACGTTGGGATCGCGTCGAATTTAAAAAAATTTACGTCGTTTGCGTAACTTGTCCATATTACGTATTTGGTTAGTAAAAAACGTCAATTACGTGGGTTCACACTTATTTTAAATAAAACACGCCCACATCAAACACATTTGAATTTGGCGGGCTTACGCTGGCGCATTTACGCTGCGCCGCCGTAACTTAGCTTGGTGAATAGAGCACTTGCCTCTCTAATTTACAGCGGCATAGCGTATCTGAGATACGTTATGCCCGCATAAAATTACGCCGCTCTACCTGAATCTGGCCAAATGTGATTAAACAAAAAAGCATATAAAATAACCTAGACATGCATAGCCATTCTAAGTGAGGATTATTCCCTGAGCATGACTTAGGGCCTTATGCCGCGTACACATGACTGTTTTTCGGGTTGTAAAAAATGAATGAATTTTTTTTTTAATGTCACTAAAATCAATGGTGTGTGGGCTCCAGAGCATTTTTCACAATGTAAAATTTAGAAGCACGGTGACGTACAACGCGTATGACAACACTATAAAGGGGAAGTTTCATTCGGATGGCGCCACCCTTTGGGCTGCTTTTGCTGATTTCGTGTTAGTAAAAGACAATTCGCGATTTTCATCTGTTACAGCGTGATGAATGTGCTTACTCCATTACGAATGCTAGTTTTACCAGACCGAGCGCTCCCGTCTCATAACTTGCTTCTGAGCATACACGTTTTGCTCAGAAGCAAGTTATGAGACGGGTGCGCTCGGTCTGGTAAAACTAGCGTTCGTAATGGAGATAGCACATTCATCACGCTGTAACAGACTGAAAAGCGAAAATCGTCTTTTACTAACACAAAATCAGCCCAAAGGATGGCGCCATCTGAATGAAACTTCCTCTTTATAGTGTCGTCATACGCGTTGTACGTCACCGCGCTTTGCTAGAGTATTTTTTTTTTTCACAATCGTGTTGTGGGCAAGGCCATTTTAACGATCGGGGTGAAAAAAACAGTTTTTTCTAGACCATTAAAAATTAAATTTTTTACAACCCGAAAAACGGTTGTGTGTACGCGGCATTACTTTCTAATACATAACCGCTGGATATCTATAGAGACAAGAATACTAAGCAGTTTAGGCCGATACGTATTCTTCTACATATTTTTGTAAAAAAAAAAAAATATCGCAATAAGCATATATTGATTGGTTTGCGCACAATTTATAGCGCCTACAAAATAGGGGATAGATTTATGATTTATTTTTTATTTTTTACTAGTAATGGCGGCGATCTGCAATTTTTTTTTTTTTTTTTAGGCCTGCGATATTGCAGCGGACATATTGGACACTTTTGACACAAATTTGGGACCATTCACATTTATACAGAGATCAGTGCTATAAATATGCACAAATTACTGTATAAATGTGGCATTGAAGGGGTTAACACTAGGGGGTGAGGAAGGTGTTAAATGTATTCCCTGGGTGTGTTCTAACTGTGTGGGGGGAGGGGACTGACTGGGGGAGGTGACCGATGCTGTGTCCCTATGTACAAGGGACACAGATCGGTCTCCTCTCCCTGCCAGGATGTGGAGCTCTGTGTTTACACACAGAGCTCCACGTCCCTGCTGTGTCACCGCCGATGGCGTGCACCCGGCGGACATCGCGGCCACCAGGTACACGCATCGGATCCTCAGCGATGCGGCGGCACAGTGTTTACCCGCTGCGCGACACCCAGTGGCACGCGCGGGTAATGCACATAAAAAGACGTCCAAAGGCATGCACCCGGCACTTGAGAGCCACGCTGTTGACGTCTTTTGTCTATAGCGTGGCCCTCTAGTGGTTAAATGCAGTTGACACACGTTCACATGCATTTTTATGTCCGCATTTGTCCTGTGAGGTCACTTCTTTTTTTGGGGGAGAGATTTTATGTGCAGTGCGTTTGTAAGTGTTTTTTTACATGTTTGTGGTGCCAAAAAATTGCTGCATGCTGTACCTTTTTTCCCTGTGCTGCACTGAACTGTAATGTGGGAACTAAGCCCATAGAAGAACTTGGATTTTGGAGTGTCTAAATGCGTTGGAATGCAGTCAACTGCATCTTGTGTGAATGGGCCCTTAGGCCTGATTCACGTCTAGGTTTTTTTAGTGCTCCTTTATTTGCATTTTGCAGATTTACACACACACACATCCCTGTTCTGCTTTTCGTGCCCGCTATCACTCGTAGTCGGAGGTCATCGCGGCAGCCGTTCACGAGCATCGGCACCCTAGCTGTGTTATCTCGCTTAAAGGGACCGATGTACAGCCACGACGGTCCACGGGAAAGAGCCGATCTGCTTCAGTAAAATTACGCCGGCTGGTCGGCAAGTGTTTAAATAAAGGTAACATTTTTTTTTTTTTTGCAAGCAAATTTCCCATAAACAACTCAAAAAACAAAATTCACAGTTTTTGATTTAGAGAAAAAATTTACCAACAGCAAAATCAGTAACTTTACAACAAAATCAATTACGCCAGTACCCCTTTGCTCATTGCTAGTTTAAAACCGACTCAATTGCCCCACCAGCTGGCTGCATTGAGTAATTTTGAAATATCCAGATGTAAATTTGTCCCAGAATAAAAACATTACCAAATAAATAAAACCTAAATGCTATTACATACATACATACATACATACAATACTTATACTGCTAAAACATATATACAAAACATTCTCTTGGGCTGTTATTAGCCTGAAACAAGTATGGGAGAGGTAGAAGCAGTATAAGGAGACAGTCTTGTGTGCTGCATCGTGAAAGAAGGATATAGCAGAGTGATAAAGAAATGATCTCCTCAGCACGCTGCTTCTTCTTCTTTCACTGTACAGTTATAGGGCCAGATTCTGGTAGAACTGCGGCGTTCGTAGCATTTCCTATTTACACTACGCCACCGCAACTTACAGGAGCAAGTGCCGTATTCTCCAAGCACTTGCTCCGTAATTTGCGGCGGCGTAGTGTAAATGGCCTGGATGTAAGGCCGCATAATTCAAAGGGGGGGCTTGTATTTAAATTAAGCATGCCCCCGCGCCGAACGAGCTGCGCATGCTCCAGACGTAAAAGTAGCACAGTGCGCATGCTCCATAGTAGGCCGCAAATACATTGATTACGACGGCAACGTAATTAACGTACAGGCCTATTCGCGAACGAGTTACGTATACGACGGAAAAACACGACGGCTGGTAGGCAAGTGTTCAAATAAAGATAACAAAAATATTTTTTTTGCTAGCAAATTTCCTATAAACAACTCAAAAAGGCGCTGCCTTGTAGGTCGGTCTGCATGTCAGGGGGGTGTTATTTCCCCTGAGTGACAGTCGGCGCTAGAAGGGGTTCTGACAGATCCACCTTCTCCCAGCAGCCAATCAGAGGAGCGTTTTGCTTCTCTGGACGTGCTGGCGGGAGGGTATATCTGGGGCAGTCGCCTGCGTGAGTTGTGCTATGCGGGGCCCGAGTTCCAGGTGCAGCACCCACCTTCAACCTTGGCCGAGGTTGCGTACCAAGCGGAACCTTATTCTGATGCAGAGAGGGGCCCCAGTGGCTTGCTGGGTCCCAGATCCTAAGCGAGAGCTGAACGGTGGGGGATCAACTCGGGAGAACCCAGAGGCAGAGGTTGTCCGCGAGGCCTGGACGAACCACCGGGGATCCGGTCACCACACCAGATGACAGGTACACTTTAGCTGTCAATCGGTGACCTTGAAATTGGAAATACTGGGAGGATTCATTGGTTCTAACTAGGGTTGTCCCGATACCACTTTTTTAGGACTGAGTACAAGTACCGATACTTTTTTTAAATGTGTCCCCAAATGCAGCCATGTCCCCCCACATATATCCAGCCATTCCCCCCCCCATATATCCAGCCATGTCCCCCCACATATATCCAACCATGTCCCCCCACATATAATGCAGCCATGTTCCCCCACATATATCCAGCCCCACATATATCCAGCCATGTCCCCCCACATTTTGCAGCCATGCCCCCCCCACATATTGCAGCCATGTCCCCCCACATATTGCAGCCATGTCCCCCCACATATTGCAGCCATGCATGTCCCCCACAGATGCAGCCATGTCCCCCACAGATGCAGCCATGTCCTGTCCCCCCATAGATGCAGCCATGTCCCCCACAGATGCAGCCATGTCCTGTCCCCCCATAGATGCAGCCATGTCCCCCACAGATGCAGCCATGTCCCCCACAGATGCAGCCATGTCCCCCATATATGCAGCCATGTCCCCCACATATGCAGCCATGCATGTCCCCCACAGATGCAGCCATGTCCCCCACAGATGCAGCCATGTCCCCCACAGATGCAGCCATGCCCTGTCCCCCCATAGATGCAGCCATGTCCCCCACAGATGCAGCCATGTCCTGTCCCCCCATAGATGCAGCCATGTCCCCCACAGATGCAGCCATGTCCCCCACAGATGCAGCCATGTCCCCCACATATGCAGCCATGCATGTCCCCCACAGATGCAGCCATGTCCCCCACAGATGCAGCCATGTCCTGTCCCCCCATAGATGCAGCCATGTCCCCCACAGATCTGTCCAATCCCGAGCAAGGGGGAGTGTCTATACATGGCGCGGCGGGGATTACAAGTATTCAAACGAAAGCTGCCTGTAATGCACGGGGATTAACGCGGCGGCGGTGGCGGCTTTGCGGTATGCGACGTTGGCGGCGGGGCAGGGGGGGGGGGCAAGTATTCTATTCAGGCATCAGGGGCATTTGCGGGAGTACAAGTACTCCCTCAAATACTCGGTATCGGTCCCGATACCGATACTGGTATTGGTATTGGGACAACCCTAGTTCTAACCTTTGACAAACCTAAGAGAAATTCATCAGGCCTGTGGCAGAGGCCCTGTTTCCTCCCAGTGACTTTGTTTAAAAGTGGCCCCTCGGCTGCCAGGCTTAAGTGAATCGCCTGTCCGGGGGGCACTTTACTCACTCTGTTGAGAGTGGCGATGTTTAAATTTGACTGTACTGAGAGCAGGGCTTGCTCTCTCTTTGATATCCAAGGCCTGATACTACAGTTCTCTCCTTGCTCATCAACCTTTTCTCTATCGTGTGTCATGTTGATGTTGGCCGTGTTGGGCCTTGGAATAAAGCATTGAAAACTCAAGTTGACGTCAATGTTGTACCTTCATTAAATGTAACCATATTGCTACACTTAGAGGCTCCTCTCTTCTCTTTTATACTCAGATGTGACATGACCCTGCTCTTATATCAAGACATCGCTTGTATATAAAGCAAAATTTAGAAAAACATTTTGCTTGTCTTACAAAACGCTCTCAAACCAAGTTACTCTCAAACCAAGGTTTTACTGTATTGTAGTTTTAGTGATCTGGAGCTATAAGACTGTGCTGCCCCCTGCCAGTTGTTGTAAAAGATACACATTTGCAAAGTAACAGCGTGAACAAATGTAATTGTAATAACGCAACACTGAAGAAGATAAAGAAGTGGCCAGAAATCTACTAATAAAAGGAGAAGCCCAGAAAAAAATATGAAGGTTCAATATACATATATATGTAGCAAGGTCCCAGGTCTCCTTTTATCTAATGAGAAGCTCCAGGGTCAGGGATAGCTGACATCCTTCTGTATGTAGTGGGTTGTGAGACATGGTGGGTGCAGAGTAGTTAAAGTTATTGGGCGTCAGACACTTCTTGAATGCAAAAGAAAGCTTATTTCTCTTAAACATTTTTCAGGGGGGAAAGGGTTAGGTCCAGGACACCTTTAGGTAGTTGCAAGATTAATTGGCAGACTCCAAGGCCCTGTACACACGATCAGACATATCTGATGAGAGTTGTCTGACGGACCGTTTTTATCAGACAACTCTGAACTTGTCTGATGGTCTGATGTGCGTACACACCATCGGACCAAAATCCCATCGGACCAGAACGCGGTGACGTAGAACACAACGACGTGCTGAAAAAACTAAGTTCAATGCTTCCAAGCATGCGTCGACTTCATTCTGGTTTTTGGTCTGATGCTTTTGTGTACTAACCATCGAACCTGTCCGACGGACAGGTTCCATCAGACAGGTTTTAAAACTTTGGTCTGACGGACAACGGTCTGATGGGCCGTACACACCATTGAACTGGTCTGATGAAACTGGAGGCACCAGAGGTTTCATGGGGGACAGGCTGGACTACAGGTGTCCCTGGGCGGGGGGGCAACACACAGGGCCGGCCCTATGATGGGACCGGGTGGTACCATGGGTACCAGGCGGCACTTTTAGGGGAGCGGCATTCTGCCGCCCCTGCCAGCCCGTTCTGCCCGCTGCCTGTGAGGACACTCCCAGCGGAAGCAGTCAGCGAGTGAGAAGGGCAGGCGCCGCTGAATCTCAGGAGCCAGGGAGCCAGGCGCCGCTCTGTAGTGGTGACAGGACACAGGAGCGGGCAGGCCGCAGGGCTTGTCCAGATTTGACACATGTGCGTGACTGTGAGTGATCGTCATCGTGGCCACCCCCCTGCCTGGCGCGCTGTTTCTTCTGACTGCCTGGGATGAGGTAGGATGAGGTCTGTGTCTACCGCTCTTCCACTCGCACGTCTGTAAGCCTGCCCCTCTCTGTAGGCCTCCCTCTGGCTGTCAGCAACCCCCGTCAGCAACACCCCCCGTCAGCAACACCCCCTGTCAGCAACAACCCCCTGTCAGCAACAACCCCCTGTCAGCAACAACCCCCTGTCAGCAACAACCCCCTGTCAGCAACAACCCCCTGTCAGCCCCCTTTATTTCAGCAAGTCCCCCTCTGTCAGCAAGCCCCCCTCTCTGTCAGCAAGCCCTGTCAGCCTCCATTACTGTCAATCCCCCTCTCTGTCATCAACACCCCTTGTCAGCCCGCCCCTCTCTATCAGCCTCCCTCTCTGTCAGCAACCCTAGTCAGCCCGCCCCTCTCTGTCAGCCCGCCCTTTTCTGTCAGCCCGCCCTTCTCTGTCAGCCCCCTCCTCTGTCAGCAACCCCGTCCGTCAGCCCCCCTCTTCTGTCAGCAGCCCCGTCCATCAGCAACCCCGTTCATCAGCAACCCCGTCCGTCAGCCACCCTGTTTGCCAACCACCCCCCTGTCAGCCAACCCCCCTGTCAGCCACCCCCTGACAGCCCCCCTCTCTGTCAGCAACCCCCCTGTCAGTCCCCTTCTCTGTCAGCAACCCCCTCCGTCGGCCCCCTTCTCTGTCAGCCCACCCCCCCTGTCAGCAACAACCCCCTGTCAGCCCCCTGTATTTCAGCAAGTCCCCCCTCTGTCAGCAAGCCCCCCTCTCTGTCAGCAAGCCCCGTCAGCCCCCATCCCTGTCAATCCCCCTCTCTGTCATCAACACCCCTTGTCAGCCCGCCCCTCTCTATCAGCCTCCCTCTCTGTCAGCAACCCCCGTCAGCCCGCCCCTCTCTGTCAGCCCGCCCTTCTCTGTCAGCCCCCTCCTCTGTCAGCAACCCCGTCCGTCAGCCCCCCTCTTCTGTCAGCAGCCCCATCCATCAGCAACCCCGTTCGTCAGCAACCCCCTCCGTCAGCCACCCTGTCCGTCAGCCCCCCCCTGTCAGCCAACCCCCCTGACAGCCCCCCTCTCTGTCAGCAACCCCCCTGTCAGTCCCCTTCTCTGTCAGCAACCCCCTCCGTCGGCCCCCTTCTCTGTCAGCCCACCCCCCCGGTCAGCAACAACCCCCTGTCAGCCCCCTCTATTTCAGCAAGTCCCCCCTCTGTCAGCAAGCCCCCCTCTCTGTCAGCAAGCCCCGTCAGCCCCCATCCCTGTCAATTCCCCCTCTCTGTCATCATCACCCCTTGTCAGCCCGCCCCTCTCTATCAGCCTCCCTCTCTGTCAGCAACCCCCGTCAGCCCTCTCTCTGTCAGCCCGCCCCTCTCTGTCAGCCCGCCCTTCTCTGTCAGCCCCCTCATCTGTCAGCAACCCCGTCCGTCAGCCCCCCTCTTCTGTCAGCAGCCCCGTCCATCAGCAACCCAGTTCGTCAGCAACCCCGTTCGTCAGCAACCCTTCTCTGTCAGCCCACCCCCCCTGTCAGCAACAACCTCCTGTCAGCCCCCTCTATTTCAGCAAGTCCCCCCTCTGTCAGCAAGCCCCCCTCTCTGTCAGCAAGCCTAGTCAGCCCCCCTCCCTGTCAACCCCGATCTCTGTCATCAACCCCCCTTGTCAGTCCGCCCCTCTCTATCAGCCTTCCTCTCTATCAGCCTCCCTCTCTGTCAGCAACCCCGTCTGTCAGCCCCCTCTCTGTCAGCAACCCCCGTCAGCCCCCTCTCTGTCAGCCCGCCCCTCTGTCAGCCCGCCCCTCTGTCAGCCCGCCCTTCTCTGTCAGCCCCCTCCTCTGTCAGCCCGCCCCGTCCGTCAGCAACCCAGTCCGTCAGCCACCCCGTCCATCAGCAAACCCCCCTGACAGCCACCCTCTCTGTCAGCAACCCCCCTGCCAGTCCCCTTCTCTGTCAGCAACCCCCCTCCATCAGCCCCCTTCTCTGTCAGCCCACCCCTCTCTGTCAGCCCACCCTTCTCTGTAAGCCACTCCCCTCTGTCAGCAACCCCCCTCTCTGTCAGCCCCCCTCTCTGCCTCTGTCAGAAACCCCCATGTCAGCCCCCCTCTCTATCATCAGCCCCCCTCTCTGTCAGCAGCCCCCCTCTCTGTCAGCCCCCTCTCTGTCAACCTGCCCCTCTCCTCTGTAGCCTACCCCCTCCTCTGTCAGCTTCCCCCCTTCTATCAACTACCCCCTGCAAACCCCTCCTTTCTTCCCCCTCTCCAGCAGGGCTAATGTCCTGCAACCAGGTCACACTGCACTGTCTGTGCACTCCAGAGACAGTGAATGGAGGGCCACATCTTTGCAGTGGCTCCTGGAAGGTGATGTTTTTTTTTGTCTTTCTGTAATGGAGGTCTCTATTGGGGGGGCACAGGCACTGTCTGATATTTAATCAGTTATTTTCTTCTCTATTTGTGGGGTGCCTGTGGATTGGTTTGAATTTTTTTAGATTTTTTTCTGTAATTAAAAGGTGCTTGAAAGGGTTGTAGAATGCACAGTGCCACTTTGTGAACAGTTTGTATGGGGTTGGGTTCAGTAGAGGTGATTCAGGTTTTTGGATGGAGGTACAATGCTGCTGACACCGTCCACTGCCCTACTGACAGCATCCACTGCCCTACTGACAACGTCCACTGCCCTACTGACAACGTCCACTGCCCTACTGACAACGTCCACTGCCCTACTGACAACGTCCACTGCCCTACTGACACCGTCCACTGCCCTACTGACAGCATCCACTGCCCTACTGACACCGTCCACTGCCCTACTGACGGTTTTTATTTTTTTGTGCTATAAACAACAACAAAAACATCAATTAAAAAAAAATGATATATAACTTTTTGCTATAATAAAAAACTGAATTTCTTCATCAGTTTAGGCCAATATGTATTCTTCTACATATTTTTGGTACAAAAAAAACCACAATTAGCGTACATGATTAGTTTGCGCAAAATACATTGTGGCCACGGGCAATGCACAGGTCCCTTTATACTCCTGGATACATGTATAGAGCCATGACAGGTCCTCGTTATTCTCCTTTATATATGTATAGAGCCATGACAAGTACTCTTTATATTCTTTACATGCAAAGAGCAATGACAAGTACTCTTTATATTCCTTTACATGTAAATAGCCATGACAGGTCCTCTTTATACTCCTATATACATGTATAGAGCCATGACGTGTCCCCTTTAGCTATCATGATATAAAATAATGAATGTGTTTTTTTTTTTTGGTGGGCGTGATTTATTTGGCGGGAGGGTGGGGGGCAGCATTTCATTCTTGGTGCCAGGCAGCACAATGTCTTGGGCCGGCACTGGCAACACAGCACACTTGGGGGGCACAGTAATGACTTTGCGCCCCCCAAATGTTGCACCCGGGGCGAGAGTACCAGTTGCCCCCCTCTACGGCACTGCAATCTGTGGTCAAATCCGGGGACAGTGTCCTCAATCCGGGGACTGTCCCTGGAAACCAGGCATGTCTGGTCACCCTATCCTAGCTTGGCACTCTATATACTCTATATACCCCTCAAGCTTCACCACACGCTCGGTCTCTGGCTTGACACACAAGGCTGCTCTGCAAGCGTCACCTCCGCTGGCTGGGTCCCTGGCTTGATTCCCACAGAAGTTTCCTGATTCTTCGCCATCCCCGGTTGGTGAGAATATTGCTCCGGTACTTGCATCAGTTACTCACTGTGGTCCCTTGTAATAAGGCGGATGGTCCCTTACTGGCAACAGCTTCCTTTCTACCTCCGACCATGACAGGATCTCTGGCCGGCAGAACCGTCACTTTTGGTTAGACTGCAAGCCACAATCCCAACCCTGTGCTGCTCTCTTGCTTCTGGATAGCCCCTCAGACAGCCTGGCAGCCAGATGTGCCCAGGATAGGCCCAAACTATGGCCTAACAGCCCAGGCAAAACAACACACGCCCACCCAGACAGCTGTCCAGGTGGCACAGAACACTGATCACCTGACTCCACCGGAATAAATAGGCTCTCACAGAATTCCAAAGGATCCTAGAAAACCCCTGCCCATTGGCTGAGATACCCCACATATCTATAACGTGACCTGAGTTACACATCTAGTACCACCAAGTACCCAGCCATCTAGTGGTAGAAGAGAAAAGTGCAATGAGGCCAAATTTAGGGATAAATCAATAGATTTTTAGCAATCAACCAGGATAACTAAACTCCAGGGTGCTACAAATACTGTATATACAGTTATACACTATATTACCAAAAGTATTGGGACACCTGCCTTTACAACTTTAATGGCATCCCAGTCTAATGCCGCGTACACACGGTCGTTTTGTGCGATGAAAAAAAACGTCGTTTTTTAAAACGTCATTTAAATTGATTGTGTGTGGGCAAAACGTCGTTTTTTGTCTTTAAAAAAAACGACGCAAAAAAAATTCCAACATGCTTGAATTTTTTGTGTCGTTTTTCAAAACGTTGTTTTTTGTTTCACAAAAAGTCACCGTGTGTAGCAAAAACTTAGTTTAAAACAAAGTTTTTCAACCCGCGCATGCCCAGAAGCTAGTTATGAAGCGAGCTTCAATGGAAAAGAGTGGTGAACGTAACCTCGCTTTTTGTGAAAAAACTATGGTGTGTATGCAACATCGTCTTTGAAAAGTGACGTTTCAAAAACGTTGTTTTTTACTTCACAGAAAACGTCGGTTTTTTTTCATCACAAAAAATGATCGTGTGTACGCGGCATTAGTCTGTAGGGTTCCTCCCAATATTTTTGGTAATATAGTGTATATGGTTACTAATATACATACATTACATAAAGTATATAATAATTATATGAGTAGGTCACTCTTTGCCGCAAAAACAAAGACATATTAAAAAATGGACTTGTTTTTCCAGCACATCCCACAGATGCTCAGTTGGATTGAGATCTGGAGAATTCAAACAACTCATTGTTTTCCTCAAGCTATTCGTGAATTTTTTTTTGCAGTGTAATGCCGGGTACACACGGTCGTTTGTTGTGATTAAATACAACAACGTTTTAAAAAACGTAATTTAAAATGATCGTGTGTGGGCAAAACGTTGTTTAATGTCTTCTGAAAAACGACCAAAAAAAATTCGAACATGCTTCAATTTTTTATGTCGTTTTTCAGAATGTCGTTTCTTGTGTCATAAAAAATAATCGTGTGTGGCCAAAATGACTTTTAAAACAACGTTTTTAAACCTGCGCATGCTCAGAAGCAAGTTATGAGGCGGGAGCTTCAATTGAACAGAGTGCCGTCGAACGTGGTGTACGTAACCGCGCTTTGCAAGAGCATTTTCAGAAAACGATGGTGTGTAGGCAATGTCGTTTTTTAAAATGAAGTTTGAAAAACGTTTTGTTTCGTGAGATATAACAATGTTTTTTTACATCACAAAAAGTGATCGTGTGTACGCGGCATAATGCATACACACGATGGGAATTTCTGACAACAAATGTTCGATGAGATCTTTTGGTCGGATATTCCGATCGTGTGTAGACTCCATCGGACATTTGCTGTCGGAATGTCCAAAAGCAAATGTTTGAGAGCTGGTTCTCAATTTTTCCGACAACAAAAGTTCTTGTCAGAAATTGTGTGTATCCAGTTCCGATGCACAAAAATCCTACGCATGCTCGGAATCATTGAACTTACATTTTTCTCGGCTGGCTGTACGTCACCGCGTTCTTGGCGATTGGAATTTCCGACAACATTTGTGTGACCGTGTGTATGCAATACAATACAAAAAAACAAATGTCACTGCCCCTACCTATGACTGGTCTAAACAGTAAGGAGCACTGGAAAAGGTGCGTATACATACTGTGAGGGATTAACTCGGTAGCGGGTGTGTGTGACCCCCTGGATGGGTTCACTACACGCTGAACTGTACAAAAAGGCAGTGGAGGATGACTGAAAACAAATGATATGGTTTATTTCTCCATCTTGCTGGATATACGTGCAAGCATCAAAACAGCATAAACAAAACATAAAATAAACCCTTGCCACTTGGGGCATCTACCTTCCCAACACTGGAACCTACCTATGAAGTCTGGCACAGCCTACTGCTGGGCAGACACTGCTGGTCCTACAGCAGAAAACAACAAAAAAAGTCTCTTTGATATTTCTCACACAGAAATATCCATCAGCACCTCACCTCTTCACAAGTGTTTGTGACTGCTCCTTCACTCACACAGCCTCAGGATGCAGCAATCAGTCGTCATCCCTAGGCTGTCTTTATAGGGGCTTTAATTGCTTAATTCTGAACAGTGATCAATCAGCACCCAACCAAATTCATCTATGCAACACAAGTTTGAGCGAACATCCGTCGAAAAAAAAATCCACGGTTTTGTGGTTGGAAATTCTGATCGTGTGTACGTGGCATTACAGGGTGCATTATCCTGCTGAAATAGGCCACTGTCCAGTGGAGGTGCATCCATTAAGGGTGCATGGGCGCCACCCCCTCACTCCTGCCACCCCCCTCTATGACTAATGGATAGATTCATGCATTGCATAAATCTATGGCCGCTGCCGCCACCCCCTTTTTGAAGCACCCGATTAGAGCCACAGACATCTAATGTGTCCAGTGTTAGGAAAGCGAATATGCATTCAGTTTTCTAACACACCTGGGTGAGCTCGTGGTGCAAAGCATTGCGCTCGGAGCCCACCCAGGTGTGTTAGAAAAGCGAATGCATATTCGCTTTCCTAACATTGAACCGCCTCTCATCCAATTAGTTGCGCGGGTCTGTTATCTGTCACCCGATTGGCTGAAAGAACAGGCGCTGCGATTGGACACCTATCAGCAAGAGGGGAGGAGACACATGGAGGACACAGGAGCTGCTGTCTGGCCCACTGCAAGGTCCAACCACTCACCACCATCACCCGCATGCCTGACCTGCCACCAAGACAGGGTAAGTGCCAGGCAGACAGCGAGTGGGCGGGGGTCACAGTGGCAGCATTTGATGGGGCACAGCGGAATTCCTGGCTGTCACCAGAACTATTGCCCTCATTGGAAGATTTCACCTCCTTTCCTGTTACTGTATAGGGACAATCCGAATTTGGGATTTTCCTTCACTTTCAATGATAATGGTAACAAGATAAATAGGGTGAATCTCCCTAACAGGGGGGCACAGACACAGCAATATGAACCTGACAGGGGTTATAATACCTCTCCTCTCCATCCAAAACTTAAAAAAAAAAAATATTTTTTGGATGACTATCAAACATTTTTTTATTATTACAAACCCAATGCACTGTATGACGTTACTGCATTTTCCTATTAGTAGTGTTGTATTCTGTTTCCCGAAACATTTTGCGTCTATTGAAAATTTCCTGAGGATGTCCACGCTTATTGTAATATTCAGAAGTAAAAGACAGAATGAAACCGTGTAAACAGGAAAATAGGAGGATATATTGTGCCTTAAAATGTATCCAAGGACATGACTTATGAATATTACATCACATGACCAGAGCAGAAATGTGAAACAATAGGAATTCACACTCTACACTAATATTTGTCCCTACGATAAGATAAAAGACACAAGGTTTATATAGCAAAGCACATGAGTTCAATGTCTTAGAGGTGGCTGAAGTATGAAATGATCAAGACGCATTAATTCCATCCTTGAGAGTGAGTACGCAAAATAATTTTTTAAATCCTTTATTTATTGTTTGATATATATATATATATATTTTTTATGTAGCACTTAATTATGTATTCAGCCAATCATGTGGCAGCAGTGAAGTGCATAAAATCCTGCAGATACATACCTTATCAGCAGCTTCAGTTATTTTTCACACCAGAATAGGAAAAAATGTGACCATGGCATGATTGTTGGACCTAGACAAGTGAGTTTTTTGGTCAAGTATCTTTTTATTCAAATACTTTTTGAGAGTACAGAGATCGAATAGTACTAGAAGGGCAGGTATTAATAGTGTTCCTGTTAGGGTTGCCCGATACCGATACTAGTATCGGTATCGGGACCGATACCAAGCATTTGCCCGGGTACTTGTACTCGGGCAAATGCTCCCGATGCTTCCCCCGATACTTGTCCTGTGTCCTTCACCAGCCCCCCTCCGTTTTGCTGCAGTCTCTCTCCCTCTGTGCCCCCCCCACCATGTTTTCCTTCTCCTCCGTGTCCCCCGCTGTTTCCTTCTCTCCTCCGTGTCCCACGCCGCTGTTTCCTTCTCTCCTCCGTGCCCTCTCGCTGTTTCATTCTCTCCCCCGTGACCCCCGTTGTTTCCTTCTCTCCTCCGTGTCCCCCGCTGTTTTCTTCTCTCCCCCCTGCGTCCCCCGCTGTTTCCTTCTCTCCCCCGTGCGTCCCCCGCTGTTTCCTTCTCTCCCCCGTGTGTCCCCCGCTGTTTCCTTCTCTCCCCCGTGCGTCCCCCGCTGTTTCCTTCTCTCCCCCGTGCGTCCCCCGCTGTTTCCTTCTCTCCCCCGTGCGTCCCCTGCTATTTTCTTCTCTCCCCCGTGCGTCCCCCGCTGTTTCCTTCTCTCCCCCGTGCGTCCCCCGTTGTTTTCTTCTGTCCCCCGTGTGTCCCCTGCTGTTTCTTTCTCTCCCCCGTGCGTCCCCCGCTGTTTCCTTCTCTCCTCCGTGTCCCCCTTGAACTGTCAGGATGGAGAGCAGCGGTAGGAGCCAGTAAACCCGGCTCCTTACTGTTCCGAATGGACAGAGTCAGTGATGACTCTGTCCATTCACAGAACTGAAACATCGTAAACTGTGATTACAATGTTTCAGTTTATGAATGAAGAGAAGACTCTGTCTTCTCTCCATTCATTTTCAGTGCAGCTGAGGCTGCTGAGAAAGGGACAGGGGAATCTGTTTCCCTAGAACCCTTCTCTGTCTCAAAGGGGAGATGTCAGAGGTTTGTTAAGACCCTTAATATCACACCAAAGCCCCCCCAACAGGGCTGATTAAAAAAAAAAATTGCAATAAATAAATAATAAAGAAAAAAAATGTAAATAGTAATAAAAAATGTAAAAACACACTGACAATCCACTACCCCCCCTCTAAAAAAAAAAAAAAAAAAAAAAAACGCCACTGTCACATGACATTTAAAAAAAAAGTATCGGTATTCGGTATCGGCGAGCACTTGAAAAAAAAAAGTATCGGTACTTGTACTCGGTCTTAAAGTGGTATCGGGACAACCCTAGTTCCTGTAAATGCTGATGTAGCACACCCTGGTGTTTAGACAGGTATAGTGCCCCTGTACTTCCAAGTACGGACGCTGTTCAAATTTAAAGGGGGATGAGAGAATTGAATGAATGAATGAATGAAAACTTATATAGCGCGGCACCTGCGAACTGAATCGCCTCTGGGCGCTTGTTGTTCCTGTCTCCTTTGGTATCAAAAGAGATGAGTCTTGATCTTTCTCCTGAACGCTAGGTGGTTCTCCTCCAACCGAATGCTGGTTGGTAAAGCATTCCATAGAATTATTCAGCTCTTATCCATGTGAATTATGTTAGTTAAGTGCTGGGCTGTGCTGTTGCTCCATCCTGTGTTCCAAGGATGCTCTTCCATCTTGGAACGACAGGTGGCGGCAGTGGAGACCAGCGAGAGCGCCTTCTTGCCAGCAGCCAATTAGAGGAAGTTTTCCCTCGCGGGGCATGCTAGGGAGGGTACTTCTTTAGGGCGCCATCGTGGCGTCGGGAGTTCGAGGTTGGTTCCGGGTGCGGCACCCACCTTTAGGGTGTGCCCACATCAAAGGCCCTGGGGAGATGGCCTACCAGGCCGGGGCGCACGTGCTACGCGGAGTTCCTGATCCTCATGGCCCGGAGCAACTAAACCTGCAGAGGGCCCCCCGTATCTTACTGGGTCCCCACTTCTATGAGAAGATCCCAAGCGAGTTGTGCTGTTCGATAGGGAGTCAGTCTGAGGAGAGACAGGAGGCAGGCGATCCAATAGGGCCTGGACAAGCCATCGGGGATCGAGGTAACCGGACACAAAGTTTGTTTTATGGCAACCTGTCAGTCGGACAAGAACTATCTGAAGACAATTCAGACAATTGCTTACTGAGAAGGAATCGCTCCATCAAGTCGCATTCCAGAGCAAGGGCCTGTGTCAAGAGGTACCACTCATATTTTCATTTGAGCCAAGTCTGTGGCAGAGGCTTGTTTTCCTTCTCAGGGTTCCGAGTGATACCCCGGCTGCCAGATCTGTGAAACAGACTGTCCGGGTACACTACATCCACTCCGGCTGGAGTGGCGACGTATCGAAAAGGGTGTCATTGAAGCAGGACTGTTTCTGCATAACTTAGGCCTGAATCTGCAACTTCTACTTTCACCACTTTTTCCTGTATTCACCTGAAGTTACCTGTTGCCGTGTTGGCGCAAGAATAAAAGCACAGAAAACGACATCTTGCTGTTTGGACATTCTATTACTGCTCACATCATCTACTTTCATCATACCCCTAGATATGCTACAAAGGTAACACGCCGATCCCAAATCCAACCAGCGGCTCATGCGGAGGTAGCGCTACATAGTAAGTAGCGCTACCTCCTGGTAAATTTAGTTTGCCAGGTGGTAGTTGCCTTGGTTGATTGTTAGTAGATCCACTGATTCCTCTCTAGTTCAGGATTCGCTGCACCTTCTGTCGCTAGGTGGTGTTATGTTGGTGATATTAGATAGACAAGAGCTTAGCAAGGTCAGGTTATGAACTGATGGGGTGTCTCAGCCAATTGGGTTGGGTTTCTTTAGTCCCTTGGCCTGCTGGAAGAGCCTATTTATTTGGGTGGAGTCAGGTATTCGGGGTTCTGTGCCACCTGGACAGCTGTCTGGGTGGATGTGTGTTAGGCTTCTGTCCTAGCAGCCCAGGGCAGCATAAGGCCTATCCCAGGGACATCTGCTAGGCTTTCTGAGGACCTATCCAGAAGCAGCGCATGGTTGGGACTGCAGGATTGGAGTACAACCGAGAGTAACGGTTCAGCCGGTCGGGGAACCAGTTGTGGTTGGAGGTAGAGGGGAAGCTGTCGCCACAAAGGGACCGTCCACTTTGATACTGGAGACCACTGTGAGTGAGCTGGAGCAAGTACCCGAGCAGTATTCTCACGGTGAGAAAACTTCAGCAAGTGGCAAGCCAGGGACCCAGCGGGGCAGCAGAGGTGACACTTGAGGAGCATCAGTGAGTGCCAAGCCAGGGACCGAGCTGGGAAGCAGGGGTGACGCTTCAGGAAGATAACCAGTTATGTATGTGGATAGTGAGAGATTGGGAGCTCGCTGAGTGAAGACCTACAGCAGGGATCCTCAAACTACGGCCCTCCAGCTGTTGCAGAACTACACATCCCATGAGGCATTGTAAAACACTGACATTCACAGACATGACTAGGCTTGATGGGAATTGTAGTTCCTGAACAACTGGAGGGCCGTAGTTTGAAGACCCCTGACCTACAGTGAGAGTCTGTAGAGTGCGAGGAGAACTATTTGTGTTACCAATAGTTAAATACAACTACAAAGCAAAAACGAACAATAAGGACATGAAACCAGTACTGCAGTAAGGTAAAGGAAGCTATTTAGCTAAAAAAAAAAAAAAATTTCCTTTAGTGATCCTTTAACATTACGTACGCCTCTATACAGCAGGGGTAACTTTACGCCGGACATACGCTTACGCAAATGACGTAAAAACACTGCGCCGGCCGTACGTTCGTGGATCGGCATATCTAGCTCATTTGCATATTTTACGCGGACAAACAACGTAAGCGCCCCTAGCGTCCAGGGTAAATATGCAACTTAAAAACGACGACGTAAGCCGTCGTATCTAAGCAAAAAAACGGCGTATCTTGTTTTGTGGATACAAAACAAAGATACGCCGGCGCAGATTTGAATTTATGGCGGCGTATCTCCAGATACGCCGTAAATGTCTGTGAATCTGGCCCTATGTCTCTATACCCTGTAAACAGTCATTTCAGCCCAACATTTTTTTTCCTTTAGTGACCCTTTAGGATTATGAAGGACAGTAAACTTTGTTTAAAAAGTTTAGAGACCTCTTGCTATAATTGCTACCAAAGGTGAATCTAATAAACACATTTATAGGGAGTATATACAGTATTTATGAAAAAAAAAAAAAAAAAAACGTATAAAAGGGGTGAATTCTTTTTCATAGGAACTGTATTGAATGTTTGGTTGGCTATGGTATAACTATAACACACAACTATTTGTGTCCTTCAGAGTCAGACATGTACGTAAGTGCAAACTTCACTCAGACCATAGAAAATGCCTTCAAGAACATCTTTGAAAATTACATGAACAACTTGAAGAACAATGAGTCAATAGCCGCAAAAAAGCTTAAGAACACGTTGGAGGAAGAGAACTTCAACTTCGTCATCCTCTACCTAATGGTGATGATCGGCATGTTCTCCTTCATTATTGTGGCCATCCTGGTGAGCACAACCAGGTCAAAGAGGCACAAAACCACAGATGAGCTTGATCCCTACAGCAGATATATTGAAACGGACTTCAATAAAAAGAGTGTTGGAGTGACACTGGAAAACCCGGGTGCCAGGTCTTACTCTGCTCCACTCTCTCCATAGGCAATGGCTAGACGGATCCAGAAGAATCCAAAAAATCCTGGCAACAAACAGGTGTGGTTAGATGTCAATCACAGTTTGTAAAAGTGCACCCAAACCCCAACTGGAAGACTTTGTGTATGATAAATCATCATAAATAATTTCCAAGTTCCTATTTTGTATTTGCTGCTTTACTCCTGCGGCCATTTTCATGTGCATTTGTTTGAGGGTTGCCTGCAAATCATTCCCCTGGACCAGCTTCCTTATAGTGCCAATGGTGGAGCATGGATGTGCAATGTGGGTTGGCACATCTGCCTACAGTCTCCACCAGGGTGACAAAACATGAATACAAAGGGGAACTGTATTAATGAGCAAGGCAGACTTAAAGGGTCACTAAAGGATTTTTTTTTTTTAGCTAAATAGCTTCCTTTACCTTACTGCAGTACAGGTTTCATGTCCTTATTGTTCGTTTTTGCTTTGAAGTTGTTGTAATCCTGCTCTGTTCTCCACACTTCCTGCTTGTCTGTTTCCTTATAACCACAGTGCTGGGAGCTTTCTCACGGTGGTCTAAGCTGTCATTACTGTGTGTCTAAAACTTCCCAGAACCAATCAGATTAATTTTAAAAACAAAACACTGCCCTGGATTTGTTTGTTTTTGTTCTGTGTGTCTATTTCTACTTTGCAGAAACATGAAGCCAGTTCAAAAGTGAAACTAACCTGCAGGCACATTATATGATTGATTTTTATCTATTTTTAATCGTTTTGAAAAGGAATCAGTTAACTTTTATGTCTCTATACCCTGTAAACACTCATTTCAGCAATTTTTTTTTCCTTTAGTGACCCTTTAAAAAGATTAAAAATGCTTTTTGAAAAAGCACCAACAATTTTATGGATTGGGTTTTATTCTACTTTTATGTCACGTACACACGATCGTTTAATCCGATGAAAACGGACCGATGGATTTTTTCATCAGATATCCGATAAAGCTGACTTTCATCAGTCTTGCCTACACATCCATTAGTGTCCAACGCGGTGACATAAAACACAACGACGTGCTGAGAAAAATGAAGTTCAATGCTTCCGAGCATGCGTCGGACTTGATTCTGAGCATGCGTGGATTTTTATCCGATTTTTTTCTATCGGTTTTTTTAACCATCAGATAATTTTAAAACAGGTTTTAAGTTTTTTCACCGATGGGAAAAAAAACTGATATGGCCCACACACATGATCGGTTCGTGTGTACGCTGCATAAGAGATTTAAACTATTTACAACAATATTTAGCCTTGTCTGCACCTATATGTGATAAAAACTAGCTATTGAATACTGATGGTTATATCTTTTTTCCTCCTACCTTTGATGGCAAGGCCATAATTATCAGGAATGTGAAAACTAGGAGTTTCTTAAAATGGAATAAAATATCTGTCCACCTAATTTATAATCAATACTGTACCCAAACAACATTTTTATTCTTTTTTTCACACACATTCTTTCCAAGAATAGTTATAGTAAGAATTTTCTTCCACTTTAAGTCTATTTCTAAAACATTTGCATTCCCATTAGTTCAGGTTGTTGAACCTGCTACCATGTACTTAGTTCTGGCCAAAAACACATGGGGCCAGATTCAGGTACATGGGCGCTTCTTTACTTTGGAGTAACGTTTCTCATTTACGTTACTCCGCCGACACTTTCGGCGCAAGTACTGTTATTCACATAGCACTTGCTCCTAAACTTGCGCCGGAGTAACGAAAATGCGCTGGCGTAACCCGACGCAAGTGGAAGTGGGTGTGATCATATGTAAATGATGGGCGGAGCCCAGCGCAGAGGCTTACGTTCAGCGCATCAACCACAGAGCATGCGCAGTGAGTGAGGCTCCACTCGCCCCCTTGTGCGCATGCTCACAACTTCCGTCGGCACCACTTCACGGGAAACGTCAGCGCAATGCGTTCCGTTGGGCGTTTAAATGCGCCCGTAGATGCGCCATTCCGGCACTAAAGTATATCCTGTTCCCCCTTCCCGCAGTGAAGTTACTTTTGTTCTGAGATGGCTGCTCCCGTTCCCCGCAAACACACAGGAGAAAGCTGAACTTTAAAGGCCAGGAGCTGTCAGCCGTCATCTCGGCTATGGAGACCTATGATGTCTTCCTCCATGGCTGTAAAAGTTGACAGACAAGCAGGGACAGAGGTGTTGTCCTGCAAGTGGGGGTGCTCAGCTAGCTCTTATCGTCGGTAACGCTGCTGCTGTAGCGGCTCTCCTGCTGACCCGTGGCCGTCTGGAGTAAAGATAAAGCAGCTATTTGTAGAAATAACTTTGCGACGGACGGACGACATATGCGCGGCGCATGTAGCCAGCGTATGGTGCTTATCCATTCGTGAATTGGGAAAAATCCCTCATTTGCATATTTGCAGGGGAAATCAATTGGCGCGACCGATGCACCAATCGAAATTATGCGCTGACGATACTCTGGCGTCGGAAAGTTAAGCCGATCGGAAATGGCCCGTTTTCTGGCGCATCTAGGTTGGTGGGTACGGCCATGGAGATACAACGGCGCATCTTCACAGTTACGCGGCGCATATCGAAATACTCCAGCGCAAGTGTTGCTGAATCTGACCCATGGTCTTTAGGCATTTTACTCTTCAGAATGAACGTTCTTTTATTATGGGCAGTAGTAAATGCCACATTATGGCCACTAGATGGAGCTGAGCATCATAGGAAATACATACGTCCTTGTAACAAGAGATACAGTGGGGGAAATTTACTAAAGCTGGTGGAGTCAGATTCTGGCGCAGCTGGGCATGGTAGCCAATCAGTATTTAAAGTGTTACTAAACCCAGAACCTGCATTCACTATATCTGGTCTTCCACAGTACACAGAAAATGAAAATGCAATCATTTTAGTAAATCTAAACTGCTAAATACCCCTTTCTCATCAGCAGTATTTAGCAGCCTTGTGACTTCTATCAGTTCCTAGTAAAGCTTGTAGGAGGAGTTTCCACTCTGCTTTGATCCTTTGTCTGGACAGTGCCGATTGGCCCTGTGCTGATAAGTGGTGCAACGGATCGTGACCCGAACGGGTCGATCTGTACAGATCGGCACACAACGCGATCCGCGGAGCGCTGCCTTGGCCTCGGCCTTAGGAAAGGCCACGGCTTCGGGCCTAGCTCCGGAGCGGTCGGCCATCTGGGTACACCCGGCGGCGGCTGCTTAGGTGCGCGCTGATGTCATCACCCCTCCCTTCCTGCTCGTGGATCTGATCTAGCCTTCTGCGAGAGCATATGAATATACAGTGAGTTTTGGCAATGATGGATGTTACAGTGGGGGAGATGATTGGATATTACAGCAGTGAGGGAGATGAGTGGATATTACAGCAGTGGGGGAGATGAGTGGATATTACAGCAGTGGGGGAGATGACGTGGCTATTACAGCAGTGGGGGAGATGACGTGGCTATTACAGCAGTGGGGGAGATGACGTGGCTATTACAGCAGTGAGGGAGATGAGTGGATATTACAGCAGTGGGGGAGATAAGTGGATATTACAGCAGTGGGGGAGATGACGTGGCTATTACAGCAGTGGGGGAGATGACGTGGATATTACAGCAGTGGGGGAGATGAGTGGATATTACAGCAGTGGGGGATATGACGTGGCTATTACAGCAGTGAGGGAGATGAGTGGATATTACAGCAGTGAGGGAGATGAGTGGATATTACAGCAGTGGGGGAGATGAGTGGATATTACAGCAGTGGGGGAGATGACGTGGCTATTACAGCAGTGGGGGAGATGACGTGGATATTACAGCAGTGGGGGAGATGACGTGGATATTACAGCAGTGGGGGAGATGACGTGGATATTACAACAGTGGGGGAGATGACGTGGCTATTACAGCAGTGGGGGAGATGACGTGGATATTACAGCAGTGGGGGAGATGACGTGGATATTACAGCAGTGGGGGAGATGACGTGGATATTACAGCAGTGGGGGAGATGACGTGGATATTACAGCAGTGGGGGAGATGACGTGGATATTACAGCAGTGAGGGAGATGACGTGGCTATTACAGCAGTGAGGGAGATGAGTGGATATTACAGCAGTGGGGGAGATGAGTGGATATTACAGCAGTGGGGGAGATGAGTGGATTTTAGAGCAGTGAGGGAGATGAGTGGATTTTAGAGCAGTGGGGGAGATGAGTGGATATTACAGCAGTGGGGGAGATGACATGGCTATTACAGCAGTGGGGGAGATGACGTGGATATTACAGCAGTGGAGGAGATGAGTGGATATTACAGCAGTGGGGGAGATGAGTGGATATTACAGCAGTGGGGGAGATGAGTGGATTTTAGAGCAGTGAGGGAGATGAGTGGATATTAGAGCAGTGGGAAAGATGACGTGGCTATTACAGCAGTGGGGGATATGATGTGGCTATTACAGCAGTGGGGGAGATGACGTGGCTATTACAGCAGTGGGGGAGATGACGTGGCTATTACAGCAGTGGGGGAGATGAGTGGATATTACAGCAGTGGGGGAGATGATGTGGATATTACAGCAGTGAGGGAGAGGAGTGGATATTACAGCAGTGGGGGAGATGACGTGGCTATTACAATAGTGGGGGATATGACGTGGCTATTACAGCAGTGGGGGATATGATGTGGAGTGGGGGAGATGGGAGAATCTGATGTATGGGGGCTCTAATGGGGGAATCTGATGTGTACAATAATTTTTTTTTTTGCTGATCTGAAAAATGATCCAATTTGTGACTCTGATCTGAGGATCGATCCGATCCGTGAGTTTTTTGATCCGTTGCACCCCTAGTGCTGATCACATGCATCTTCCCAAGAAAAACTCTCTAGCAATACACACCAAACTGAGCATGTGCAGCCCGTCCCCATAATCTGTAAATATCGGTTGAATTTTTGGAGTCAGAGGAAGAAGGAGAGGGAGGATCAGAGAGACAGAATCAAACAGCCTTTATAAACAATGCAAAGGATTAAGCCCTTAGGTTCCACACAGAGTATAACAAGCATGCTTTACTGCATACACAGGCAGATTTTATTGTTGTGGGTTTAGTAACACTTTAATTTTAGCTTGTTCGGTATGCTTTTGCAAAAAAACCTGGAAGCTGATTGGTTTTTATGCAGACCTGCACCAGATTTTGCACTCTCCAGTTTCAGTAAAAAATAATCCCCATGTAACAATTTTAGAGAATGATAGAGGGAATTAATCAAATAAATGTAAACTAATGGTTACATTCAAATTTACTGTTCAAATTGCTATGCAATTTTTTTGTGTCAGCATTACTTTTGCGTTAGAAGGTATATTGGAATAAATGTATATTCAATATGACTGGATTACTTAGGCAAACACATAATGACCTTTACTTTTTATCTAGTTTCTTTGTTCATATCTGATGTGTTTTACATGGCTGATCTAGATTTTGACGCATTTTCCTTTTAATTTTTTATAAACTGGAAATGGTATCTTATCTGCTACCAACAAAGCAAACACAAAAGGGCAGCTCAGTATTAGGCATAATGCATGTGGGTAACCTTGAACTAATTAAATTCTTTGAAGCAAAATGACACTTCTCTAAAAACCAATTAAAAGGAACGAGGCTGATGTAAGGAAATGCAAAATAGGACATGTGGGAAAAATTATAAAAGGCATAAGCAGCCTTATTTAAGGCAGTATTAAACTCAAAACCAAAAATGTATTATAGTGCAGCTTGTTAATTATTAGATGTGATGGCTGCATTAGTTTTCTTTAATTTGGCTTTTCCCCCTCAGTTATCACATGGTGATCTGCTGAGTAACACACCTCCTATACTAGGGAGAGACAACTCTGGATGAATGAAATCAGGAGGCACAGCAGACAGCAGCAGTGTCAGTCTGGGGGGGGGGGGGTAGTGTTAAATGTATCAGCAGATTTAAATACACTAAACAATGGTAAACTCCAGCTCACATTTTATAAGCAGTTAAAACAAACAGTTTAACCACTTCATTACTGGGCACATAAACCCCCTTCGTTCCCAGGCGAAATTTCAGCTTCCGGCACTGCGTCGCTTTAACTGATATTTGCGCAGTCGTGCGACGTGGCTCCCAAACAAAATTGACGTCCTTTTTTCCCCACAAATAGAGCTTTCTTTTGATGGTATATGATCACCTCTGCGGTTTTTATTTTTTGCGCTATAAACAAAAAAAGAGCGACAATTTAAAAAAATATATATATTTTTTACTTGTTGCTATAATAAATATCCCATTTTTTTTTAAAAATGTTTTTTTTTTTTTCACAGTTAATGCCGATACGTATTTTTCGACGTATTTTTGGAAAAAAAAAAAAATCGCAATAAGCAGCTGGTTTGCGCAAAAGTTATAGTGCCTACAAAATGGGGAACAGAATTATGATTTTTTTTACTAGTAATGGCGGCAATCTGCGATTTTTATTGCGACTGCGATATTGCAGTGGACATATGGGACACTTTTGACATAAATTTGGGAACATTCACATTTATACAGCGATCAGTGATATAAAAATGCACTAATTACTGTATAAATGTGACTGGCAGGGAAGGGGTTAACACTAGGGGGTGAGGAAGGGGTTAAATGTATTGCCTGGGTGTGTTCTAACTGTGTGGGGGGAGGAGGGTGACTGGGGGAGGTGACCGATGCTGTGTCCCTATGTACAAGAGACACAGATCGATCTCCTCTCCGCTGACAGCACGTGGAGCTCTGTGTTTACACACAGAGCTCCACGTCCCTGCTGTCATCTGTTCGGTTTCCCGCCGATCGCATGTACCCGACGGACATCGCGGCCGCCAGGTACATGCATCGGATCCCCAGCGATGCGGCGGGACAGTGTTTATGCACAAAAATCACATCCAAAGACGTCAAGTTGACGCCTCAGGTCCGCGCTGTTGACGTATTATGTCAATAGCGCGGGTCTGAAGTGGTTAAGTGGTAACGTTTTTTTTTTTTTTTATCTTCATGCATTTTTTACCTCAAATAGCATCCCCCCAATCCCATACTTACCTAAGCTCCCTCAGCAATGTGCAGAAGAGCATCGGCTCTCCAGGATCCAGGAACTCTCCCTCCTCATTGGCTGAGACTCTATCAATCACTGGCATGGAAACAAGCTCCGAGGTGCCTACAATGGTCAGCTGAGTGGCTTAAAAGGGGGCTGCTAGCTAGGGCTAAACTCGTGTTTATACCATAGTTCATCTTTAAAAAGGTAATGGAGTCGTTCCCAGGCCCTCTTTGCCGTTTGACCACAGGAGCCCCACCTCACTGGGGAGCTACATGGTCTTATGCATTGCCCTATAGGCATAGTTTTTTTTCTATCCCCCAGTTTTAGTCCCATTGGACTCATGGCATGGTCTCATTGTATTATGTACGAATTTTCAAACAAACCCCACACCTTCCTAGCGAGGGCGCTCTGTAAACCTTGTACCCGAACCTATATCATCTCATCTTCGGGGCACAAACTCTCTACATCGCATACTATGGCTGCCGAATTTCACTCCTCCTGTGGTTTATACAACCTAGACCCAACACCTTCCCCAGAAGCCTCTTATGGCTTTCTTTCAACAATGGCTTTCTTCCTGCCACTCTTCCATAAAAGGGCAGATTTGTGGAGAGCACAACTAATAGTTGTCCTGTGGACAGATTCTCCCACCTGAGCTGTGGATCTCTGCATGTCATTTTGCTTAGGGCCCCAGGGAGGTCAGGATCGGCACTGCACAGAAGAACCACTGTATTTATACTGAGATTAAATTACACACAGGTGGGTTCTATTTACTAATTAGGGTGACTTCTGAAGGCAATCGGTTCCACTAAATTTTAGTTAGGGGTATCAGAGTAAAGGGGGCCGAATACAAATGCACCCCACTTTTCAAATATGCATTTGTAAAAAAAAAAAATAATTTAAAACCATTTATCATTTTCTTTCCACTTCACAATTATGTGACACTTTGTGTTGGTCCATCACATAAAATCCCAATAAAATACATTGACGATTTTGGTTGTAACAGGACAAAATTCTGAAGGGTTTGAATACTTTATACACTGTATATACACTCACTGCACACAGATCTTCTGACTCATCTGGGACACTTTTAGAGACTCTGGAGAAGCCAGTTTACCCTTTGGTAGTATAGCAAAGTTCAGGGTCCTGTGGCTACTGATCTCAGCACCACCTATTCAGGCACTGCCAGCCCACCCGGTTGCAATGGCCTCTCTCACTAGCCCTCCTGGCTACTGCCCACAGTTCTCCCTGACTTTACACTCATCAGCCCACCCAGCTGACCTCTCTTGAACATGCCGACCTGCTCCTACTTTCCTCACACTTGCTCCCATGCCTACAGGAAGGATATCCCCTGTGTGTTAAAGAGCGGGTCCCTCTAGTGCCTAAGGTCACCCCCCCCCCACAGACTAGGGGCACCATCAGTGGCCAGTGACAGCCTTCTCAACACTCCTCCATCTTCCACCCGACTGCCTTGCTGGCATGACTCAAGAGTATTTAAAAAGTCCCTGACCCCCTGCCAGCCCACCAGCTGGGGGCCTTAATAATTATATGGTGTATTTATTTTTTTAATACAACTTGTTCTCTGATTGGAGAAGGTGGAGAGGCAGGGTGGTGATGTCATGATCTCCACCTCATCCAATCAGAGATATGCAATTCAAAAAAAGAATACCTAGGAGTTCAGAATGAAATAATCAGGCTAATAAAGGCCCGGTTTTGGCATAAAACAAATCTAGTATCGTTGAAATGAGCTTTGCTAACCCTCAGGAGCCTTTAAAAGTTCATTGCACCTTTAACCACTTAAGACCCAGGCCAATATGCAGGTTAAGGACCTTGCCCCTTTTTGCGATTCGGCACTGCGTCGCTTTAACCAACAATTGCGCAGTTACGCGACGTGGCTCCCAAACAAAATTGGCGTCCTTTTTTCCCCCACAAATAGAGATTTCTTTTGGTGGTATTTGATCACCTCTGCGGGTTTTATTTTTTGCGCTATAAACAAAAATAGAGCGACAATTTTGAAAAAAAAAATGCAATAAATGTCCAAAAAATATAATATGTGTATATATATATATATATATATATATCTATATATATATATATATATATATATATATATATATATATATATATATATAGATATATATAAAGTTTAGGCCGATATGTATTCTTCTACCAAAAAAATAAATAAAAAAAATAAAATCGCAATAAGCATTTAGCAATTGGTTTGTGCAAAATGTATAGCGTTTACAAAATAGGGGATAGTTTTATGGCATTTTTATTAATATTTTTTTTTACTACTAATGGCAGCGATCAGCGAATTTTTTCGTGACTGCAACATTATGGCGGACACATCGGACAATTCTGACACATTTTTTGGGACCATTGTCATTTTCACAGCAAAAAGTGCTATAAAAATGCACCGATTACTGTGAAAATGACAATTGCAGTTTAGGAGTGAACCACTAGGGGGTGCTGAAGCGGTTAAGTGTGACCTCATACGGGTTTCTAACTGTTGGGCGGTGGGGCTGGACGTGTGATGTCAGGGAAAAGACGATCACTGACACTGCCACAATGAAAAACGGGGAAGGTGCATTTACACTCACCTCTCCCCGTTCTTCAGCTCCTGAGACCGATCACGGGGCGCCGGCGCCGATCGGGTCCCGCGGTCACGGAGCTTCAGGCCGGAGTCGCGAGCGCGCCCCCACGGCTGGGCTCTTAAAGAGGACGTACAGGTACGCCGTGCCATTCTGCCGACGTATATCGGCGCGAAGGGGTCCTTAAGTGGTTAATAGCCAAAATAAAATTTTCCTTACAAATTACCTAAAATTGGCAAAAGTGAAATTTTATTTAAATCTCCTAAATGTAAAAATAAAAAAAATAAAAAAAAATTCAGATGAAGTAAAAAAGTTGTGATAGAAATGTTTTCCTTCAAAAAACACTTTTTATTTGTCAACACAAAGTGTTCATAAACAAACAATAAAAAAATAAAATAAAAAAAGTCTACTGTGCCCAATTCCCTAATATTTTTACCCTTTTAAAAAAACGGAAATATTTGTACCGTGGTTGACTGTGAATATGCTTTCGTTTTGATATAGTGAAAAACTTCCAAGAACTAAAGATTTTTGTGGTTATGATCTAGTACAAACATTTGTTGGTAGTAACACCCGTGACTTTTTGACAAACGTGAATAATCACACGAGGGACTTGGTGCTTCCATCCGGACTGGAGAAGAGGCACCGAGCCCCATAATATAGACGCTCTCTGTCATGCTTGGACAGTCCACAACACTGGTTTCCACTACAAGAAACTGGAGAACCTATAAGTGACATGCTCAGCGTCTGACCCAGGCACGGCGAGTTCGGTGGCGTGGCTGCGACATCTCTTTTGGTGTAGACCGCAGACACGCGTCTTTGGATGGTAATCTTGTACGTGGTGGGCACTTCACACATGGACATCACATATTCACTGTCATCTGGCCTGTTCTCCACCATCGTAATTTTGGTCAGAAGGGATTTCAGCACAACCAAGATCCCAATAAACCCAAGGATGAAAAGACTATGCCCAACACTCAGCTTCGGTCCATATTCATGGGTGGTTCTATTAAGGAAGTTGTGAGGATATTGGGTTATACATCCTACAGAGGAGGCCTTGCCTCGTGTTCCATTGGACCATTCCATTAGGTTGTAATCAAGATTCACATTTTCCTAGGGAAAAAAAAAAAATACTTGGGTGGAACTTGATTCTGAATGGCAGTGGCACCACAACCTACCTTGCGGAGGAACATGCATTGCAGTGAAATACAGTGGAACCTTGAATTACGAGCATAATCCGTTCCAGGAGAATGCTTGTAATCCAAAGCACTCACATGTCAAAGCGATTTTCCCCATAGAAGTCAATGGAAACAAAGATAATTTGTTCCGCATTGACTTCTATGGCATGCAATACCGCATGTGGCCAGAGGTGGGGGGTGCCAGAGAGCCTCAGAAATACTCAGGGACAGCTCGGCTGAACTCGGAAAGGCTCTGGAATGGAGTCTTGCCGAGTATCTCCAAACCGTTCCGAGTGTCACCCATGCCCCCGCACCTCTGGCCAAATGAGGTACTGCACACCCCATTAGCTTGAATTCTGCTTGTTTTGCGAGACAACACTCACAAACCGAGTCGCAATAAAAAAATAAAATAAAAAAAAAGTTGCTCGTCTTTCAAAACGCTCGTTAACCGTATTACTCGTAAACCAAGGTTCCACTGTATGTACAGTGCCAAAATGCTACATGGACCCGTTTTGTGAGAAAAGGGTGTTTAGCAGTTTATATTTACTAAAATGATTGCATTTTTATGTTCTGTGTACTGTGGGAGGCCAGATATAGTGAGTGCAGGGTCCTGGGTTTAGTAACAATGGCATCCCAGTCTCAGTCTGTAGGTTTCCATATTGAGTTGGCCCCGCCCTTTGCAGCTATAACAGTTTCAACTCCTCTGGGAAGGCTGTGCACAAGGTTTAGGAGTGTCTACTATGGGAATGTTTGACCATTCTTCCAGAAGCGCATTTGTGGAGCCATACACTGATGTGGACAAGAAGGTCTGGCTCGCAGTCTTCGCTTTAACTTATCCTAAAAGGTGTTCTATTGGGTTGAGGTCAAGACAGTCAAGTTCCTCCACCCCAAACTCGTTCATCCATGTCTTTATGGACCTTGCTTCGTGTACTGGTGCGCAATCATGTTGGAACAGGAAGGGGCCATCCCCAAACTGTTCCCTCTTAGTTGGGAACATGAAATTGTACAAAATGTCTTGGCATGCCGACGCCTTAAGAGTTCTCTTCACTAGAACCAAGGAGCCAAACCCAACCCCTGAATAACAACCCCACATTATAATTCCTCCTCCACTTAACTTTGTGGGAACAGTTTGGGGACGGCCCCTTCCTGTTTCAACAGCGCACCAGTGTACAAAGCAAGGTCCATAAAGACATGGACGAGCGAGTTTTGGGTGGAGGAATTTGACTGGCCTCAACCGATAGAACACTTTTTCATCCATAAATGCAATTCTCATCCAACATCAGTGCCTGACCTCACAAATGCACTACTGGAAGAATGGTCAAACATCCCCATAGACACTCCTAAACCTTGCGGACAACCTTCCCAGAAGGATGGCCGTAAAACATGTGCAGTTTGTTTCGTTCTGAATTTAAATTCTGACGAGTTTTAGTTATCCGAAATTCTAATGTATCCGAATTACAATAGTACCGAAATGTAAACAAATACGAAAAAATACTGAATACGAAAACTTGAATTGATTCGAATTTTAAACGTTTTCGAATTTCCAAAAGAATAAAATAGAAAAGGAAGGAATCCAATAGAAAAAAATAGAATAGAATAACAGAAAATAAAATATAGTAAAACCGAACAAAATAAAAACAATTTTTTTTTATAACAAATTGAATCAAATAGAATATAAAAAAAAAAATACTATAGAAAGAATATAACCATCTTCTGAAATTCAAATTTCAAGTAGAATCAATTTGAATAGAATATGAAAGAATAGATTAGAATAGGAAGATGGTTATACTCTTTTTAGTCTATGTTTTTCTATTCTCTAATCTAATCTTAATATATTAGTTGGTTTGCTCAAAAGTTATAGCGCCTACAAAATAAGTTATTGATTTAAGGCATTAATAAAAATGTTTTACTAGTAATGGCGGCAATCAGCAGGGAAGGGGTTAACACTAGGGGTGATCAAGGGGTTAATTGTATTCCCCGACACTGTGTGTTCTAACTGTAGGGGTGATGGGACTGACTGGGGGGAAAAGACAGATCAGTGTTTCTATATACTAGGAACACACTATCTGTCTCCTCTCCCCTGACAGGATGTGGATCTGTACGTTTATACACACAGATCTACATTCCTGTTCTGTCACGAGTGATCATGGGTGCCTGGCGGACATCGCGGCCGACGAATGCGCATTTCGTCTCCTTAGTGATGGGATGGGAGATCCCATCATATGACGCCCTCCCAGGATGGGAGATCCCATCTGCAGACGTCATGACTATACGCGGGATGTGGAGAGGTCGAGTCTGATACCACCAACAATTTCCCCTTTCACACAGGGGCAGGATGTGCGGTGGCGGTATAGCGCCGCTCTTTTTATTTGGTTGCTAGCAGTGCAGTATTAACCCCCGCTAACGGCCGAAAAAGGGTTAATACCGCCCGCGCCTCTGCAGATAATATCGCAGTGTCCCTTGTTTCCAATGGGAAGGAGCGGTATACACACCGCTCCAAAGATGCTGTTTACATTGAGAATGCTGGGGCAGGAGTATTTCTGGCGTTATTTATACTCTATTTTTAGCGCTAAAACGCCTGAAATATGCCTCAGCGTGAAAGGGGCCTTAGGGTTCTTTCACAGTGATCAGTTTTTAATCGATTTTTCAGTTAAAAAAAGTGGAGGAGAAATGCATCCCTTTAAACCCTAGGGAACTCTTCACATCGGTCAATTGCTTTTTTTTTAAAGTTGCGTTTGCTGTATTTTTTGGTGCATTTTTTTTTTTTAAAAGCCACATGAAAAATGCAGCTCCCTATTTAAATGGATAGAAAATGTGTCATAAATGCACTGCGTTTTCATTTTTGGTGCATTTTTTTTATTTTTATAGTCATATCCATGCGTCACAGGTGCATCCTGGGAGTCAGGCAACTAGAAAATGCATCGGAAACAGATTTTTTTTTCAATGGAGCGGTGTAAAAACAGCCAAAGCCTCAAACACACGATACGATTGTTGGCCAACCGAGTATCAGTCTTAAGGGCGTGTGCCAGGATCTTGCCTTGCATTTTAACGTTACACAATTTTCATGCTACAAACACGAACGTAGTCGGCATACTACAAGGAATTTCAGCTCTTGAGCGCCACCCTTTGGGCCCCTTCTGTTAATTTTGTGTTTGGGCAACATTGATTCCGAGCATGCGTGTTTGTACTTTCAACTTTTGTGTGACGGACTTGTGTACTGACCATTAGAAAATCCGACAACCGACCATTGTCCGCTGAAATTTACTAGCCTGTCATCCAACATTTGTTGGTTGAAAATTGGACAACAATCGTCAGGAGCATACGAACGGTAAGATTTTAGGACAAGAGTCTGTCAACAGACAATCCCCTGCCAATAACTGGATGGTGTGTTCAAGGCTTTAAGGACCCTTTCATACTTGTGCATTTTAGATGTGGTGTGTAAAAAAATAAATAAAATAAAATAAATAAATAAATAAATAAATAAACATAACCCTGCATGCTGCATCTTTGATGCCCTTTCATCTAAAAGTTGCGTTGGCATACAGGTGAATGGCTGTACTTCGTATCGCACAAATGCATGTTTTTTTCCCGCCATGCTTTTGTGCTACACACATGGGGCAGCCTATTCATTTGGATGGACTACCCTACATGCACCAAAGAAGCTCCTGCACCCTTTCAAGCATTGAACTGGCTGAATTTGAGGTGCCATTATTAACAATAATGATACCGCAAGAGAAAAGCTTGTTTTTTGCACGTAGCGTTATTGCGCATGTTCACAAATGCTTAGATGGAAGTGGAGCCTTATGCCCGGTGCACAATGGGCGTTTAACCTGGGACTCCTCTGTATAGCTGCAGGCGCCGAGAACGGGTGTCCATTCCAGCCCCGGAGCCGGTAAAGCGTCATATTCGGCTCCCCGTCACACAATGCTACGGAAGAGACGTAGCGGCCAACTGCGCATGCGCGATGCGTTCCAAACGCAATTGTGATGCGTTCCAATGGATTTACGACAGTGCACACAAGCGAAGCCGTCATTCTCGGCGACGTGGACTTAGAGGTAAGTGGCCAGTCGGCCTCACGTCCTCGCTTCGCTTGGACGGCTCGCTGCGTTCGCTTTAAGCATTTAAACCCCTTTCACACTGGGGTGTTTTTCAGGCTACCAAATAGCGCCTGTAAAATCTCCTGAAAGAAGCCTCATCTGTAATCCCAGTGTGAAAGCCTGAGTGCTGGCAGGGCATAAAAAAAAAAAAAAAAAAAAAACTTGCAAGCAGCATCTTTGCAGCGCTTTAGAAGCGGTGAATACACTGCGCCTAAAGCGCCCCTTCCTGCAAAGTGCCTGCAAAGTGCATTGGCAACGGTGCTTTTAGCCCTTTATTCGGTCACTAGCAAGGGTTAAAAGCGTCCCGCTAGCACTTGAAAAACGCTGCTAGTTTAAGCGGCGCTTTACCAGTGTATTTCAGGCGCTGGCAGTGTGAAAGGGCTCACTCTAGCTTTCACATTGGGAATGCAGATGAGGCTTCCTTCAGGTGCTTTAGTTTTTATGTTTCTTTATTTTTAAAACGCTAAAGCGCCTGAAAAACGCCCCAGTGTGAAAGGGCAGTACACACCCAAAGACGAATGACCAGGATACAGGCTTACTGCCCTAAGACCCCTTTCACACTGGGGCGTTTTTCACTCGTTTTTACAGCGTTTTTCTAGCGTTATTCGAGCGAAGCCTCATCTGCAATCCCAATGTGCTGGTAAAGCACCGCTAAGACTCTAAAGTTTTAGGGCGTTTTAGCAGCGCCTCAGTGTGAAAGGGTAAGGCGTTTTTACAGCGCTTTTCAATTAATTTAAATGGAGAGGGGCGTTTTTGGAGCGTTTTTTTTCAGCGCCCAAAAGCTGCTCCAAAGATGCTGCTTGCAGGACTTTTCTCAACGCCCTGCCAGTTCAACGCCTCAGTGTGAAAGGGTAAGGTGTTTTTACAGCGATTTCAATTCATTTCAATGGAGAGGGGCAATTTGGAGCGTTTTTTTCAGCGCCCAAAAGCTGCCGCTTGCAGGACTTTTCTCAACGCCTCAGTGTGAAAGGGTAAGGCGTTTTTACAACGCTTGCAGGACTCAGTGTGAAAAGGTCCATTAAGATGCATGGAGAGCGTTTTATGAGCGTTTTAACAGCGCTATTTTTAACGCTAAAACGCTGTAAAAACGCTTCAGTGTGAAAGGGCTCTCACTGTTCATATAGTTGGGTGCACCGTCCAGCCGCAGCAGCTGGTAGGCTCCAGTGCAGACAGGCTGCCAGCAGCAGAGCTGGACAGGATACCTGTGCCCTCCACCCGCAGCAAAACACCAGAGCCCCATGTACCAGGGATAAATGTCCAGTCTGCACAGAGCCTAATACTTTGGAAATACTGTCACCAAACAAACAAGGAACCTGCAAGCTGCGTCCTTTTTCTGGATGAGTGATTTTGAAAATGTACAAGTTATTAAATCAGAATGGCAGCCATGCAACTGGCATTTTCAGGATTTTTTTTTTTTTTTTATAATAATAATAATAATAATAATAATAAAAAATCAGTGATCTCTATATTCCTTTCAGCACAGGAACCGGGCCTGGTTCTCACCTATGCATTTTTTTGTGCCTTTTCAGTTTTGCATTAACACGCTACACTCCATTTTACATGGTTTTCATTTGGGTCATGTTCACATCTGTGCATTTTATGGAAAGGGGCAAGGACTTTTTTTCTGTTTTTTGGTTACATAGACTTCAATGGATCAAAACCATGTACATACCTCCCAACTTTTTGAGATGGGAACGAGGGACACCTATTAGCAAATATATGTAGGCATATGACACACCCTCTGCCACACCCCTTCAAAAAAAAAAAAAATTATATATATATATATATATATATATATATATAAAAAAAAAATTATAATAATATATATATTTCAAACACACACACATACTCCCAAGTGCTTTTTTTTTTTTATTACCACTACTAGGTGCTTTATACTGGGTTTTGGTATTTATAAATGCAACAATTTAGAAATTGGAGGAAAAGTTTAGCACTGGGAAACACTTTTTGAAAAATAAAAAGTGCATTTTATATACAACTATAGAGATCAGACCAAAATGAGGGACAAATGAGGAGGAAAGAGGGACAGTTGGGGTGGGGGTATGTATGTATTGAAAAACACTAAATGCACCTGGAATATGCAGACTGCAACCTGCATAGGTGTGAGCCAGGCCTTAACAAGCACACCCATCTACAGCTGTACAGCCAACAAGCCCAATCCTGGAAATATATCCTATAATGTGGATAATATGGTGCTCATGGACAAAGCTAGAGAAATGGTAGCGAAACCCACCTGAGGCTGATCAGAGTCAGGAGCTATGCCTAGCAGGGTCGATTCTCTGAAAACAATAAAAATAAACATTATTTGGAACATACAAGGAAGACTATTGCACAGAAGAGGTAATTGTGTCCTCCATACACGTGTGGCCATGTCAGCACTAGAGCAATAGACAGCCCAGTCCTACCTCTACAAGGTGGATCTCTCCTCCCTCCCATGATGCTCTTAGCCACACCTCCCAACTTTTTGAGATGGGAATAAGGGACACCTATCAGCAAAAGTATGCAGGTATAAGGCACACCCCCTTGCCACACCCCTTAAAGGAGAATAGTAAAAAAACAAGATTGGTTAAACCCACAAGTGCTTTTTTTAACCAATTCTATTCCTTTTGTAGTGTTTTTTGGAGATTACATATGCAGCAATTTAACCACTTGCCGATATATACTCATGGGGCCCCCGGGCAATAGAAGATTATAGGGCCCCTGGGCTTACAGATGGCCACCATGTCAGGAGGCAGTGCAGAGGCGGGGCAGCTAAAATCTCTGGATTTTCACATCAAAAGCATGTCGGTTTCGGACTTATCAAAACACAGATTTTTACATACTGTCCCTGGTTTACTGAGCCTGGCAACCCTGATGGAGCCCCCTAGTGGCATGGGGCCCTTGGGTAGTGCCCAAGTGCCTCAATGGTCAGTCCGCCCCTGGTCAGCAGAATGGTATGGGCAGGCAAATGGGCCTACCCATGCTGTCTAGTGACATGTCAGAGATGTACTGCTCCCTGTGATCAGGAACAGTGATCACTGATGTGTCACTGGTGGCTCCTCCCCTAACAGTTAGAATCACTCCCTAGGACACACTTAACCCCTTCAGCACCACCTAGTGGTTAACTCCTTCACGCCAATGTCATTTTTACAGTATCAGTGCATTTGTATAGCAATGATCGCTGTATAAATGACAATGGTCCCAAAAATCTGTCAAACATTTCCGATGTGTCAGCCATAAAGTCGCAGATTATCGGCATTACTAGTAAAGAAAAACTAAAATAATAAAAATGCCATAAAACTACCCCCTATTTTGTAGATGCACAAACAAATCAATATATGCTTATTGCGATTTTTTTTTTTTACCAAAAATACATAGAAGAATATGTAAACTGAGCAAAAATTAGCTTTTTTTAAAAAAAATTGGGATATTTATTATTGCAAAAAATATAAAATATTGATTTTTTTTAAATTGTCGCTCTATTTTTGTTTATAGCAGAACACGGCAGCCAGACTGGTAACAGGTAAAAAAACGTGGGAACCAATTTCCCCGGTCTTGAGGTCCCTCCACTAGCTGCCCGTACAGGACCGGGTGACATTCAAGACACTCTGCCTCACCCACAAATGTACACAAGAAAACGTTCCTTAATACTTAAGCGAGAAAATAAAACCCTACGTCACCAAGCGCGTGCTCCGTTCAACCAACCAAAACCTTCTCCAAATCCCGCTACAAATCTATAGGGAGAACGTAGATTTGCAGTCTAAGGACCCCGGCTTTGAAATGCTCTACCCACGACCATCCGCTTGGAAGAAAACCATCAGGCTTTTAGGAAAAAACTAAAGACCCACCTCTTCTGAAGGATCAGTACGACACGGGATGCAAAGCGCCTTGAGGCAATTAAGTTGCATGTGTTGCGCTATACAAGTTACTCACTCACTCTAAAATAAAAATCGCAGAGGTGATCAAATACCACCAAAAGAAAGCTCTATTAGTGTGAAAAAAAGGACATCAATTTTGTTTGGGAGCCACGTCGCACGACCGCGCAATTGTCAGTTAAAGCGACACAGTGCCGAATCGCAAAAAGTCGCCTGGTCATTTGGCAGCCAAATGCTCCGGGGCTGAAGTGGTTAAAAATCAAATGAAAGGTTTAGCACTGGAAAACACGTTTTGATAGCTAAAAGGTGCATTTTATATACATCTATATAGATCATCTGATTTGGGGGGACTGTCCCTGATTTGGAGCAAAGTCCCTCTGTCCTCCTCATTTTCCCTCATTTTGGTCTAAACTATACAGCTGTATATAAAATGCACCTTTTATCTTTCAAAAAGTGTTTCCCAGTGCTAAACCTTTCATCCATTTCTATATTGCTGCATTTGTAAATCTCAAAAGCCAATATAGAGAAAATGAAGTGGTAAAACAAAGCAGTTGTGGAATTAACAAGTACAGTAAAACCTTGGTTTGAGAGCTGTTTGCAAGACAAGCAAAATGTTTTAACAAATTTTGCCTTGATATACAAGCGATGTCTTGATATAAGAGTAGCGACAGGTCACAACTGAGTATAAAAAAGAAGAGAGGCGCCTCTAAGTGTAGCAATATAATTACATTTAATGAAGGTACAACATTTAGCAACTTATTGCTACACTTAGGCCGCGTACACACGGAGGGACATGTCCGCTGAAACATGTCCGACGGACCGTTTCCAGCAAACATGTCTCCTCCGGGTTTTTGTCCGACGGTGTGTACACACCATCGGATGAAAATCCCCTCGGCCAGGGAACGCGGTGACGTCTTGAGCTTTGCTTGATTGCAGCTACAGGTCACTTTACAGGGTAGATTCACATTTAATTTTAAATTTTTGTGTGGTCACCGAACCTACAGGAGAGTCCTTTGATTAGAGCTCCCTATTGGCGCTACATCTTATATTTATTCACTTTCACAATACTTCCATTTTGTTATGCTGGCTGCCTGATTCCATTTATTTAATTCCAGTTAGCGCAATATTTTTACACTTTTGGTGACGTTGACGCCGCCACGTCACCAAACGAGGAAGTGAAATACTTCCACGCATGCGTCGAATCCATTCGACGCATGCGCGGAGATTTATGTCCGCTGGTTAGGCGTACTAACCAGCGGACATATCCGACGGACATGTCTCCGGCGGACAAATTTTAAAGCATGCTTTGAAATTTGTCCGCTGGGAAAACATGTCCGCTAGCCTGTACACACGATCAGATATGTCCGCTGAAACGGTCCGTCGGACCAGTTTCAACAGATATATTCGATTGTGTGTACGAGGCCTAAGAGGTGCCTCTCTTCTCTTTTATACCCTGTAAAAAATGCTTTGATATACAAGTGCTTTGGATTACAAGCATGTTTCTGGAACGAATTATGCTTGCAAATTAAGGTTTTACTGTATTTTTTTAATATAATTCACCTTTAAAGGGGTGTGACAGGGGGCGTGTCCTATGCCACATACTTTTTCTAATAGGTGTCCCTCGTTCCATCTCAAAAAATTGGGAGGTATGGATATGTGGCACTGATAGGCACTGCTGGGGCTCTACTGTAACCAGGACACTGATGATCAGTGCCCTGATTACCTGTACAGATCTCCCCTGCGAGGAGATCCCACTGATCGACTCTCTTCATCTCCCCTCACCTCAGGTCTGATTCACACCTATGCATTTTTAAAGCACAGCTGCTTTAAAACAATATCAATGACATGCAGGGCAGCCATCAGGGGGGTACAGGCAGTACACCTGTAAGGGCCCAGGATGGCAACTGCCTTTTTTTCTTTATAGATTTTTTTTTGTTTTTTATTAAAGACCCCGGAGGTTCCCAGGGCCCAGAGGTCCCCAGAGCCCCGGATGGCAACCCCCCTTTAAAAAAAAAAAAACATTTAATTTTTTTTTTTATAGATATATTATTTTATTTTTATTCTCAATTCACACCCCCCGCTTCTCAATTAGCGGTGGCACGCTCCCGCTTCTCTCAATTAGTGGCAGCCCCCCGCTTCTCAATTTGAGGCACCCAGGGGTCCCATGCCTAAAGCTGTGTAAGGGACCCCATAATTCCTGGTGGCCCTGATGACATGATATTGATAAGAGCTATATTATCTAAGGGAAGTTCCCAAAACATGGCCCGTTGGAGGTACCTGAGCACTGAGGTTGAGAACCACTGGGTTAAACCAAGCTGGGAGTCTCCCAGGGTGTGCTCATATGCGGAGGATCCTGTGTCCTGTAGTTTCTTGATAGACATATGGACATTGTATATCTGGACAGGAATCAGTTAAGGAGTACTCATGCTCTCCCACAACCAGGTTGGCTGTATGTTTGGAAGACATGCAGCCCAGAATATAGCTCCCATTACATTACGCCCCTAATGTGCCAATGATTTAGACCACCGGTCTCAAGGTAGGTGCCTGATATCACCATAAGCTTAGTTTACTACAGTAGTGCACAGCTGCATGTTTCCCCAAATGTTTGAGGTCATTGGTAAAAATCAAGTAGAACTGAAGTGTATAGATTTCCAGTTTTCAATTTGTTTCTTTGTCTTTATAATCTTTTTCTTAAGACTGCATACTTTAATTTGACCACAAGATGGCAGTAGCTGGCTGGTGATGGAAATTGCTAACAAGCTTGCAAATAGTCGGGGAGACACTTGCCCATCTTAGGTGTCCGTTTATGAAGCAGTGAAATCTATTCACTGCTTCTTTCTCCGGCATTCACAGTGAAGATTGTTCTCCTCTGTGTGCCTGTTTATGAAGCGGAGAAGATCGCTTCAACCTTGGAGATGTGAAGTGATCTACCAATGCTTCAAACAGTGGAGAACAGACCAGAAATTCACAGAAATACAGAGATGTCAGTTTATTGAGCAGTGATAAATTATCACCGCTCAGTTCACTGAAAGACGGCATGGTTAATGTAATTAAAATAACAAGTCCCCCTGCATAATATATATATGAATACACACACACACACTATATATACATGTATATACACACACATTATATATATGTACATGTACACATTATATATATATGTATGTGTATATATGTATACACATAAATATTACAGGGGGACATGGTTACAGTGTCGGGGGTCTAAACGAGGTAGAAGGAAGTTAAAAATCTTCCTCCTTCCTCCTCAGAACCCCTGGGATTTCCTCTTCACTCCCTGCTTCACCACCTCTGAGCTGGTGAATCGGGAGGGTGAATTCTGACACAGATCACCAGTGAAGAGCTCAGATCACAGCTTCATAAACTGGCCGTTTCTGTGTCAGTCTATGAGACTTCACTGTGTGTAGAGATAATCAGAGGGAGAACAAGTTCAAACACTTCTCCCCCCGATTATCACTGTTTCATAAACTGTTTATGGGCTGTGATCAGTGGTGATCCATGGGATCACCGCTGTTCACTGCTTCATAAACGGACACCATAAAGGGGTTGTAAAGGAAACATTTTTTTCCCCTAAATAGCTTCCTTTACCTTAGTGCAGTCCTCCTTCATGTACCTCATCCTTCCATTTTGCTTTTAAATGTCCTTATTTCTTCTGAGAAATCCTCACTTCCTGTTCTTCTGTCTGTAACTCCACACAGTAATGCAAGGATTTCTTCCTGGTTTGGAGAAAGCCCCTTGCGAGAGGAGGGGGCGAGCAGGAGGGTCAGGACACTCTCTACTTTGCAGATAGAGAAAGGAGCTGTGTGTTGGTGGGCGCCCTGACACTCGCCCCCTCCCCCCTCAAGAGGATTTCTCCACACCAGGGAGAAAGCCTCGCCTTACGGTGTGGAGTTACAGACAGAAGAACAGGAAGTGAGGATTTCTCAGAAGAAATAAGGACATTTAAAAGCAAAATGGAAGGATGAGGTAAGTAAAGGAGGACTGCACTAAGGTAAAAGAAGTTGTTTAGGGAAAAAAACAATTCCTTTACAACTCTTAAAAGCAGAGTTCCACCCAAAATTGGAACCTGCGCTTAACCCACTCCTCGCCCCCTTACATGCCACATTACATGTAATTTTTTGGGGGGGGAGTGGGGGCTTCAGGAGGAGTGGTACTTCCTGTCCCACTTCCTCGTTCCGCCGAGGGGCTGGTAAGGCGATTAGTTTAATCGCCTATCTTCAGCCCCTCCCTGTAAGCGATCGCCTGGGACACATGACAGGTCCCATGCGATCGCCTGTCCAATAAGAGAGCGCAGCGCCGCTCGCGCATGCGCAGTTGGTGCCCGGCCGCGAAGCCGAAAGCTGTCACGGTCGGGTGCCCACACTTAGGATGAAGACGCTGGCCGGGGAGGGGGGAGAGGAGCGAAGCCCCGGCCTCTGGAACGTGGAGAAGGTGAGTGTGTGTTTATTAAAAGCCAGCAGCTACAAAAAGTGTAGCTGCTGGCTTTTAATAAACACTAAAATTGTCTGGAACATCCCTTTAAGCAGAGCTCCTAAAGGGGTGTTCCAGCCAAAAAATGTGTTTATTAAAAGTCAGCAGCTACAAAAAGTGTAGCTGCTGGCTTTTAATAAACACTCACTTACCTGCTCCTGCGTTCCAGCGATGCGCCGACCGGGGCTCCGCTCCTCTCCCCCCTCCCCAGTCGGCGTCTCCATCCCGACTGTGGGCACCCAGCCGTGACAGCCTTCGGCTTCACGGCCGGGCACCCACTGCGCATGCGCGAGCCGCACTGCGCATGCGCGCGCGGCGCGGCTCGTCGCTGATTGGACAGGCGATTGCCTAGGACCTGTCAGTGTCCTAGGCCATCGCCTACAAGGAGGGGCTGAAATAAGGCGATTACGCCTCTCGCCTTATCAGCCCCTCGGCGGAAGCAGGAAGTGGGACAGGAAGTACCACTCCTCCTGAAGCCCCCACCCCCCCCCCCAAAAAATTACATGTAATGTGGCATGTATGGGGGTGAGGAGTGGATTAAGAGGAAGTTCCATTTTTGGGTGGAACTCCTCTTTAACTTTCTTGTTGGAATTTTTCAGGAGGAAAGAATTAGAGCATGTGCAGTTAACACATTTTTCCCCTCTTCCAAATGAAAAGAGGGAAGAATAAGGCCGCGTACACACGATCAGTCCATCCGATGAGAACGGTCCTGAGGACCGTTTTCATCGGTTAACCGATGAAGCTGGCTGATGGTCTGATGTGCCTACACACCATTGGTTAAAAAAACGATCGTGGCAGAACGCGGTGACGTAAAACACAACGGCGTGCTGAAAAAAAAGGAAGTTCAATGCTTCCACGCATGCGTTGACTTGATTCTGAGCATGCGCGGCTTTTTAACCAATGCTTTTGCATACTAACAATCGGTTTTGACCTGTCGGTTAGGCGTCCATCGGTTAAATTTTAAAGCAAGTTCTCTTTTCTTTGACCGAAGGATAACTGACCGATGGCGCCCACACACCTCCCATGGAGATTTCCCAACTGATTGAACATCTCTGTTGGCAATAACAAGCACTTCTGACAAATGGGCTGGTTTGAGGCATCCATTCGTATCTAAAGACAAAGACCAGACAGGGGTCTAATTCTGAACATATTAGGACACTGATCAGGACTGGTCAATACGATCTGAGCCCCTTTCACTACCTACAATCTCGCTCATTCTCTTTTACTGGCTAACTTGATAGAACGTTGTTTTCAAAAGCTCTGTCCTTATCAGCCAGTTATTATGTCATTTTTTGGGTTGGTCCCTCAAAATTAGAGAAGAAAAACCAAAATCTTAAAGGGGTTGTAAAGGAAAACATTTTTTGCCTAAAATAATGTCTGTAAGGTAGACAGACAGAATCGTGTAACGATTCTGTTAATAAATGAGTAAATATCTTTTAAATTTCTTCATCTATATAACCTCCGGCATTCTAGTTTCTGTTCTCTCATTCACTTCCTGGTTTGCATTATTTGTTCATGTAAGAACTACATTTCCCAGTATGCATTGCGGCACACCCAGTAATTCACAACTCCTTGAAGTCTCTAAAACGTAGAGAGCGTACTGCCGCACAGATGTAGTTCCCAGGAGGGGTCGAGCACGTCACTGACCACCGCAGTAAAGTCTCCCTTCACGGTGGTCAGTAAAATCAGACAAGCAGGACGTGAACAGAACAGAGAAGAAATAGAGCAACTTCTGAGCAAAAACGAACAATGAGGAAGTGAAAAGAGGAATGTCTGCGGGGTAAATGATGCTTATTATGAAAAAAATTTTTTTTTCCTTTACAACCCCTTTAAAATTGTGTTTTTTGTCCACAAGAATGGAGAGCCGTGGATGTTGAGCGGAGTGGGAAGGCTCTCCACAGTTTGGGAAACGAGAAAAACAACATCTCCTTTCTTTTTTCTCCTCTTTTATGGTGGTCTGTACAGTTGCAATATAGACAAAGGCACTACTAGAACCTTTGGGGCCCTTCCCACTGATTCCGGGACTCTTTATTATGGTCTCACACTTGGCCCCCTTACATGTTTTGCAGCAGGCCCCTTCCTGCCATCTTGGGTACCCCCCACAGTAGGGTGACCACGTGTCCCGGATTGCCTGGGACAGTCCCGCATTTTGCAGGTCTGTCCCAGGCACCATCATTCCAGGACAATACAGTGTCCCGGAATGAAGCTGACACAGCCACCCCCTCTTCCTCTCTATCTGTTCCCCTTCCCAAAAAAGGCCGCTTTACTTACTGACAGCACTTGTCCTGGCCGGGAATGTCTGGAGAGGCCCATTCCCCGCCCCCTGCTTGTGATGGGAGAAATCATAAATCCCACCTCTTGTATCTAATCACAGCAGGGCAGTGTAAAGCCAGCATTGGGACAAGGTAAAACGGATCTTGGCTAGTCAGGACAAGTGCTGTCAATGATTAAAGTGGCGATGCGGCTGTCTTTTTTGGGGGTGTGATCAGTTATTCTGGGTAGAGCGTGCATCCGCTGCCCCAGCTGTGCTGTGATTCATTACAGCACAAGCTGATTTTGGGGAAAGGGGTCCCTAAATGGCAGTTTGGGAATGTGGTCACCCTACCCCACGATGGAGGAAAGCCAGGGACTGGTCTCAAATGTGACCCTTGCAACCCTGGTAGTTCCGCCACTTGTGTCAGTAGAGTTTTTGTTTATTGTATTTTTTTTATAATTTTCTACCATTTTTTTTTTTTTTTACAATATAATTTTTTTATATATTTTTTACAATTGATTTAGAAGCCCCATATGGGGGGCTTTGGTGAAATATCAAGGGTCTAAATGTTCCACCTTTGAGACAGAGAAAGGAATGACCTCTGATGTTCCACCTTTAAGACAGAGAAAGGAGATTGAGGGCACAGCCCTCCATCTCTGCAGCCTCAGCTGCACAGAATTAATGAACAGGAATCGCTCTGTACAGAGCTTCCTGCTCATTCACAAACTGAAGCATAGTAAACATGTTTACTATACCTTAGTTATGAAAGGAAAGAGTCAGTTATCAGTACAGATCACTGACGCTGTCCATTTAGAAAAAGAAGGGACTGGTAAATTACACATTTACAGGCCCCTTCTTTCGCTCTCCAACTTGACAGATCCACCGCAGCACCTGGTGGGAGAAGGGAGGGGGAAGCATTGCAGGGGGTGGGCGTCAGGAGAGCACACAAGGGCCCATGGGCAGCAGGACCTGGATAAGAGGGGTGGCATATAGAAGAACAAATCCCTTCTACTTTATGCCTGCGGGAGGGAGAGGAAGAGAAGCGGACATTCGACGACGAGGGAAAATGGAGATAATCATTTTTTATATGCCGCAGCTCCCTCTTATCCAGGTGTACAGAGGGGTCACACAGGCCCCCTGCAACATGGTGCCCGGGTTGCAATGGCGACCCCTGAATGTAGCTCTGCATCTAAAGCAGACCATATGGTGCTTCCAATATACCTTCAAACTTTCTGAGATGGAAAAGAGGTGTCCCTCATAGCAAAAGTATGTAGGCATAGGACACACCCCTGTCATGCTCCTCCCTTAAAAGAGTATTGTACTAATGATGATTGGTTAAAAAAGTGCTTTTTTACTACTACTATTCCCTATTATTGGCTTTTTGAAATTTTCAAATGCAGCAATTTAGAAATTGAATAAAAGGTTTAGCACTGAGAAACACTTTTTAACCCGTGAACCGTCGTGGCTGTATGTCGGTCCCTTTAAGCAGGATAGCAGGCGCGCGCGCCCGCTGCATCGCGAGGGTGCTGATGCTCGTGACCAACGTTCTTGATAACCGCCAGCCGGGAGCGATCGCGGGCCCGAGAGGCAGAATAGGGACATGTGTGCAAAACACACACATCCATGTTTTGTTCAGTGAGGAAAGACAGATCGTGAGTTCCTAATAGCTAGGAATCACGATCTGTAATTTCCACTAGGTCAGTCCCCTCCCCCCACCGTTAGAAACACACTAGGGAACACAATTAACCCCTTGATCGCCCCCTAGTGTTAACCCCTTCCCTGCCAGTGACATTTTTACAGCGACAGTGCATTTTTATAGCACTGATCGCTGTATAAATGCCAATGGTCCCAAAATGTGTCAAAAGTGTCCAATGTGTCCGCCATAATGTCGCAGTCTCGATAAAAATCGCAGATCGTAGCCATTACTAGTAAAGAATAATAATAAAAAAAATGCTATAAATCTAATCCCTATTTTGTAGACGCTATAACTTTTGCGCAAACCAATCAATACACTCTTTTTGCAATTTTTATTACCAAAAATTTGTAGAAGAATACGTATCGGCCTTAACTGGGAAAAAATTATCTTTTTGTAAAAAAAAATGGGAATATTTATTATAGTTATTGGTACAAAATATTGTGTTTTTTTCAAAATTGATGCTCTATTTTTGTTTATAGCGCAAAGAATAAAAATTCCAGAGGTGATCAAATACCATCAAAAGAAAGCTCTATTTGTGTGACAATAAGGACGTCAATTTTGTTTGGGTACCAGGTCGCACGACCGCACAATTGTCATTCAAAGTGCGACAGCTCTGAAAACTAAAAATTGGTCTGGGCAGGAAGGGGGTGAAAGTGCCCTGCATTGAAGTGGTTAAAAGTTAAATAGTGCATTTTATATACAACTATATAGATCAGACCAAACCGAGGGACAGATTTGGAGGAAAGAGGGACTTTGTTCTGAATGAGGGACAGCCCCTCAAAATCAGGGACAGTTGGGAGCTATGCTCCATGAGCAAAATCTGGCAGCAGTTTTTTTCTGGATATTATAACGTGGCACAAGGGGCGGAGTTTGTCCAAAATGATTTTGTCCAGCGGGTGCTTAACCACTTCAGGCCCGCGCTACCGTCGGATGACGGCAACAGCGCGGGCCTGAATATCCAACATGCCGTCATTTGACGGCATGTCATTCTGGCGTTCCCAGTGCGCGCTGTAGTGCGCGCTGCGGGGAAGCCCTGTGTTGTCCGTGTCCCTTGGACACGGCCAATCACAGATCGCGGCAAACGGCCAATCAGAGTGGCCGTTTGCGATGCGATCTGTGGGCGAATGAGAGATGATCTCTCATAGATCATCTCTCATTGCCGTGTTACACAGAGACAGCGTCCTGTCTCTGGAGGGGAGGAGCCCGATCTGTGTTCCTTCCTACATAGGGACACAGATCGGTCACCCCCCCAGTCACCCCCCCTACCCCCACAGTTAGAACACACCTAGCATACACATTTAACCCCTTCCTCACCCCCTAGTGTTAACCCCTTCAATGCCAGTCACATTTATACTGTAATTAGTGCATATTTATAGCACTGATCGCAGTATAAATGTGAATGGCGCCAAAAATGTGTCAAAAGTGTCCAATGTGTCCGCCATAACGTCGCAGTACCAATAAAAATCGCAGATCGCCGCCATTTCTAGTAAAAAAAAAATAATAAAAAATAATAATTCTCTCCCCTATTTTGTAAGCGCTATAACTTTTTTTTTTTTTTACCAAAAATATGTAGAAGAATACGTATCGCCCTAAGCTGAGAAAAAAAATGTGTTTTTTTTTTAATTGGGATATTTATTATAGCAACAAGTAAAAAATATTGTATTTTTCTTCAAAATTGTCGCTCTTTTTTGTTTATAGCGCAAAAAATAAAAATCGCACAGGTGATCAATTACCACCAAAAGAAAGCTCTACTTGTGGGAAAAAAAGGACGTAAATTTTGTTTGGGAGCCACGTCGCACGACCGCGCAATTGTGAGTTAAAGCGACGCAGTGCAGGAAGCTGAAATTTTACCTGGGCATGAGGGGGGTGTAAGTGCCCAGTATGCAAGTGGTTAAAATATCATGAGGTCTAGCCCATGTCCACACCCAGTAGTAGCCAGGGCCCGGAGAGTATAAGACTTCACAGGCTGTGAGGTGGGCGGCGACCGGCAAGAGAGTCGCTGATTGCCGCCATTGCTAGTTAAAAAAAAAAAAGATGTCCCCGGATTTGATTTTAATATGGTCACCTTACCATAAAGATTCTGTGAATTGCCATGTATGCAGGAAGTGTCTGCAAATAGGTTGTAGGAGATCAGTAACCCTGAGACACAGTAAAGCTTAAAAGAATGGTGAATTTTATTTAAAATAAAACATAGTAATTGTAAAATACTGTGTTTTAACAAACTAAATGTTGTCTAGGGTATGCATCTATTTTTGTAAATTGAATGGTAGCCTTTCTCCAAAAAGAGCTTCCAATTCATAGTGTACACCACCTACAGAACTTGGAACTAGGCATGGGTTTGCTTGGGGGGCACTGGAGAGATGCTCAGCACTTTCCCAGCCTGGGGGTTACAACTTTTCTGAGGATGGCAATAGCAAACAGAAAAAAAAATAGCTCCTTTGCCCTCATAAAGCACCCACCCCAACCCATAACAACCCATAACATCAGATAAAGCTGACCCAATTGGCTTCTGTTGCACCAATTGGTTATTTGGGATCAGGTTCACCTAGAAAACCTATAACTGTCAAACAGTAAAGAATAAATAATAAGGGAAAACTAAACCCTAAAAATAAGTCCCTAAACAGCAGTTGTGATGTATGAATCTTCTTCCGAGGCTTCATCCGGTGCACATGTTGGTCCCGATGCTGAATTCTTGTTATTGGTTTCCTTCTTCACAGAACCAGGTGGATCCTTCCAAAATTCGTTAACAGGGGGAATTCTCCAGATTGCCCGAAAGATGAAGTAATCTATGATTAATTTGTCTATGGGGTCTACGTAGATCTGGTGCACCACAATGAAAGAGAGGATGACGAAGGAGAAGAACAGGATCACTACTATGATAAACACGCCAGCTTGGATCTCGTCAGGGTTCCAGGGATTGGTTGTTGTATTCTTCAGGACATTGATGGTCGTTTCTGAGACTGCGAGGCTTGAGCCCCAATCTGGTGCTACAGTCGGATCCATTGTGGTATTCCAGGGAGGCCCTAAAAACACAAATATGGGGACGATAATAGAAACATGTTTGAGTGTGTTACTATGGTAGGACACCATCAGGGCAATTTATAAAGAATGTCTAATGCCCCGTACACACACGATCGGAATTTCCCATGAAAAAAGTCTGATGGGAGCTTTTCATCAGATATTCCGACCGTGTGTATGCTCCAGACTTTTTCCATCGGAAATTCTGACGGACTAAAGCAGGCCATACACCAGTGGTTCTCAACCTTACTAGTGCCGTGACCCCTTGATAAAATTTCCCATGTTGTGGGGACCCCCAACAGTAAAATTATTTCCGTAGCGTGGATTGTCGGCACCCAAGGCAAGACAAGTAATTTGCACCCCTAACCCACGGACATTTAGCGCTCCCTGAGTCCCTTCCACTCGTACAGTAAAACCCCTTATTTTGGGATGTACCACTCTTTTTTTGTTCTCCTTTCTTTCCCCTTTAACTCTCTCTCTATCCTCACTTCGTTTTTTTCCCCCATCCCTCTCTCTAACTGTCTTTCTTGTTCTTTCTCTTATTCTTTTTTTTTTTTTCAAAATTCTTTATTTACACACAACAAAGAGCGGTCCACATGGATCACAGCAACATTCAAAAACAGTGTTATCTAGAGATGCATATACAAACAGAATTCAGTCATAAATATACTGTTATTCAGGACGAATAGATTACCCCATAGCTCATTGCGTATCGTTAAGCTACTAGCCCTTACGGGCAATACACAGCAAACACTGCAATGATAGGGTTCAATGGCCCATGGAGTGTGACATGTAACCAGGGATCCGCGGATCCGCTTTCTCTTATTCTTTGTCCCTCCCCCTCTTTTACTCTCCCTTCCATGAATTCTCTATTTTTATTCCTTCTCTTAATCCTTGGTGAGGGGAATGGGATGAGTGGCAGTGCTGGTGGTGGGTGGGATCAGAGGCAACACTGGGCTGAGATCTGATTAGCCAACTTAGGTGCTCTTGATCAAGGTCACCAGAGGCGTCGGGAGGGCGGGGCTTGGCGGGCTGAAGCCCCGAATGGTACCCTGAAAAGCCCCGAGTCTCAGCCAATTATTTTAACATTAATAGCCCCGAATCGCTATTGCGGAATCCCCCAAAAACTCTGAGCGCAGGAATAAGTGTCAGTGTCTTTCCGTGCGGCGTGCGACGTGAGCGTCCGTCCACGGTCCCGCCCGCGATCCCAGGATTGGCCAGTGTGAGCTGTCCATCAAAGGCGCGCACCGCACTGTGCTGTTATGATGGACATCACAGTGGACCAATGGGCTATCGCGATTCCGGGCCGGGACGTGATGACGCGTCACGTTACGCATCCTTAAGGGGGAGACAAAGCGCGCGAAGAGACACTTCACGTCGGGCGCAGCAAACCTACTGGAGGTTTATGAGAGGCGCACCGTGGCGCCGGCGGACCGTGGCGCCGGCGTGGAGGACGGCCTAGGACGAGTGGAGGACGGTCGTCGGTCGGTTTGAGGCCTAGAGCGGACGGCGGAAAGACAGCCAGGCCAGGGGGGAGCCAGGAGGACACCCGGTACAACGGACCACGTGTTGCCATTGCCAACAAGTGAAGTGAGTAGAACGCCAGCTAGGCCAGAAGCCAGGCAGAGGCAATGTGATTCCAGGCCGGGGGGAGGGGGGGGCGGGAGGACACCCGTACAAGGACCTTGTGCTGCTGACCGCTGGTCTCAACTCAGTCAGTGACTACCCAGCTAAGCTAGGCCAGAAGCCAGGCAGAGGCACTGAGGCAGGCCAGGGGGGAACCAGGACACCTGGACCACACCACGTGCTGCTGCCAAACTCAACTAGAAAATCTAGGCCAGAGAAGCCAGCCAGTGTGACTCCATGCCTGGCTGGGGGGAGCCGGGAGGACACCCGCACAATGACCATGTGTCGACCACGTGCCCCCGCCCGCCACTATCAACAACCGAGTGAGTGACTGCCAGCTAAGCTAGTGTGAAACGAGGGCAGGCCTCGAGTGGAGGTTTGATTTAGGCTGAGTCTTGGCCTCTTGGGCCCTCCCCTGGTGGTGGCCAAAGGGGCCACTGCCATCTTGATGTGAGGCTTCCAGCAGGGGGATTGCTAAGGAGGTTACCCCCTAAAGCAAACTAAAAAAACTATAGGCAGATATAGATAAAACACTCTATTAAAGAGGGGGTTCACCCTTAAAACTGGCGTCAGTGCCAGTATGCTAGTTTTTTTTTTTTTTAAATCTCTGTACTTACTGTTTGGTCATTTTATATCGTCCCTACCACGGGGAATGGCGTGGCTATGGAGCGTCACGGCTTCTGAAAATAGCCGACTAGCACTCGTGTCTATACGGCGCATGCTCACAGACCTAGGCTAGGAGCTGACTGCGCAGGCGCCGTATATCAAATCCAATGGCTATGGTGCTTCACGCCCTCCGAAAAAAGCTGAAATAGGACTCGGATATATATGGCGCCTGCGCAGTCAGCTCCTAGGTCTGTGAGCAGGCGCTGTATAGCGCCGGGAAGACCCGAGTGCCAGTCGGCTATTTTCGGAAGCCGTGACGCTCCATAGCTGCGCCATTCCCAGCGGTAGTGATCAATTAAACAGTAAGTACAAAGATTTAAAAAAAAGCATTCTGGCGCTGACGCCAGTATGTTGGATGGGATGACAGAGTTGTTTTAAGGATGAACCCCTGCTTTAATGCAGATATACTGTATTTGCATTAAAAATGGATAATATAATTTATATGCAGTTGCAGTGTTAAAGCGGAGGTTAGTGTCTCCCATGGGAAGTGGGTGTTCCTATTCAGAGACTAAGTGATTGACGTGATGACAAAAGCTTCCCTTTGGCACATAATGCGTGTCAACCAGATTCGGCTCTATACGGCACCCGTGCACTCCACACCAGGGAGAAAGCCTTGCATTACTGTGTGGAGTAAGAACAGGAAGTGAGCATTTCTCAGAAGAAATAAGGACATTTAAAAGGAAAATGGAAGGATGAGGTAAGTGAAGGACTGCACTAAGGGAAAGGAAGCTATTTAGGTAAAAAAGTTTACAACCCCTTTAAGAGTTTACAGTTTGAGAAACACACACCTAGATTGGGCAACTAGGCAGGGGCATTTCATATGTTTGGCATGTATCTTATCTAGCATTTTTTTTTAAGGTCAGCGATTGGCCCAGAAACATATAAGCTTCCTCACTTCCTGACAGCCTCCTGAACGGTTTTCGGAGAGTCGGAGTTGACCATGTCCCACCAGCTACGTTCTTCAAGCACAGTTGATTGTTAGAGGTATTTTATTCCTGACTATTAAAACATTGCCATTTATGAGCTTGCCTTCTCCAAAAAATTGTCTTCTGATTGGAATATGTCAATTAAATCTAGCATTTTTTTTTCTCAAATTAGCTGAAAATGGAATATTGTAATACTGTACTGCAGCAGGGTATTTTAAAATTGTTGGCACTTTACAGTACAGATTGTTTCCTATGGTTAACAAGTTTATTTGTAGTTTTTACTACAACAAATTGTTTGCACTTTTATTTTAAGAGTTTTAAACTGGTGTATTCAACTCATGGAGCACCTTGCACTTATTACATTTTCTTAGTTTTTCACTAAACTCCAAATTGTAGTGAACCAAAATCCAAATGGCAAAGATCAAGCTATGGCTTATGGAAGTAGCCATAGCTTGATCTTAGAAATGGAAGAAAAAAATAACAAGAATAGTACTACTCTAGTTGGAGAATTTCTCCATTTTAGTTATTTTTTTCTTCCATTTTGATCTTTGCTATTGTTTGGAGTTTTTTGCATAAACCAGTGCTGCGTGTTAAATGTATGTTATAACAAGGGTTGAATATTGCCTAAGAAATCAATGTCCTTTTTTAGGGTAACTTTTCTCTCCTATACCTCAGACCCTGAAAGTGGGATAGTTCTCTATGCTCTTTAAGGGTATACAATATGGCAGGGGTATGCAATTAGCAGTCCCATCATGTCTCTGCCTCTGGGTGTCATGCCTGTGGCTGTCAGTCTTGCTAAGCCTCATGGTCATGGGACTTGTAGTTCTGCAACAGCTGGAGGTCTGCTAATCACATATTCCTGCTATATGGAAACAAAATAACTTTAGCTTAATGAAGCAGTTTTGGTGTATTAATCATGCCCCTGCAAGGCTGCAACAGTCTCACTGCTCAATTCTCTGCCATTTTTAATATTAAAGGGAAAAAATTATTTAATAGTCAGGAATCAAACCTCTAACAATCAACTGTGCTTCAAAAATGTAGCCAATAGACATCTGAACTCCAACTATCCAAACAGTTCAGGAGGCTGTCAGACAGGAAGCTTAGGTTTCTGGGCCAATCGGTGACCTTAAGAAAAAAATGCTAGGTAAGATGCATGCCAAACATATGAAATGCCCCTGCCTAGCTGCCCAATCTGGTATCTTCTGTTTAAAAATATCCAACTGTAAACTCTTAAAGGGGTTGTAAAGGTAAATTGTTTCCCTAAATGGCTTCCTTTACCTTAGTGCAGTCCTTCACTTACCTCATCCCGTCTTGCTTTTAAATGTCCTTATTTCTTCTGAGAAATCACTTCCTGTAACTCCACACCATAATGCAAGGCTTTCTACTTGGTGTGGAGAAAGCCTCTTGAGGGGGCAAGCAGGAGTGTCAGGACATTTTTTTTAGCCTAGTCATACCCTTGCCTTTTGTGACTCACACAGCCTCCCTAAAAACCGTCTACAGTTTGCAAATTCTGATGGGGGGAAAATGAAACCCTTTTGTCATAGCTGTGTAAGTCACACGGGGAAGAGGTGCAACTAGGACTGCCTGCATCCATTCCATGGACAGAAAAAAGTGATTCAATGGCTAAATGGCAGAGAAACTAAAGGTGTATGGTCTATACACAAACTGATTAAGCTAGTTTTGTTACTGATTCCTGGCTGTATCCCTTCTAGTAGTGAATTGATGTTGAATTGATGTTGCCATAAGGACCTCACCTGCATTTTATGGGTATTTTTGGAGTTTAATATTTTAAACAGATGTGAATTTCATATCAGTGAGTACCTTGCACTTTTAAGTAGTGAAGTGATGTCTGTAACCTGCATTGCATCTGTTTGTATTGGATGTTGATAATTTTCTTTTAAGTAAAATAAAAATACAAATTAAGAAATTGTGTGTTTTTACATGAGTGACTTTGGCAGACTAATGTGTTTTGGTGTGTGCAATGCACAAAGGGGGGTTTGCGTGCTAGCTTATATATTCTATTTTGCTCCCTGCATACGATTACTGACTTAACATAGGTTTATATAACACGTCGTAGGTGTGATCAGTGTATGTCAGGTAGAGGTAGGTGATGAGGTCAGTGTATGTCTCTTCTGCCCATCAGTGTACAAGTCGGTGTCAGGTAGGTGAGTTTAATGCTATCATTGATGGGCAGCACTGGTAGGCCAGGCAGAAAGCAGCAAGTTAACTTCCCTTCCCTTGCACAACGCCACCTCCCTGCGAAAAACGCCCGCGAAATGACCACCCCAGATCCCTCCCACGGTGCCACCACCTGCCTTCGGGCTGAAGCCCCTGGTCTTTTGGACACCTAGCAACGCCCCTGAAGGTCACCTATGCCAGGAGTTAGGGTCTTCCCAGCCCCTCCCACTTCACATTCCTCACCAGTCAGCTGACCTCTAGTCTCTGGCCCCCACCCATGCCGTGAACTGAAGGGGAGGCTACGAAAAGGCTGAGTGGGCAGCCACAGGGTCCAGGGACAGCCCAGCTGGGCTTCCGCAAAAAGGCTGGAAGAGTGGGGCGGGCTTCAGGAACAGACCAGAATTTGTGACGCCTGGCAAATTGGCATTCGACCACCCAGGGGGTCCCGACCCCCAGGTTGAGAACCACTGCCATACACTGTCGAATTTCGAACAAATTTTCTTTTCAGAATCAGAAAGTTTGTTTTATTTTGCGATCCGATGGTGTCACCATTGATTTTCGAAATTCAGCCAACCAAACCTTTCTATTACATTTCTCGCACTATTCTCCCATCATTGATCAGAAAATTGTTTGTTTTTCAAAAAATGTCCAACATGTCGGATTTCTTAATTTTGTTTACCGCACGGAAATCAGCTGTTGCTGCAGCCCACTAACGGTGCGAAATGTGTACGGAAATTTTTTGATACGATTTTCGAAAGAAAATTCTTTCAAAATTCAAACCATGTATGGCTGTCTTTAGATAGAAAACATGTTCTCTTTTTATTCCGACGTAAAAAAATCAAATCGGAAAATCCGTTCGTCTGTATGGAATACCTACGGGGAAATAAACACTCATGCTCGGAAACGATTTGACGCATTCTCGGAAGCATTGAACTTCCTTTTCTCGCCTCGTCGTACGTTTTGTACATCACCGCGTTTTTGACGGTCAGAATTTTAGTGCCTCATGCCCTGTACGCTCGTGTGTACAGGGCATGAGGCACTCTTCAGAATTCTGAAGTGTCCACACAGGACAAGTTTTAGTGCGGGTGACAGATTCATGGACCTCTTGTAAACAAGTCCATGAATCTGAGGCACGCACTACATGCAAAGGCGCAAAGACTGTAATGTCCATACTAAGGGCCCTTTCTCACGTCCGCTCCGCCTGTCCGTTCATTACAAGTCCGTTAACGGTAATGAACCCCTATGGGAGCGGATCCATTAGCGGATGATGCATCCGCTAACGTCCGCTAGATCCGCATCCGTTTTTGCGGACGGAAGAATGTCCTATTTTTCTTCCGTCCGGCCAAACGGATCGGATGCAAACGGACAGACGGTCCGTTTCCATCCGACTCCCCATAGGGGAGAGCGGAGGAGAGACGGGGCGGTCCCTGCACAGTGTGCGGGGACCGCCCAGTCCGCCGACAGCTGAGCGGAGACCCCCCCGCTGAGCTGACGGGCACACGGAGCGGACCGAAAAACGGTCCGCTCCGTGTGAAAGGACCCTAAGCTTCTTCCGGCCGCTTCAGCTTTTACACAGACACAGCGCCAGGCAAGGATTTTTAAGGCACCTTTTACACGAGTGGTCTGATTGGGTCCACCTTTCCGCCCGATCTTAATGCAGGTAACTATTAAATAATGGTTTTCATCGGATGGTAAAACAGCTGCCAGGCATATTTTTTAGCCAAAGATGGATTTTGAATAAGAATGCCACTCCGCAATCACTAGCTAAACATTTTGACTGCAGTACCCCCTGCCAAATGAAACCGCTTATATCATTTTGGCACTGTAACTGTGATGATGTGTACTAACATAGCCACTGGCCATGTTAACTTGGCTCAACCACCAACGTTTACCGCATCTGACCCACCCATGTAAACAAGGCTTAAAGGGTCACTAAGGCCGCGTACACACGACCAAATACATCTGTTCAAATCAGTCTGGCAGACCGATTTGAACAGATTTGTCTGCTGGGCTGTTTTGGTTTGATCGCTCTACACACAATCAAACCAAAATCCCCGTCGGCAGACAGCTCGGTGACGTGTCGGTGACGTTGACGCCGCCACATCACCGCACCAGGAAGTAAAACACTTCCGCGCATGCGTCGAACCCATTCGACGCATGTGCGGGCAGATATGTCTGCTGGTTAGCGTACTACCCAGATGTCGGACGGACGGATTCGCAGCAGACAGATTTTAAAGCATGCTTTAAAATCTGTCTGCTGGCAAAATCTGTCTGTCCGCCCGCACACACGATCGAATCTGTCTGCTGAAACGGTTTGTCAGACCGTTTTCAGCAGATAGATTTGATCGTGTGTACACGGCCTAAAGGAAAAAAAATGTTTTGCTGAAATCACTGTTTACAGGGTATAGAGACATAGGGGCAGATTCACAGAGAATTAGATTCTCGTAGAGTATCAGAAATACACTACGCTGCCGTTTTTTACCTGGCTCTACGTGGAATCCAGGTAGATTTTGTCCAGTAAATGACGGCGGCGTAGTGTATTTCTCCCGTCGCAATCCATCTGCGCGAGTAGGGGGCGTGAAGCATTTAAAATAGGCGCTTTCCCGCGGCGATCGAACTGCGCATGCTCCGTTCTCAAATTTCCCGCCGTGCATTGCGCGAAAACACGTCGTCACGTCGTAGTAGCATCGTTTACGTACATTCCTATTCCCGAACAAGTTACGTTAAAAAAAAAATATTTTCAAATCGACGCGGGAACGACGGCCATACTTAATATGGGTTACGCACTGTTAGACCAGCAAAAAGCTCCTCTAACATTACGTAGCCAAAAAATGACGTAGGCGATTGCGAGGGACACTCGTGGTTCGCCGTAAAAACTCATTTGCATATCCCGACGCATAAAAAAGGACGCAAACTACTCCCAGCGGCCGCAAAAATATCGCAGTGTAGATCCGAAGGCTTACGAGGACGTAAGCCTCTCGGATCGAAGCCCGAAGCCGCCGTATCATGGTTTGAGGATTCAAACTATTGATGCAGCGCGCGAAATTACTCCTGTCTAACACCAGTTAGACAGGCATAATTGCTCTGTGAATCTGGGCCATAGGGCCAGATTCAGGTAGAGTAATGCCGCATACACACGATCATTTTTTGTGTTGAAAAAAAACGTAATTTTTTAAAACGTCATTTAAATTGATCGTGTGTGGGCAAAACGTTGTTTTTTGTCTTAAAAAAAAACGACCAAAAAAAAATTCCAACATGCTTGAATTTTTTGTGTCGTTTTTCAAAACGTCGTTTTTTGTTTCACAAAAAGTCACCGTGTGTAGCAAAAACGTCGTTTAAAACGACGTTTTTCAACCCGCGCATGCCCAGAAGCTAGTTATGAAGTGAGCTTCAATGGAAAAGAGTGGTGAACGTAACCTCGCTTTTTGTGAAAAAAACGATGGTGTGTATGCAAAATTGTCTTTGAAAAGTGACGTTTCAAAAACGTTGTTTTTTACTTCACAGAAAACGTCATTTTTTTCATCACAAAAAGTGATCGTGTGTACGCGGCATAACTCTCACTTTGAGCTGGCGTTTCTGTTTTCAGTAAGCAGAAAACAAGAAACGCCAGGTTGGAGTTCCTATACGAGCGGCGTAATTGTATTTCGCCGTCGTATCGGAACTGCAATTTTAAAAATGGCGCTCGGGGCGTTCCCGCTGATTGAAGCCGAGAATATGTTAATCAGAATCGGCAATTCACGATCGTATTCGGGCCCGTTGCAGTGACTTTCCAACGTTTCTGTAAGAGATACGCGGCTTAAAGAAAAACCAGCCCCCTAGTGGAGTATCCTATGTTAAGTATGGCCGTCGGCGCCGGCTCATTTTCGCTACGCCGCCGCAACTTTAGGAGCAAGTGCTATGTGAATAACAGTACTTGCTCCTAAAGTTTCGGCGGAGTAACGTAAATGAGAAAAGTTACTCCAAAATAAAGATTCGCCCATCTACCTGAATCTGGCCCATAAAAGTTAACTGATTTATTTTAAAAATGGTTAAAAATAGATAAAAATCAATCATATAATGTGCCTACAGTTTTAGTTTCACTTTTAAACTGGTTTCATGTTTCTGTGAAGTAAAGAGACACACAGAACAAAAACAAACAAATACAGGGCAGTGTTTGTTTTTCAAATGAATCTGAGGAGTTCTAGACACATAGGGCCAGATTCAGGTAGAGTTAGGCTGGAGTATTATGCCGCGTACACACGGTCGTTTTTTGCGATGAAAAAAAACGACGTTTTTTGTGAAGTAAAAAACGACGTTTTTGAAACGTCACTTTCAAAGACGATGTTGCATACACACCATCGTTTTTTTCACAAGAAACGAGGTTACGTTCACCACACTTTTCCATTGAAGCTCGCTTCATAACTAGCTTCTGGGCATGCGCGGGTTGAAAAACGTCGTTTTAAACGACGTTTTTGCTACACACGGTGACTTTTTGTGAAACAAAAAACGACGTTTTGAAAAACGACACAAAAAATTCAAGCATGTTGGAATTTTTTTTTGGTTGTTTTTTTTAAGACAAAAAACGACGTTTTGCCCACACACGATCAATTTAAATGACGTTTTAAAAAACGTCGTTTTTTTTCATCGCAAAAAACGACCGTGTGTACGCGGCATTACTGTCACTTTAAGCAGGCGTTTTTGTTTTCTGTAACCAGAAAACAAGAAACGCCGGGTTGGAGTTCCGATGCGAGCGGCGTAATTGAATTTCGCCATCGCATCGCAACTTTAATTTAAAAATGGCGCTGGGGGCGTTCCCGCTGATTAACGCCGAAAAAATATGTTAATCAGCGGGAATCGGCAATTCACGATCGTATTCGGGCGCGACGCAGTGACTTTCCGACGTTTCCATAAGAGATACGCGGCGTAAAGATAAAGCAGCCCCCTAGTGGAGTATCCTATGTTAAGTATAGCCGTCGTCATTGCGTCTAAAAAAAAAAATTTGCGTCGCTTGCGTAAAACGTCAATGAATGGGGATTTGACGTCATTGACGTTCACTGACAGAATTTGGAGCATGCTCACTGGGATGCATTGACAGGCGACGCATGCGCAGTACGTTCGCCGCGGGATCGCGCTTAGTTTAAATAATACACGCCCGTACCCGTCCAATTTGAATTCCACCGGCTCATTTTCGATGCGCTGCCGCAACTTTAGGAGCAAGTGCTTCATGAATAACAGCACTTGCTCCGTAAATGAGAAACGTTACTCCAGATTAAAGATGCTCCCATCTACCTGAATCTGGCCCATAGTAATCACACCTCTTTGATCATGGACCACAGTGAAATGCTAGCATGAGTTTTTTCATAAGGGGCCAGACAAGCAGGAAGTGTGGAGATCAGAGAAGTATTACAGCTACTTCAAAGCAAAAACGAATAATGAGGACATGAAACCAGGACTGCAGTAAGGTAAAGGAAGCTTTTTAGCTAATTTTTTTTTCCTTTAGTGATCCTTTAAGGCCGGCCATACACATTAGAATCTCAGCCTGTTCCTGCTGAAACTATTAACAGGCAGGCTGAATGTACCAAGTTGTTCGATCAATCAACTTGGGTACAACCAGCCTGCCAGATTCGCTTACAATTATTGCAAGCAGCTTCTATAGCCGGGGAGAAGACACTTGTGCTGGGAGAAGACAATGGCCTGACAGGAGGGATTCCCACATCAGCACTGTCTGTGTTGATAGGGGAATCAAGCAAATGTTCTTCCTGCAACCCATTGTTGCAGGAAAGAAATGTGCTCTGTGTATTTCCAGCCTTAATAAAAGAAATTAGACACACCAGTAAAGTATTTTTGTAACTGGGAATGGCTACCTGGTTCTTCACCATTGTGACTGTGGATGGCGTGATATGGCCTTGTGGCCAGTCAGCATTTACATTGATCTAATAGAAAGGGTTAAAAAGGAACTAAACCAATATAACTGCCCCCCCCCCCCCCCAAAAAAAATAATAATAATAAATGTAATGAAATCCTTAATCAATCATACCGATGTCGTTGTCTGCAGTGTATGCTACAATCAGGCTAGTCTCTGAAGATAACAGTCACAGTTGCCAAGGTGGCTCTCAACAAAATGGCTGATGTGATAACTGATCACATGCTCAGCACCATGGCAACCGCAGTACCACAGGCCGAGGCCTCATTCACACTGAGGCCGCGTACACACGATCAAATTTGTCCGCTGAAAACAGCATGCTTTGAAATTTGTCCGCTACAAACCTGTCCGTCGGATATGTCCCCTGGTTAGTACACTCACCAGCGGACATATCTGCCTGCACATGCGTCGATTGGATTCGACGCATGTGCGGAAGTATTTTTCTTCCTGGTTCGGTGACGTGGCGGCGTCAACGTCACCGCCACGTCACCGCGCTGTCTGCCGGCGGGGATTTTGATCCGATAGTGTGTACACGCCATCGGACCAAAATCTGATGAGACATGTCTGCTCTAAACTGTCCGTCGGACAAGTCTGAGCGGACATATCTCATCGTGTGTGAATGCAGGAGAAGTGATCTGAAGAGTAATACCAAAGTTTAGGTCTCCCAGATTACTTTTTTCTGTGGTGTATGTTCATGTTTAACCACTTAAGACCCGGACCATTTGGCTGGCCAAGGACCAGGGCACTTTTTGTGATTCAACACTGCATCGCTTTAACTGACAATTGCGCGGTCGTGCGACATGGTTCCCAAACAATATTGACGTCCTTTTTTTTACCACAAATAGAGCTTTCTTTTGGTGGTATTGGATCACCGCTGGGGTTTTTATTTATTGCTATAAACAAAAATAGAGCGACAATTTTGAAAAAAATGCAACCTTTTTAACTTTTTCCTATGATAAATATCCCCCAAAAATATATATAAAAAATGTTTTCCCTCAGTTTAGGCCGGTACGTATTCTTCTACATATTTTTGGTAAAAAAATCGCAATAAGCGTTTGTTGATTGGTTTGCGCAAAAGTTATAGCTTTTACAAAATAACGGATAGTTTTATGACATTTTTATTAATATATATATATTTTTTTACTAGTAATGGCGGCGATCAGCAATTTTTATTCTGACTTCGACATTATGGCGGACACATCGGACACTTTTGACACCATTTTGGGACCGTTGTCATTTTCACAGCGATCAGTGCTTTAAAAATGCACTAATTACTGTAAAAATTATACTGGCAGTGAATGTGTTAACCTGTAGGGGACGCTGAAGTGGTTAAGTGTGACGTAGGGAGTGCTTCTAACTGTTAAGCCACGTACACACGATCAGTCCATCCGATGAGAACGGTCTGAAGGACCATTGTCGTCGGTTAACCGATGAGGCTGACTGATGGTCTGATGTGCCTACACACAATCGGTTAATGATCCGATCGTGTTAGAACGCGGTGACGTTTACGTGTTTTTACACAAGGACTTGCTGAAAAAAACAACGTTCAATGCTTCCAAGCATGCGTCGACTTGATTCTGAGCATGCGCGGCCTTTTAACCGATGCTTTTGCATGCTAACGATCTGTTTCCCTTGTACATAGGAACACAATCGGTCACCTCCCCCAGTCACCCCCCCTCCCCCTACAGTTAGAACACAATCTAGGACATACATTTAACCCCTTCCCTGCCCCCTAGTGGTTAACCCCTTCCCTGCCAGTTACATTTATACAGTTACCAATGCATATTTATAGCATTGTTCACTGTATAAATGTAAATGGTCCCAAAAATGTGTCAAAAGTGTTCGATGTGTCCGCTATAATGTCCCGGTCTTGAAAAAAATCGCAGATCGCCGCCATTCCTAGTAAAAAAAAAAGTAAAAAAAGAAATCATAATTATGTCCCGTATTTTGAAGGCAATATAACTTTTGCGCAAACCAGTCACTATACGGTTATTGCGATTTTATTTTTAATTTTTTTTTACCAAAAATGTGTAGAAGAATACGTATCGGCCTAAACTGAGATAAAAAAATGTTTTTTTATTTTTTAAATGGGATATTTATTACAGCAAAAAGCAAAAAATATTGGGCCAGATTCACAGAGCGATTACGCCTGCGCAACTGCTGTTGCGCGTGCGTAAGTCTAAATGTGCGCGTGCGTATAGTTGGACGCGATTCACAAAACAATATACGCCAGAAATCTACGTTTTTTGGTCCGGCGTAATTGAGTTAGACATTCGCTTCCCTTCGCGCAAAACTGCGCTAGACACACCATTGATTTGCTAGTCAAATATGCTAATGAGGGAGTTACGGGGATCCACAAAAAAACGCAGTTGCTGCGCAGGCTACGCGATGTGCGCAACTGCAAAATGTCCTGTCTAAAGTTAGAGCCCATAAAAGCTGATCTAACTTTTGAAAAAAAGTCTAATTGTCAGATAAAGCAACACCGTTACTGAGGAGCAGACCACACACACGTGTTGCACTACAATTTGACTGCCAACATGCTAGGGGCATCGTCGCTCATAGCTGCACTAGTGAATATAGATGACCAAAGAAGGAGGAGGGCACGGAGGATGGCACGGGAGAGGGTATACCGCACCCGCATACACCTGTTTGGCATGAATGATTCAGAGGTCTTTCGCATCTTCAGATTCCCCCCTCATGCCATCCTGGAATTAACCACAACCTTGCAGGAGGACATCACCAGCCCAACACAACGCTCACATGCAGTGCAGCCACTGGTCAAGGTCCTGGCAACACTCCATGTCCTTGCCAGTGGCTCTTTTCAGCGTACAAGTGGAGTGGTGGCTGGGATGTCACAATCCTCCATGAGCAGATGTGTGCACCAGGTTGTCCCTGCAATCCTCACACGCTTGGCCAACCAAATCATCAAACCCACCACTGAGGAGCTTCGAATCAAGGCAATGGCAGATTTCTACCGAATTGCCAGATTCCCACGCACCATCGGGGCCATAGATTGCACACATGTGGCACTCCAGCCCCCCCATGAGACCGAGCACATGTACCGCAATCGGAAGAATTGGCACTCCATCAACGTACAGGTGATAGTTGATGCCCAAGGCCTCATATGGCACGTCCGTGCCAAACACCCAGGGTCCAGCCATGACAGCTACATCTACAATCAAAGCCACATCCGAACAGAATTCGAACAGAACGTGTATGGGAACACCTGGCTGGTTGGTGAGTGACATGGGAGTCAGGCATGACTATCCCCTCCCGTCATGCACAACAGAAGTGGCACATGCATGACTAACATTCTCCTGTCTTTTCCTTTACAGGTGACTCTGCATATGCACTGGGACCCCATCTCATGACTCCTATCCGGAACCCCCAAACCCCAGGAGAGGAACGATACAATGAAGCACACATCAAAACCCGTGCAGTGGTGGAGCGCACCTTTGGCCTCCTGAAGTCACGTTTCCGATGCCTGGATAAGTCTGGGGGTACACTGTTGTATTCCCCAAACTTCGTGTGCCATATCATCGCTGCATGTTGCATGCTACACAATCTCGCAGTGAGGAAGGGCCTGCAGGTTGAGCTACGTGATGATCTGACCCCCCAACCAGAAAATCAACCCCTAACCGAGGATACCCCGTCTTCTGAGGGAAGAGCAGTCAGGAGGCAGCTCATATTGGGCATCTTTGCACGTTAAACACACACATTAATCATGGCACAATGAGAATGCATGCATGCACACCACTATGGTCCCTAGCACACACACCCCACATCCTCATCAAATTGGATTGGCACCAGTCCACCATGCAAGACTGGTGAGCAGTAACGCCACGTCAAGGCTCCAATTATGTCACTGTACATTCATACACCATTCACACGGACCTGGGAATCACTTCTCCCTGGTCCTGGGGAACCCTTCTCCACCAAAATTGAGGGTGACACCCCTTTTCCAGCAGGAATGTCACCCCCACATTCAAACATCATTCACAACCCAAAATATGCCAAAAAAGTCAAACAAACAAAAATGCATTGAAAAAAAAAATGCTTAGAAAAAACAAAAAAAAGCAGAGAACAAAAATAAAAAAGCTTTCAAAACAAACAAAAGGGGGAAAAAAAAATTATTGCCCTCTGCCTGAGCCACGCCTGGGGCGCCCCCGGCCACGGCCCCGGACCCTCAGGGGAGACGCATGGGGGAGGGGAAAAGCCGGGGAAGGAGGAGCAGCCCCTGAGATCTGCCCACCTGGCGGCCTGCCCTCCAAGGCCACGGCTATTCTGTCCAGGGCAGCACCAAGTGTTGCCGTGTTGCCCTGGATAGCCTGGGTAAGGGCCCTCACATCCTGCCCAACGCCTGCTGCTGTAGTTTGCAGGTCATTTAGGCAGGTTGTGGAGGCCCGGGAGTGGGAGTCCAGGTTACCCAGGCTATCATTAATGGAGGACAGGCTCTGATCCACCCGCCCCATAGTCTGGCAGAGCTGTCTCAGAAGGCGGGTCTGGGTGGCCAGGTTCCTTCTCAGACAGGCGGGCATGAGATTGGGCGCCCCCCTGGTGCTTGGGGATGACCTCCTGGCTCTTGCTGATGGTTGTGGCCGGGGAGAAGGGGAGGCCCTTGTGAGGGGAGCCATGTTGGGGGAGGAGGGGGGGGGGCTGACTCTTAGGGAGGGCAGGCTTCTTGCAGCCAGAGGGGAAGAGTCCGCAGAAACCAAAGGGCCAGTGCCTTCCATGGACTCCTCCTCCTCATGATTCTGCTCCTCCTCATGATCGTCCTCCGCATGATCCTCCCCCTCCTCTTGTTCCTCCTCTGCGGACTCTGGCCTTGTTGGGGGGGCCTCATTAGGCTGCTGTCCTGGGGTTGGAGCGGTCAGTCCAGATGGCCCTGCACCCTCCTGCACAGCTGTGGATGACACAAAACATTCACAGGTTGGAGGATCCACACACTTGCCACATATTCCCTTTCACCCCCTCCCCCACACATGCTACACACCTGAGAGAAATAAAAACCTTACCTGGCACCGCGGGGACCGGACTTGTGTCAAAGCCTGGCAGGCCCTCCACTTCATGCCGGTGAAAGGTCAGGGCCACCACACGCTCCGTCTCTGAAAATCTAACCCGGCATGGTGGGCCCCCTCCTGTGCCCCTGGCATGGGCATTTATTGCGGCCAGTTTTTTTTTCACCTCACGCCGGAGGTCATTTATTTTCTTTTCTATCCCAGAGCGGGTCCGTGTCTCCCCCTCCCCCGATGAATTGACCTGCTCCGTGATTATATCCAAGATCTCCCTCCTCCTGGCCGGGGTGGTGGTGGCACTCTGCGGGCCGTGGAGAAAACGCCCATAGTCGGTAATGGCCCGGGCAAGAATTCTTTTTTCCCCCACAGTAAAATTGAGCTTTCTTTTTCTCTCAGTCATACTTCCAAACAAACTCACTAGCAGTCACCAAAAATCTGTCACAAATACAAGCACAACCAATCAGACAAGAACACACACAAAGAGAAAAAGAACAGCCAAAAATCACACTAGCACTCAGCAAGAAACACACACAAAAAAATCAGATGAAAAAAAAAAGCAAGAAAACAAACGCTCAGAAATCTATCAATCAAACAAACAGTCTCAAACACTTATCAAAATACACTTTCACAAAACTACCAACAAGCACAAGATCACACAGAACACTAATCTCACAACTACAAAACACACTCTAACGAACAACAGAGCAAAAGCACTTGATTCAATGGGAAGGGACACAAAGGGATGTACTTTTGCAATGGAAGGGCGTTTGTGTGTGTCTATTTATGCTGTCTGCGTAGTTCACAACATTGCCCTAGTCCATTTCCAATTTCAATGATTGCGCCGCTCCCGAGTTGTGAGCATGCGCACAACGGAGCTGACATGGTTTCCTTCACGCGCGCATGCGCGAGTCGGCCGGCCCTTCATTTGCATGGGGTCACGGCTCATTTCAATGTAACACGCCCACGTCCCTCCCAATTTGTATTACTCCTCCTTACGCCTACGGAAAAAACCTTACGTTTGCGCAAGCTCTTGCGTAAAAGCTACGTGAATCGCCGGATTACGCGGCTAGATTGCGCAAGTCTAACGGAAAAGTGGTGCGCTACGCCGGAATGATAATGCGCCGATCTACGTGAATCTGCCCCATTGTGTCTTTTTTCAAAATTGTCGCTCTTTTTTTGTTTATAGCGCAAAAAATAAAAACCGCACATGCTATCAAATACCACTAAAGGAAAGCTCTATTTGTGGGGATAAAAAGGACGTCAATTTTGTTTGGGAGCCACATCGCACGACCGCGCAATTGTCAGTTAAAGCGACGCAATGTCGGAAGCTAAAATTTTGTCTGGGCAGGAAGGGGGTGTAGGTGCACAGTAGGTAAGTGGTTGAAGCAAGTTCTCTTTTTTTTTGACCGAAGGATAACTGACCGATGGGGCCTACACACGATCGGTTTGGACCGATGAAACGGACCTTCAGTTTGTTTTCATCGGTTTTGACCGATCGTGTGTAAGCGGCTTTAGGGGGTGCGGCTTGACAGGGAACAGATGATCAGTGACATGTCACTAGGAAGAACGGGGAGATGTTGTGTTTACACTGACATCTCCCTGTCCTTCAGCTCTGTGACCCGCGGGCACTGTCACGGAGCTCACTATAGGGTCGTGAGCGCGCTGCTGGCGGCGCGCACGACCACACGGTGGCAAATTAAAGGACACGTGTATATGCGCCCATTTGCCTGTCCCTGCCATTCTAACAATGTAAATCTGCATGTGCTGGTCCTTAAGGGGTTAACCATTTGACCCCCAGAAGATATACTCCCTTCTGACCGTTCATGACCAGGCCATTTTTTCTCCGAGCATTAGTGAATAGGGTCATGTGCGTGGGGCTGGCCTATCCGTGATCACGGCGGGGCTGGCCTATTCGTGATCGCGGCGGGGCTGGCCTATCAGTGATCACGGTGGGGCTGGCCTATCAGTGATCATGGTGGAGCTGGCCTATCAGTGATCATGGTGGGGCTGGCCTATTCGTGATCGCGGCGGGGCTGGCCTATCAGTGATCACGGTGGGGCTGGCCTATCAGTGATCACGGTGGGGCTGGCCTATCAGTGATCATGGTGGGGCTGGCCTATCCGTGATCACCACCAGGCTAGCCTATAGACATGTGCAGACTGGAATATTTTGTTTCGTTTTTTTCGTTTTCGTTTGGAAAATACGTTTATTTAGTTACTCCCGAAAATCGTTTCGATTTATTTTGTTTTTCGTTGGGGAATAGCTTTCGTCCGAAAATCCAATAATACTTGGTTTCTGTCGAATGGTCAAAAGAATATTCGACGGAACGTCAAATCTTTTTGGTTCATGTCGAATGGTGAAAATAATATTCGACGGAACGTCAAATCTTTACGTTGAATCGTACATTTCCGTTCGAATATTCCGCCTACAAGTATTCTAATGTTGTATGACTAGTAATAATGTTGAATCTATTCTCTATAATGTCGAATCTATTTTCTCATAAATCGAAATCTATTCTCTGTAATGTCGAATCTTTTCTCTATAATGTCGAATCTTTTCCCTATAATGTCGAATCTCTCTATATCGAATTTTTACCGCAACGAAAACGAAAATAAAGCATTTTTTATGTCGGATCTTTCGGTTTTCGTTTCTTGCACTTTCGTTATCGTTTGTTAAAACGATAACGAAAAAACAGGATTTTCGAACTAAAATGCATTCTAACGAAAACGAATGCACATGTCTACTAGCCTATCTGCGATCGTGCTGGCTCCTGGAGTCCCGCCTCCACCCTTGTGAACATCGCTGCCTTCACCTCCTCAAGGCTCCCCCTCACCTCCGGACTGATAGAAGATACAAGTTGCAGGTGAGGGGGTGGATACGGTCTGGGGAGAGAGGGAGCAGCCAATAATAAATAATAATAAATAAAATAACGGGTAGTGTAGTGAGGTGGTCAGCGTAGTGTAGTGAGGTGGTCAGCATAGTGTAGTGAGGTGGTCAGCGTAGTGTAGTGAGGTCGTCAGCGTAGTGTAGTGAGGTGGTCAGTGTAGTGTAGTGAGGTGGTCAGTGTAGAGTAGTGAGGTGGTCAGCGTAGTGTAGTGAGGTGGTCAGCGTAGTGTAGTGAGGTGGTCAGTGTAGTGTAGTGAGGTGGTCAGCGTAGTGTAGTGAGGTGGTCAGTGTAGTGTAGTGAGGTGGTCAGTGTAGTGTAGTGAGGTGGTCAGTGTAGAGTAGTGAGGTGGTCAGCGTAGTGTAGTGAGGTGGTCAGCGTAGTGTAGTGAGGTGGTCAGTGTAGTGTAGTGAGGTGGTCAGCGTAGTGTAGTGAGGTGGTCAGTGTAGTGTAGTGAGGTGGTCAGTGTAGTGTAGTGAGGTGGTCAGCGTAGTGTAGTGAGGTGGTCAGCGTAGTGTAGTGAGGTGGTCAGCGTAGTGTAGTGAGGTGGTCAGTGTAGTGTAGTGAGGTGGTCAGCGTAGTGTAGTGAGGTGGTCAGTGTAGTGTAGTGAGGTGGTCAGTGTAGTGTAGTGAGGTGGTCAGTGTAGAGTAGTGAGGTGGTCAGCGTAGTGTAGTGAGGTGGTCAGCGTAGTGTAGTGAGGTGGTCAGTGTAGTGTAGTGAGGTGGTCAGCGTAGTGTAGTGAGGTGGTCAGTGTAGTGTAGTGAGGTGGTCAGTGTAGTGTAGTGAGGTGGTCAGCGTAGTGTAGTGAGGTGGTCAGCGTAGTGTAGTGAGGTGGTCAGCGTAGTGTAGTGAGGTGGTCAGCGTAGTTTAGTGAGGTGGTCAGCGTAGTTTAGTGAGGTGGTCAGCGTAGTGTAGTGAGGTGGTCAGAGTAGTGTAGTGAGGTGGTCAGTGTAGTGTAGTGAGGTGGTCAGCGTAGTTTAGTGAGGTGGTCAGCGTAGTGTAGTGAGGTGGTCAGCGTAGTGTAGTGAGGTGGTCAGCATAGTGTAGTGAGGTGGTCAGCGTAGTGTAGTGAGGTGGTCAGTGTAGTGTAGTGAGGTGGTCAGTGTAGTGTAGTGAGGTGGTCAGCGTAGTGTAGTGAGGTGGTCAGCGTAGTGAGGTGGACAAACCATACGCCACTGATGCTCATTGTGGCCATCGACCGGTTACCAAGTCGATAAAGTGGCCCTCACCCCTGCTGTACATAAATGGAATTTATGTCCTTATTTGTCCTACAAATAGAGGTTTCTTTTGGTGGTATTTTATCACCTCTGCGGTTTTGATTTTTTGCGCTATAAACAATTTTCAAAAGAAAGACAGTGGGCCAGATTCTCAAAAGAGATACGACGGAGTATCGCAGGAAACACCATCGTATCTCTGTTTTTTCCCCCGGGTATCTATGCGTCTGATTCATAGAATCATTTACGCATAGAAATGGCGAAGATCCGACAGGTGTAAAACACTTACACCATCGGATCTTAGATGTAATTACTTCGCTGGCCGCTAGGTGGCCTTTACGTTGATTTCTCATTTGCCTATGCAAATGAGCCTAATACGCCGATTCCCGAAAGTTTTTACGCCGCCTCGTCGCCGTTTACGTTGTTTCCGTAAGCGTAAACCTACCCCTGCTATATGAGGGGTAGGCTTACGAAGTTCCGTCGTATGCCATGGTAAGTATGCCGTCGGGTCAGCGTCGTCTTTTTCCGTCGGTTACGTCGTTTTACTAAGTCATTCGCGAATAGGGCATTGCGTAAGTGACGATCACGTCGTTTTCCGACGTGAGCTGGAGCATGCGCACTGGGCTATTTTCCCGGCCGGCGCATGCGCAGTTCGATCGACGCTGGGGCGCGCTTAATTTAAATACAAGCCGCCCCCTTTGAAATATGCGGGGATACGCCGGGCCATTTACACTACGCCGCCACAAACTACGGAGCAAGTGCTTGGAGAATACGGCACTTGCTCCAGTAAGTTGCGGCGGCGTAGTGTAAATGGCTTATGGTACGCCGGCCCGGATTCTACCAGAATCTGGCCCAGTATTTTTTTACTTTCTGCTATAAAACATATCCAATAAAAAATCGAATATCTTCATTAATTTAGGCCAATATGTATTCTGCTACATGTTTTTGGTAAACAAAAAAATCCCAATAAGCGTATATTTTCGCAAAAGTTATGGCATCTACAAACTATGGGATGCATACTGGAATTTTTATTTATTTATTTTACTAGTAATGGCGGTAATCAGCGACATATAGTGGGCCTGCAATATTGCAATGGACAATCAGACACTAAAGCCCTGTACACACGCTCAGTTTTCTCAGCAGTAAAAAGACCGCCGACAAAACCGAGGGGAAACCCGAGAACTAGGGTGATCACATTTCCAAACTACCATTCAGGGACATCCTCCTCTAGCAGCACAGTGATTGGACACAAGAGGCGGGATTTATGATTTCTCCAATCACAAGCAGGGGGCGGGGATTGTGCTCCTCCAGGCATTTCCGGGCCAGGACAAGTACTATCAGTGAGTAAGGCGGTGATGTGGCGGCCTTTTCTGGGGGCATCAGATTGGCTCCATGCTCTCACAGGCTTGGCTTAGAGCATTGGGAGCCATTGGCTCCAGCTGCTATCTGTCAAAAGCTGTGAGCATAGCCAGGGGGCGGGGCCTAGTCCCACTGTCATTGTGTCATTATCAATTAAGCTTTTCATATTAATGTAACAATTTAAAAGAGACAGCACACCCAACTAGCTATAGTGACATTTCTTTGGGTGTTGATGTATTTTAGAGTGTTGCTTTCTCTGAGAGTCACAATTCTTTTTACTGTGTCATTTAACCACTTCAGCCCCGGACCATTTGGCTGGCCAAAGACCAGGTCACTTTTTGCGATTCGGCACTCCGTCGCCTTTAACAGACAATTGCGCGGTCGTGCGACGTGGCTCCCAAATTAAATTAACATCCTTTTTCCCCACAAATAGAGCTTTCTTTTGGTGGTATTTGATCACCTCTGCGGTTTTTATTTTTTGCCCTATAAACAAAAATAGAGCTCAATTTTGAAAAAAAAAAACAATATTCTTTAATTTTTTCTATAATAAATACCCCCCAAAAATATCTAAAAACATTTTTTTTCCTCAGTTTAGGCCGATACGTATTCTTCTACATATTTTTGGTAAAAAAAAAATGCAATTAGCGATTATTGGCACAATGTTCTACTTTATGTAATAAAATGGATGTTATATTGTATTGTCTTGAGGCGGGAACATTAAATGTCCGTCTTCTCCACATTTCTGGATGGGGACCCCCTTTAATATTGTCTACAAAATAGGGGATAGTTTTATGGCATTTTTATTAATAATTGTATTTTTTTACTAGTAATGGCGGCGTTCAGCCATTTTTATCGTGACTGAGACATTATGGCGGACACAGTGTACAGTGGACACTTTTGACACCATTTTGGGAGCATAGGCATTTTCACAGTAAATTGTGCTATAAAAATGCACTGATTACGGTAAAAATGACCCTGGCAGTGAATGTATTAACCTTTAGGGGGCGCTGAAGGGGTTAAGTGGGACTTAGGGAGTGGTTCTAACTGTTAGGGGGCGTGGCTTTCTGTGACACGTCACTGATTGCTGTTCCCGATGACGGGGAATGATCAGTGACATGTCACTAGAAAGAACAGTGAAAGTTGTCTTTACACTGACATCTCCCCGTTCTTCAGGTCTGTGACCCGATCGCAGGACACTGGCGGACATCAAGGGACCCGCGGTCACGGAGCTCAACACCACATGTTAATTAAAGGGAACGTATATATACGCCTATTTGCGCAGGTGTGCCATTCTGTCGACGTAAAAACTTGTGCGGCGGTCGGCAAGCGGTTAATAGTCACCAAGTGCAGAACTTTTTTTTACACAATCGACAAAGACAGAGGGGCTCCGGATCGATCGCACACAAGTGCCCATAGCAGGCAAGGGGGAGGAGCCAGGAGAGTCGACGGGGGACCTGAGAAGAGGAGGATCAGGTCTGCTCTGTGCAAAACCATTACGCATAGCAGATAAATGTAACATGTTTATTATTTTAATGACATTTTTTTAAAGCTTTACAGTCACTTTAAGAAGCAAAATTGAGAATTTTACAATTTCATTGGAGACTAGAGAAAAGCTTAATACTGAAGTATAGATTGTGAGGGAAAGAAAAGGATGAAAGAATCACTAAAGGAATTTTTTTTATTTTTTTTAAATAACAAACATGTCATACTTACCTCCACTGTGCAGTTCGTTTTGCACAGTGGCCCCGAAACCTGGTCTTCTGGGACCCCTCGCCGGCTGTCTCGGACCCCCCCCCCCGCAAGGACTCGGCACCTTCATGCAAGCTCGCATGGTGTTAAGTGCTTGTGGGCGCGCTCCTGTGATACAGCCGGCGGCCATATCCGCTCACTGTATCACTTGGCTCCGCCCCCCAGCATGCTGCGTCATTGGATGTGATTGACAGTAGCACGTGCCCATGTGACGGGGCAGAATTCTTCCTAATGGTCTAGTGGTTATCACTTTCACCTAGAAGCAAAAGGGTCGCTGGTTCAAATCCCAACCACGACACCATCTGCTTGGAGTTTGCATGTTCTCCCTGTGTCTGCGTGGGTTTCCTCCGGGTACTCCGGTTTCCTCCTACACTCCAAAGACATGCTGGTAGGTTAATTGGATCCTGGCCAAATTGTCCCAGTATATGTATGTATATACAGTATGTGTGTATGACTGTGTGTCCCAAGCGTGTCAAGATCCTACGGGGTAAAATGACCGCACCAGCCGTGAAGACACTGGCTGCAAAAAGCGCCCAGAGGTGATTCAGTTTGCATGTGTAGCGCTTTACAAGTCATTCATTCACCAAAGAATGGGTCAGAATTACTCCCAATGACTTCAATGAAGGGGCTGAATTCCTCCCAGCGACAGGGCAGAATTCCTCCCAGTGATGGGTCAGAATTCCTCCAAATGACACCAATGATGGGGCAGAATTTCTACCAATGACTTCAATAAAGGGGCATAATTCCTCCCAATGACGGGGCAGAAGTCCTCCTAGTGATGGGGCAGAATTCCTCTCAATGACATCAATGAAGGAGCAGAATTCCTCCCAATGACGGGGCAGAATTCCTCCCAGTGATGGGGCAGAATTCCTCCCAATGACACCAATGATGGGGTCCAATGACACCAATGTTGGGGGATTTTGTACTCCTGATGGCCACAGTCTGGCCCCCTTAGTGTCTGAAGGACAGTAATCCGGCCCTTTGTTTAGAAACTTTGGAGACCCCTGCCTTAATGCATAGAATGCATTGAGGTGAATTTTTTTTTTTACATTTATAACCCATTTAAATGTAAATAAACCAATTTTTTATTGTGTGTTTATGAAAGTAGAATTCTGGACCTAGACACATTTTTTCCTTTTCCAAATATATATATATATATATATATATATATATATATATATACTCGGATTAAACCAAGAGTCCTTTTGAAGATCTAGTGATCCTCTCGCCCATTGGCTGACACACTTTTGACCCAGAGATTCCAAACCTGCCCACCACGGCAAGGTAGACTCTTCTAGGGCAGGACCTACACTAAACTACACTAAGCTACCCTACTGGACGCTACTCATCCTTTCTCTAATGTTGGGTGTATGTTTGTAGTACGGCCTCATCCTATAATCTGTGTGTGCCGTCTACTCTCTCCTAATTGGGTTGTCTGTCTGTGTGCATCTATCGAAAGCATGGAGCAGTCAGTTTATGTACATCTGGATGTTGTCTGTTAGTGTATGTCAGTGCATGCTAGTCGAGTGTTTGTCAGTAAATAAACGTTCATCAGTAATCAACAGAAAAAAATATAATTAAGATTCCCTAATATGTACAACTGACACAAGCAAAGGATTGCAGGAGAGTCCTACTACCTACCTGCCAGGTATAGGTGACCATGTCAGTGTCCCTTGTGTCTGCACCATCATAACGGCAGCAGTGTGGCTGCTTTATGCGAGCACCAGACCGATTTGTCTTGCGGCCCAGTCCACCTCATAAGACTGGCGCTGCACTAAATGTGTATCGCAAGAGGACAGGGACTCTTTTCATGCTGCCCCCCTGCAAAGGGCTGCCCTAGGCCTGGGCCTTGTTGGCCTAGGCTAAGATACAGTGTTGCCTGTGGCCCCTATGACCCCAGAGCATCCTGTGTCACCCTGTGGCCCTTATAACTCTAGAACATTCTATGACCCCCTACGTCTTGTGTCAACTGTGACCCCTATGACCCCAGAGCATTCTGTGTCACCCTGTGACCCCTCTGACTCCGGCTCTCTGTCTGTATTCTGTGATCAGAAAAAAGTATTACCCCGGGTGGGACTTGAACCCACAATCCCTGGCTGAGAAAGCCAGTGCCTTATCCATTAGACCACCGGGGCTTTTTTTTTCTTTCTTTTTATTGTAAATAAATCAATAGAAGGAAATGATTCTAAGGCCTTGATCGTCAGAAATCGGTGACTTTTATCCTCTAACACCTTTTTTCGGACCCCTAAACCTTACGATGATTCAGAGGAAGGCAAAAAAAAACCTCCAAAAAGGGGGGGAAAATTCCTTCCTGACCCCCGAAGGCGATCGGTTTTTCCCTGAATCATCAGAATGTAGAGCCAGGGACCCCAATATTAAAGGGGGTCCCCATCCAGAAATGTGAAGAAGACGGACATTTAATGTTCCCGCCTCAAGGCAATACAATATAACATCCATTTTATTACATAAAGTAGAACATTGTGCTGACAGCCATTGACTTCCCCTCCCTTCACTTCCTCTTATGGTGATTTTTTTTCTGGGGGGGAGGCAAGTACCTCGCTGTGACAGGTAATCAATTCCACTTCCCCTGGGATCACCTAGGTGGTCCATGCCTGTCGGTGTAGGCAGTCCTATTGATGGTAATTGGGATGCAGGAGATGCAAAGACACAGGCGCCGCTCCCAATCTGACATGTGTGTGGGTATGGGTGCACGGCCCCGAATGCAAACAGTGTGCATCCGTGCTCCTACACCCGCACGCATGTCAGATTGGGAGCAGCGTCTGTGTCTGTGTTTTTGAAATGAGGATGCACAGGTGTTTCACTCCTCTCGATGCAGGCAGTCTCATTGATGATTGGGATGCAGCAGGTGCAAAGACACAGGCGCTGCTCCCAATCTGACATGTGTGTGGGTATGGGTGCACGGCCCTGAATGCAAACAGTGTGCATCCGTGCTCCTACACCCACACGCATGTCAGATTGGGAGATGCATCTGTGCGAGCGAAGCAGCATCTGTGTTCCGTGTTTTTGAAATGGGGATGCACTGGTGTTCCATGCCTCTCAGTGTAGGCAATCTCATTGATTGTAATTGGGATGCAGCAGATGCAAAGACACAGGCGCCGCTCCCAATCTGACATACATGTGGGTATGGGTGCACGGCCCCGAATGCAAACAATGTGCATCTGCGCTCCTACACCCGCACGCATGTCAGATTGGAAGCAGCCTCTGTGTTTGTGAAGGGTTGTGATTTTGAAATGGGGATGCTTAGGTGTTCCATGCACCACGGTGCAGGCAGTCCCATCGATGGATAATTGGGATGCAGGAGATGTATGGACACAGATGCTGATCCTAATCTTAGATCTGTGCGGGTGTAGGTGCACGGCCCCGGAATGCAGACAGTGTGCATCCATACTCCTACACCCGCACGCATGTCAGATTGGGAGCGGCATCTGCGTCCGTGAAAGGTTGTGTTTTCCCATATGGGGATGCTCAGGTGCTCCACGCCTCCCGGTGCAGGCAGTTCCATCTATGGATAATTGGGATGCAGCAGATGTATGGACACAGATGCTGATCCTAATCTTAAATCTGTGCGGGTGTAGGTGCACGGCCCCCGAATGCAGACAGTGTGCATCCATGCTTCTACACACGCACGCATGTCAGATTGGGAGCGGCATCTGCGTCTGTGAAATGTTGTGTTTTCCCATATGGGGATGCTCAGGTGCTCCAAGCCTCCCGGTGCAGGCAGTCACAATGATTGCAATTGGAACACAGGAGATTCAAAGACACAGAAGCTCCATTATCCTCCTGAAGAAGCCGGTCTCACTTGAGAGAGACATGTATCCCTCTTGAAGAAGCTGATCTCGCCTCAGATAGACGTGTATTCCTCTGAAGAAGCTGATCTCGTCTCAGAGAGATGTGCATTCCTCTGAAGAAGCCGATCTCGCCTCAGAGAGACATATATGAAGGTCTTGGTTGGGGAAGGGAGGTCAATGGTTGTCAGCACAATGATTTTTTTTATACTTTATGTCTTTTTTTCTGTAAATGATGAATAAAACGGATGTTTTATGTTATTGTCCCGGATGTGAGGACCTTCCAAATCCGAGCGTTTTCCCAGATGGTGGTTGGTTCTACTGCATTATACATGCCAAGACCCTATTGCAGAAACACTGTCTCTCTGGTGGTGGGGGAGGGGTGGCCAGTATCTGCAGCCTCATGCTGTCGCTTATGTAGGAGAAGCCGTCGAAGTTCTTCTGGTCCTTGGCTTGTATTGGAGGATCCAGGTCTACGCTGGTCATGAATTCCGCCATCTTCATTCATCTATAGATTTGTTTCTTATTCATCTGGAAAAAAGGAAAAGACATTTAGAGCTTCTGACTGATACAGAAAATGGCAGGAAAGCTTGGCGACCCCCCAACTCTGATGGGCTGTGGATTACCCCAAGAAGACTCCTTCAAGCCCGGCTTTCTCTAGTGGTGAGAATAAGTATTGCACGGCACCAACACACCATTAAAGTATATCTAGAGACCATGTGTGTTAAACAGAAGGCTTGCAGGCCAAATCTGGCCCATTAGGCCATTTCATGTGGCCCCCACCCCCTCTCCTGCAGCTGTCACCCCCCAGGACAGGGAAGTGTGTTACTGGCAGGATCACCAAGTAAAATAAAGCAGGGTGATTGGTGTACTTACTGTTGCTGATTTCACTGGCGAGGGTGACTTTCCTTCCTCTTAGGCCGCGTACACACGATCAAATCTGTCTGCTGGAAACGGTCTGCTAGACCGTCCCAGCAGACAGATTCGATCGTGTGTACGGGCGAGCCGACGGATTTGGCCACCCGACAGATTTCAAAGCATGCTTTGAAATCTATCGGGTGGGAACCCGTCCGCCCGACATGTCTACTGGTTAGTACACTTACCAGCAGACATGTCGTCTCGCACCGCCGCCGAATGGATTCGGCGCATGTGCGGAAGTGTTTTACTTCCTGGTGCGGTGACGTGGCGGCGTCAACGTCACCGCCACGTCACCGACACGTCAGCGCGCCGTCTGCTGGCGGGGATTTCGGTTTGCTCGTGTGTACACGCGAGCAAACCAAAATCCAAACAGATAGATTTGTTCAAATCGGTCGGACAGACCGTTTTGAACAAATCTATTGCCTCGTGTGTACGAGGCCTAAGTCAGCCCAGTCGATCCCCTGGAAATAATCGTGGCGTCTGATGTCACTTACAAGGCGCGTTCGCTCTTCTTGGTCCTTACACAGGAGCTGTAGAGAAGAATTAAAGATAATAAGAAACAAAGAACAATAACAATGTGTCAACAACAAAAAAAAAAATGCCACTTTAATATTTGAGCCTGACGGTGACATATTTCAGCTTCCATAAGTCCTGCAACTGAGGCCATGAATGGATCGGGTCCTAGTATGATACCCTATCTATCTACCCAGCGATGTCCACAAATGTCTCGGCCATCCGGGACTCTCCCTCCTGATTGGCTGAGACACAGCAGCAACAGTGCCATTGGCTCTCCCGCTTCTGTCAATCAAAGTGAGTTAGCCATTCAGGAGAGAGAGGGGGCAGTGCCGAACCTCTGCTCCGTGTCTGAATGGATAAACCAGAGCTGTCCCCCCCCCATAGAATTCTGGAACAGATTTGTATCCGATAAAATTAGGTAAAGTTCGGAGTATACTCACCTTTGTTAGGAGTTCAAAGAGGAAGTAGTCCATGTCTTCCGGATAATGGGGATTATTATTTATTATTGCCATCATCATGTCATCGACGGTCGTCATGCCAACACAGAAGGGATTCTCGCTGAGGCCCATCTCGTATACGATCACAGTAGTCCGCCGTGGTGAAGTACGGCTGGTGGTAAATGACCTGTAGAAACAAAAAGGAGAGAGAGAAATAAGGATGAGAACATTCCTGAGCCAGGCAGAGGACAGAGATGACTCCATGCTGACGTACACTATGTTGTCTAAAGTATTGGGACGCCAGCCTTTACAAGCGCATAAACATTAACAACATCCCCAGTCTTGGTCCGTAGGGTTCAATATTGAGTTGGCCCACCTTTTGCAGATATAACAAGTTCTAGCTGCAAAGAACAGGGCCAAATTAGTATTGAACTCTACCGGCTAAGACTGGGATGCCATTAAATTTCATGTGTGTGAAAAGGCAGGTGTCCCAATACTTTTGACAATATAGTGTATGTGATGTATGAAGCCTCCCAGGGGTCCTAAAAATTGTGCTAAGATTCACACAGTATACACAATACACAGTATACATACACACTATACACACACACACAGTATACACACACAGAATACACATGCACACACTGAAACGGTACTAGAGAACCAGGGCAGCTATAATCTTGTAAAAAAAAAAAGAAACACAGATTTTCACATACTGTGCCTAGTTTTACTGAGACTGGCAACCCTGATGGAGCCCCCTAGTAAAACGGGGCCCTCAGGCAGTGGCCGAATGGTCAGTCCGCCCCTGCCAGTGGAGGAATTTTCCATTTAATAAAAGGGGAGCCCCTTTATGGCCTCTCTGTATCCAATAATAATTACAATTAAGTCTAAAATCAGCATATCACAAAACTTACTTCTGGGGCCATGTATGACGGTGTACCCACACGTCCCGTGATCCGATTGGACTCAGTGACACCAGCCACAGACAAGCCGAAATCTGCAATCTTGATATGTCCTTCGCCATCCAGTAGAATGTTCTCCGGTTTAAGATCTCTGTGAAGAAAAGAAGTGAACAGTTAGCTCTGCATATCCTACATTTATATTAAGAGGGAAAAGATACAAAGTATACATCTATGCAAAAGAAGAATGAAGATTGATGGGTGGACATTGCCTTATTTTATATCCGCCTACAAGATCTCTGTTCCGGGGTTCACAGCTCTGCCCACCTGCTATATTCATCATGAGGAGCTCTCACTCCTCTTGCTGGATTTTGTATAAAAAGCAGGGAGACTTCTGCATTGGATGGAAGGAGACTTTACGGGAGGCAACACAACTGGAAACTCATGAAACTGGTGGAAGCCAAGGGGTGATTGCACCCAACATTACGTACCCATAACTACAAGAACAATCATGGTGGAGTGACCCATTAAAGCTGAATTTGGGGGGGGGGGGAGAAAATGGCCATTTAATAGGCCTCCCCCCCACACTGCAATGGTTTATGCCTTGGGTACCAATAAAAGGGCGGTTCATTCACCTAATCCCCACTATCACAGTCCAATCACCACAGCCTCAGGGTGAAAAGAGGGGCAGGGAAGGAGGTCAGCAGAAGTCCTTGCTATTGGTCCCCCTAGGCATAACTAATCATTTTAACCCTTATAGTGAGGTGGGAGCCCCTCTAAATTTCACACTATTAATCAGCTATTCCAATCCTTACCTGTGTACGATCTGACGAGAATGCAGGAATTGCAGGCCACATAATATTTCCACAGTAATGAATCTGATGGAGAAAGAAAAACATGAATTAGCATTCAAAATTGTCACAGACCAGAAAAAAAGCTAAAAGCAAAGAGGGGTATGGATGGAAGGGCTAGGGATGAACGGGGTATGGATGGAGGGTATGGATGGACAGGGTTTGGATGGAGGGGTATGGATGGGTGTGGTATGGATAGACGTGGTATGGATGAAGGGGTATGGATGGACGGGTTATGAATGGATGGGGTATGAATGGATAGGTATGGATGTGATATGGATGAACAGGGTTTGGATGGAGGGGTATGGATGGACTGGGTATGGATAGAGGGGTATGGATGGACTTGGTATGGATGAATGGGTTATGGATAGACAGGGTATGGATGGATGGGTTATTGTTGGAGGGATATGGATGGATGGGGTATAGATGGATGGGGTATGGATGGACGGGGTATGGATTTGATATGGATGGATGGGGTATGGATGGATGGGGTATGGATGGACGGGGTATGGATTTGATATGGATGGACAGGTTTTGGATGGAGGGGTGTGGATGGACTGGGTATGGATGGATGTGGTATGGATAGAGGGGTATGAATGGATGGGGTATGGATGGACTTGGTATGGATGAATGGGTTATGGATGGATGGGGTATGAATGGACGGGTATGGTTGGAGGGATATGGATGGACAGACGGGTTATGGATGGATAGGTATGGATGTGATATGGATGGACAGGGTTTGGATGGAGGGGTATGGATGCACTAGGTATGGATGGAGGTGGTATGGATAGAGGGGTATGAATGGATGGGGTATGGATGGACTTGGTATGGATAAATGGTTTATGGATCGACGGGTATGGTTGGAGGGATATTGCTGGATGGACGGGTTATGGATGGATGAGGTATGGATGGACGTGGTATGGATAGACGGGTCATGTATGGACGGGTTTTGTCGCTGCCTGTGGTCAGACACCCCTGACTCCAGCGTGAGCCGTCATCAGACTTACCTTATGGTGTTCTGTTCCATCGACAAAGATTCTGACATCAATTCCCAAAGCTCTCCTCCACTCACGAATTCCATGACAAAGACCAGATAAGTCTGTGTGAAAATAAGAGGTAGAGGTTACATTATAGACATTTCCTGATTTCACGTTGATGAAGAATATACAGAATTAGGCACACAAGTTAGGAAAAAGCTCTCTAGAGTTCTGCCCTTACCTATGCAGTTGAACCTCAGATTACGAAGCTAATCCGTTCCATGAGAATGCTCGTAATCCAAAGAACTTGCATATCAAAGCGAGTTTCCCCATTGGAGTCAACAGAAACGAAAATATTTTGTTCTGCATTGACTTCAATGACATGCAAAACCGCATGTGGCCAGAGGCGGGGGGCACCAGAGAGCCTCGCTAACAGCCGGAAAGGCCCGAGGACAGCTTGGCAAACTTTGGGAACGGAGTATTTCCGTGTCTTTTTTTCAAGCATTTCCGAACGACGCCGATCAGCTAGGATCGGCGCCATTTGGCTCTGGCGCCTTCCCCCAACTCAGGCCAAATGCGGTACTGCACGCCCCTTTGGCCTGAATCCTGCTTGTTAACCGCGTTCCTCACAATCCGAGGTTCAATTATACTGCTTCCCTGACAACATTCGGAGCCCTCAGAAAAAAAATCTGGTGTGGGACACAACGGTGGAGCTTCCCTCTGCCTCTCACAATTCAACACTTATTGGCTGAAGGACTAATTGAAAAAGAACTAATGCCCCGTACGCACAGTCGGAATTTTTTTTCGACAACAAGTTTGATGTGAGCTTTTGGTCAGAAATTCCGACCGTGTGTAGGCTCCATCGGACTTTTCCTGTCAGATTTTCCGTCCAACAAAAATTTGAGAGCTGGTTCTCAAATTTTCAGACAGAAGAAAATTCCAGTCGTCTGTAGCAATTCCGGAAGCATTGAAGTTAATTTTCTAGGCTCGTCGTTGTGTTGTACATCACCGCGTTCTTGACGGTCAAAAGTTCAGAGAAGTTTTGTGTTTGACCGTGTGTATGCAAGACATGCTTGAGCGGAATTTCATTGGAAAAACTATCCAAGGTTTCCAAATCCGATCGTGTGTACACGGCATAAGACTATCATCAGGGGAAGAGGGGATGCTTAGCCCTGTGTACGTTTTGACTTCCGCAGTATAGGAAAGAGAGATGAAGAAATGGAAAAATGAAAAGACTTACCTCCGTCTGGAATGATCCAAACAAATGAGTGATGAATCGACTGCCAATGCAAGCTTCTAGAAAGTTCTTCTCCATAACAGCAGAACTGAAGTTATCTTTAAGTGAATTTTTTTTCAAAATTTTTATCGCCATCTGCTGTTCCATGGCATAATGAGAGGCCAACACCACCTTCCCGAAGGCCCCAAATCCAAGCATTTCATGGTAATTAAAACTTTCCAATGATAGTTCACACCGCGGGTCAACGAAACCGCTTGATGGAACACTTGCTAGTGCATCAGGGATTGAACCAAATGAAGATAATGCACTGTAGAATGAAAGCAGATCACTCCGTATTGCACTGGGCTTTAAAGTCCGTCCTTCTTCTCGGTCTATGGGGGTGGTAAATGATAAATATTGAGTATTTCCACTTTCACTGGTGATTGGAACCTCTGGAATTTTCTTGTCCTTGGTGTCTGTAGCCAGTTGGGTTTCCTCACTCTCACTGGTGATTGGATGTTTTGGAATTTTCTTGTCCTCGGTGTCTGTAGCCGGTTGAGTTTCCTCACTCTTGCCGGTGATTGGAACCTCTGGGATTTTCTTGTCCTCGGTGTCTGTAGCCAGTTGGGTTTCCTCACTCTCACTGGTGATTGGAACCTCTGGAATTTTCTTGTCCTTGGTGTCTGTAGCCGGTTGAGTTTCCTCACTCTTGCCGGTGATTGGAACCTCTGGGATTTTCTTGTCCTCGGTGTCTGTAGCCAGTTGGGTTTCCTCACTCTCACTGGTGATTGAAACCTCTGGAATTTTCATGGGACCCCCGAACCGCACGAAGGCGGGGACGTAAATTTACGCCCTTGTGCCTGTACGAGCCATTCTGTGGCCGTATATGTGCGTGCGGGGGTCCTTAAGTGGTTAAAATTAAGTTTGAAAAACGTTGTTTTGTTTCAGGAGATAAAACAACGTTTTTTTACATCACAAAAGTGATCGTGTGTACACGGCATCACTGTGTCCATGTGCATGCCTCAATGTGTCCATGCCTCACTGTGTCAATGCCTCACTGTGCCCATGCCTCACTGTGCCCATGCCTCACTGTTTCCATGCCTCACTGTGTCCATGCCTCACTGTGCCTCACTGTGCCCATGCCTCACTGTGACTATGACTAGACTGACGTTTAACATGGAAGTCTATGAAAGGGGTGCCCAGGCTTTGAAAAATCTGTGCTCCCCAGCCATAGTTCCCCCAGACAACAAAATTGCACATTTGTAGACGAGAAATGGGGCTACATGTGTGTACACAATCCAGGTCCAGGGGACCTACGACCGGCTGGTACTAGGTCCCCAATGTCACAGGAGAAATTACTGTTTAACATGGGAGTCTATGGAAGGGGTGCCTGGCTTTGAAAAATCGGTGCCCCGTGAAGAGAAATGGGGCTATAGGTATGCCAAGTTCTGTTCCAGGTGATCTACGACTGGTCAGTACCGGGTCCACAAAATAACCTGGAGAAATTACTGTTTTAACATGGGAGTCTATAGAAGGGGGGCCCGGATTTGAAAAATCGGTGCTTCTCGGCCGTAGGTCCCCTGAAAAGATGGATATCTTGGTTGTGGCAGCAGCTGCTGCCGTTGCCAAGATATCCATGTTTAAAGTGCCGATGTATATGTACAGTAGGCGGTTAAAATTAAAATCAATTTATAACTTTTTTTAAATGGGTTTTTCTAGATATTTCTAGATATTCTAGTTTTTCTAGATATTTTTGTTGTTATTTTGTCTCTCACTGTCATAAAAAAACGACCCACAAAATGTATAGACCGATCGTTTCTTTGTCACAAAATCAGCAGCCGATCAAAAACATTTTTCCCTCACTTGTATATCTGCATTCATTTGCCCTACAGAACTTTTGTGTTGTATTTCTCTATTATAATACTTACCAACAGTGTCTTCTTCTGTGGATTTTGGTTGGAAAAAGGGGCAGATTCTGGCCAGAGCTGCCCTGACCCCCCAACCAATTGCCCTACCCTCACCCCTTGAAGGGGCAGTATCCTCAGGCTGGTGATCCCCTGTTATGGGGTTCACTCTGAGAAGTACAACGTTCTCTTCCTTGTTGGTGATCAGAGGATCCTTCAAGTTGTATCTTCCCTTCTTATTCTTCAATAGCTGTCTAATTGCCCCACACCCACCCTTCTGGGGGGTAGGTATTATGGGCTGGCTGGTAGGTGGGTGATCGCCTGTTATGGGGTTCACTCTGAGAAGTACAACGTTCTCCTCCTTATTGGTGATCAGAGGAATCCTCACATTGTATCTTCCCTTTTTCTTCTTTAATAGCTGTCTAATTGCCCAACACCCACCCTTCTGGGGGGTAGGTATTATAGGCTGGGTGGTAGGTGGGTGTTCCTCTGTTAAAGGACCCACTTTCAGTAAATAAAACAGGTTCCTCTGTGATGGTTTTCAGGGAATCCTGCACCTGATACATTTTATTTCTCGCAAAAAGTCTCATCATTCTAAAAGAAATGATCAACAACGCAGAGAACACAGAATCACTTCCTCTTCTTTCAAAGGTCGCTTACTGTCTGAGCTGCAACTGCTGGAGAGCTGCTGATGTCACATGGCTCCGCCCACTGCTGTGTTCTTTCCCTGCAGTTCTGTTGCCATGACAATAACTGCCATATGAAAATGAGGTCCATTCCAGTAACTGGTAAACAACAACCATTTATTGTGTATCAGAATTTTATATTGACTTTTTTGTTGTTGTTTGGTCTAATAAAAGGAAATCTGGGACATTTGTGTTGGTTTACATCTGATTTATTCACGTTTAATGTACAAAAAAATGATACTTATTTTATGTCATGAGATTCAGTTCACTGAAAGCTGTAATAACAACGGCATGAGCTTTTCTTTATTTATTTTTTTTATTTTCAAAAGAATTTTATTGAAGAGCAGTGCAGTACATTTTGAATGCCACCAGAACATCCTGGGGTAGAATGATATACATACAAAACAGAATAAAGTATTCAACTTTTAGAGAAAAAAAAATCAATACTCTGCATAAAATAGGATATCCCACTGTACTTTGAACCAAAAATCGCGAGAAAGTAGAATACCTGATAAAGGCACCTAATATCAACGTCCGCCCGACACCCCCTATGGGTTGCTTTTCTTTTTTTAGCTCTGTAAATGTCAAATTTCAAATCTGCTGGTAAAAAAATTACTGACTTTTTTTTTATTTCTTGGTAACTGCTGAAAAAATAACTGACATTTTCTTTTTTTTCCTTGGCAACTGCTGAAAAAATAACTGATATTTTTTTTTTTTACAAACTCATCCTCATTTTTTTAATACATCTTATTAGACTTCATGTACATTTTAAGGGTACCTTTCTTTAAAGATAACATCTTATATAAAAATGTATCTATTAGATTTCCATGTTACAGTATATTATATTACTGGCAAATTTTGAAAACATTTATTTGACTTAAAAAAATTTTTGTGTGTGTTTAACAATATATTTGTATAAATGTATTAGATATTGTACAAAGACAGAGGGGCTCCGGATCGAGCGCACACAAGTGCCCATAGCAGGCAAGGGGGAGGAGCTAGGAGAGCTGACGGGGGGACCTGAGAAGAGGAGGATCACGGCTGCTCTGTGCAAAACCATTACGCAGAGCAAATAAATGTAACATGTTTATTATTTTAATTACATTTTTTTAAAGCTTTACAGTCACTTTAAGAAGCAAAATTGAGAATTGTACAATTATATTGGAGACTAGAGAAAAGCTTAATACTAAAGTATAGATTGTGAGGGAAAGAAAAGGATGAAAGGATCACTAAAGGAATTTTTTTCTTAAATAACAAATATGTTATACTTATCTCCACTGTGCGGCTCATTTTGCACAGTGGCCCTGAACCTGGTCTTCTGGGGTGTCTCCCCCCTCCGCAAGGACTTAACATATTCATGCGAGAGAGCTTGCATGGTGTTGAGTGTTTGCGGGCGCGCTCCCCTGATACAGCCAGCGGCCATAGCCGCTCACTATATCACTCGGCCCTCCCCCTGTGCACCACCAGGGATGCCACTAGACCACCAGGGATGCCCACCACAGGTATGCCACCCTAGACCACCAGGGATGACGATCAGAAATTAAAAATATATGCCAATCAGTGCCCACAATGGATGCCAATCAGTGCCCACAATGGGCATCACTGATTGGCAGGTATTATTGTTTGGCACTGATTGGCATTAGGCATGGATGGGCACTGACAGGCAGCACGGATGGGCATAGATGGGCACTGATAGGTGGCACTAATGTACTGCAATGTGTTGTACTAATGGATGCCAATCAGTGCCCACAATGGGCATCACTGATTGGCAGGCATTTTTGTTTGGCACTGATTGGCATTCATTAGTACAACACATTGCAGTACATTAGTGCCACCTATCAGTGCCCATCTATGCCCATCCGTGCCGCCTGTCAGTGCCCATCCATGCCAGATGCCAATCAGTGCCACTACTGGAATTAATGTGTCCAGGACAGACCTGCAAAATGCGGGACTGTCCCGGGCAATCCGGGACACGTGGTCATTCCGACCCCTCTACAATCGAGTGGTTCCATTGCTTTTATTGGTAAGGTAATTTGCTAGCACACCTTCGGGTGTCACCATACACCGAAGATTCACCAAGTCACCTTGTCACCTGCTGATGTCATTTAGCACCCAGCACTTCACTTGCACTTTCTTTTGATTAAATTGCATTACCTCCTTGACTGAGTCGCAGTTGCATCATCCATCACTGGTGTATATCAGTTATGTTCAGTCATTCATGATAACACCATCCTGCGATTTCCTCTGCGACTGCATATATTATCTTTATGCTGTGATTCTATTTCTGCACCCAGCACTCTACTTGCACCTTGCGATTTCTTCACCACTTGGACTGAGTCGCAGTTGCACCATTTACATTTTGTAACAATTGGACAATCTTGCGGTTCCATCCACCATTCATAGGATGTGATTTTCCTTTATACATTATACAGTCACCTATTAATACACATACATGTATTTGCACTCTTATCCAGTTCACTGTTTTATTCATCCGTCATTTTTGTATATCAGTTATGTCCAGTCATTTATTTTGATTAGAGCATAACACCATCCTGCGATTTCCTCTGCGACTGCATATATATATACTATTATTTTTACGTTGTGATTTTATTTATGCACCCGAGTCACGTTATCTGCACTGTTTGCACATTCATTCAGTACACCTTTTGATGCACCTTATCTTAGCATTTATAGTAATTTGTATCTTTCAGTCAGTCTATTTGCATATTTGCACATTCATTTATCAATTATACCAGGGGTGTCCAAACTTTTTTTTAAAGAGGGCCAGATTTGATGAAGTGAAAATGCGTGAGGGCCGACTATTTTGTCTGACATTCTTTGAACCATTAAAATTTGGTCTAAGTGTGTTCGTCTGAGCACTAATACATGGCCCAACAAGAATTCTCTTGCCTTTGTGGCTGTGTGTGGTGAAGAGATGAGGTCAGGTGTGTTATTTGGATATATATATATATCCTTTGTGGCCCCAACGAATCCCTGAGCTCCGCTTAGGACTTAGGATGACCTTGGGCGTGTTATTTGGATATACCGTATTTATGTGCACCTTCAGTTTAGGAGGGAAATTTCAGGGGAAAAACAAATATTTAATAAAGAACTGTGAAGCAAAATAAGGGTCATTGCCATGAATGCAGCCTCTCCATTGCCATGAATGCAGCCTCTCCATTGCCATGAATGCAGCCTCTCCATTGCCATGAATGCAGCCTCGCCATTGCCATGAATGCAGCGTCAACAGATTACATACAGGAGAATCTCCTGTTTACACAGCAGCCACTTTAATACAATGTCCCTCCTCATATGATAGACAGAGGAGTCGTCCAATGGCAGCCCAGGAGATGGGACTTCCTGTTACAGATGCCGCAGAGTACACAGGAGGTCCTCCTGTATGTAATTTGACAGCACTCATTGCCCCCCTCCCTGTCCCCTCTGAGGCAGCACCGACAAATACAGTATATATATATATATATCTTTTGTAGCCCTGGGGGCCACAAAAGATATAAATATCCAAATTAGCAGGGGGACCACATTTAACAGGAACGGGGGCCACAATTGGCCTGTGGGCCAGACTTTGGACATGCCTGAATTATACTATTCTGCTTATTTATAAATTTTACCAATTACACCATTCTATGCTATTGGAGCGCAACACCATCTCTTGATTTTTTCTATGCTTCACCGGCACTGCCTCACAGTCTTTCCCATAGGTAAGTAGTAGATCTGGCGGGGAAAAAAACGCCGGGAAACCCGACAGTGAAATAGAGAGCAGGTTCTCTATTTTCCCAACGGGATTCCCAGCTGTTTTCATGATGGGAAAACTGCAAGGAAGCATACGTCCGGTTTTCCTGGCCAAAAGCTTTCCTGGCAGTTTTCCTGCCGGTCGTGTGTACCGGGCTTTAGGGTTAGTTTACACTTGCTTCAAAACATGTCTTCGTACACACTTTATTAAAGCTCTTTAAACGCCAGTCAAAGCTCCTGTCACTAAAGAAAATGGTTATCTTACAGTCCTGTTTACAGCTAGCTTTTGCTTGGTGCTTTCACAAGCCTTTAGTGGAGCTTCGAATGAGGCTTCAATGAGCCTTTGGTGGAGCTTTGGTCTGGCTTCGATGAGCCTTTGGTGGAGTTTCGATGAGGCTTCGATGAGCCTTTGGTGGAGTTTCGATGAGGCTTCGATGAGCCTTTGGTGGAGTTTCGATGAGGCTTCAATGAGCCTTTAGTGGAGCTTGGATGGGGATTTGATGAGGTGTCAGTGGGGCTTCAAGCGAGCTTTGCCTTAGACTTCTGAAGAAGGTGTAAATGAGCCCTAACTGACACTTTGTCGGAACCAGTGACACTAAACCAGTGGCTAAAAATATGCACTGTCATTGTACTAATGATATTGGCTGGGAAGGGGTTACACAGCTAGGGTGATGAAAGGGTTCAATGTGTCATCAGGAACAATGATCAGTGATGTGTCACGGCAATCCACCCCCCCCCCCCCTACAGTAAAAATCACTCCCTAGGGAACACTTAACCCATACAGTGCCCACCTAGTGGTTAACCCCTTCACTGCCATCACAGTAAAGTAATGCACAGTAACCGGTGCCATTTTATAGCACTGATCGCTGTAAAAATGACAATGGTCCCAAAAATGTGTCAAAAGTGTCCGATGTGTTCGCCATAATGTCGCAGGCACGATAAAAATTGCTGATCGCCGCCATTACTTGTAAAAAAAAAATATTAATACGCTATAACTTTTGGGCAAACCAATCAATAAACACTTATTGTGATTTTTTTTAGAATACATATCGGCCTAAACTGAGACAACAAAGATGTTTTTATATCTTTTTTGGCGATATTATAGCACAAAGTAAAAAATATCGCATTTTTTTTTCAAAATTGCCGCTCTATTTTTGTTTATAGCTCAAAAAACCTGCAGAGATGATCAAATACCACCAAATGAAAACTCTATTTGTAGGAAAAAAAGGACGTAAATTTTAGTTTGGGAGCCAAGACGCGCGACCATACAATTGTCAGTTAAAGTGATGCAGTGCCGAATTACAAAAAGTGGCCCGGTCATTTAGTAACAAAATGATCTGGGGGCTTAAGTGGTTAAAGTGTGAGGGGAAACCCAGCCAAGCATGGGGAGAACATGCTAACTCCATACAGGTAGCATTGGCATTCACATTCAAATCAAGAACCCTAGTGGTAAAAAGTGGAAGTGCAAACCATTAGGCTACTGTACTTTGGGTGATGAATAGTAATAAGCTCAGGCATGTTCAAACCCAGGTCCAAACTTGCTTGTGCTATCCGGGGGTCTGACAGCTAACAAAAGGCGGCAGAGAGTTCCCTAGCTATGCAGCCGCACATATACACATCTTTGCATACATGCAGTAGTAGGATGGGGAATTCCTCTGCCGCCTGTGATAGGCTATTGGCTTTGACAGACAGCTTCTGGAAGGGTTTGGAATTGTGTCTGAACACACCTGAGCTTAGTCCTAGCGGTGAACTTCTACAAGATGTTGAAATATGGCCGTTGCAAATGAGGAAAAAAATGTCTGGTCATCTTCAACACTCATGGAGCTCTCAACCCCATGGAACACACAAGCAGGGCCGATCCTCCCTATACGCTTGCTATGCAAGCTGCATAGGGCCCCGAAAATTACTCAGGGGCCCCCGATTTATCGCTGCCGCTAAAGGTCCACAGCCGGGGGGAGACAATGTCTCCGCCGACCGGCATTTTCTTGACACTGCTGCCCCCGCTAGATGTCCGCAGCCGGGCGGCGAGAATGTCTCCACAGGCCGCCATTTTCTTAAAGACCAAACAAGAGAAGCCCGGGTGGCTGGCAATAGGAATTGAGCTGCAACACCGTCCACCTCCCGCCCCGCTGATGTCTGTCTGTGAAATGATGTGGGAAGGGGCAGGGATTGGAAGCACCGCAGCTCAATTCCTATTGGCACCCACTCGGCCAGCTCCTCCACTGTCCACTCTGTTCTATAATGGCGGCAGAGAGAGTCTCTGCTGCTGGGGCATCATACCTGATGTAAAGGGGGACTCCACTGGGAATGCCTGATGTAAGGGGGGACTCCACTGGGAATGTCTGATGTAAGGGGGGACTTCGCTGGGAATGCCTGATGTAAGGGGGGCTCCGCTGGGAATGCCTAATGTAAGGTGGGACTCCACTGGGAATACCTGATGTAAGGAGGGACTCCGCTGGGAATGCCTGATGTAATGGGGGACTTCGCTGGGAATGCCTGATGTAAAGGGGGGACTCCGCTGGAAATGCCTGATGTAAGGTGGGACTCCACTGGGAATACCTGATTTTAGGAGGGACACTCCGCTGGGAATGCCTGATGTAAGGGGGAACTCCACTGGGAATGCCTGGTGTAAGGGGGGCTCTGCTTGGGACACCTGATGTAAGGGGGGGGCTCTGCTGGGGACATCTGATGTAAGGAGGGGCTCTGCTGGGAATGCCTGATGTAATTTAGGAGCTCCACTGGGAACACCGGATGTAAGGAGGGGCTCCGCTGAGAATGCCTGATGTAAGGAGGGGCTCCGGGATTCCACTGATTCTGCATTATGGCGAGTTGAATAATTTCATTCTATATTACAATGTAATTATAGAAATAATGCGCTTCAATTCAATTGGTGTCGGGATGATTGAAGCACCAACCCCAAATGTTTGGAGTATCTTTATGTGCCGATTTGTTAATCTTTCTGGAATACACACATTTCTATTGTGGTGTAGGATCTGGGCCTGCTGTAACCTCCACCCCTCTTTCTTTCTCTCTTTTTTTCTCTCCATCTTTCTTTTTCTCCCTCGTTCTTTCTCTCCCTTTCTCTTCCTCTTTCTTTCTCTTCCTCTTTCTTTCTCTCTTTCTTTCTCCCTCCATCCATCATTCATCTCAGACTCTAACCACAACCCCTACGAGCCACGACAATGTAAGCCACGCCCGCTATTTCACGTAAACCACACCCATTTTGCTTAGGGCCCCAGGGAGGTCAGGATCGGCACTGCACACAAGCAACCTATCTCTTCAGAAAATGTTAAGCCAATCGGTTTCCCTTTTAGCCAATCGGTTTCCCTTTTACCAATCGGTTCCCTGTCATCAGGCTGATGGTAGCAAGCTATAACTGGAAAAGAACAAAAACTGAAAATGGTGACCCTACCCAACCAGGGCCATGTTGATTGGACCCTGGGCAACATTTTTCTTGCCCCCCCCCCCCCCCCCCATGCAATTTTGCTCTTCATCTGCTCTGAGACATACAATAAATATGAGCTAGACTTAAAATCAGTTTACTGTATCAGATCAGGCAGCGATTGCAATTAGTTGCCAGAGGTTACAGCATATCATTACCACTGACTGACTGGTTGCTATAGGTTACAGCACACATTACTAGTGTTGCTCACGAATATTCGCTACGAATATTGCATATTCGAGTATTCGCGAATAACTCGAATATTGCGACGAATATTCGCTATGGCGAATATTCGTATTTTTTCTAATTTATTTTTAAAACAGATCACATCCTAGTGATCTCCATCGACGTCTAAAAGCATTGCTGGTATGATTAGAGAGAGACCCTGGGCCGAGTAGCTGATTGCGAATTTTCGGCAACATAAAAGAATCGCATCAGCTACTCGGCCCTTCTTTTGCATCAGAGCCAATCAGAATAACTTGAATATTCGGCAAAAGGAATATTGCGCGATATTCCTTTTCCCGAATATTCGAGTTATTCTGATTGGCTCTGATGCAAAAGAAGGGCGGAGAAGATAATTGTGCAATATTCCTTTTGCCGAATATTCAAGTTATTCTGATTGGCTCTGATGCGCCCTTCTTTTGCATTAGAGCCAATCAGAATAACTCGAATATTCGGCAAACGGAATATTGCGCAATTATCTTCTCCGCCCTTCTTTTGCATCAGAGCCAATCAGAATAACTCGAATATTCGGCAAAAGGAATATTGCGCGATATTCCTTTTGCCGAATATTCGAGTTATTCTGATTGGCTCTGATGCAAAAGAAGGGCGGAGAAGATAATTGCGCAATAGGAATATTGCGCGATTATCTTCTCCGCCCTTCTTTTGCACCCTTATTCTCCTTTCTTTTAAGTAGAGTTAGTGTAGAGTTAGTGTTTAGTGCATATTAGTTTAGTAATACAGGAAATGATCTCCGTTTATGAGAATTTCGCAATAATTTTCGCATTTGCGAAATTTTGCAACATTTTTTTTGGATAAAATATCACGAATATTCGATATTAGCGAATATTCGCGAATATTCTTCTATATATTCGCGCAATATCGCGAAATCGAATATGGCGTATTCCGCTCAACACTACACATTACGGCTCACTGATTAGGTGCTAGAGGTTACAGGACATGATTTCTTCTTGGTGATTGGTTGCTAGAGATTACTGTACAGTAATACTACTCACTGATTGGTTGCTAAATGGTTTAATGCACATCATCTCTTCACTGCAGAGGGGCATGATATACATATAAATGCCGCCTTTATTTATATATAAATGCTGCCGGCCTCAGCTATTTACATATGAATCCTACCACTATTCATATGTGAATGCTCCCGTTATTTACGTATGAATGACAGTTATTTACATGTAAACACAGGGTCTGCAGGTGAGTCATCTGTACACAACAATAGGGCAGAGCTGGGCAGCATTAGTAGCAGCACTTCACACTGAGATGTCAGGACACAGCACAAGACTAAAACTTCAAGGGACAAAGGAATTTAAACTGGGGTAGTTGGCAAGTATAAGGCAGCTGTATTGGACCCCACAACAATGACAGGGCCCAGGGAATCTGCCCTTTTTCCCCTGCCTTAAAGACGGCCCTGTGCCCAACAGTTAGATTACGTGTTGATTTTCAGTTTACGTTATATAACGTTTTTGGCAAACCCTGTTGACTGATGTCTTGATGGGGCAAAATAATTCTCTAATTTCTTTTCTGATAAAGGTTGAAATATAAATGTCATATTTAATTGTTAAAAAGAAACAGGGCTGTTTTAGTACTAGAGTCATGAGCATTTAGGATATTGTTGAGATGCATATAACTGCTTCAGAGGCTTGAATCGGCACAGATGCTGAATTTTTGGCATCCCTTTCCGTTTTCTTTGGTTCGATCAGAGGTCCTTTATGATGTTCACTATCTTTATTGCTCTCAGTTGTCTCAGAATAACCCTGGTTCACATAATGAAGTGGCTTCCTTTGAAATATGTTCAAAGTTTTTTTTTTTTTGCTTGTCCGATTATTAAAAAAATCTGTAAGGAATTCTTCCTCTTCTGGTACCGCGTAGATCTGGTTGATTACCATAGAGGAGATGATGATAAAGGCAAAGAATGCAATCACTACTATTATAAACCAGCCTGCGTTGGTCTCGTCAGGGGTCCAGGAGTTGATTGTTGTCTGTGTAGGGAAGTCGATGTTCATTGGTGAGACTGCAATGCTTGAGTCCCAGTCTGGTGTTACACTCTGACCCATTATGTCATTCCAGAGAGGTCCTAGAAAACACAAATATGTGAAAAATACTTGAATTTGTTAACATGGTGAGACACCATGACTTGCTTTACCAAAACAATTTTCTTATTAAAAGTATTGTTAATTTTTTCCTTAGTTTGCGATATTACTGTAGGAAGGTCCTATTTGCTGTCATGGCCAGCACAGTATGACAGTTTGGGGGGGGGGGGGGGGTAAATTAAATCTTCTATCCGTATTAGACATGTGCAATTCATTGAATTTCTAATTTGTTTTTTAAAGAATTTTGAGAAATTCGTTAATTCCGCTTCTGCATATTTCTGAATTTTTCAATTTTCGGATTTCTGAAATTTCGAATTTCCAAAATCCCGGATTTCGGAAATTCGGGTTTTCGGAAATTTGGATAGTACAATATAATACAGTAAGAATAAATAAACTTTAATTTCATAACATAACATAATACATGATAGCATATTGACATAGCAACATATTGGCATCACAGTAGTAACATCATAAAATCGTCAGGCTCATTTATACGTGTCTCTACAGTAATAGGTATATTGTGTATTCAAGTTAGTAGAATCCAAAAGAACATATAATAGGTAATATATGATGGTAACATAAAAAGCATCAAACAGCTAAATGCTTTTTGTGGCTACATTGCCACTCTTCAGGAGTAGATACAGTATAGATGTCTATACATTTTTGAGGGTAAGAGGTAGTAGACATGTGCACACTAAAATATTTTGTTTCGGAATTTCGTTTTCGTTACTCCCGAAATTCGTTTTCGTTACTCCCGAAATTCGTTTTCGTTAACTTAGTTTTTCGGTAAAAATTGCATTCGTCCGAAAATCCGAATTATATGGTAGAATCTGTCATTAAAGGCTTAGGCCGCGTATACACGATCAGACATGTCCGATGAAACAGGTCCGACGGACTGTTTTCATCGGACATGTCTGAAGTTGTCTTTTGGTCTGATGTGCGTACACACCATCGGACCAAAATCCCCTCGGACCAGAACGTGGTGACTTAGAACACACCGATGTGCTGAAAAAAGGAAGTTCAATGCTTCCAAGCATGCGTCGAATAAATTCAACGCATGCGCAGGATTTTGGTTCGATGGTTGGGCATGCTAACCATCGAACCTGTCCGACGGACAGGTTTCCAGCGGACAGGTTTCTAAGCATGCTTAGAAACTTTTGTCCGCTGGAAAACTGTCCGATAGGCCGTACACATGATCGAACATGTCCGCTGAAACTGGTCTGCGGACTAGTTTCAGCGGACATATTCGATCGTGTGTACGCGGCCTTAGGTTGTCTGTCGAATGTTCAAAGAAGATTCGACGGAGCAGCAAAACAGTTTGATGCCGCAATCGTACATTTCCCGTCGAATGTTCCACCTACAAGCTATAGAAGAATTTTAATGTTGTATGACTAGTAATAACTATATTTATTAATTATTATTACTAGTCACACAACATTAGACTTCTTGGAGGCGGAACATTTGACCAAAAATGTATGATTGCGGCATCGTACAGTTTAGCTGCTCCGTCGAATCTTCTTAGAACTTTCGACAGACACCATAGGCCTTCAAATATCTTTGTCATTCATGTTGAACTGTCTACCCCAACAGTCAGTCGACTTTCATATTAGTTTCTCCAGTGCAAACTTCTAGCTATTTTATTGCTCCTCCTCTTTGGTTACAATCAGCCAATAACATTCATCATCATCATTTTAATTTTTATTCCCCCACCCAATTCCAGCAGTGATATTTTCTCTCTATGTCGAATCTTTTCTTTCTATAATGTCAAGTCTTTTCTCTCTTTGTAGAATAATCTCTGACTAATAAAGTTGAAGCGGATCTCTGCCGAAAAAAAAAATATTAAAAGCCAGCAGCTACAAATACTGCAGCTACTGACTTTTAATATTAGGACACTTACCTGTCCTGGATTCCAGCGCCGTTGGCAGCAAAGGAAGAGCGATCGCTCGTCACTCTGCTGCCCCCACCATCCGTGGTGAGGGAACTAGTAAGTGAAGAATTGCGGCTTGCATGCGCGTTTTGTGTGCGCCGTGCTCACTGGTCCTCGCTGTGTTCTGGGAGCCGCGTGTTTCCCAGAACACAACGGGGGGACGGGAGGTGACGTCCTTTCCCCGCAGTCTACCCGCAGACTGTGTGGCCAGAAGTGGGTGCAAATACCTATCTTTGGAAAGGTATCTGCCCCCCCCCCCTCTGAAAGGTGTGAAATGTGACACCAGAGGGTGGGGAGGGTTCCGATGAGCGGAATGTCCACTTTAGGGTGGAGCTCCGCTTTAAGGTTAGGCACATTTGACCACAGGTTCGATAGATACAGATTGTTATTGTCAGCGTCATGTCGAATATCCTATCTATATTATATATTTCGGAGTCTGCACTTTCGTAATCGTTTGTTAAAACGATAACAAATACCTGAAATTCGCATGAAAATGCATTCGGACGAAAACAAATGCACATGTCTATTAGGTATAAGGCGCCGTACACACGGCCGAGGTTCTCGCTGAAAATCAGCGAGAACCTCGCTGGAATGCACATTCCAGCGAGGACCTCGGCCGTGTGTACAGTCTCGGCGAGCTTCCCGTCGGGAAGCCCGTCGAGCCGAAATAGAGAGCACGCTCTCTATTTCCTCGACGGCCCGCCCGGAAGAATGGCTGGTTGCCATTCCCGACGGGCGGGTCGCCGATTTCGACGGCCGGCAGGGAACCTCGACGGGCGGAACGATGTGTTCTGCCCGTCGAGATTCCCTGCCGTGTGTACGCGGCCTCAGGATTAGAAAAAAAATGGTACAAAGCTAGATATCCCGGGTGTGTTTTCGGTGGGGACGCTGTAACACATGTTACAGCGTCCCCGCCGAAAACACACCCAGCCAGGCAGCTCGTAATACACAGGAGAGGAGAGAGGGGTCATGTCCCAGGAGGCATAGCGGCTGTGATTGACGGCTGCGGCCGCGGCAGAGGAAAGAAACTCATCTGCACAGCACACTAAGGGGAATATTGCAGGACCTAAGGAAGATTGACACGTTCCTGGTAATATCAACTATCGGTGGATTTATCCAGAGGATTTGTTTTAATGCACCTATTTGTCTATAGTGAGGTGAGGGGCCTGTGAGGGTGTTTTTTTCTGGAGTGGCACGGGCAATTTGACCCACTATCACGGCATTGTTTTATGCTACCAAGGTGAGAGGCCTGTGAGGCTGACTACACAGAGGAGCACTTGCACTTTACTGTGAGCTACACAGCTACGTTTAAGCATCTTGGTGCACTGCACGTTTTGCACTTTTATGGACTTTTGACACATATGGACTTTTATAATTTAATTTATTTCTTACTTATTGCATATTTCAATATTTATCACATATATGTTTTATATTGATTGATGTGTGTTTTTTTGCGCAAATTCACTTTTTTATTCTATGCTACACTTGTGTATTGGTAAACACTATGGGCCAGATTCACGTAGTCCAGAGCATCTTTGCTCTGGAGTAACGCTTCTCATTTGCGTTGCGCTGCCGAAATTTTAGGAGCAAGTGCTGTCATTCACGAAGCACTTGGTCCTAAAGTTGCGGCAGCGCATCACAAATGAGCTGGCGGAATTCAAATGTCGCGGGTACGGGGCGTGTAGTATGCTAACTACGCGCGATCCCGCCGCCAACGTACTGCGCATGCGTCGAGTGTCAAAACATCCCCGTGCGCATGCTCCAAAATCTGTGAATGAACGTCAATGACGTCACATTCCCATTCATGACCGTTTTACGCAAGCGACGTTTTTTTTTTTTTTTTCCCGACGCGATGACGACGCCTATACCTAACATAGGATACTCCAACCCCATGTAGGTATATCTATGCGCCGCGTATCCCGTCCGGAAACGTCGTATCGTCATTGCGTCGCGCCGGATTTCGATCGTGAATTGCCGATTTCCGCTCATTAACATATTTTTTGAGCGTAAATCGGCGGGAACGCCCCCGGCGCCATTTTTAAGTTGAAGTAACGATGCGATGGCGAAACTCAGTTACGCTGCTCGCATCGGAACTTCAACCCGGCGTTTCTTGTTTTCTGGTTACAGAAAACAGAAACGCCGGCTCAAAGCCACAGTTAGGCTGGCGGATCACTCGATCCGCCAGCGTAACCTTTCCTGAATCTGGCCCTATGGGCCAGATTCAGGTAGATCAGAGCATCTTTGCTCTGGAGTAAAGCTTCTCATTTACGTTACTCTGCCGAAATTTTAGGAGCAAGTGCTGTTATTCAGGAAGCACTTGCTCCTAAAGTTGCAGCAGCGCATCGCAAATGAGCCAGCGGAATTCAAATTGGGCGGGTACGGGGCGTGTAGTATTCTAACTATGCGCGATCCCGCGGCGAACGTACTGCGCATGCGTCGAGTGTCAATGCATCCCAGTGCGCATGCTCCAAGTTCTGTCAGTGAACGTCAATGACGTCACGTCCCCATTCATGAATGTTTTACGCAAACAACGCGATTTTTTTTTTTTCCGACGCAATGATGACGGCTATACCTAACATAGGATATTCCACTAGGGGGCTGCTTTATCTTTACGTCGCGTATCGCTTCCGGAAACGTCGTAAAGTCACTGCGTCGCGCCCGAAAAAGATTGTGAATTCCCGATTCCCGCTCATTAACATATTTTTTGAGCGTAAATCGGCGGGATTTTTAAGTTGAAGTAACGATGCAATGGCGAAATTCATTTACGCTGCTCGCATCGGAACTCCAACCCGGCGTTTCTTGTTTTCTGGTTACAGAAAACAAAAACGCCGGCTTAAAGTGACAGTTAGGCTGGCGGATCCATTGATCCGCCAGCCTAACTCTACCTGAATCTGGCCCTATCAGTTTTTGCTGCAATCTTAGCAATATTTATTCGTTTCACTATTGATTGTTTTAGCCCGAAGGATTTTTTTATTTTTTATTTAAATATGTATCAATGTAAAAAAAAGTTTTAAAAACTGTAATTTTTTTCAGGAGTCCTACTTTTTCCATTGATACATGTTCCCTGGGGCAAGACCCGGGTTCTGAAAGACGTTTTCCAACAGTCAATTGAATATTGGTCTTTAAAATGATCGTTTTTGAATTCGAACGTTCAAGTCCCATAGACTTCAATGGGTTCTAAATGTTCGCGCGAACGGTCGGTCTGTTCAACGGTTCTGGTTCGAACCGAACGCGGGGGTGTTCGGCTCATCCCTAGCGGCAAGGCGGTTCTATTGCGCAAAGTCATGTACCTGTACATGATTTTGTCAATAGTCAGCTGGCCGAGTGGATGCGACGTCCAAAGGCCGGTTGCGATCACTCCCCACAGAGACAGAATGGCAGTTTGCCGATATAAACGAGCAGATCGGTCAGTCATGTCAGTCATGGACACTGTAATCTAGTGTTTCTGCTAATCAGGAACACGGATCACTGTGTCCATGCAGTGAGCCCCTCGCCCCTACAGTTAGAAAGCACACTTAGGGAATACACTTAACCCTTTGATCGCCCCTGATGTTAACCCCTTCCCTGCCAGTGTCATTTATACAGTGTCAGTACATATTTTTAGCACTGATCACTCTAATAATGTCATTGTTTCCCAAAAAAAGTGTCAAGTGTCAGCTAGGTGTCCGATCTGTCTGTCGCAATGTTGCAGTCCTGCTAAAAATTACTGATCACGCTATTACAAGTAAAAAAAAAAAAAAATGCTGTAAATCTACCCCCTTTTTTGTAAGCACTATGGGCCAGATTCAGGTAGAGTTAGGCTGGAGTATCAGTGATACTCCAGCCTAACTCTCACTTTGAGCCGGCGTTTCTGTTTTCTGTAGTCAGAAAACAAGAAACGCCAGGTTGGAGTTCCTATACGAGCGGCGTAATTGTATTTCGCCGTCGCATCGGAACTGCAATTTTAAAAATGGCGCTCGGGGCGTTCCCGCTGATTAACGCCGAGAATATGCTAATCAGCGAGAATCGGCAATTCACGATCGTATTTGGGCCCGACGCAGTGACTTTCCGACGTTTCCGTAAGAGATACGCGGCGTAAAGAAAAAACAGCCCCCTAGTGGAGTATCCTATGTTAAGTATGGCCGTCGTCATCACGTGGAATTAAAAAATGTTCGCGTCGTTTGCGTAAAACGTCCGTGAATGGGGATTGACGTCATTGACGTTCCCTGACAGAATTTGGAGCATGCGCACTGACAGTCGACGCATGCGCAGTACGTTCGCCACGGGATCGCGCCTAGTTATAATAATACACGCCCCCTACCCGCCCAATTTGAATTCCGCCGGCTCATTTTCGCTACGCCGCCGCAACTTTAGGAGCAAATGCTATGTGAATACAGTACTTAATCCTAAAGTTTCGGCGGAGTAACGTAAATGAGAAACGTTACTCTAAAATAAAGATTCGCCCATCTACCTGAATCTGGCCCTATAACTTTTGCACAAACCAATTAATATACCCTTATTGGGATTTTTTTCTTTACCAAAAATATGTAGCAGACTACATATTGGCTTAAATTGATTTAAATTAGATTGAAGAAATTCGATTTTTTTTTTAATTGGAGATGTTTTATAGCAGATGTTTTATAGCAGAAAGTAAAACATATATATGACCGCCTATTTTTCAGTTAAAGTATCGCAGTGCCATATCGCCTGGTCATTAAGGGAGTAAAACTTTATGGGGCTAAAGTGGTTAAAGTGTATGTATAGTGTGCCGCCCAATGGGTATAGATTTGTTATAAATAATACGGTTTCTCCTAACCATTTTCTATGGATGTTATGTTTTGTTTACATGCGATCTGGCACTTCTGATAGGGGGCACATGTACCTGCTGCCTGGCTATGCTGTCGTTGAAAATAAAGCTTTGTTAGTTAATTAAATTGTCTCCTAACTTTTTTAGCTGGCTCCTATATCCAAAGAATATATGTCAAATCCTGCACTAAGGCAATGCATTTCCCATGCCCATATGTTTTAGTGTACGGTGACGTACTAGCGAGTCACTATAGCAGACAGAATCTGGGGCATACATCATGTTATACTTACTGTACCTCCTCTATGCAGTTGGTTTTGCACAGAGTGGCCCACAATCCTCTTCTGGGGTCCCTCAGTGGCGATCCTGGCTCCTCTTCTCGAGTGCCCTGTTGGAGAACCACTCTCCCTCGGGTGCACTCATGTGGGTGCGCTCCCGTGTCTTGCTGCTACGTCCATTGACACAGACAGTAGGACTCGGCCCCGCCCCTGACTCCCATGTCATTGGATTTGATTGACAGCAGCGAGAGCCAATGGCTGAACTGCTATCAATCTATCCAATCAGAACCCGAGACACCAGCTGGAACTGGTGTAGCCACCCCCGTCGCTGGAAAGACAGGGTTCAGGTAAGTAAAAGGGGGGCTCTGGGGGCTGCTGCTTCACAGGAGGCTTTTCACCTTAATGCATAGAATGCATTAAGGTGAAAAAACGTGATGGTTTACAACCCCTTTAACTGAATAAGCCGGAGATAGAAGCTAACTGGTTGCCATGTACAGCTGCTTCAGGTTCCTTCTGCTTAAGTTTTGATGAATCCCCCCCCCCTTGCATATATGGGGCTATTGAAATAAAAGCTGTTCGCCCACTTGGCTCATATCATGTTTTGGGTTTTTTATCTTCTATATCGTTAAGTATTCCAAAATGTGGATCACATAACATAAAAACGTATTTATTTCCTCTTCTCCTTTGCTGGGGCACAATGCTTCTATCACCTGGACCAAGGCAATTATAAGTTATGCAAATACTATTATGATTTTTTCATAAGGGAATGTTGATGCTGTCATAGTATTACTAATCCTATTGCATTGAAATCTTCAGCTAAACGAGATCGGACGTCACTGAGGCTGAAAATCATGGGTACGATTTCACGCCGTGAACAGGCAACTTAGAGGATTAGTCTTAACAAGGAAATTCCATTTCCGCTAAACACTGATCATTGATATGCTATACAAGCCATTTTATCATTTTATGGTATATGTAAAGTAAGAATTCTTTTTTTTTTGGGTTGGGAAGATGGGACTCGAAGTAGTATAAAATCAATTAACTTTATTGATACAGATGTAGCCATGAGCTGGTAATGCTGCCTGCATCGTCAGGAGATACTGTACAGCATCGCTGTGGAGCTGTTCTCTCCTAGTGTTCAGCTGAACTCTGTGTTGTTATATCCTTAATATAGAGTGACTGAGTTCTATGAGAAAAAGCAAACCATCTTGGGACATGTAGTTCATGGAGTCAGATGGACTAGTTTGAGCTACAAATACCAGCAGGCTGGAGAGGAAGAACAGAGTGCCGGGAAAGGTGGTAAAATGCCTGTTTGCACTCAGGATCTCTTTTGGGATCCTGGTCTGGAAACTGCCAGCAAGTAACTCTGTGTTTGTGTGTCAGCTAATGTACTTCTGTCTGACCAGTGGAGACCTGGAGGTCTCTCCTTGTACGTCCACGCCAGATTAAACCTTGTTGAAGCACAGTATGTCACCGGATCGCTGTACAATTTGAGCAGGGCTCCACCAAGGCCTATCGATGAGGCCCACGCCACTTTAATTCCCAAGAGTCACTGGGACTGGTGAGCGGGCACTTGCTCATTTCTTTACCATAGGGCTACCATACATCCCCAGTTTCAGGGGACAGTCCCCGGATTGAGGACACTCTCCCTGGACCAAGTCTGTCCCCGGTTTTACCCCTGGATTGGATTTGAACAGGGGCTGGGGCAATTTCAAAGACAATTACAATTACAATTACACCCCCGCTCCAATGCTCCTACTAGCTTAGGGGGGTGTATTTTTTTTCTATTATCTGTGCCCCTTTCTGATGATCATGTGCTGGTCGGAGCGGAGGGAATATTTCTTTAGGTTTTGGGTGCATGCCCATTCATCTCCGCTCGCATGTTCTTCTGCCTTGGCACAAAATGTTTATCTCCTTGCCTTCACTGGCAAAGTGATCTTCCTCCGCTCCCCACCCTGTAGTAGCCGGGGCCCGGAGAGTACGATTTGGCAGGCTGTGAGGTGGGCAGGTGTGCCGGTTGGCAGAGAGTCGCTGATTGCTGCCATTACTAGTAAAAAATATGTCCCCGGATTTCATTTTAAAAATCTGGTCACCTTACTTTACCACAGAGACACTGCATGGAGACACCACTGTTTGTTCCTTTGCCTAAGCCTGTAGGACCTGCTACAATGACTCCTTGTGAAGCAACAATGTCGCTCCTTTTCCACAGGACACCATAAATACCCTTTGCTACACATTGGCAGTAAAGGTGTTACCAGGCTATTTTATCTTCTCCCAATTACCAGGATATCTCAACTACTCCTTTAAAGAGCTAGCTGAATACCAAAGGCTTCTTTCTTCTCTGAGAGACTACAACATATCTTCCTTCCCTAAGGGACCGTCCAGTTAGTAACAGAAGTACAAGCACCTATGCCCAAGACTCTTTTTACTGGCTGAGCGGGTTTAAGTATTTAATAGTTAATAGTTCTATTTATTTAAGGACATTGTTGTATTTTGCTGATCCATTTGGCCTGTGGTGTTGAGGCATAGAAGGGGGTGGTTTGACTTAAGAGCGGTAACCCCACTGCCCTCCTCCTGCCCATTCACATAGGTTGAATAAAGTGTTACCTTTAAAGTCTTTATATTCTACAATCAGTTATTGCTTCTGTGTCACTGTTTTATATCATTGCTTTGTTTCTTTGCTACTGAGAAACTTCCTCAGAGCCGTTTCACACTACTGCGGCCTGGGGGGCGACTTGTGTCGCCCCAAGTCACCCTACATGACAAATCACATGGAAGTGAATCAGAACCATCTTAATGCACACTACTGAAGTCACTCCAACTTCAGAAAAGGTTCATGTACTACTTCAAGGTGGCTTCTAGGCAACTTGTACACATTGATTTCAATGGAAGTTGCCTCCAAAGTCGGATCTCAGTCTTAACTGAAGCAACTTTACAGGAAGAGACAATAGTTTTCTCAGGCAAACCCCTCCCTCCCACAGAGCTGGTTATTGTTTGATTGGCTACTGGCAACGTTGCCTGTCCTGGAGGCGACTTGAAGTTGCCTCGAAGTTGCCGTGAAATTGGCTCGAAGTTACCTTAAAGTTGCCTCGAAGTTGCCTCATAAAGTCGTGCCGACTTTCATATCGCTGTAGTGTGAACTGGCACTCAGGGGTTGAGTTTATACCACTGGGTATTAATGCTTATAGCCTTTCAGTAAACATAGCGTTACTTTATCATCTACATTTTTCACTTTTTCACTGAAAGCTATTACCTTTTATACCACCACCCCCCCCCCCCCCCCCCCCCTCTAGAATGTAAGCTCTATGAGCAGGGCCCTCCTGTACCTTTTGTATTAAACTGTACTGTAAGGCTTCGTTTCCACTGGCGTTTTTACAGCCACTTTTCTGAGCGTTTTTTACAGCTTTAAGCTTTAAAAACGCTGCGGTCGCGTTTTTGACCGTTTTTGACCGTTTTTTAATGTCTGGCGTTTTTACAGCTCTGTTGCTGGAGCTTCAGAATGCACTGGTCCCGCGTTTTTTTTGCAGCTTAAAAACGTCTCAGCCATCTACAGCTCAAAAACGTCATGGTGGGCATGAGGCCATAGACTAACATGGACAGGCTTTTTTAAGCTGCAAAAAACGCTCAGAAAAGTGTCTGTGAAAACGCCAGTGGAAATGAGCCCTAAGGCTGCATTCACATCTGAGCGACAAATCGCCTGTCGCCCGACGCTCATGCTGCTAGAGGGGCGAATCCCCATTCATGTCTATAGAGACGGTTCACATCTCTGAACACTTGTCGCCTGAAAAAAAGTCCCGGACCCTTTTTTTCAGGCGACATTAACGTTCGGCCATAGACATCAATGGGGATGATTTGAAAAAAAAAATGAATGTAATCGCGGCAAGTAAAGCCGCGTACGCGGCTTTACTTGTCGCTCAGATGTGAATGCAGCCTTATTGTGCTGTCCCCCCCTATACATTGTAAAGCACAGCCTAAACTGTCGGCGCTATATAAATCGTGTATTATAATAATAATAATAAAATTGTGTGTGTGTGTGTCTTTAACTCTTTGATTATCAATGATAATGTCTGAACCCAGGGCTTCAGAGGTGTCAGAGGTGTCGGAGGACTTGCATTGTGGGGGAAACCAGTGGAAGGAATTGGAAGTTGAATTGGAAGACAACCAGCTGACCTGATGCCTAAAGACAAGAGTGAGTAAAGAGTCCTGGATCGCAACAGACCAATCTTGTGAATTCCAGGAATGGCCCAGGGCGACCGAGGGTAAAAGAAACCCAAAGGGGAGGAAAAAAATAAACAGAAGGAACCCAAGGTGAGTGAGAGATGGAAACCTGACAAGCCTAGTGATAGTGCTAGCATGTGTTTCCACAAGTGAACACCTCCCACAGGATTGCAGCGCCCAACCGCCCTGGCCACCATGCATGATGCCCCCAACATCACGCTGAGCGTGGAGGGATAGAACTGCACAACAAACGCTGACAATGGATAACACACAGCCGACGCTGCGTCACTAAGGGGGTGACGTTAAGCGCTCAACGTGGCAAAATATATAATATATATTTTCCCCTGGTTTTGCATGTGGGTAGTGTATGGACAGTGAGAAATTTGAGACAAGAAGGGAAAGTGTAGGGCTTGCAATCTCCTTGGATGCCATAAACACAGCACTATTACAGTCAGCTGACTTAATAGCACCGAAACGTAAAACCCACATCCGGAAAAATAACTCCAGCTGGTTCAACAACCAGCTGGCGCTACTGAAGCAAGAGCGCAGAAGGGCGGAAGCTGCCTGGAAAAGAAGCTCTTCAGATGAGAACCTCTCCATCTACAAGGCAATAACAAGAAAATACCACAAAGAAATCTTCAAAGCCAAGAAAAACCGCCTCCGCGAACTCTTCAAGCTGGTCACTCAGACCATGAATCCAGGATGTCTTGAAGCCCCCAATTCGGACACACAAGAATTTTGCAATGAATTATCGGATTACTTCATTAATAAAATCGAGGGAATCCGGCAAAGCATTCAGCAAAACAATTCCCCTCCTAGCCCCCCCGTAATTATTTACACAACACCTGCAGTGATTCACCACAACCAGGTAAGTTCACGCTGGAACCCATCTCTATTCAGACCACAAAAAATATCATCGGTACTTTGCGTAACAGTACTGCGCCTAATGATATCATCCCCACCAAACTGCTGAAGGAATGCGCCGACATCCTGGCACCTACTATCACGCAGCTTATCAACCAATCTTTCAGGGAGGGCATAGTGCCCTCCCAGTTGAAGGAGGGCATAATTCAACCCATCTTGAAGAAACCCACCCTGGATCCTAAGGACCCACTCCACCGGCGCCCCATAACAGGCCTAAACGTTCTCTCCAAGGTAATGGAGAAAGTAGTGGTACAACAGCTGCAACAGCATCTAGATACCCACAACCTACTTGATCCATTTCAATCGGGATTCCGCCCCGGACACGGAGCGGAAACAGCATTGCTCAAGATATGGGACGACGTTCTCGAGGCCGCAGACGAAGGAGAATCTTGTCTTTTGGTTCTGCTGGACCTAAGCGCAGCCTTCGATACAGTAGACCACAAGCTTTTATTGACTCGGCTGGCTAAAGTAGCCAAAGTCGCAGAAGGCGATTTATCTTGGTTCTCCTCTTTTTTGGAAAACCGATCGCAAATAGTGAAGTTGGGACCCTTCACTTCTGAAAAACGCACATTATCGTGCGGAGTCCCTCAAGGATCCCCCCTGTCGCCGATGTTATTCAACATCTATCTTCGTCCTCTTTTTGAAATCATCAGCAGCCAAAAACTGCTCTATCACTCATATGCAGACGACACGCAACTGTATTTCCGCATTTGCAATAAAAAGGATCACCACCTCAATCTAGAGACATGCCTCTCTTTGATAGAGGACTGGATGACAAAGAGTTATCTTAAATTCAACGGAGCGAAAACAGAACTTCTCCTGTTTCACACCAAGCGTATGAATCAATTTACAACAACTTGGACCCCCCTGCCCATTCTAGGCAAAATCATCACCCCTAGCGACAAAGTCAAAAGTCTTGGGGTCATCTTCAACTCCTATATGACAATGGACACACAAATAGGGTCAGTAGTCAGCGGATCTCACCATCTGCTGCGCCTACTACGCAGACTTACTCCTTTCATCCCCAAAGAAGACATAGCGGTTGTGGTGGGAGCAATTGTAAACTCAAGATTGGACTATGCAAATGCCCTTTACCTCGGACTCCCCAAGTACCAAATTGCTCATCTACAAGTCGTTCAAAATACGGCCGCTAGACTTGTGACTGGGGAAAAACCCTGGGAATCAATCTCACCTTCACTGAGAACCCTTCATTGGTTACCAGTAAAAGACAGAATCACTTTTAAAGCCCTCTGTCTAATGCCGCGTACACATGGTCGTTTTTTGCGATGAAAAAAAACGTTGTTTTTTAAAACGTCATTTAAATTGATCGTGTGTGGGCAAAACGTTGTTTTTTGTCTTCCAAAAAACGACCAAAAAAAAATTCCAACATGCTTGAATTTTTTGTGTCGTTTTTCAAAACGTCGTTTTTTGTTTCACAAAAAGTCACCGTGTGTAGCAAAAACGTTGTTTAAAACGACGTTTTTCAACCCGCGCATGCCCAGAACCTAGTTATGAAGCGAGCTTCAATGGAAAAGAGTGGTGGACGTAACCTCGCTTTTTGTGAAAAAAACAATGGTGCGTATGCAACATCGTCTTTGAAAAGTGACGTTTCAAATACGTCGTTTTTTACTTCACAGAAAACGTCGTTTTTTTTCATCACAAAAAATGATCGTGTGTACGCAGCATAATGCATAGATGTATCCATGGGAATGCTCCCCATTATCTATGCGAAAAAATAAAAGCTCATAACCTCAATCGCGTTCTGCGATCCACCAATCAAAATCTACTCCAGATACCGAAAGCCAACTACAAGTCCAAAGGAGAAAGAAGATTCGCGGTCCAAGGTCCCAGACTATGGAACGCTTTACCAACCAGCATTCGGTTGGAGGAGAACCACTTAGCATTCAGGAGAAAGATCAAGACTCATCTCTTTTGATTCCAAAGGAGACAGGAACAACAAGCGCCCAGAGGCGATTTACTTTGCATGTGCCGCGCTATATAAGTTTTCATTCATTCATTCATTCATTCACACCTTCCTGGTTGGGTATGAGATAGCCAGGCTGCATTCTGTCCCTCCAGGCAGACACTGTCAGTTTGGCTGATACCTGCTTCCCTACACGCTATTAGCATTCATTAGTGCTCCCGGTTGGGTAATTTCCCACCATGTTCTGCCTTTTACTGCATCACAAATTTTGCCTTTGCCACAATACAAGTTCTACCAATTGCATCCGGACTGTGTGTAGGTTATTATTGCTGCACCCACCCTTCTGGAGGGAATTCACAATCCTACTGCACAATTTGCTGCGCTATAATGTCTGGGTCCCCAGCAATAAGCAGGGACCCCCATGGGATATTACAAAGGGCACATTGTTCTCCTCTTCTCCCTTACTGTTTTCTAGGTTGCTATTGGTTTCTGCAGGAGGCTGCCTTCTCTCCCAGCAACAAGCAGTGAATAGAGCCTTTTGACAGTTTCTGCAAGTGTGCTCGGCTGCTAATATAAGGGCAAGTAAACACCAGAATCGCACAGGAATGTGGTCTGCATTCCTGCGAGGTTCCTATACATTCTCCTGCAGTGCAATTTTAAAGTCGATTTATGTTAATAGGCAGAAATCGCATGCAATGCACAAAAAGTAATGCATGTATTACTTTTGAAAAACATGCTGCACATAGGCGTGCTCACAGGGTGTGCCAGGTGTGCCTGGGCACACCCTAATCTCCCAGTGCATCGCAGATGTCCCCTACTGCCCTGGCTGCCCCTGCATCGCTTCAGGCTTCCTTCCTTTCCTCCTTACCGGATGAGTGGGGGAAGGGGACGGTAAATATTTAATTTACCGGCCCCTTCCATTTCTGAATGAACACAGTTAAATGATCAGTACCATATGTTTGAGCTTCGGGGTGCACACCCATATGTAATAGGCTGCGCACACCTATGATGCTGCACCAAATTGCATTGTACTACAGTACCAATACGATCTGGTGCCTGCAAACACACTGGGGGTTATTTACGAAAGGCAAATTCACTTTGCACTACAAGTGCAAACTACAAGTGCAAAGTGCACTTGAAATTACACTGAAAGTGCACTTGGAAGTGCAGTCTCTGTAGATCCGAGGGGGACATGCAAGGAAAGTAAAAAACAGCATTTTAGCTTGCACATGATTGGATAATAAAATCAGCAGAGCTTCCACCTCGTTTTAGATCTTCCCCTCGAATCTACAGTGACTGCACTTCCAAGTGCACTTCCAGTGGAATTTCAAGTGCACTTTGCACTTGTAGCTTGTACTTTTAGTGCAAAGTGGACTTCTACCGATAGGTAAGCCTAGAATAAGGTTTACCTATAGGTAGTGCAAATATCTCCTTACGTGCGCCGTTCAGGAGATATTACACTAGTAGTCCGCAGAAAATTCCAATTGTGCATGCGCGGGGAAGAAACAAATTTAAGCGCCGTTTCTTCCCTAGCCGTCGTTACTCGCGGCTCTCGTGCACATGTGATACGGCAAATCACAGAGCCGGAGTCCGCGGCCCAGAAGGAAGAGAGACCAGAAGATGGACGCTGCCTACACAGTGGATATCGCTGGATTCTTTTGCAGGTAAGTGGCACATAATGGGCTAGTATATGGGATCAAAAGAGGAAGTAAAACCCATCATGGTTTACTTCCTCTTTAACTGCATTTAGAGTGCAGTTAGCAATGTATTGACAACTGCAACAGTTGAAAGTGGTGTGTTAACTCATCCCCTCACTCTAACAGCCTACCTGAAGAGGACCGGACCAGGACTTCCACCCATCTTCCCATTTTCTAACTATTAATTATGCCAAAAGTGTTGTTTGGTACGGGTTAGTTATCCAGTTTAGTCTGGATGGACAGAGTTGTTTCATTTTCTGAGTTGGTTATTTAGAGGTGTATGTGCCTTTTAAAGCGGAGTTCCACCCAAAAATGAAACTTCTGCTTTTTGGAACCCTCCCCCCCCCCTCCGGAGTCACATTTGCCACCTTTCAGGGGTGTGCAGATACCTGTATAATACAGGTATTTGCACCCACTTCCGAGGAGAGCCTCCCGTGGGAGTCACTCCACTTCCCGCCCCCCTCCCCCCGATGCCTTTTGGGAAACACACTGGTCCAAGGAGACAGTGGGGACCACTAGGAAGGCGCCACGCTACTCGTGCATGTGCAGTAGGGAACCGGGCAGCGAAGCTGCAAGGCTTCACTTCCTGATTCCCTGACCGAGGATGGGGGCGGGGGCAGCAGAGAGATGAGCGATTGCTCGTCTTATGCTGCCAACATCGCAGGCGCACTGGACAGATAAGTGTCCATTTAACAAAAGTCAGCAGATGCAGTATTTGTAGCTGCTGGCTTTTAATATTATTTTTTTCGCGGGACCTCCACTTTAAGATTATGCCTATAATAAAAAATGTTATTTGAAAAAAAAAAAAGATTATGCCTAGGTGTAGATCTCAAATTGCACAATGCTGATAATTAAAGGAAACAAATGTGTAAACAATAAAATTGCTTCCATGCACGCTGATAAAAGCTAAAAAAAAAAGCCAGTAGCTTTGCAGGGAGCCTTGCAACGTTTTTTTGCGTTTTTGCAATAGCTTTAATCAGCGTTTTTCAGTGTAGCTTTTATCAGCTTTTTTTACTTTTTTTTTTCAATGGATAAAAAAACGCAAATAAACGCTGGCGCCGGCGTTTTTCTGGGTTTTTGAGTGTTTTTCATCATTTTGCGTTTTTTTAGCGCTTTTCTCGCCGAATAACGGCACATTAAACGCAAATTTCGGGCGTTCAGAAAAAAAAACAATAAACTCCAAAGCTCATTAACACTGAAAAAACGCCCAGGTGTGCATGGGCACATAGACTAACATAGAGTTCAGTTTATGGGCTTTAAAAAAAAAGCCAAAACACCAATAAACTGCAGTTTATCAGCTTCAGTGTGCATGGAGCCTAAAAGAAGTAAAAAAAAAAAAAAAGTGATACAAAAGGCCTCCATACATAACAAGGTCACAATCAAAAATCCATGTAAACACTAAACACACCTTCAACAAGATGTGTGTATAGTCCAATCGTGCATTGTCCAAACATTTCCACCGTCATAAGGATCTTCAATATATCCCAAAGTGTTCCCTTCACCACACTTAGGAAATGCACTCACCAAAAGTGCATGCCTATCATGTTATAGAATAGGCAAACACAAAACAGATAGGACTTGCACTTGCTCCATATTCAGGGTAGTACTCCTCCACCTTGCACTTAATTAATCCCAGTATGAGAATATAGACGTCAAAAAGAAGCTTACATTGTGTGATACCATTCAAACGACTTCATTAAAAAATATACTCACAAAGGCTCAGAAGACCAAGCATAAAAAAACGAGAGGAAGACTGTGTAGCCGTATTGCTGGATCGATAGTTTAGCAGAGACCGTTAAATATGTCAGCTGACGGACACTTGGAAACTCGCCTCTCCCAACTGAAGCTGAAGTGGAAATCGAAGAAGTATTTTACAAGTCTTTGTATTGGTTATTCAACAAGAGAAAGTGTGTATTGTCCAACACCATATTCAAATTACAATCCAGGAACATGGTTCGAAGTTAGAACATCATAAAGATAGTGGTATTAAATTACTAAAACTGGAGAGTGCAATATCTGGTGCAGCTCTACATGGTAGCCAATCAACTTCTGACTGCAGCTTGTATTAAAGGGGTTGTAAAGGTTTGTTTTTTATTTTCTAAATAGGTTCCTTTAAGCTAGTGCATTTTTGGTTCACTTATCTTTTCCTTCTATTTCCCTTCTAAATGTTTTTTTCTTTGTCTGAATTTGTCACTTCCTGTTCCTCCTCAGTAAGGTGTTCAGTAAGCTCTTCTAAATGACTCTCCACCACTCAGATGATGGTGGAAAGCTTAAGGAGGAGAAACAGGAAGTGAGTAATTCAAACAAAGAAAAAAAACCTTTAGAAGGAAAATGGAAGAAAAAGGTAAGTGAACCAAAAATGCACTAGCTTAAAGCGGAGTTCCACCCTTAAAACCACTTTGTTTCATCCCATCCAGCATAATGGCGTCAGCGCCAGTATGCTGTTTTTTTTTTTTTTTTAATTCCATGTACTTACTTTATAATCGATCATGTAATTTTGGGCGCACCGCAGTATGTCGCCGCTATAAGCCGTCACGCTTTCCAGAAACAGCCGATTAGCGTTCGGCTCTTCTCGGCGCCTGCGCACAGACCCAGGAGCTGACTGCGCAGGCGCCGTATATAGCCGCGTCACGCCCTCTGAAAAAAGCCGAACTAGGACCGGCTATTTACGGCGCCTGCGCAGTCAGCTCCTGGGTCTGTGCGCAAGCGCCGAGAAGAGTCGAACGCTAATCGTCTGTTTCCGGAAGGCGTGACGCCTTATAGCGGCGACATACCGCGGTGCGCCCAAAATTACATGATCTATTATAAAGTAAGTACATGGAATAAAAAAAAAAACAGCATACTGGCGCTGACGCCAGTATGCTGGATGGGATGAAACAAAGTGGTTTTTAAGGGTGGAACTCCGCTTTAAAGGAACCTATTTAGAAAATAAAAGATGAACCTTTACAACCCCATTAAGCTTTGACAAAAATCATAGCTCCCAACTGTCCCTGATTTCAAGGGACTGTCCCTGATTTGGAGCAATGTCCCTCTGTCCCCCATTCCTCCATCTTTGTCCTTCATTTTGGTCTGATCTATATAGATGTATATAAAATGCACTTTTTATCTTTCAAAGTGTTTTTCAGTGCTAAACCTTTCATTCAATTTCTAAATTGCTGCATTTGTAAATTCCAAAAGCCAATATAAAGGAATAGTAGTGGTAAAAAAAAGCACTTGTGAGTTTAATCAATCTTGTTTTTTTGTACAATTCTCTTATAATGGGGCATGGCAAGGGGATGAGTCCTATGCCTGCATACGTTTGCTGATAGGTGTCCCTCATTCCCATCTCATAAAGTTGGGAGGTATGCAAAAACTGTTTGGTTTCTATGCAGATCTGCACCAGGATTTGCACTCTCCAGTTTTAGTAAATCAACCCTTATGTCTCACCTTATACTTGCCCTAAAGGTAAGCGGTGTCCAGATCTGCTTGACAGCGGGAGTAGGTCCTAACACCCGCCTGGCCCACATCTAGTATAAATGAGCACCTAAATTTTACATAGCCCTTCTAGAGCTTCACAGTCTGCACGAATGAACATTCAAGACAAATCCAAACCCATAAAACCACAGGCTTCATCCTCGCACACACGGTTCGATTGTTGGCAGGGGATTGTCTGTTTACTGTTGTCCTAAAATCTTATCGTTAGTACGCTCCTTTTGACAATTGTTCTCCAATTTTCGGCCAACAAATGTTGGTTGACAGGCTAGTAAATTTTCGGCGGACAATGGTTTGACGTCAGATTTTCGTATGGTCATTACACAAATCCATCACGCAAAAGTCGAAAGTACAAACACGCATGCTCAGAATCATTGCTCACCAAACACGAAATTAGCAGAAGGGGCCCAAATGTTAGCGCGTGTTTGTGGCACGACAATTGTGTAATGTTAGTATGCAAGGCAAGATCCTGGCACGAGTACTTTTGACAAAAATCAGACCCTCGGTTGGCCAACAATCGTATCGTGTGTACGAGGCTTTAGAGTAAATGGCTAAATAGATGGTGATACCATATAATAACCAAATAAAGACAAAGTCAGCACTCACCAAATCCAAACCAAAAGACTGCATTGTCCAGATCTGCTTGACAGCAGGAGGAGGTCCTAACACCCGCCTGGCCCACATCTAATATAAATGAGCACTTAAATCCTACAGAGCCCTTCCAGAGCTTTACAGTCTGCACAAATGAACATTGAAGACAAATCCATCCAGCACCAGACCCATAAAGCCACAGATTTAGAGTGTATGGCTAATAGGGTGATACCATATAATAACTAAAATAAAGATGAAGTCACCACATCCAAACCAAAAGAAAGCATTGTTAAGATCTACTTAACAGCGATAGGAGGTCCCAACACCAATAGAAGGTCCCAATAGACCCTTTGTAGAGCCTCACAGTCTTCAGGAATGAACATTGTAGACAAATCATTCCAGCACCAGACCCTCAATGCCACAAGGGCATGGCTAATAGTGATGCCATATAATAACTCAGTAAAGACAAAGCCAAAACTCACCAAATGCAAACCCAAAGGTTTAATACATTTTCCAATATGACCTGATTGAAAGTTTGAGGTCGGTTTTGGTGAGTGCTTTCTCTTTACAAATGGTCTGTGTGCTGCTCTGGACTTTAACTTTCAGATATATTCATTAAACACTGCAAGCATGGCTGCCAAGTGTTCTCCGACACAGTACCCCTTGGGAGAATTGTCCACCACACCCCCTTCTTCCACTGTTTCCCGCAAAATGACTTGCCATGGGGGCAGCACACAAGTTGCCATGGCAGACATTTTTCTATAATGGTAATGTATCTTCCTATTTTTTCCCAGGAATTTTGCCCAATATGTGTAAGGTGCAATCATTACTAACAACCAATCAGATTACATTTTTCAGTGGGACAGAATGGTATGAAATGGATTCTGGTTGCTATTGGTTAACTGCCCTTGACACATTGCTGCTTGACTAATTTATGAGTTTGATAAATCTGATATTATTATCAGAATAACCTATAGGATGAAAAGAAGAGGACACCTGATAAATACTTACGGCTGAAGGAACCACAGCTGCTCTCTTAGTCACTCCAGTGCTTATTACATCCAGGCGAGTATCATGCAGATATTTAGAAGGCAGCAAGGAGTGGCCATATAGCTATTTGTAACGTAAATGAAAAAAAAAAAACTACATAATTTTTTGTGTTGGGGTAATCTGATCCTTGTGAATTCTGCAAAACCACATATTTTACTAAAATGCCATGCCAGGCATCTGGTGTAGAGTCACTAGCAAGTTTCTCAGTGTATGTAAATCTACAACTTGCTTACTTTTGCTTTGGATAGAATGTGGAAGGTTAGAATCTCTAGCAGACATCGGTTTCCCCACTCTGGAAGCTCATTGTCCTCTTCTGCTTTGTCTCCAATAGAGAAAGGAATGGGAAATCCAAAATATAGAGTAAATCTTACAAAGGAAACACCTCCATGTAATAGTGCTCAGCGCTGGTGATTGGCGCTCAGTGTAGTACCATGGGAAAAAGTGGAGCCAACCACATCCATCACTTACCCTGAAGTATGAGGAATTTTGCTTGCTCCACCGGACAACTTTTTACTTTGCCCTGGATTAGACATTTGCGGTTCATTTGTTCTATATAAATATTCAGACAAAATCTTCATTATTCTGAAATTCGCATGTATCCAAAAACCCAAATTACAGTATAAACTAAGTCTACCGAATTCTCTGATTAAGGAAATTAAATTTGCCCACATTTTGGTAATTCAAATCGAAATTTAAATAACATTTTATGTCAAATTCGAACTGTAAACATATTTCTGAAATCAAAGACTGTGTCTGTGTGTGTTATTAGAGTACCATTGTGAAATAATGCTGTTTTTGTTAAGCCAAAGGTGATTTAAAGAGTCATTGTAATCATTTGATGAAGATTTTTCTGTTGTTTGTTCACTTTGCCACATTCGAATCGAGATTTTTTTTTTCAAGTTTAGTTTTGGCCGATTCAAAATTTCTTAATTTGCTTGTTTCAAATAAAAACAAACAAATTCCAAACACTAATCCCAAATATGAATTAAATGAATCAAACAAATTTAATGAAACTAATTAGATTAACAAATCTAAACAAACTTTACATTTCCTAAATTATTGCCAAGCATTTTCTGATTGGACGAGGTGGAGAGGCTGGGTGGTAAAGTCACAATGCCCACTCCGTTCAATTGTGGAACACTATGAGGGAGATTTACTAAAACTGGAGCGCACAGAGTCTGGTACAGCTGTGCATTGTAACCAATCAGATTCCATGTTTTATTGTCAAAGCTTAAAGGGGTAGTTCCCCCAAAAACCTTTTTTTTAACATTGATTGAGGCTCGTTTTGTCAAGGGGAATCGGGTGGTTTTTTTTTTAGAATCGAAGCAGTACTTACCGTTTTAGAGATGCATCGTCTCCGTCGCTTCCGGGTATGGTCTTCTGGTCTGGGCGTTCCTATTTGATTGACAGGCTTCCGACGGTCGCATACATCGCGTCACGAGTAGCCGAAAGAAGCCGAGCGCCGGTGCGGCTCTATACTGCGCCTGCGCACCGTCGTTCGGCTACTTTCGGAAAATCGTGACGCGATGTATTTGATCGTCGGAAGCCTGTCAATCAAATAGGAACGCCCAGACCCGAAGACCATACCCAGAAGCGACGGAGACGATGCATCTCTAAAACGGTAAGTACTGCTTCGATTCTAAAAAAAAAACACCCGATTCCCCTTGACAAAACGAGCCTCAATCAATGTTAAAAAAAAGGTTTTTGGGGGAACTACCCCTTTAATTGAACAAGCTGAAGTTAGAAGCTTATTGGCTACAATGCACGGCGGCACCAGATTCTGAGTGCTCCCGTTTTAGTAAATCTCCCCCTTTGCGTTCATTGAAAAAATGCAAAGTGTTCTCTGAATGGCACCTGTGTCGAGTGGATGACCTCCTACATTTACAATGCAGCATGGAAGCTGCTTGTCACAGAACCTGGAATCTAGTGGAGATCTCTGGACTAGAGGTGCCTAATTCATTGATTTCCAGCTTCCATGGAGATCCCACTGGAATGGCACATACATACTTACATGGGTCCAATGTACCAATTGCGATACCTAAACTTCATCTTTAAAAGGATTTGAAATGCTCAGAATTTTTTTAAAGAAAAAAATAAATAAAGAAAGAAAAAAAAGTTTTATTCTTACTTGCTCTGTGCAATGATATTTCACAGAGGGACCCCAAACCTCCTCTTATGCGGTCCCTATCCAGCGCTCTAGGCTTCTTCTTTTCTGTGTTTTCCCCCATAGCAAGCCATTTGCTATGGGGGAAGATGTGCAGGCCTGATCCCAGCCTGGGCTATGTGTCCATAGACACACACAGTGCGGCTTTGCCCCACCCTCTGCTCCTCCCTTATCACTGTTACATCCTGTGAGTGCTCCCGGTCGGCTGTCATCCCACTGGGCTTGTTGTGTATTGCTGAACTTCCATTTCAATACAGTTCTGTTTCCTGAGTGTTTGGTGCTGCCACCCCACACTGCACCTACCCGCACTCTCTTATCTTTCTACTCTTATATATCTTTTACTTTTATCTCTTAGGCTGTCCATCCCTCCCCCCACCCTGCGCTGGGGTTAGGGGTATGTTATATTTTATTTGATGGCAGGAGTCAGGTAGCCGATGACTCTTCATGTTCATTTGATGTTAGCTGTAAGCAAAAACCGCATACTGGAAAGATAAAAACACTTAATTTCAAGAGAGCAAATTTTCCAAGGAAGGGCTGCTCTCCAGGACTTAGACTGGGAGAGAATATTGGCATCAATGGGGACAGAACAGAAATGGGAATTCCTCAAAAAGACTGTTTATGAACTCACTGCAAAGTATATTCCCATGGGCAATATGTTTAAAAGGCTAAAAATAAAACATTTGTGGCTCACAAACAAAGTTAAAAAAGCTATAAACTATAAGAAAAGAGCTTTTAAAAAATACAAAAATGAAGGAACACTAGGGTTGTTTAAATGTTACAAAGAATATAACAGGATTTGTAAAAAGGAAATCAAGGATGCAAAAATTCAAAATGAACGACAAATTGCAAAAGATAGTAGGACAAACACCAAAAAATAATTCTTTAAATATATTGTAGCGCTCACCCCCGAAGGAGCCGCTGGATGATCGGGTCTTCTGTTTTACCTCTGTGACACACCACAAACAATGAATCCACAGCACACCAGCACACCTTGTGAGAGTTTAAATAACTATTTACTGTATATATAATAATCTGAATAGCAATATACAACATCAACATTTATCTCTACACAGCATAACACGGAGACTGCATATGAGACACCAGCATAACAGTGATGAACGATAAATGCGGTTATTCTAACTGTGAACTTATATATAAACTTAGTCCCAATGTACCCGGGTACCTAACCCACTGGCCAGTGGTAGTTTCTTCAGCTAGCCAACGTTGGGGCCCAATATGAACGGTGAAAATCTGTGTGTATGGTTAATGACAACGGGCCGGAGGCCTCTCACCCATCCACGGAGGGAGATGTCCGTCTGTAGCCGGCAGGGATGTCAGCAATTATCTTCTGCGATGAAGAGCTGTATATACCGTGTTTCCCCGAAAATAAGACGTACTCCGAAAATAAGCCGTAGCGGGATTTCGACGCAAGATAGAAATATAAGACACCCCTCCGAAAATAAGACGTAGCGATGTAGTGTCGAATCTCCGAAAATAAGATGTAGTGTCGAATCTCCGAAAATAAGATGTAGTGTCGAATCTCCGAAAATAAGATGTAGTGTCGAATCTTGTAGTGATATCTTGTAGTGGTACAACCAGACAAGATGAGTGCAAAAAGAAAGAGTTATTCTGTTGAGTACAAGAAAGGAATTGTGGAGGACTCCCGAGGCAAGAATCTTACGGCTTTTTGCAAAGAGAAGAAGTTGGATATCCGAATGGTCCAAAAATGGCGTGCAGAATACGATAATCTCAGTCTACAGGTGGACAGAGGAAATGCTAAGAAGCGCAAGTGTGGTTCAGGTAGGCAACCTTTATTTTCTGTAATAAAAATAAGACACCCCCCGAAAATAAGCCATAGTGCGATTTCTTGAGGAAAAAAAAATATAAGGCGGTGTCTTATTTTCGGGGAAACACGGTAGGAGCTGAAGTCTGATGTCATCAGGGGTTCTGGTCATCAAATTTGGCGTCCGTCCGGGCCGAGTCGCCGCCCGCAGTGTCCTCTCAGCAGGGTGGCACCTTACTCACAGCCCCAGAGGATCCTCTTCCAGCCAGGAACAAACAGCCGTTTACCCTGTGTAGCAGATGTCACTTCAGGAAGGCACGTGTGACAAGTCAGCACAGTATCTCCACAAACAGGCGGCACACCCAAGCAACAGCAGTCTGTTCTCCCTGTCTCCTCACACCAGACTGAGGCCAGCAACCTCTTGCCCCAGAGTTCACTTCCTTCTTTCTCCTGTAGCACTCTGGGAACTGTAGTCTAAGTATCCATTTTCATTTGTAATTCCTCAGTGGCTGTGTCTACAATCCCCACAAAGCTGTGCTCTCCGGCTCCACCTGCAGCTGCAATATCTTTTCTCTTAAAGGAGCTGAAATCAACAACAGGGCTACATTCTCCCCCTACTTAAAGTCTTTGGGTCCCTCCAAAGGGTAAACTGCGTTTGTAGGTTCTACAGACAGCATATACAATATAAAGGCACATATAAAGTTTATACTAAACTACTTGAATACCTTTACTGCGTGCAGATAGATGCAGTTTATGACAGCGTCTAGCAAGTGGGGTGGGTAGAGGGACACTCCACCAAGGTGTGCTGATGGCCTGAGTTGGACACAAGTCCTTTGATACTTCTGTGGTCAAGGTGGACACCTCGGGTGATCTTCGCACAGTAGTTACAGCTTCCTCTGTGCTATTCCCTGGTGAGTCATAAGTGAGTCTCTGAGGGGGTCGCACTGGTCGTTTGGACCTTGATTCTAAAAGCCATGATGGGCCCTCATCTGCGGAGTCCCCTTCTACTTGAAGTGTTGGCTGAGAGGATTCAGTTTCCTCTTCGACTGGCTGAACAAGAGCATCCTCTAGCACTGAGGTTTCTGGCAAGAGACTTTCCACTTGAGAAGGTTCAGAATTATCTTCCATGGGCATATCCTCGTTTGCTTGAGGCACAAATTCAGGGGCATCCGGTCTCAAATTGCTCAAGTCCTGCTCAGGAGCCATAATAGTTGGATGGACATCCATAGGTTCAGATGGCCACATCCAACTCGGACACACATCTTCCTCATCGCTGTCGTCCTCACTTTCTCTTGTAGAAGGTGGCTGTTGTGACCGGGTAACAGGTGCTTGACGGGAAGTGGATGGAATGGGTGAAGGAGACTCATCTCTATCTGGTACCCGCACAGCTTCATTCAGAGGTAGGAGATGATTCCGATGCCAATTCTTCAGTGGCCCGGTCTTTCCCTCTGGTCGAATCTGGTACACTGGCAGGCCAGGTAATTGTTTACAGACAATGTAGATCTGAGAACTCCATCTATCAGCTAGCTTGTGTCTTGCAGACGCACCCAAATTTCTCAACAAAACTCGATCATCTGGCTGTAGGTCCTGTACCCGAACCCTCAGGTCATAATTTTGTTTGTTTCTTCGTTCTCTACCCTCAGAGGTCGAACAGGTCTTCTCAAATGCAGAAGCCAGGTTCTTCCTGAGTCTATCCACATAGCCCTGATGAGACAAAATAGACGTCTGGTCAAGGGAGAGGCCAAAAGCTAAATCTACTGGCAATCGGGCTTCTCTTCCAAACATGAGGCGGTACGGTGAGTATCCGGTAGCATCACTTTCTGTGCTATTGTAAGCATGCACAATGGTAGAGATATGCCGACTCCAGTGCTGTTTCTCCCTGGTCGACAGTGTTCCCAACATGTTGAGTAGAGTACGATTGAATCTCTCCGGTTGTGCATCACCCTGGGGGTGATAGGGGGAGGTCCTCGACTTCTGAATCCCCAATAGATCCAAGAGCTGCCTGATGAGTCGACTTTCAAAGTCTCTGCCTTGATCAGAATGGATCCTCTGAGGTAGACCATAATGAACGAAGAACTTTTCTACTAGGACTTTGGCTACAGTAGGAGCACGTTGATCTTTGGTTGGAAAAGCTTGAGCATAACGGGTAAAGTGATCTGTCACCACCAAGATGTTTCCCTGTCCACTAGTGTCAGGCTCTAGGCACAGGAAGTCAATGCACACCAGGTCCATGGGTCCTTGACTCTGTAGATGGCTCATTGGAGCATTCCTCGAAGGTAAAGTTTTCCTCTGGATACATCTTAGACAGGAATGGCAGTAGCTTTCAACTTCAGATCTCATGCAGGGCCAATAGAATCTGTCTCGGACCAGTTTGAAAGTTCTTTCTGATCCTAAGTGACCATGGTCATCATCATGCAAAGCTCTCAGTACATTTTCTCTATGCTTCTCTGGGAGGAACAACTGCTGCTTTTCTTCCAAGTCATCCGAGGGCCCCTTCGGTAGACCACCCCGTCTAGCAGTTTCAACCGTTCCCACTCTTTGTGGACCAGACGAGCCTCTTTTGGTGAATCAGTTAGTAGGAGCCCTCTTTGACCCGCTTTCATTGCTCTTAGAGTTAACCCAATCAAAGGATCTTCAGCCTGATCTACTCTCAGGTCCTTCTTCGTGAAAGTAGGCAGGCCCTCACTCCTCAGCTGTGTAGGGTTACAATACATTTTAGGGACACCGGCAGCCATGACTCCTATGGCCTCTGCTCCAATCACTCCTTTGGTTCGGTATTCCACCCCTTGGCATAGGGCTTGAACTCCATCTGGAGTCAAATGAGTCCACTCTGTTTCTGGGACCCCTGTGCTATAGGGTCTTCTGGACAAGGCATCCGCGTCTTGGTTATTGACCCCAGGGCGATATTTGAGGCTGAAGCGGAATCCTGACAGGGCAGCCAACCACCTGTGCCCAGTGGCATCCAGTTTTGCCGTAGTGAGAATGTAAGTGAGTGGATTGTTGTCGGTTCTGACCACGAAATTGGCCCCGTACAGGTAGTCTTTTAGTTTGTCCACCACTGTCCACTTCAAGGCCAGGAACTCCAACTTGTGAGTGGGATAATTCTTCTCAGAAGGGGTGAGACCCCGACTCACATATGCCACCGGTCTCAGGAGGCCATCATATTCCTGGTATAGTACTCCTCCTAGCCCTTCTCTGCTAGCATCCACATGTAGTTCATAAGGCTTGGCAGGATCAGCGTAGGCAAGGACAGGAGCCTGTGTTAGACTTCCTTTCAATTGGAGGAAAGCTCTTTCACATTGGTCGGTCCATTCCTCCTGGATTGATTCACGAGGCTTCCTAGGCCCGTGGGCTGATGAACCCGGCTCAAAGGGCATTGATTCATCTTCTGCTCCTTCCATTCTTAGAAGTTTGTTCAGAGGCTGAGCTATCTTGGCAAACCCCTCTACGAACCTTCTATAGTATGAGCAGAATCCCAGAAAGGACCGGAGTTCAGTAATATTACGAGGTCTCGGCCATGAAGCCACAGCTTCCAACTTCTTAGGATCAGTTGATATGCCTTCTGCTAAAACAACATGTCCCAGGTACGTGACTGAAGGCAGACAGAATTGACACTTCTCCAAGGAAAGTTTCAATCCTTCTTCATGCAGCCGCTTCAAGACCTTTTCCAACCGCTGCTCATGTTCTTCCAGTGTTCTTCCGAAGACTATTAGGTCATCCAGATACACTAGTACCTCAATCAGGTTCATGTCTCCTACCGTCTTTTCCATTAGTCGTTGGAAAGTTGCTGGGGCTCCTGTGAGGCCTTGGGGCATTCTATTAAACTCAAAGAATCCCAGTGGACAGATGAAAGCAGTCTTCTCTTTATCTTCAGGATGCATGGGTATCTGGTGATACCCACTTCGCAGGTCAAGTACACTAAACCACTTTGCTCCAGACAGACACTGAAAGGCATCTTCTATTCGAGGAGTAGTGTATTGGTCGGGAATGGTTCTTTGGTTGAGTGTGCGGTAGTCTATGCACAAACGGATGGAACCGTTTTTCTTGCGAACTACCACAATGGGTGAGGCATAAGGACTCCTGGATTCTTGGATTATCCTGGTCCTTTTCAATTCAGCCAGTTGTTCCCTTAGGTCATCTAGATCTCCCAATGGGACTCGCCGTGACCTTTCTCGAAAGGGCTTGTCATCTTGGAGGCGAATGCGGTGTCGAGTGCTCTTAGCACATCCCACATCAAACTCATCCTTGGAGAACAAATCCTGCCACTTGAGGAGTTGAGATTGAATTTGCTTCTTCCACTCAGGCGAGATTGGAGCGTCTTTAGAATAGAACCGTTCAGCTGGGATCTCTCTGTCTACTCCCCCCACCAATTCAGTGGGTGAGAGGGGTGTGGCAGTGGCCACTTGTCCAATCGGCATCCGTGCCTTCAAGGTCACTGGGTAGTCTGACACATTGCATACACTTACAGAGACTCTCCCACGGGCCTGCTGTAGGGCTCTGGTGGATATTATCTCCGGCACCAATTCCACTCCAGATCTCTTCACATTTCTGGGATCAGTTTCCAGGACCACATAGGGGCCTGGTTGTGACCAATTCAACTTGACTGAGGCCCGGAAACTAGTCATTTCTCCTGGCTGTAAGACCTTCTCCGCTCTTTCTAATCTCCAAAGCCGTCCCACTTCTGCAGGGGCCCTCTGTTCTTGTATAATCCGCTGGTAGATTGGCCGCAACATCGGGTGCATCTCCTCAGAAGTAGAACTCTCTTCCGTCACTAATGGAGTTATAAGGCGTCTCACCAAGTCAGTATTTGTCCCCACTATTATAGAACTCCGATTAGCTCCTGGTGGGCGGGGGACATACAATGGCCAAAGCGTCACAGACCCCTGGTTGCCCAACAGTTGCCGAACTGAACTCCAGCTTCATTTGTAGACACCCATCATATGGAAGCTTCTGAGTCCCAATACCCCAGATTTCGAGATCCTCTAACTCCATCAGGGGTAGATGCTTCAAATGCTTCTGGTAGAAGTCCCGGTAAATCAGTGTTACTTGAGCACCTGAATCGAGGAGAGCCTTCGTGTAAACCCCTTCTACTTGAACTGGGATAATGGGTGAAGGACCTATCAACTTGTCAGGGAACTTCTTCGGAGTAGTAGAAGGCATAGACCCAGTCGGCTGCACTCTAGCCTTCTTCCTAGCTCGTGGTGGTTGTTTTCTTCCCCCTAACTGGGGTTTAGGTTGTGGGTGTGCATTGCTTCCCTGTGACACAGGACCAGACACCAAGGGAGGGGATCTTTTTGTCGTAGCAGGGGGGGCTCTGGGTAAAGACTTGGGCCTCTTATTGGTATCCTGGGAATCAGAGCAGTCTTCAGTAGTTGGGCACCCAGTTTGCTCCCTCACTGGGGCCCTCTGTAGTTTCCCGCCGGTAGATAACTTCCTCTTGAATTCGATGGGCTCGGACAGATACTTCGGTAATGACCCACTCCTCCACAGTTATAGCAGATGTTTGACGGTTTCTTGATAGGCACCACCTGAGTGGTAGAATCAGGAACTGGTTCTGACGTGACTTTTTCAAGGGGCGACTTGACACCTGCAGACAATAGGGTTAGCATTTGCGTCAGCTGGGAAACTTGCGCCTTTAATTTCTCTATTTCTGAATTCCCATTCGACACATTGAGCGTTCCAACCTCAGCAGGAAATGAAAATCCTGAGCCCTTCTTTTTCTCCTCTAGGATAGCCTCTTCCTCCCTTACCATCTTAATGAGATCAGAGTATCGCAAAGAGGTACCTCCTTGTAAAGTTTTCAACTGGATCCAGATAGGGTCAGAACTCAGAGCGCCTCTCAGGATCTGTTTCATTCTTACTTGATCCATATCCCTGGGCTCTATTCCTTTCTTTAGTACAATCTGGTATAGCATTTTGTTTAGTCGTCGAATATACTCGGAAAGCTGCTCATTTTCCCGTTGAAACATGTGTTCAAAGAGGAAGATTAAATCTGTACCTTTCTCTGTGCGCCCAAACTCATCTTGCAACATGCGAAGATAGTCATATGCTGTACAAGACTCCTAACTGAATTTCAAATTTCGGATGGCTTCTGTTGCAACGCCTTTCAGACTTTCAGTAATGCGTTGTTTCTTTTGAGCCTCTGGAACATCCCATTCTTCCAGTGCTTGCATAGCCTGTTCCATCCAGGTTTCATACTCTTCTTCTCCAGGAGGTACAGGCTGCACTCCAGAAAAGATTCTCAACTTCCTGTAGACATAGTTCACAGAGGGCGAGGAAATTTTTATAACGCTCTCTACCAGTTTTCCTATGTCCATGAAGAAGGAAGCTGGGGGGTAGTTAGTGGTTGGCACAGAAGTGGTAGTTACTTCCACTGTGTCTGACATGGTCTGGCTTGGTCCCTCCAAACAACTTGCTGAGGTGACTAGAGGGAGTAACCGTGCTTTAACTTCTCCGGTTAGCTGGATGCTATCACCCTGGAAGCAGGTTGGGACTCCTTTCTTCCATTCTAGTAGGGCATAGGTATGGGAGATTTCTTGATCTATTTTTGTGTCTATTACAAACACTTTCTGGTCAGGTGCTAGTGTAGTTACTGCTTGACTGATCTGTTCCTCTGTCCATTTGTCAGCAGGAATGTCCATTACTACACTCAGCCCTAATTGGCCATTTTGTTCCTCGCACCACTCTGCTGCTGTGTTTGGATCCATTGCTGGCTCGTTTGTGTGGTTATCACTTTGCGAGAGGTATCAGAAAAGATCCCGGACGAGAACCCCCACGTGTAGCGCTCACCCCCGAAGGAGCCGCTGGATGATCGGGTCTTCTGTTTTACCTCTGTGACACACCACAAACAATGAATCCACAGCACACCAGCACACCTTGTGAGAGTTTAAATAACTATTTACTGTATATATAATAATCTGAATAGCAATATACAACATCAACATTTATCTCTACACAGCATAACACAGAGACTGCATATGAGACACCAGCATAACAGTGATGAACGATAAATGCGGTTATTCTAACTGTGAACTTATATATAAGCTTAGTCCCAATGTACCCGGGTACCTAACCCACTGGCCAGTGGTAGTTTCTTCAGCTAGCCAACGTTGGGGCCCAATATGAACGGTGAAAATCTGTGTGTATGGTTAATGACAACGGGCCGGAGGCCTCTCACCCATCCACGGAGGGAGATGTCCGTCTGTAGCCGGCAGGGATGTCAGCAATTATCTTCTGCGATGAAGAGCTGTATATAGGAGCTGAAGTCTGATGTCATCAGGGGTTCTGGTCATCAAATTTGGCGTCCGTCCGGACCGAGTCGCCGCCCGCAGTGTCCTCTCAGCAGGGTGGCACCTTACTCACAGCCCCAGAGGATCCTCTTCTAGCCAGGAACAAACAGCCGTTTACCCTGTGTAGCAGATGTCACTTCAGGAAGGCACGTGTGACAAGTCAGCACAGTCTCTCCACAAACAGGCGGCACACCCAAGCAACAGCAGTCTGTTCTCCCTGTCTCCTCACACCAGACTGAGGCCAGCAACCTCTTGCCCCAGAGTTCACTTCCTTCTTTCTCCTGTAGCACTCTGGGAACTGTAGTCTAAGTATCCATTTTCATTTGTAATTCCTCAGTGGCTGTGTCTACAATCCCCACAAAGCTGTGCTCTCCGGCTCCACCTGCAGCTGCAATATCTTTTCTCTTAAAGGAGCTGAAATCAACAACAGGGCTACAATATTAATAGTAAAAAGGTCAATTCTGAGCATGTAGGCCCTTTACAAAATAATCTAGAGTGGGCGACTGAGGACATAGAGAAGGCAAATTTATGAAATACTTTCTTCAGCTCTGTGTGTACAATGGAGAATGGGGGAGCTCATGTCCATTATGGCGGTTGGTAGTGACACAGCCCCAAGTGATACACAATGGCTCAAACGTGATATTGTCCAGAAATATTTAGACAGAATAAAGGTGGATAAAGCACCTGGACCTGATGGCATCCACCCACGGATCCTAAAAGAATTGAGCTCTGTCATTTCAAAGCCATTGTATCTAATTTTTATGGACTCACTAATGACAGGAATAGTACCACTGGATTGGCGCAGGGTCAATGTGGTGCCCATATTTAAAAAGGGAACAAAGTCTTTACCAAGTAACTATAGACCTGTTAGTTTAACTTCTATAGTTGGGAAGATACTGGAGAGGTTAATAAAGACCACATGGATGAGTTCTTGCTGGAAAAAAACTATTTAAGCAGCAGACAGCATGGATTCATGAAAGACAGAAGTTGCCAGACAAACCTGATTTCCTTTTATGAAGAGGTAAGTAAAACCCTGGACAGAGGCGTGGCTGTAGACGTGGTATACTTGGATTTTGCAAAAGCATTCAATACAGTTCCGCACACATGGCTCATGTGTAAGGTGAAGTCTACAGGATTAGAAATATCAGTTTGTAAATGAATAGAAAACTGGCTAAGCCCAGGTTCACACTGGGCTGCGGGAGTGAAGCAGTGCGAGTTCAGCTGAACTCGCACGATTTCACTCCCGCCCGGCAGTCCCGATTTCAGCCGTGATTTCAGAGACATCTGTGCAGGTTTCTGCACAGATGTCAATGTAAATCGCAGGCTGAAATCGCAAAAAGTAGTACAGAGACTACTTTTTGAAATCGGTGCAATGCCGCAGATGCAGCGTCGCACCGATTAGGACGGTGCCATTGCAGTCAATTTGAGGCAAAATCTGCCGTTTTGACATGCGATTTGACATGCCAAATCGCATCTCAAAACGCACCAGTGTGAACCAGGGCTAAAAGACAGAATTCAGAGAGTTGTGGTTAATGATTCCTACTCCGGCACATAAGGCGCGTCACGAGTTGCCGAAAGAAGCCAATTGTCGGTGCGCAGGCACCGTATAGAGCCGACTCTCAGTTTGGCTTCTTTCGGAAGTTTTTGTCATCACGTCAATCACTTAGCCTCTGCATAGGAATGCCCACTCCCGCGGGAGCCACTACCCGGAAGCCGGGGGGGAAAATAGCATTTGCGGGAGTACTTGTAGTCCCGCAAATGCCCCTGATGCCAGATCCGATACTACCCCCCCCCCGCCGCCGCCGCCGCCGCAACGCAACATTACAGCTTTCATTTGAATAGCTGTGTGTTCCCTGCCGTCGTCCCCAGGATTGGACGGGTGATCTGTCTATCAAGGGGGACTGTCTATAAGCGGCGCGGCGGGGAACACACAGCTATTCGAATGAAAGCTATAATGTTCCCTGCACTGATTAACTAGGTGGCGGCATCTGCATCTACATCTACGGTATGGGGATACATGGCTGCATATCTGTGGGGGACATGGCTGCATATCTGTGGGGGACATGGCTGCATTTGTGGGGGACATGGCTGCATTTGTGGGGGATATGGCTGCATTCGTGGGGGACATGGCTGCATTCGTGGGGGACATGGCTGCATATCTGTGGGGGGACATGGCTGCATTTTGGGACACATTTAAAAAAAAGTATCGGTATTCTGTATCGGCGAGTACATGAAAAAAAGTATCGGTACTTGTACTCGGTCCTAAAAATGTGGTATCGGGACAACCCTAGTACATAATATAACTGGGTACTGACATTTATGGGTGGGGTTGATCCGGGGAATATCCGATTGCCTCATGGGAGAACAGGAGGGAGTTTTTTCCCCTGCTGTGGCGGATTGGGTCGTGCTTTGCTGTTTTTTTTTGCCTTCCTCTGGATTGGCTGTGGGTGTGGAGTTGGGTGTGTGTGATTGTATGTTGTTGTTTTATTTCTTATGGTTGAACTTGATGGACTTAGACCCTGACTAACTATGTAACTTTGTGAGGTATTAGTGTCATTAAAGCAGCATGGCTGACAATCTTGTAGATTTTGTATGTAACCCCTTTACATTATGTGACCCTTATGCCGCGTACACACGATCATTTTTTATGACACAAAAAACGACGTTTTGAAAAACGACACAAAAAATTCAAGCATGTTGGATTTTTTTTTTGGTTTTGGACGTTTTGCCCACACACGATCAATTTAAATGACATTTTATAAAACGTTTTTTTTTTTCATTGCAAAAAGTGATCGTGTGTACGCGGCATTAAAGTGGTTGTAAATGCAGATTTTTTTTTTTATCTTAATGCATATTATACATTAAGATAAAAAACCTTCTGTGTGCAGCAGCCCCCTCCCTCCCTAATACTTACCTGAGCCCCATCTCCATCCAGCGATGTTGTACAAGAAGCTTGGCTGCCCGGGACTCTCCCGCTGCTGTCAATCAAGCATTGGCTGCCGCTGCTGTCAATCAAAGCGAGTGAGCCTGTTAGGAGAGAGAGGGGGCGGGCAATGACTCCGCATCTGAAGGGACACACAGAGCAGCGGCAGTGTGGGCATTCAGCAGGGAGGGGCTAGGAGTGCTGATGGGGGACCCGGAAAGAGGAGGATCTGGGCTGCTCTGTGCAAAACTACTGCACATTATTTTTTATTTTTAATTAAGCAAAAAAAACAACCCTTTAGTATTACGTTAACCACTTGAGCTCCAGGAAGATTTTCCCCCCTTCATTATCAGGCCATTTTCTTTATCGTACATCACGGGACACAGAGCGCATAGCCATTACATATGGGTTATATGGGTACCTTCAGGTGATGGACACTGGTGTAATCAATTTCACAGGAAGTTTCCTCCCTATATAACCCCCTCCCACTGGGAGTGCTTCAGTTTTTTCGCCAGTGTCTTAGGTGTTGGTCACGTCTAACTGTCCCTCGGAGGTCTCGGGACCCAGGATAGCTAGCTGGATCCGTCCGAAGTGCTTCAAAGCCAAGGTGTACGGTACCCGGGCCCCGCTTGCGTGGGGTTTAGCCTATAATGCCTCTCCTTGGAGGGCTGGATTCTGGGCTCCAGTGCCTTAGTCTCTTCCAAGGACTAAAGGCTACTGATGCCAGGATGCTATATAGGCCCAGGTGTGTGGGTTCATTAACACAGGACCCCGGTCCCTGAAGGTCCAAGACAATACCCACGGAGATGGGGGAAGATTGGGCCTCTTGCAGTTTGCAATACCCTGCGGCGTGGAGCAGGTAAGAGGGAACCTGCGGGACTTGGTTCGACAGTAGGTATCCCCCTGGGGGTTCTGGGTTGGCTAATGGTATGCTTGTGCATCAGCCACTATCTCCACTATGTCTTTGAGGCAGGATGGGATGTACTAATGTTTACCCAGATAACATGTAGGTTTATGTATGCTTGTTTAAGATATGTATTTGCTACTCCCCCCAGATCTGCCTGTTAGCATTGATACTGCAGCCCCACGTACTATAAAGGGGGAATGCTGGTGAAACTCCTGTTTCTTAGGAAGCCTATGGGGACAGTTTCCTCTGTGTGTGCACTACATTAAGTATTGGTGCTTACCTGGTGTCTGTTGGGCTGCTAGCGCTGGTCCATGCTTCTCCTCTGCTTTCTGCTTCCTCCATGTTGGTTTCAGCGTGGGGGGGGGGGGATGGGGGGGGCGGGCAGCAGTGTCAGGTCTCAGTTAAAGCAAAGCATTTCCTGGCTGGTCATTCTATGGGCGTGTGGAAATTTGGAAAAAAATAATAATAATAATTTTTTACCATAGCCTGTTCTTATTAATGATTCACTTCTAGCTACAACAGTCGGGTGTTGGCTACAGGGGTGTCTCAAGGTTGTGCAATGGCTCCCAAGGGATCAGGACCAGCTAAGGCTGCAAAAGGTGCCAAAAAACTAAAGAGGTCTCCATCGGGGTCAGAGGATTTGGGCCAGGCTCCAACGGTCCCACCCTCACCAGATAGACCACCGAGTAGCATGTTGCAGGAGCCATTGAGGGTGCTAGGGGCAGAGGCGGCCCCCAATCAACCCATTCCCGTTTACGTTACGGAAGAAATGCTAGCGACCACCCTGGGTGGGCTAGAGGATAGGTTAACTGCTTTGATTGCCCGCTCTTTGCCAAGTGGCAAACGGGCTAGATCCCCGTCACCTAGATTGGTGTTTTCAGATGCAGAGGTCCTCTCTTCGGAGGAATTGGACCCACAGGGGGATCAAGCGGACCCGAGTCCCGACGGTTCAGACATTGAGGGTTCCACTGTAGATGAATTTTTTTTCGGCTTCTCAAGCGGAGTGCCTGTGGATCCAGTCTCTGACAGATATGGTTCGCACTGCTTTTAAACTTCCAGTGTCAGAACTATTAGCCCCTGCGGTATCCTCTTTAGGTTCTTCAAAGGCACCATTAAGTTGTGCGTCTTTTCCGATTCACCCCCTTCTGGAGAGCGTGATTTTTCAGGATTGGGCTCAACCTGATAGGATCTTTATCCCTCCTAAAAGGTTCTCTATTCTCTATCCTATGGAAGAGGAATTTGCAAAGAAATGGGCACTCCCTATTTTGGACGCAGCCATTTCCTGCGTGAATAAATCCCTGACCTGTCCGGTTGAAAATGTCCAGATGTTCAAAGATCCGGTCGACAAAAAATTGGAGACCCTACTGAAGGCTTCTTTTACCACAGTAGGTGCCGTGGTTCAGCCAGCAGTGGCAGCCATTGGCGTTTGTCAGGCGTTAAAGGATCAGACTAAACAGATATTAAGGGACATGCCGGCTCAGCAAACTCGTGAATTGGCGGACCTCCCAAGGGCTCTCTGCTTTGCAGTAGATGCTATTAAGGACTCCATTCAACAGGCGTCCCGTCTATCTCTGCTGTTGGTTCATTTGCGGCGCCTTTTGTGGCTGAAGAACTGGTCAGCAGAGGCACCCTGCAAAAAGCTTTTAGCAGGATTTCCCTTTCATGGTGGGAGACTATTCGGTGAAGACCTAGATAAATATATCCAGACCATATCAAGTGGTAAAAGTTCTTTCTTACCTGTCAAGAAAAGACCGCGTGGGCCCGCGTTTAAGCGACAGGCCTTCGCAGGCTCGGCCCCTTCAACTTCCCGTCAGTATCGACGGCCTCCCGGGCGTTCAGCATTTAATAGCCGCCCACAAGGACAAGCCACGGCAGGCAAGAGGCCATGGTCTCGCAAGCCGGTTAAACCAGTCTTCAAGTCAGATTCATGAAGGGGCGCCCCCACTCTCTTGGGTGGGGGGAAGGCTTCGGTTTTCTCCGAAGTGTGGGAGGCCAGAATTCCCGACTCTTGGGTACGGTCCGTGGTAGCCACGGGCTACAAGCTAGAGTTTCGGGAAGTCCCCCTCCTCATTTTCAGGGGTCAAGTCTTCCAAGCGACCCATTAAAGAGGGCCTCTCTTGTAAAGGCATTGGATCGCCTCTTGCTCCAAGGAGTAATTGTAGAAATACCAACCCAGGAATGGGGTCTGGGATTCTATTCCAACCTTTTCATAATACCAAAGCCCAATGGCGACGTCAGGCCTATCTTAGACCTCAAACGCCTAAATCGCTTTCTAAAGATTCAGACCTTTCGTATGGAGTCCATACGTTCGGTGGCAGCCAGCCTACATCAAGACGACTTTCTAGCATCTATAAAAATAAAGGATGCATATCTACACGTGCCGATCTACCCGGCACATCACAAGTTTCTTCGTTTTATGATAGATCACCGTCATTACCAGTTCGTAGCCCTCCCTTTCGGGTTGGCAACAGCTCCGCGGATATTCACAAAGGTGTTAGCCCCCGGTGCTAGCCGTCCTAAGGACAGAAGGCGTTTTGGTCCTGGCATACCTGGACGATCTCCTGGTTATCGACAGATCAGCTTCCAACCCCAATCATGCAGTAGTCCGCACAATTCGGCATCTAGAGGAATTCGGGTGGATTGTGAACCAAGAAGAAATCGATGTTGCAACCCACAAAGCAGTTGGAATATCTAGGCCTTCGGCTAAATACAGACTGCCAGAGGATATTTCTACCTCAAGCAAAAGTCAGGTCATTAACTCAAACAGTTCAAATGGTCTTAGGCAAGAAGAGGCCGACTATTCGCCTATGTATGCGACTGCTGGGGAAGATGGCGGCCGCCTTCAAAGCAGCGCCCTACGCCCAGATCCATACCAGATATCTCCAGGCAGCCATTCTCTCTGCTTGGAACAAGTCCATTCAGGCATTAGATCGTCCGTTAGTTCTCTCCCCAGGGGTCCGGCGCAGCCTGTTCTGGTGGCTGGTCCCTCAAGGTTTGTCAAAGGGGAAATCTTTTTGGCCTGGACTCTTCCCCTTCAGGGTCTGCCAGTAGGGATACAGTCCGACAATGCCACTGCGGTGGCATACATAAACCACCAGGGGGGCACGAGGAGCCTAGCAGCTCAAAGGGAAGTAAACCTGATTTTCTCATGGGCCGAAGCCCATGTACCCTGCATCTCGGCGGTGTTCATCCCAGGGATAGACAATTCTCAAGCAGATTTTTTGAGGCGTCAACAGTTGCTCCCGGGGGAGTGGTCTCTTCACCCCCAGGTATTCCAGGAGTTCCAGATGTGGACATTATGGCAACGAGATCCAACAAAAAGTTGGACAAATTCATATCCCGAGCCAGGGATCCCTCGGCCTACGGGACCGATGCGTTGGTTTGCCCCTGGCACCAGTTTCCTCTCCTGTATGCGTTCCCTCCACTGCAGATGATTCCCCGCCTTCTACGGAGGATCAGGGTGGAGCGCAGGCCTGTGATCCTGGTGGCCCCAGCCTGGCCCAGGAGGGCTTGGTACGCACTCATCGTGAGGATGTCAGTAGGGGCGCCGTGGCCGCTCCCCCTGCGCCCAGATCTGCTGTCTCAGGGCCCAATCTGCCACCCTGCTACACAGCAGCTAAATTTGACGGCTTGGCGGCTGAATCCCTAATTCTTAAGGGCAGAGGCCTCTCAGCTCAGGTCATATCTACGTTGATTCAGGCTAGGAAACCGGTCTCTAGAAATATTTATTACAGAGTCTGGAGGACCTATGTGGAGTGGTGCGAGTCTCAAAAATGGCATCCTCAAAAGTTTTTTATTGACAGGATCTTGCGATTCCTCCAGGTTGGCGTTGACAAAGGGTTGGCTCTTAGTACTCTAAAGGGGCAGGTGTCGGCTTTATCGATATGGTTTCAAAGACCCTTGGCCACCCATTCGCTTATGAAAACCTTCTTGCAGGGGGTCTTGCATGTGAATCCCCCTATTAGAGCTCCCCTCTGCCCCTGGAATTTAAATCTGGTCTTGTCAGCTTTACAAAGGCAGCCGTTTGAACCTCTGACAGAAATCCCTCTTGCGCTACTAACCCGAAAGTTGGTTTTCTTGGTAGCTATGGCTTCGGCCAGAAGGGTTTCCGAGCTGGCAGCCTTGTCATGCAGGGAGCCATACCTTATTCTGCATAAGGACAGAGTGGTTCTGCGGCCTCAACCTTCTTTCCTTCCTAAGGTCATATCTAGTTTTCACTTGAATCAGGACCTAGTCCTACCATCCTTCTTTCCTACTCCCCAGTCCAGAGAGGAAAGACTGCTTCATACTTTGGACGTGGTTCGAGCCATGAGGGTCCAAGGCTACAGAGAAGATTCGGAAAACAGATGTGCTTTTTGTTCTTCCGGATGGCCCCAAGAAAGGTCAGCCGTCTGCCAAGTCTTCCTTGGCTAGGTGGATTAAGCAGCTGATTTTTCAGGCCTATGGTCTGAAGCGCGTTCCACCTCCCTTATCAGTTAAAGCCCATTCTACGAGGGCCATGAGTGCCTCCTGGGCGGCACACCATCAGATCTCTATGGCGCAGGTTTGCAAGGCGGCAACCTGGTCTTCCATACATAGGTTTACTAAATTTTATAAGTTGGACGTTGCAAAGGGTACGGACGCAGCATTTGGGCAGGCGGTCCTACGGGCGGCAGTATAGAATCCTCTGGCCCGGTTCACGCCCCCTTTTTTCTGTTGGTGGAGCTACTTTACTTCCTGATAATTTTTTGTTTGGCTATTCTTGGCCTTACGGTCTCCCTCCCTTCATGGAGCATTGCTTTGGGACATCCCATATGTAATGGCTATGCGCTCTGTGTCCCGTGATGTACGATAAAGAAAAAAGGATTTTTAATAAACAGCTTACCTGTAAAATCCTTTTCTTGAAGTACATCACGCGACACAGAGCTCCCACCCCTCTTTTGGGGAACATTGTGTAACCTCGGAGGAATTGCTTGCTACAAAACTGAAGCACTCCCAGTGGGAGGGGGTTATATAGGGAGGAAGCTTCCTGTGAAATTGATTACACCAGTGTCCATCACCTGAAGGTACCCATATAACCCATATGTAATGGCTATGCGCTCTGTGTCCCGTGATGTACTTCAAGAAAAGGATTTTACAGGTAAGCTGTTTATTAAAAATCCTTTTTTATGCAATGCGGCACTGCATTACTTTAACTGACAATTGCGCGGTCATGCGACACTTTACCCAAATCAAATTAATGTAATTTTTTCCCCACAAATGGAGTTATACAACAGTATAAACAAAAAAAGGCCTGACAATAATAAAAAAAAAAAAAATCAACTTTGTGTTATAAAACAAATCCAATGAAATAAAAATAAAAATCGTTACTCCAGAATAAAGATCCGCTCTCCTACCTGAATCTGGCCCTTAGTGTCCAATTGGTCCACACAAATGTTGCAGTCCCACGATAAGTTGCTGATCGCTGCCATTACTAGTAAAAATATTTTTTTAAATCCGTAAATCTATCCCATAGTTTGTAGATGCTATAATTTTTGCACCAATATACGCTTATTGGGCCAGATTCAGGTAGGAGAGCGGATCTTTATTCTGGAGTAACGTTCGTCATTTACGTTACTCCGCCGAAACTTTAGGAGCAAGTACTGTATTCACAAAGCACTTGCTCCTAAAGTTGCGGCGGCGTAGCGAAAATGAGCCGGTGGAATTCAAATTGGGCGGGTAGGGGGCGTGTATTATTTAAACTAGGCGCGATCCCGCGGCGAACATACTGCGCATGCGTCGACTGTCAGTGAACGTCAATGACGTCAATCCCCATTCACGGACGTTTTACGCAAACGACGTTAAACTTTTTCAATTCGACGTGATCACGACGGCCATACTTAACATAGGATACTCCACCTAGGGCAGGGGTGTCAAACTGGCGGCCCTCCAGCTGTTCCGAAACTACAAGTCCCATCATGCCTCTGCCTGTGGGAGTCATGCTTGTAACTGTTAGACTTGCAATGCCTCATGGGACTTGTAGTTTTGCAACAGCTGGAGGGCCGCCAGTTTGACACCCCTGACCTAGGGGCATGTTTTTCTTTACGCCGCGTATCGCTTACGGAAACGTCGGAAAGTCACTGCGTCGGGCCCGCGTACGATCGTGAATTGCCGTCTCTCGCTGATTTACATATTCTTGGCGTAAATCAGCGGGAACGCCCCGAGCGCCCATTTTAAAATTGCAGTTCCGATACGACGGCGAAATACAATTACGCCGCTCGTATATGAACTCAATCCCGGCGTATCTTGTTTTCTGCATACAGAAAACAGATAAGCCGGCTCAAAGTGTGAGTTATGCTGGCGAATCACTGATACTCCAGCGTAACTCTACCTGAATCTGGCCCTAAATTGTACTTTTTGGGAACCAGTGACACCTATACAGAGATCAATTCTAAAAATATGCACTGTGACTGACAGGGAAGGAGTGAACATCAGGGACGCTCAAAGGGTTAAATGTGTTCCTAGGGAGTGATTACTAACTGCGGGATGTGGTTTTAGCCCTGGTTCACATTGATGCGATCTGGCATGTGATTTGACATGTCAAATCAGCTGCAATTGTCAGCAATGGCAGTGTCCGAATCGGGGCAACGCCACATTTGCGGCACCGCACAGTTTTCCAAAAGTAGTTTATGTACTACTTTTGGCGATTTGGGGGTGCAATTTCTATTGACACCTGTGCAGAAACCCCCACAGATGTCTCTGAAATCACCCCTCAAGTCGGAACTGACATGCAGGAATGAAATTGTGTGAGTTCAGCTGAACTTATTCCTGCAGTCAGTATGAACTTGGCTTACTGTAAGAAGGCAGAGATCCGTGTTCCTGCTTCCTCCCACTGACACCGAATGGGCATTATTCCTCCCACTGACACCGAATGGGCATTATTCCTCACACTGACACTGATTGGACATTATTCCTCCCACTGACACTGATTGGGCATTATTCCTCCCACTGACACTGATTGGACATTATTCCTCCCACTGACACTGATTGAACATTATTCCTCCCACTGACACTGATTGGACATTATTCCTCCCACTGACACTGATTGGGCATTATTCCTCCCACTGACACTGATTGGACATTATTCCTCCCACTGACACTGATTGGACATTATTCCTCCCACTGACACTGATTGAACATTATTCCTCCCACTGACACTGATTGGGCATTATTCCTCCCACTGACACCGATTGGGCATTATTCCTCCCACTGACACTGATTGGGCATTATTCCTCCCATTGACACTGATTGAACATTATTCCTTCCCACTGACACTGATTGGGCATTATTCCTCCCATTGACACTGATTGAACGTTATTCCTTCCCACTGACAATGATTGAACATTATTCCCCCCACTGACACTGATTGGGCATTATTCCTCCCACTGACACTGATTGGGCATTATTCCTCCCATTGACACTGATTGAACATTATTCCTTCCCACTGACACTGATTGGGCAATATTCCTCCCACTGACACTGATTGGGCATTATTCCTCCCACTGACACTGATTGGGCATTATTCCTCCCACTGACACTGATTGGGCAATATTCCTCCCACTGACACTGATTGGACATTATTCCTCCCACTGACACTGATTGGGCATTATTCCTCCCACTGACACCGATTGGGCATTATTCCTCCCACTGACACTGATTGGACATTATTCCTCCCACTGACACTGATTGAACATTATTCCCCCCACTGACACTGATTGGGCATTATTCCTCCCACAGACACTGATTGGGCATTATTCCTCCCACTGACACTGATTGGGCATTATTCCTCCCTTTGACACTGATTGGACATTATTCCTCCCACTGACAATGATTGAACAATATTCCTCCCTCTGACACTGATTGGACACTATTCCTCCCTCTGACACTGATTGGACATTATTCCTCCCCCTGACACTGATTGGGCATTATTCCTCCCACTGACACTGATTGGGCATTATTTCTCCCACTGACACTGATTGGCATTATTCCTCCCACTGACACTGATTGGGCATTATTCCTCCCATTGACACTGATTGAACATTATTCCTTCCCACTAACACTGATTGGGCATTATTCCTCCCATTGACACTGATTGAACATTATTCCTTCCCACTGACACTGATTGGGCATTATTCCTCCCATTGACACTGATTGGACATTATTCCTCCCACTGACACTGATTGGACATTATTCCTCCCACTGACACTGTTTGGGCATTATTCCTCCCACTGACACTGATTGAACATTATTCATCCCACTGACACTGATTGGGCATTATTCCTCCCACTGACACTGATTGAACATTATTCCTTCTCACTGACACTGATTGGGCATTATTCCTCCCGTTGACACTGATTGGGCATTATTCATCCCACTGACACTGATTGGGCATTATTCCTCCCATTGACACTGATTGGACATTATTCATCCCACTGACACTGATTGGGCATTATTCCTTCCCACTGACACTGATTGGGCATTATTCCTCCCACTGACACTGATTGGGCATTATTCCTTCCCACTGACACTGATTGGGCATTATTCCTCCCATTGACACCGATTGGGCATTATTCCTCCCACTGACACTGATTGGGCATTATTCCTTCCCACTGACACTGATTGGGCATTATTCCTCCCACTGACACCGATTGGGCATTATTCCTCCCACTGACACTGATTGAACATTATTCGTTCCCACTGACACTGATTGGGCATTATTCCTCCCATTGACACTGATTGGACATTATTCATCCCACTGACACTGATTGGGCATTATTCCTCCCATTGACACCGATTGAACATTATTCATCCCACTGACACTGATTGGGCATTATTCCTCCCACTGACACTGATTGAACATTATTCCTTCCCACTGACACTGATTGAACATTATTCCTTCCCACTGACACTGATTGGGCATTATTCCTCCCACTGACACTGACTGGGCATTATTCCTCCCACTGACATTGATTGAACATTATTCCTTCCCTCTGACACTGATTGGGCATTATTCCTCCCACTGACCCCGATTGGGCATTATTCCTCCCACTGACACCGATTGAACATTATTCATCCCACTGACACTGATTGGGCATTATTCCTCCCACTGACACTGATTGAACATTATTCCTCCCACTGACACTGATTGGGCATTATTCATCCCACTGACACTGATTGGGCATTATTCCTCCCATTGACACCGATTGAACATTATTCATCCCACTGACACTGATTGGGCATTATTCCTCCCACTGACACTGATTGGACACTATTCCTCCCTCTGACACTGGTATTTTATTTTCCCCTAGGTGGCCAGCTTTCGGATAAAAGTGGTCCTTGTGGCAGAATCTCTTGATCACCTGGCGTTATGTCAACACTGCGCATGTGCAGATCTAAAGAGTCATTATCTGATGATTAGCAAAGCGCTGTGCTCTGAAGAATAATGCAGATCATCTTCTGCCTGTGACGTGATCAGTGATGTGTCACGCATGCTCAGAATGTAACAATTAGAATCTCCCTCCGCGTTTTGCTGATCATCGGAAAATGCCAACGAAATCTGCGCACGCAGACTGTTGACATCACGCCAGCTAATCAGGAGAGGTCTCACCTCTGATTGGCCAGGGGGAGAAGCACAAAAACATTAGTGAATAATAATTTGCTAATGTGTGGCAACTGGGTGGGCTCAGGACGCAGTGCACCCTTTGTTTAAGCCAATTAGAGTCTGATGAAGGAATTTGTTTCTTCCATTAGGACGACTTCTGTCCAGACTTCTCCAGACAGTAGATGGGTTTACCTGGGTCCCACTGGTTTCCACCAGTTCTGTGCTGATGGCACTACTGGACCCAGGGCCATCTTTTCCATTGGGCACGCTGGGAAGTTGCCCGGGGGTCCCACTTGCCTGGGGGGCCCCACCTGCCCAGTGACCCCAGTAAAAAAATGTGGATCAGAACTTCATGTCAATGAAGAAATATGTTGTTTTACTTTTGTTTAATTTAAACACATTGCTAATAGCACTAGCTATATGTTTATAGTTTAAATACTGACATTTGCACTGTTTGGCATTGAAAACTGTAATTTTAAGTACTTTTTTTGCAGTGCCAGTAAAAAATGTGGTTCTGCCAGTAAATGTCATGGTTTTTGTCAGTAAAAAATTCTCCTGTGTGATTGTGTAGACTGGGCCCCATTGCACTGTATTGCCCGGGGGCCTATAATGCTCTTAAGATGTCACTGACTGGACCTCTTCTGATGTGGAAGGGAAGAATTCATGATGTGTCGTTCACCTACAGTATCTATCTATCTATCTATCTATCTATCTATCTATCTATCTATCTATCTATCTATCTATCTATCTATCTATCTATCGGTCTATCATATCTATCTACAGTATCTATCTATCTATCTATCTATCTATCTATCTATCTATCTATCTATCTATCTATCTATCTATCTATCTATCTATCTATCTATCTATCTGTCTGTCTATCGGTCTATCGGTCTATCGGTCTATCGGTCTATCGGTCTATCGGTCTATCTATCTGTCTATCGGTCTATCTATCTATCTATCTATCGGTCTATCATATCTATCTATCTATCGGTCTATCATATCTATCTACAGTATCTATCTATTTATCTCTCTACAGCTGTGGTTCTTAACCTGGGTTGGATCGTACCCCAGGGGTTCGGTGAGTCAGTCGAGCGGGTTCTGCGGAGGTCAAGACACACACCTATACACACTGGCGTAGCGTGTCTATTATCTGTATTCACTGTGTCACTGTGTCTGTCTGTGCACCAGACCGGCCGCCATGTTCAGTCTCAACAATGGCAAGCCGGCGTGCTGTGATTGGGTAATTAGGTCATGTGGCCTGGCCTGTCTGTGATCAAGGTGGGTGGCGCATGCGCTTGGAGTCTCGCGCCTCAGCCACTGTGTCACTCCGATGCCGCCGTCATCTCCTTCGTGGTCCGGATCACTTCATCGACCGTGGCAGTGGCACTGCAGGCAGCGGTGGCGTCGCGGTGCATATCATGGACAGACAAGATTTGAAAGAGCAGGTGAGACTGAGGCAGCGTACACACGACCGAGGTTCTCGCTGGAAACCAGCGAGAACCTCGCTGGAAGCTGCATTCCAGCGAGGACCTCGGCCGTGTGTACGCTCTCGGCGAGCTTCCCGTCGGGAAGCCCGTCGAGCAGAAATAGAGAGCACGCTCTCTATTTGCTCGACGGTCCGCCTGGAAGAATGGCTGGTTGCCATTCCCGACGGGCGGGTCGCCGATTTCGACGGCCGGCAGGGAACCTCGACGGGCGGAACGATGTGTTCTGCCCGTCGAGGTTCTCGCTGGTTTCCAGCGAGAACCTCGGTCGTGTGTACGCCGCCTGAGAGACTCAGACGAGTCATGTTTCTTGCCCGGCCACTGGCAGTGTGTCTGGGACTGGGGGAGGGCGGCCTAAACGCCGGAGGTCCAGGACGACTAGCTGGGCATGTGGACTGGAGACGGATAAACATTCTGGCTAATTCTGAACAGTAGTGGCTTATTAAGTAAGTAAATGATATATAACTTGATATATATGATATATAACTTATATACCAAACCTAGAAATCTAGAAAGGATTTTAAAGGTAAAGGTAAAGCCGCACATTTCTAAACTGGTCTCTGAAAGACAACACCAGAAGTGACACTGATTTGCAGTAAATATTCATTATTATGTTTTTGTTTTTGTGTGAAAATCATGTTTTAATCATGGTTTTGTTCTTTGTTCTTAACCACTTAAGCCCCGGACCAAAATGCAGCTAAAGGACCAGGCCCCTTTTTGCAAATTGGCACTGCGTTGCTTTAACCGACAATTGCGCAGTCGTGCGATGTGGCTCTCAAACAAAATTGGTGTCCTTTTTTTCCCACAAATAGAGCTTTCTTTTGGTGGTATTTGATCACCTCTGAGGTTTTTATTTTTTGCGCTATAAACAAAAATAGAGTGACAATTTTGAAAAAAATGCAATGTTTTTTACTTTTTGCTATAAAAAAAATCCCCCAAAAATATATATAAAAAAAGTTTTTTTCCTCAGTTTAGGCCGATATGTATTCTTCTACCTATTTTTAGTATAAAAAAAATCGCAATAAGTGTTTATCGGTTGGTTTGCGCAAAATGTATAGCGTTTACAAAATAGGGGATAGTTTTATTGCATTTTTATTGTTTCTTTTTTTTTACTACTAATGGCTGCGATTTTTTTCATAACTGCAACAATATGGCGGACACTTCGGACAATTTTGACACATTTTTGGGACAATTGTAATTTTCACAGCAAAAAATGCATTTAAATTGCATTGTTTATTGTAGAAATGACAGTGCAGTTTGGGAGTTAACCACAAGGGGGTGATGTAGGGGTTATGTGTTCCCTGTGTGTGTTTACAACTGTAGGGCGATGCTGCTACAGTGAAGCACGGGGAAGCCGTGTTTACACACGGCTCTCCCCGTTCTTCAGCTCCGGGGACCGATCGCCACACTCCAGCGGCGATCGGGTCCGCGAGTCCCGCGGTCCACGCGCACCCGTGACCTGCGGCTGGGTAGTAGTATAGGACATACCTGTACGTGGATCTGCCCAGCCGTGCCATTCTGCCGACGTATATGTTTAGGAGGCGGTCCTTAAGTGGTTAATGGTTTTGTTCTTTAATGGTTTTGTTCATTTTGTGCACCTATGTATACATATATACCTAAATATATACCTATGTTTTGAATTTGAAAAAATCATATTTTATTTTTCCAATTAAGAAGGGTTCGGTGAATTCCGAAACTGGTGGGGTTCAGCAACTCCAACAAGGTTAAGAACCACTGCTCTACAGGATCTATCTATCTATCTATCTATCTATCTATCTATCTATCTATCTATCTATCTATCTATCTATATATCTATCTATCTATCTCTATGCAGAGTAAGAAGTGCAGAGAATGCTCAATGTCATAAAGCTGTCAGGTTTAGTGACGATGATAAAGAAGACGATGAACAGACACAAAGTTGTCCTGATGAACTTGCAGATTTGCTGACATTTACTCCTCATTGTTCAGAACATTTTGTCTTTATTGGATTACTCCACAGTAATTAAGTTTGTCTAGCCAACAGAGTGGTTAGGACCTGTTCACACCAGCCCTGCAAGCTACAGTAAATCAAACACACCAAAACATACCAAAAAACACGCATGCAGCATTTTCCGCAGATCTGCTGTGCTGGGAGGGTGCAGTGGGGGGTGCTATTGAAAATGAATGGCACCACAGCGCCCCAATATGCACAACCTGTTTGGCTGGCACCGGCCCATATAGGGCTAGGTGCCACGGACTAGTTGAGGAGATGGGACAGTCAGGAAAGGGGTTAAATGAGTCTCTCCCCTCTTGAGTTCCCCCCTCCTTCCCCCTTCCTCTGGGAGGGTGGTGCTCTGACAGATAGAACCAATTAAAGATGCCCAGGGGGGAGGTATTTGGGGTGGGCATGTGACCAAGGCTTCAAGGTGGGTTTCCCTCCCACCTTCTTCCTCTTACCCGCAGCAGCCCCCCAGCAGGTGAGCTCCCACCCTCCCGCCCTTGTTTCCCATTTTATTACACAGTTTCAGGTGTTTTAAAAAAAAAAAAAAGGATCGAATGTAATAAAGTTATAAAAAAAAAAAAAATTTTTGTACTGAGGAGTTATGACGGTGGTTATTGCTGTATTTTATTACAATTTTAAGGTTTTGGTTTTACAGGCATTGTTTGTTCACGTTATGATGTGAGATATTTATTGTTAAGTCACAGCTGGCGGTAATATTAATGAAGGAACGGGGGAAGGCTATTATGCCCGTCGGTTTAGGCCGGCGGCTGGCTGGTTGCTTCCCCCTTGTAATCTTACCATGAGATGGTACTAAAGGTTTACAGATGTTTTATGGTTAAAGAAAAAATAAAGCTGTGGCCGACCCCTACGTCCATTCAAGGATAACATGTTGTCCGAGTCTTTATGTTATGGTTAAGGGGTGAGACGAACACATGGGTACGGGTTAATGGGTTGTTCAGGTAGTCTTACTGTGTGTTGTGATAATTCGAATCCATATTTTACTGTAAAAGTCAGCAGCTGCAGTATTTGTGGCTGCTGACTTTTAATTTTTTAATTTTTCATTGGGGGGACGGACCTCTTCTTCAAATAAGGCAGTGGCGGCTGGTGCTCACAATTTTTGGGGGGCACATTGGCACAAACAAAAAAAAATTGCAGCCTTACTGTGCCCATAAAACGCAGCCACTGTGTCATTCAAACGCAGCCACTGTGCCCATCAAATGCAGCCACTGTGCCATGCCATCAAACGCAGCCACTGTCATGCCATGCCATCAAACACAGCCACTGTGCCCATCAATTGTCACCACAGTGCCCATCAATTGTCACCACTGTGCCATGCCAAACGCATCCACTGTGCCATCAATTGTTACCACTGTGCCATCAATTGTCACCACCGTGCCAATCAATTGTCACCACCCTGCCCATAAATTGTTACCACCGTGCTCATAAATTATCACCACTGTGCCCATAAATAAGCGCCACTGTGCCCATAAATTAGCGCCACTATGCCCTGTAAAATTCCCCCTCCTCCCTGCCCGAAACTTACCTTTCTGGGGTCAGCCATCCTGCTTCCACCATCTCTCCATGTCGTCTCCCGCCCTTGATGACGCTTCAGCCAATCAGGTTACCAGAACCGGTGAACCTGATTGGATGAGACGCCTGTCAGTGTTAGCCAGGGAACACACGTCCCTGTGCGTCCCCTGGTTAACTATTAGGAAGCCGATTACAGCCCTAAGGCTCTGATAGGCACTTCCTAAGCCAACCAGCTGCTGTTATTTGGATGGCTGGCGCTCACCAGGGGGCCAGCCATCTGAATAGTGGGCAGCAGCGACAATACATGGATTCATGCAATGCATGAATCCATGTATTGTAGTCAGTGGCATTGCAGGAACGAGAGGGGGTGGCGCTCCTGCGCCCTCTATGGACGCACCGCCACTGAAATAAGGACATGTGTGTTCCAGTGTGTTGTTGGTGCGTTTAGGTGTGTTTTAGTACATTTTTTATGTGTTTTACAGCGTTCCAGTACAGTCCAGCGCAGGAAAAATGCAGCATGTTCTATTTTTTTTCTGGAACTGAAACTGCAAGAACTACAGTAGTGGGAACTACGCCATTGAAAACCATATAACCTACTTTCCATGCATTTTTTACACAGAAAAAACGCACTGGTCTGTATGTGGTGTGAACAAGCCCTTGAGCCTGGGTTCACACTCGTGCAAACACAGACATCGCATGTGATTCACACCCGCACTGCAGTACCGATCGCATGCGATGTCTGTGCAATGCAAGTTCAGCCATACATTTGTATGGCTGAACCCGCATTTGATTCGCAGGAAAATAGTGCAGGGACTTTTTTTTCCTGCACTGGAATTGGATTCCATGGGTGTTCTTACCCAATGTGATTTGATTCCTGTGCGAGTTCACTGCAATCTGTGAACCGATCTAGGGGTGTCATTAACATTGTATTGACACCTGCAGCAGAGGGCAATGTGAACTGCCTGTGGGAGAGATGCGATGCGGGAACCGGCGCTGGAATCGCTCTGGTTCCCGCATCACGACAGCTTATCTTCTTTTAGCTGTCAGTTTGTAAAATAATGTGGGGCAACCTAAATACATATAATGTACAATAGTAATGGTCATCTCCATCTAGTGACTGACATGCACACTACTTAGGTCAACATTATCCCATTACAGCACACGCAGGGGAAAAGCCCAACAGAAACCTGCGAGGGGGGCCCCAAGGATTCGACTGCCTAAGGCAGGGGTGGCCAACCAGTGGCCCGGGGGCCACATGTGGCCCGCGGAGGCCTCTGATGTGGCCCGCGACCTCCTGCTCTGGAATGGTGGCTTGGCAAGCCCAGATCGCAGGTTGCACCCCACCATACCGCAGCATCAGTGTTGTGAATGAAGCTGGTGGTAGAGGAAGAAAGCGGCTGCAGAGCCCCATAAACCGATAATTCCTTTACAGTGTCGGCTTTTGCCACAGGTTGAGTCTATGGCACAGTTCAGCTAACCCACAGGATAGACACAGGTGCACTACACTGCACCCGCAGTGTAGGTAAACCGCAGCACATCAGTGTGAAAGCAGTCTTAGGCCCTTTTCACACGATCAGCCCGACCAAATGGGACCCTCAATTCGCCCCTTAGAGCGACAGATGTCGGTTTGCCCCTTCTTATCTCCAATCTGAAAAACAGAAGGGAATTCGTCCCCTTCCATCTGGGTGGATCGGAGTAGCCGTGACCTGTCATCCGCCCACTGCGCTCATTGTGGCCCTCGACTGGTTACCAAGTTGCTTAAGTGGCCCTGGCTCTTCAAAAGGTTGGGCACCCCTGGCCTAAGGGGCTCCACAGAGATTAATCCAGCACTGACTGCAAGCTCTGTCATCCACTCAGAGATCACAGAATGTCCCTGCCTTCCACCAATGCTGCTCAGGACTCATGGGGTATGTGAGCAATGAACACTAGACTGGAAAGTTTTAGTTTCACTGTCCGGTAGACATGTGCACTGCTGAAAAATGTGTTCGTTTTTGTTTCATTCATTATGATCGAAATTTGTAAATTCGTAAATTCATAAATTTGAAAATTCAAAAATCCAGAAATTAGAAAATTTGTTAATTCAAAAATTCGAAATTCCGAAAATTTGAAAATTTGAAATCTGGAAATTCTAAATAATTACTAACTAATAATAACTAACTATTACATTATAGGTATTGGAAATTCCTTTAAAATGTGGCTGTTAGTGAACGTAATGAATACGAAATTAAAACAAAGTTGCAAATTTTCCGAAATAACGAATGCCGCATCTAGATAAATGGAAAGGAACAAATTATTAAAATAATAATAATTTTAAAAAAAATAACAAGAGAATAAAAAAGTTTTTGTATTATTATTATTATTGTTATTTAATATTATTAATTTGTTACATTCCATTAGTTTAGAAACAGCATTTGTTATTCCGGAAATGTTTTAACTTCGGATAAATTTGTATTTCAGTAACAGCCAAATTCCATAATTTAAAAGTTAGTAATAGTTAAGTTATTATTAGTTAGTTACTATTTCAGATTTTGGGGTTTTTATTTATTGATTTTCGTTCTTTTGAATTTTTCGTTTTTATTGTCGGATTTTCGAATTTTCCGATTTTTACATTTTTCAAAATTCTGAATTTTCGAATATACGGATATTCAAATTCTGAATTTAAGGATTTTCAAATTTACGAATAATTTTGTTAATTTGGATATTTACAATTTTGTCAAAATTTGTTAAAAAAAATAAAAAATTTGTAAGAAAACAAATTTCAAATTAACAAAAACTCTCAATTTCACCCATTGAGCTGTTTGGGCAAAATCTGCTTGAATACATTTTTAAAGCGTGTTGTTTTTGGGAGTTTTCATTCCACAATGCTAAAACACACTGTCGTTCTCCATAATACACATGGCCTGTTCCCTTTTCAGAGATGCAGTGCAGCGCATTTTTGAAAATATGAAATCTCCAGGTTTTTTTTTTTTTTTGCATTGAAATTCCCAAAGTTTCACTTTGTCTCTTATTTTAAGAAAAAATAAATATAAGTAATTTTAAAGCCCATTGTACCCTTAAAAACAAAAACAATTTATTTTCACCTTCCCCTTTTCACCAACAATGAGTAAACTTTCCACTGCTCTATTATTTTACTCATCCCTAATTGTGGGACTCACAAATCAAATCTATCTATCAAATATATATATATATATATATATATATATATATATATATATATATATATATACACACACACACACACACACAGTGTAGCACCTTCTAGGTTGCTTGATAGGGTTTTTGGCAGAGTAGGAAAATTTAGGCAGGCCTAGCTGTTAGCTAGGCCTGTTGGTTTTGATCTGGGTTGGGACTGGCCCAGTGTAGAGCTGGTGACTCACAAGCAGCATCATTAAGACATTAAGACCTCCAACTTCTTTCCAGAATGTTCTGGTACTTTCTGGAAAGAGAGGTGGAGAGGGGAGGTGGAGCCTTGACCAATCCCTAACTTGGATTGGCAGGGGGCAGGCCTCCTTAAATACCTAGCTTCAGCCCAGCTGGGGGAGGAGTTGTTTGTGAAGAAGCTGGATATGAAGTGCTAGGCTGTCAATGGCCTTTGAGCAAGCTCCTCAGTCTGGAGGGTTGGGGGTGACCTTGTGCCTGGGCTTGGAAGAAAGTACTGCCATGCAAGTCTCCAGGGAGGAACAACAGGACTCTGTGCAAATTCCTGAAATACAAACAAGTGATGTGCTGTAGGTGTTGAGGAGGAATAGTCTGCAAGAAAGTGTTGTGCTGGAGTGAAGACTGGAGTGTATAGTCAAGGAGTGTATATAGTTGGTCATATGTAAATATTATGCAATTCAGTGGGTATCCCATATCCCCTTATGCTATCTACCTTATATACTCGAGTATAAGCCGAGTTTTTCAGCACATTTTTTTGTGCTGAAAATGCCCCCTCGGCTTATACTCGGGTCACCTTTTTGCGCCTGATCTCCAGGACTTTGGGGACCCGGTACTGGCACACATGTAGCTCCACTCTTCCTCTACAAGTGTGAAAAGTTTGTTGTTCGAGAGACCTGCGGCCGGGGAGCACTGATTTCTCAAAGCCGGGCACCCCTTCTATAGCCTCCCATGTTAAAAGGTAATTTCTCCGGTGACTTTGAGGACCCAGTTCCGGCCGGTCGTAGGTCCCCTGAACCCGGAAATTGGCACTTGTAGCCCCATTTCTTCTCTACAAGTGTGCTAAGTTAGGAGCACAGATTTTTCAAAGCCAGGAACCCCTTCCATAGACTCCTATGTTAAACGTCAGTCTAGTCATGGGCACAGTGAGGCATGGGCACAGTGAGGCATGGGCACAGTGAGGCATGCACATGGACACAGTGAGGCAAAGTGAGGCATGCACATGGACTCCCTAGGCTTATACTTGCCAGCAGTAGGTGTGTCAGTGAGGTGTGCAAGCAGACGTGCAGCAGACGCTCTCACCTTAGTCTGCTCACCTTAGGGACAGTGAGAGCAGGACGCTCTCAAACGAGTCGGCTGTCCCCAGGGACAGCATCAGCTAGGCAGGCAGGATCTTTTCACAGCTCTCTCCTTCTTCTCCAGACATCCTCCCAGGTAGGCCCTACTTTCCATCACCTCCCCTGGAACCGATTGGCGGCCGTGCTTATCAGGATAAGCCGCCGAATCGGCTGAACGCTGGGGTCTCCTTCCCTCTCCTTACCCCACATTACCACCCACCTGCCAATGCAACCTTCCTCCCGGCGCCTCCCCGCGATTCCCCGTTTTCTCCCCTGAACCGCGCCAGCCGTTACTGATTCGCGGCCGCCGCATCTTAGGAAAGGCCGCGGCTTCATCCGCGGCCTAGCGGCGCGCCGCATTCTCGGCCAAATCACCTGTAGTAGCCCACCACCTGTAGTAGCTCACCCCCAGCCCCTGTAGGTACTCATCCATCCCTGGCCTCAACAACCAGCCCCCCCCCCCTGGCTCACCAATCCACCCAGCTGGCTACACACCAGTCTGGGTCCCAGGCCCTGCTCCTGGTCGGCGGCCTTCTTGGTACACCCAGCAGCAGTGTCAGCTTCCCCCCCCCACCCCCCTTTTTCACAACTTAATAGTACTTGATCCAGGGGTTCGCCCGATCGCCTTTCAGGGATCAGGAAGGAATTTTTTCCCCTACCAAAGCAAATTGGCATAGCATGGTTAGGGGTTTTTTGCCTTCCTCTGGACCAAGCCGGGAGGATTCACTGAATCCTCTCTTCATCGCCACCAAAAGGAACGACTTTTCCCCCGGTGAATGGCGACCATGGCTAATCTGCGGTACTCCGCAGAAACCATTTGGAATTTGAGGCGTTTCGCCGCAATACTGCCAGCCATCACCAAAAAGACCCTAAGAATTGAGCACCTTTTGAGGATCGATCGACGATCGACTGTCCAAAATTTTAGCCGTTTACCCCAACCTAAGCGCATTTCATGTGCTCTGATCAACACAAGATCGGCAGTAAAACACCGACTTGAAATCCATGATTTCATTCTACAACACGACCTAGACTGCCTCTTCATTACAGAGAGCTGGCTCACAGCCGACTGTAACACCATTCTAGGAGAATTGGTGCCAGAAAACGACCGTATTATTACGGAAAACAGAATAGGGCAAAGAGGAGGAGGACTGGCGGTGATCCATAAGACGCGTCTTGCGATCACAAAACCAAGCCTCCAAAACCCTCTTCCGTTCATGGAAACCCTTACTCTTCAACTGCAAGTAAACGGCCAGGAGACCGTCCGGATTCTACTCTGCTATAGGCCACCTGGCCCTAAGTCGCAGCTGCTCCCATCTTTGACGGACTTTGTCTCCACCTATACCCTGAATATCAAACACCTTTTGCTGCTCGGGGACTTCAACCTCTGGGCCAACTCCCCGCAAGACCCCATTGCCGACGCCTGCATCGACCACCTGGAAGGATTAGGGCTTCAGCAACTAGTATGTGGGCCCACACATGCTTCAGGTCACACGCTCGATCTTATTTTCAGACAAGATCTGGAAATAAAAATCTTGGAAAATGAACCATTGCCATGGTCAGATCACCATGCAATTAAATTCATTATTTCCGAATTCCCCCCCTTAACAAAAACATCAAATCCAGTGACAACACACTGGACCAGATGTCGGAAGAAGCTCCATTCGGAACTCTTCAAAGCCACGTTAGGGAAAAAATTAAACACAATTCAGCCGCACCAAACAGCGGCAGAAACACTGGAGGCCATAAACACAGCACTATTGCAGTCAGCTGACTTGATAGCGCCAAAACGAAAGACCCAGATCAGGAAAAATAACTCCGGCTGGTTCAACAACCAGCTGGCGTTACTGAAGCAAGAGCGCAGAAGGGCAGAAGCAGCCTGGAAAAGAAACACTTCAGATGAGAACCTCTCGATCTACAAGGCAATAACCAGAAAATACTACAAGCAAATCTTCGAAGCCAAGAAAAACTATTTTTCTGAGGCTATCAACGGTGCCCTAAATCGCCCCCGCGAACTCTTCAAGCTGGTCACTCAGACCATGAATCCAGAATGTCTTGAAGCCCCCAACTTGGACACACAAGAATTTTGCGATGAGTTATCGGATTGCTTCATTAACAAAATTATGGCAATCCGGCAAAGCATTCAGCAAAACAATTGCTCTCCCAGCCCCCCCCCCCCTTAGTCATTTACACAGCACCGGCAGCAATTCACCACAGTTTGGTGAGTTCACGCTGGAACCCATCTCCATTCAGACCACTAAAAATATCATTGGCACTCTGCGCAACAGCACTGCGCCAAATGATATTATCCCCACCAAACTGCTGAAGGAATGCGCCGACATCCTGGCACCTCCGGTCACGCAGCTTATTAACCAATCCTTCAGGGAGGGCAAAATGCCCTCCCAGCTGAAGAAGGGCTTCATTCAACCCATTTTGAAGAAAGCCACCCTGGATCCTAAGGATCCACTCAACTGGCGCCCCATAACAGGCCTAAATGTTCTCTCCAAGGTAATGGAGAAAGCAGTGGTATAGCAGCTGCAACAGCATCTAGATACCCACAACTTACTCGACCCATTGCAATCAGGATTCCGTCCCGGACATGGGACGGAAACAGCATTGCTTAAGATATGAGACGACGTTCTCGAGGCCGCAGACGAAGGAGAATCTTCTCTTCTGGTTCTGCTGGACCTAAGCGCAGCCTTTGATACAGTTGATCACAAGCTGTTATTGACTCGGCTGGCTAAAATAGCCAAAGTCGCAGAAAGCGATCTATCTTGGTTCTCCTCTTTTTTGGAAAACTGATCGCAAATAGTTAAGCTAGGACCATTCACTTCGGAACAACGCACATTATCGTGCGGGGTCCCTCAGGGATCTCCCCTGTCGCCTATGCTATTCAACATCTATCTGCGTCCTCTTTTTGAAATCATCAGCAGCCAAAAACTGCTATATCACTCTTACGCAGACGACACGCAACTGTACTTCCGCATTTGCAATAAAAAGGATCACCACCTCAACCTAGAGACATGTCTCTCTTTGATAGAGGACTGGATGACAAAGAGTTATCTCAAACTCAACGGAGCGAAAACAGAACTTCTTCTGTTTCACGCCAAGCGTAGGAATCAATCGACAACAACCTGGATCCCCCCGCCCATTCTGGGCAAAGTCATCACCCCTAGCGCCAAAGTCAAAAGTCTTGGGGTCATCTTTGACTCCGACATGACAATGAACGCACAAATAGGGGCAGTAGTCAGCGGATCTCACTATCTGCTGCGCCTACTACGCAGACTCACGCCTTTTATTCCCAAGAAAGACATAGCGGTCGTGGTGGGAGCGATTGTAAACTCCAGACTGGACTATGCAAATGCCCTTGACCTCGGACTCCCCAAGTACCAAATCGCTCGTCTTCAAGTCGTTCAAAATACGGCCGCCAGACTTGTGACTGGGAAAAAAACCATGGGAATCAATCTCACCTTCGTTGAGATCCATTCACTGGCTACCAGTCAAAGACAGAATCACCTTTAAAGCACTCTGTCTAACGCATAGATGTATCCATGGGAATGCTCCCCATTATCTATGCGAAAAATGAAAAATTTACAATCCCAATCGTATTCTACGATCCACCAATCAAAATCGGCTTCAGATACCGAAAGCCAGATACAAGTCCAAAGGAGACAGGAGATTCGCTGTCCAAGGTCCCAGACTATGGAACGCCTTACCAGCCAGCATTCGACTGGAGGAGAACTACTTAGTCTTCAGAAGAAAGATCAAGACTCATCTCTTTTGATCTCAAAGGAGACAGGAACAACAAGCGCCCAGAGGCGATTTACTTCGCATGTGCTGCGCTATACAAGTTCTTCATTCATTCATTCATACTTGAGTCAATAAGTTTTCCCGTTTCTTTTTGTGGTAAAAATAGGTGCCTCGGCTTATATTCGGGTCGGCTTATACTCGAGTATATACGGTAAGTTAATTCCCCTCAATAACAATTCAAAACAAAGTGCATGAACTGTTTTCTGTATAAAGAGTGACTGGAATTTGTATGCCTGGATGGGCAGGATGACAGGTGGATTAAACCCTCAGCAGCCCTTACAGGGGGGGGGGGGGTTAACCGCTACAACAGTATCTCACAAAAGTGAGTACACCCCTCACATTTTTGTAAATATTTTATTATATCTTTTCATGTGACAACACTGAAGAAATTAAACTTTGCTACAACTCAACACACAGTCATTAATGTCTACGACAGTATAGCGACGGTAAAAATCACGCCGCTATACCACCACCGCACCTCCCCTGCCCCGTGTGAAAGGGGCCTAAGTTAAAAAAACAAGAGCAGAAGATTTAATAGATGGAAAGTTGAAAATTACTGATGGTCCATTTTAAGTTTCCTTGGCCAACCACTGCTTCTACGGTCCCTGACATTGCCTGATCAATGGTGTCCTCAATGCTGAGAAATACAGGAAGATACTCATTTATCATGCCATGCCATCAGGGAGATGTGTGATTGGCCCCAAATTTATTCTGCAGCAGGACAACAACTCCAAACATACAACAATGTCATTAAGAACTATCTTCAGTGCAAAGAAGGACAAGGAGTCCTGGAAGTGGTGGTTTTGCCCCCACAGAGCCATGATCTCAACATCATGGAGTCTGCCTGGATTATTTGAAGAGACAAAGAGATTTGAGGCAGCCTACATCCACAGAAGATCTGTGCTTGGTTCTCCAAGATGTTTGGAACAACCCAACAGGATTTGGATTTGTCTTCTGATCATTTCTTTCCATTTTGTTAAAATTTCTATTTCTGGAAGTATTCTTAAATTACAGCATTTTTTTTACACCTGCTCAAAACTATTGCATATGAATATATATATATATATATATATATATATATATATATATGTAAATTATATTATATATACACATACATACATATATACATACACACAATAATATATAATTGGTTCATTGTCGTTTAAGGTACTCACCGAAAAAAAATCCACCTTCACATGTTCAACTCCTTCTCTTCTTTGACTTCACTTTTTTATTCTTTCCTCTTTTTTTTCTCCGCTCTGTTTCTCGTCTTTTGTCATTGGTCAAACCTCTCTCTCTCTCTCTATGTTGTGATTTCCCATCAGGCTTTGCACTGGATGGAGACCACTTCTCTAGTCTTGTGTATACGTGGAGTAGATATCTGATGACTTGTAGCTCACCCCTTCAGCAAACAGCAAGGATGCTCATTGTTAGGCTGGTCGTACTGGGCGATGCGAAGATGATTACACGTGATGACAGGTGGATCTTTCAGGAGTTGTAGTCATCTGCTATTAGATCTTGCACTAACTGAAAATGTTCTGCTCCCGTAGATATATTTGTTAATGGATGGTACAGAAATTGCTCTACTAATGCTGCGTACACACAATCGGTTAAACTCCGTTCAAGCTGTCTTGCATACACACTGTCACACCAAATTCTGACCATCAAGAACGCGGTGACGTACAACACTATGACAAGCCGAGAAAAATTAAGTTCAATGCTCCTGAGCATGCGTGTTTTTTTCTCCGTCAGAGTTCCCTACAGACGAACTGAATTTTCGATAGAAATTTTTTCCCTCAGAACTGACTTTCTAACTACGTCAAAATTTCTGACGGAAAAAGTCTAATGGAGCGCGCACACACGGTCGGAATATCCGATGAAAGAATTCCGTCTGACTTTTTTCCTCGGAAATTCTGACCGCGTGTTTACGTGGCATAATAGGATGATTCATGAAAAGAGGCAGAAACGTGGTTTGTAATTTGTTCTGTTTTGTCTTGCATTTATCTTTGGACATGGACAGCTAAGCTCACTTACACACCCAGGGCCGGATTTGCTCTCCCTACCGCCCCAAGGCCAGGTTCCGCAATGCACCCCTTCCCCGCCAACCGAACCACCCCCCCTCCCAAATCAACAGAGAATGGCAACCAGATGGCAGGGGCGGCACGGTTAGTTCAAATATTTATTTTTACTTTTATTTTTTGTAGCTTGTCGTTTACTTTTTTTTATTTTTGTATCATTTTCTTATTTTTAATATTATTATTTTATTCTGTACTTTTTAACCATTTTTGTTTTCACTTAACTTTATTGCTATTACACAGGAGAAAATAATACCCTGTGTGATAGCAATTTGAGGTGACAGGTTCTCTTTATTGACCCTATCACCTCCAAAAACAGGAGTCCTAGCACTGTGCTACAACTCCTGTCACAGCTGAGATGGGAAGAGCACAGCTCACCCCTCTCACTGTGTACATCAGCGGCAGGGACAGGAGACAGGGGACTCCATGCCGCTGCCACCCCCTCGGCGGCTTGCCGCCCCGAGGCCTGGCCTCTGTGGCCTTGTGGGAAATCCGGGCCTGTACACACCTAAGCATTGCAGAAACGCTGACAGAAATTTTGCGTTTTTGATCGCATTGTCAGAAACGCACAAAAAATGTGTCAAATTGTGCAATACGCTTGTAGTTCAATTTTTTCTTAATGCCATCCAAAAGGTGGAAGCAGTCCCAAATGTTGTCATATGGAAAAACACGGAACGCAAAACACGCTTGGCTTAGTGTCATAAAAATGTACTTGAGCTACTAGGTGCATTTGTCATGCCTAGGGAAGCACATTTAAGTGGGTGGGCTTCCCTATGCTGCTGAGCAATAAACGTGTCCCAAAAAAACGCGCTGAAAATAATAGGGCCTAAAGTGATATTATAGGTTTGCATTTTATTTTTTTTAAATAAAAAACATTTGTGTAGCTCGTTTTGCACAGAGTGGCTCTGAACAGCTTTTTCTGGGGTCCTGCGGTGGCTCTCTTGGCTCCTCCCCGCCTCAGATAACCCCCTATGAGAAGCACTCTACCAAAGGGTTTAACTTGACCGCCGACTGCAGGACTCGGGCCCCGCCCCCTGGCGCCCGCGTAATAGGATTTGATTGACAGCAGTACGAGCCAATGACTGCACTGCTATAAATCTATCCAATGAAGAGCCAAGAAGCCTGGGCAAATATCCAGCATGTTCGCCACACAGGACTTTCAAGGGCTCAGGTAAGTAAAATGAGGGGCTAGGGGGGGCGGTAAGGATGCATTAAGGTGAAAAAATAGGAACCTTTACAACCCCTTTAAAGCCAGCAACAGAGCGGAAAGGACACAACTGCAAAGATTGCTAAGAGGGGTCACAAGACTCACTTTAGCTTTAAGTAACTATTTCCTATCTCTAATCACAGCTCATTGGGAAAATCTTATAAAGTAGAGGGTGGTATGTTTTCCCACAGCATGTTTTTCATTATAATCTATTTTTGGTAAAAAAAATGCGATCAAAATCACACGTTTATGCATTTTAAGTGCAACAGAACTCCAAATATAACTGGTTATTGAATGACAAGCAAGCAGGAGAAGGGCAGGGGAAGTGGGAATCACCGAGCAACAGTGGGAGACCCTCGGCAACCAAGTGAGGAACCCTCATCCATTAAGTGGGAAACTTCATCAACCAAGTGGGAATTATTAGCAACCAGCTGCAGGTAGCCAGAGTAGGGTTGCCACCTGTCCAGGATTTACCTGGACAGGTCAGGTTTGGAATAATGCATCCGGCTTTCAGACTGCCTGAAACCTGGGCACAATATTCAGACTGGACTTTTGCTTCCCAGAAGGGTAGCTGTCTGCAGTTGTCTCAGCTGAGTCTGTTACACTCTCTTTCATGCTGCCCAAAGCCAACACTAAGGCCGCGTACACACGCTCAAACTTATCCAATGAAAACGGTCCGTTTTCATCGGATATGTCTGCTGGGCTGTTTTGGTCTGATGGTTGTACACACCATCAAACCAAAATCCCCGCTGGCAGACAGTGCGCTGACGTGGCGGTGACGTTGACGCCGCCACGTCACCGAAACAGGAAGTAAAATACTTGCACGCATGCATCGAATCCATTCGACGCATATGCGGACAGATATGTCCGCTGGTTAGTGTACTAACCAGCGGACATGTCGGACGGATGGGTTTCCAGCAGACAAGTTTTAAAGCATGCTTTAAAACTTGTCTGCTGGAAAAACCTGTCTTTTTGCCCGTACACACGATCGGATTTATCTGCTGAAACGGTCCGTCGGACCGGTTTCAGCAGATAAATTTGATCGTGTGTACGCGGCCTCACACTTGAAGTCTAGCAGTGAGCTCACCGTCCATCCCTGTCTGTGACTAAAGTCTCCGCCCTTCTCTCTCCTGCCTCTGAGTGAGTGCAGTAAGGTAAATCTGGGTTCTCAGAGCACTCCTTACATCAGAGTTCCCCTTTACACCGCAGAGCCACAGTGTTCCCTTTTACATCAGAGTCTTCTCCGTACATCACTGTTCAATCAGGCTTCCCAGAGCATCTCTTATGTCAGAGTTCTCCCTTACATCAAAGTCTGCAGAGTCCCCCCTTACATTGAAAGGGAACTTTGTGAGTTCAGATGTAAAAGGTGAACTATGTGGACTCTGATGTAAAGGGGGACTCTTGTTATTAACTTTACTTGTTATTAACTCTTGTTATTAACTCTATTAACTTCAAAATAAGTGTATAAAAATAAAAATTGCTGTGCGCCACTAAAGTGTTCTGGTTTGACTTCAAGAAAAGGTGGCAGCCCTAACCCAGAGAGAGGCCTATGAATGAGTTGAACACCCCCTCGTTCAGTTCGCACCAGAACCTGCGAACAGACCAAAAGTTTGTGTGAACTTTAGAACCCCATTAAAGTCAATGGGACTCGAACGTTTGAAATCTAAAGGCTAATTTTAAAGGCTAATATGCAAGTTATTGTCCTAAAAAGTGTTTGGGGACCCGGGTCCTTTTTTGGGAGCAGTGATTTTAAATTACTTTTTTTCCTTCAGAAATGACACTTTGTGCAGGGACAGTTGTAAGCACGGGAAACAAGCGCTGTTTTACAGGCATACTTTACACCCCCCCCCCAGGTACGAAATGTAAAGGAATATTTGACTTTAAGCATCATTAAAATCAATGCTCCTGAAAAAACTGCAGTTTTTTTAAAAACTTTTTTTGCTTTGATACATGTCCCCTGAGACAGGACCCAGGTCCCCAAACACTTTTTATGACAATAACTTGTATATAAGCCTTTAAAATTAGCACTTTAGATTTCTCCCATAGACTTTTCCAGGGTGTTCTGCGGCTTTTCGAATCAAATTGTTCGCTGTTCGGTGAACAGGCAATGTTCGAGTCGAACATAAGTTTGACTCGAACTCGAAGCTCATCCCTACCTATGAATTCAACACTCAGCAAGCCCTTCAAGGCCAGTGCTACATAAGGGACTGAAGCCTCATACACACGCTCGGTTTACTTGGCAAGAACCAGCAAGAAAACTGCTGGCAGAGGTTTCTTGCCGAGTATACTGAGAGAAAACTCGGTATACTCGACAAGAAAACTGCCCAGAATCTAGATGAGAAAAATAGAGAACATGTTCTCTATTTTCTCGTCATGAGATTCTCAGCAGTTTTCCTGAGAGTGTGTATACTTACTCCCCATCCAAGTTATTACCCCTAATATAACATTGACAACCAAGCTCAAAGACTGTGGCCTCGTACACACGACCGTTTTCCTTGACAGAATCCATCAAGAAACTTGGTGGCAGAGATCGCGTGTATGCTTTTCGTAGAGAAAACTGACGAGGAACTCAACGTTATTTTTTTCCTCGTCAGGAGTCTCAATTTCCTCGTTGTGTTTCTCGTCGGGCTGGTTTAAAACGAGAAACGCGTTTGTGTGTATGCTTAGAAACCCACGCATGCTCAGAATAAAGTATGAGACGGGAGCGCACCTTCGGTAAAAGTAGCGTTCGTAATGGAGATAGCACATTTGTCACGCTGTAACAGACTGAAACGCGCAAATCGTCTCTTACCAAACTTTTACTTAACACGCAGTAACATGAGGCAAAAGCAGCCCCAAGGGTGGTGCCAGTGGAATCAAACTTCCCCTTTATAGTGCCGTCGTACGTGTTGTACGTCACCGCATTTGAGAACGAAGAGATTTTGTCTTGACAGTGTGTACGCAAAGACAGCTTGTCAAGATTCTCGACAAGCCTGACAAGGAACTCGTCGAGGAAAACAATGTTTCATTTACGACGAGTTCCTCGGTCGTGTGTACGAGGCCTGTTCCTTGTGACTAGAGAAAGTGTGAACAATGCTTGTTGTTGGGAACCCAGTCATCTGCAACCCCTGCAGGGGTAGTGCTACATATGGATAGGCTGCCAATATATTTGCAGTGCTGAACTAATGTCTATGGATCCATTCTGGATAAAATATTAATTAAAAGTAAAGACAACATACAAAAAAATAAAGCAAAATTAAATAAATATAAATCATCATTTAATATAATGTCAGGGAATCTAAATTGCCCAGAAACCACCATAGTGTCCCTTTAAATTATTTTCTTTTGAGGTATACGACAACTTCAATTAGGGCGATTAAAAACAAATATTTGTAGCAAACAAGTGAGCTGACGTCTGTAGGATAATCATTATATATATGGATAGTGAAGGGATTGTTTGTGGGATACCGAAAATTCCACAGCCGGAAAGATACAATCTATCCATCAGCTCAGAGCTGACATGCCAGTGTTGTGAGGTCCATGTAGTAAATGGCAGTAATTATTAATCCACCAAACAACAGCTAGGGCAGCACGTTATGTCTATGTGTGACCCTCATAGTTTACCCTGTAGTAACTGTTTAAACATTGTTATCATACGATATTTCCATTCGATTCTAGAGATTGTGGCTGGACACAAATTGTTGTTTGTAGAGTGGTGACATTATAATGAACTTGTCTCTTCCCATGAATGACGTCTGCAGGATGCCTATGGGGTTGATTTACCAAAACTGGTGCACTCGGAATCTGGTGCCCCTGTGCATGGTAGCCAATCAGCTTCTAACTTCAGCTCGTTCAATTAAGCTTTTATAATAAATCCTGGAAGCTGATTGGTTTCTATGCACAGCTGCACCAGATTTTACACTCTCAAGTTTTAGTAAATAGCCTCCTATGTGTCATTGTTTTTGCTTAGACCAAGAGAGTTAAAGAGGATGTAAACCCCAAAAAAAAAACTTTTTTTTTTTATGTCACAATGTAGAGTATAATATTTCCTATCATTTGTGCCCAGTCTTGCCACACAGAGTTAATCCAGCGCTGAGTAATCCTCTTTTATGTTCAGTGAAAACGAACAGCCTTCCAGATAAAACCCTGCCTAAATCAAAAAGTCCGGAATCTCTCTTCTTGCTTTGAGTGAGAGGTTATTTACAAATATAGCTAGAACATGTTTATCATATGTTATGTTTTGTTTATCATAACATGAGGTGATATAACATCATAACACATCCTAGTAATATACAATGAACTTTGGATTACCTCTTGTTATGATAAACATGTCCAAGCTAGATTTGTAAATAACCTGTTACTGAAAGCAAAAACAGAGAAACGGACTTAACCTAATTTGGCAGGTTTTTATCTGAAGTCCGGTTAATTTGCACTGGACTTTAAAAGAGGATTACTCAGCGCTGGATTAACTCTGTGTGGCAAGACTGGGCACAAATGATAGGAAATCTTATACTCCACATTGTGACATAAAAAAAAAAAAATTTTTGGGGGGGTTTACATCCACTTTAAAGCAGATTTACTATAAACTCAAGAACAAAAATGTAATATATTGCAGCTTAAAGCGGAGGTTCACCCTGAAAAACAACTATATGCCATTAGATCCAGCATAATGCTGACATCTGCAATATGCTGTTTAAAAAAAAAAAAAATCTGTACTTACCTTGTTTTCATGGTTCTCATTAGTGTTGAGCGGAATACGCCATATTCGATTTTGCGATATTTCACGAATATATAGAAGAATATTCGTGAAATATTCGTTAATATCGAAAATTCGTGATATTTTATTAAAAAAAAAAATTGCGAAGTTTCGCTAATGCGAATGCGAAATTCTCGTCTGCGCATGCGCATGCGCGCGAACAACACGCGAAAACGGAGATCATTTCCTATAGGAAGCACAATGCTAAGCTCTAAGATCGCAATACACAGGTCTGATGCAAAAGAAGGGCAGAGAAAGTATTCGCGAATATTCGGCAACATAAAAGGATCGCCTCAGCTACTCGGCCCAGGGTCTCTAATCATACCAGCAATGCTTTTAGACGCCGATGGAGATCACTAGGATGTGATCTGTTTTAAAAATAAATTTGAAAAAATACGAATATTCGCAATAGCGAATATTCGCCGCGATATTCGAGTTATTCGCGAATACTCGAATATGCAATATTCGTAACGAATATTCGCAATGCGAATATTCGTGAGCAACACTAGTTCTCATCTGATTTCCCCGTGGGGAGTAGGCGTTCCTAAGGCCACGTACACACGATCAGACCGGTCCGATGAGACTGGTCCGACGGACCATTTTCATCGGACCACGCTGAAGTGGTCTGATGGTCTGATGTGCGTACACACCATCAGTCCAAAATCTGATCGGGTCAGAACACGGTGACGTAGAACACAACGACGTGCTGAAAAAACGAAGTTCAATGCTTCCAAGCATGCGTCGACTTGATTCTGAGCATGCGCAGGTTTTTGGTCTGATGCTTTTGTGTACTAACCATGGTTTTGGTCCGACGGACAGGTGTCCGTCAGACAGATTTTAAAGCAAGTTTTAAAACTTTGGTCTGATGGACAACGGTACGATGGGCCGTACACATGATCAATTTGGTCCGATGAAACTGGTTTTCAGGCCAGTTTCATCGGACCGGTCTGATCGTGTGTACACGGCCTAAGACAAGACGTACATGATTGACGTGCGGGAAGGCTCCTTTGGATTTAAAATGTTTCCCATCTAATATGCATATCTAGCCAGGATCCCACAACATCCTATTAGGGTAGGAATAATAGTACACAAGTTGTTATATGTTGTAATAGAGATAATGCTTCAAGAATGCTTTGTACTAAACAATAATGTGCACATTATCAATATATCTGAAGTAGGTTTCTCATATCATATAAACGCAATCAACTGTTTAAACCAGTGGTCTCCAAACTGCAGCCTGTGAGCACTTTTCCATCCACTGACACCATAGATGGGGCACTATTCCGCCCACTGACACAAATTATGGGGATTATTCTCCCCACTAATACCAATGATGGGGCACACTGGCGTAGCGGGGGGGGGGGGGCAGGGGGGCTGTCGCACCGGGCGAAAAATTGGGGGGGGGCGAAATCCTGGCATCCGTGTCACAGATTGCGATCCGCGGAACGCACCGCCTTAGGAAAGGCCGCGGCTTTGGCCTAGCTCCGGAGCGGTCGGCCATCTTGGTACACCCCGGCGGCGGCGCACGATGATGTCATCACTACTCTGCTCTAGGGTTGCCACCCGTACGGGATTTTGAATCTCCGGCGCTGTGTACATTTTGCGGTGACACATTACAGGGTGACTGTGTGTGCTGTGAGGGGGGAGAGACGCGATAGTGCCAGTGCCTACTCATGCAGACACTCAGCCTCGGGCTCTTCCCCTCTGCAAGCCGAGCATCAGCATGTGACCTGTCTGGAAAGCGGGAGGAACAGGAGGAACAAACAGCCGATGTACAGAGACTGCCGTGCAAACTAAGGGGACACCGACCGCTGGGTAAGTGCAGAGCTGAGGGCGGCTCTTTACTTTCCTACAGTTCACAGTCTCTCTCTAGCGTGGGGCTTGTCATGCTGCTCTTTCCATGGCTGCTGATTAAAGATTGCAGTCTAATGTTCTCCCTGCAGTACCATCCTGGAATAATTTCTTTATGTGCAGTGCTCACTCATTAGCCTTTATCTTTATCTATCTATCTGCTTTGATTTTTTGGGGTTTTTATTTGGTAATTAACAGTCCACTGCCCACTGACACCGTCCACTGCCCACTGACACCGTCCGCTGCCCACTGACACCGTCCGCTGCCCACTGACACCGTCCGCTGCCCACTGACACCGTCCGCTGCCCACTGACACAGTCCACTGACACCGTCCACTGCCCACTGACACCGTCCACTGCCCACTGACACTGTCTACTGACACCATTTGCTGCATATTGACACCGTCCGCTGCCCACTGACACCCTCCACTGCCTACTGACACCCTCCACTGCCTTTTACTTGAAGTGACAATAAATACAAGTACTCTGACTGTAGTACAGTAGTAGGACTCCGACTTGGCAGTCGGCACCGCACCGCCACTACACCAGATTATACAAGGGGGGGGGGGGGGCGAAAAAAAAAATTCTGCCCCGGGCGCCCATAACTCTGGTTACGCCACTGATGGGGCATTATTACTTCCACTGGCAACAATGATAGAGATTATTCTTCCAACTAACTGCTGTTCTCAGGTGTTATGTGTAGCGACTGGGTTCTTTATGGTACCGGTGCTAGTTAAATTTAGAGGGAGATCAGAGTGTAGTTAACCACTTCCATACCAGGCACTTACGCACCTTCCCGCCCAAGCCAATTTTCAGCTTTCAGCACTGTCGCAATTTGAATGACAATTGCGCGGTCATGCTACACTGCACCCAAACAAAATTGGCGTCCTTTTTTCCCCACAAATAGAGCTTTCTTTTGGTGGTATTTGATCACCTCTGCGGTTTTTTTTTTTTGTGCAACAACTAAAAATAGAGCGAAGATTTTGAAAAAAAAATAAAGTTTTTATTTTTTTCTGTTAATTTTTTTGTAAATGAGTATGTTTTCTCTTTCAATTATGGGCACTGATATGGTGGCACTGATGGGCACCGATGAGGTGGCACTGATGGGCACCGATGAGGTAGTTCTGATGGGCACCGATTAGGTAGCACTGATGAGCACTGATAGGCGGCGCTGGTATTGGGCACTGATGGGCACTCATGGGCGGCACTGATGGGCACTCATGGGCGGCACTGATGGGCACTCATAGGCAGCACTGGGCACTCATAGGCGGCACAGGTGGGCACTCATAGGCGGCACAGGTGGGCACTGATAGGCGGCACAGGTGGGCACTGATAGGCAGCACAGGTGGGCACTGATAGGCGGCACAGGTGGGCACTGATAGGCGGCACAGGTGGGCACTGATAGGTGGCACAGGTGGGCACTGGTAGGTGGGCACTGGGCATGGATTGGCACTGTGGGGTGGCACTGACAGACACTGGGGTGGCACTGATGATCACTGAGGGGTGGCACTGATGGATCAATGTTGCCAATCAGTGCCCATGTGTGGGCACTGATTGGCATCATTTTTTTTACTGCCACCCCTTTTTTTTTTGTCTTTTTTTTTTTTTTGTCATTTTTTTTTTTTTTTGTCATTTTTTTGTGTCTTTTTTTTATTTTCCTGGTGGTCTAGTGTGGCGATCCGAGGGGGGGCTGCGCTGATAAACAATCAGCGCGAACCCCCCCTGTCAGGAGAGCCGCTGATCGGCTCTCCTCTACATGCGTCTGTCAGACGCGAGTGAGGAAGAGCCGTCGGCGGCTCTTCCTGTTTACATCGTGATCAGCCGTGATTGGACACGGCTGATCACGTGGTAACGAGGCTCCGCCGGAGACTCGTTACCGAGATCGGAGGTGCAGGGTGTCAGACTGACACCCCGCATCACCGATCGCCGCGCTGCGCGCCCGCACGGGCGCGTGCGGCATGAAATCGTGCAGGACGTTTGAGAACGGCCTGTCACGATTTCATAACCACTTCCCTGCCGTAAATCGGCTATTGGCCGGGCGGGAAGTGGTTAAACTCTGATCCAAATTGTTATGTGCAAAACAGGGTCTCAGCTTGGCTGTGCTGTGGGCTCATTCTGTTGCCCTGGGGTGTTCTTCCAATCCCAGTGCTGCAGATGGCAGCAGTGGAGACGAGGTTTGGGTGCTTTTTCCCAGCAGCTAATCAGTAGGGTTTGGCCTCGCTGTGCTGGGGAGGGATATTTATGAAGCAGACGCCATTACTTCTGGATCTTCTTCTTCGAGTGTGGCACCCACCTTTACGGTGACCACATCACGGCGCCTGCGCAGCCTACATGGCCGAGGCGTGCGTGCCATGCGGTGTTCCTGGTTCCAGGACCATGTTGACCCGGAGCATCTGAAGAGCGACGGGGACCCAGTGAGCGACTGGGTTCCCACCTTTAAGGATCCCAAGCTGTACTGCTGTTCGGTGGGGAGTCCGTCTGAGGAGCGTCATTGAGAGGCTGGCGATCCAAAAGGACCTTGACAAACCACCGGCGATCAAGGTAGCTGGACACTGAAGGATTGATCACCTGTCAGTCGGTACCTGGGTGACAATTTGAAGGAGATCCAGGCGTAAGTCATCTAAGTAGGATTATCTCCGTATCTACAAATCAGAGAGGGCCTGTGGCAGAGGTGTCTCCCTGACATTCACCAAGGAGGGTCTGTGGCAGAGACTTTATCCTACAAATGTTCGAGTGATACTCCGGCTGCCAGGTCAGTGAGAGAGGCCTGTCTGGGTACGCTAAACCCACTCACACAGGAGTGGCGCAGAAAAGTGTTACGCCTGGGAGCAGGACTGTTTCCCTATCATCACACCTGAATCTGCTGTTCTCCGTTCTTCTTCAACTTTACTTTCCTCACCACAAGTTTATTGTTTTTACCCGGCTGGGTAATAAAGAGCACCTGTTGTGGACATTCCTTTACTTCTACCAAATGCAATATGCATCATCCACCCCTAGGAATTCGGGGGAGCCATGAGTTAAATGTGCCATCCGAAACAACCAGCAGCTCCTCCGGGGGTAATGCTACATATGTAATTACTTTAATCCCAACTGACCATCAAGTCTGAGGCATTTTCTACTCTTGCTGGCCAAAAGTAAACTGGCCTTTGCTTAGAGAGTTTGGAGAGAGTTTGGAGAACCCTGGTTTAAACAAATGCAAGTAACTGGGTTTGCATTGCTCCTAAGGCCTGGTTCTCACCTATGCATTTTTTAGTGCATTTTCAGTTTTGCAGAAACACACTACAGTCCATTTAACATGGTTTCCTATGGGTCATGTTCACATCTGTGAATTTTATGGAAAGGACCAAGGACTTTGGTCCTATAGACTTAAAAATGTGTATTAAAAAATCTGACAGCTGAATATAAAAAAAAGAAAATAATTGCCGGCTAAAACAAAAAATTGTGAAAAAAAAAAGGTGCGTGGGGTCCCCCCAGGTCCTCGGGTCTAGTATGGATTTGGCTAAAATAAAAAAAATGGCAGTGGGTCCCCCCCAAAATCCATTCCAGACCCTTATCTGAGCATGCACTTTTTTTGGTGAATGGGTATACTTATTCACATAGGAGAGGAGGCTGGGATCTGGGGCCCCCCTTGTTAAAGGGGGCTTCTGGATTCTGATAAGCCCCGTGCTTATTAGGGTTGTCGGGAAGAGGCCCTTGTCCCCATCAACATGGGGGCAAGGTGCTTTGGGGTGGCGTCCCCAAAGCACCCACCCCCCCATGTTGAGGGCATGCGGTCTGGTTCAGGGGAGGTTCTTGGTCGTCCCCTCCCTTTTCTGACCTGCCCGGCTGCATTCTCGCATAAGGGTCTGGTATTGATTTTGTGAGGGACCCCACCCTATTTAAATAAAAAAAATGGCATGGGGGGCCTGGTAAGGACCTGGGGGGACCCCACAATGTATGTATTAACAATTTTTTTTAGCCGTTAATTCTTTTTTTTTCACATTCATTTTGGCAGCTGATGACTCATCAGCTTTTAAGTACGTGGCGTCTGGCTTCCCGGCCCTCTCTCTAGCAACCAGCTATATACAGTGTAAAAAAAAACGCAAAATGCTAATTGTGGCAAAATCGTGGTAAAACGCAGTACTCGTTTTGGATGCAGGTCCATTGAAGTCTATTACATGCAAAACACTGCATTTTGTGGGGAAAAGGTCCCCCAAACCTTTCCAAAAACACAAAGGCACAAAAATGCATTTATGTGAACGTGTTCCATAGAAACCCATGTTAAAAAAATTCCCTGCATTTCTGCAAAATGCAAAAAGCATAAAAAAACGCATTAGTGTGAATTAAAGGGTCACTAAAGGATTTTTTTTTTTTTTAGCTAAATAGCTTCCTTTACCTTACTGCAGTACTGGTTTCATATCCTCATTGTTCGTTTTTGCTTTGTTGTTGCTGTAATCCTGCTCTGATCTCCACACTTCCTGCTTGTCTGTTTACACACATAGCTCTCTTTCCCCGCTCTGTAACGAACAATCGCGTGTGCCCGGCGGCGATCGTACCCGCCGGGCACGCACGCGGGACTCGGGGGCGAGCATGGGGCGCGCGCGTGAGCCGCCGGCGCCGCGCATGCGCCCCCTAGTGGCCGTCGAAAGTGCCGACGTAGAATGACAGGCTCTCGCCCAGGAGAGCCGACCTGCCGCCGTAGAATGACGGCGGCTGGTCGGCAAGTGGTTAAAAGGAATCAGTTAACTTTTATGTCTCTATACCCTGTAAACAGTCATTTCAGCAAATATGCATTTTTAGTACGTTTTACATTTTGCAAATTTCCACTACAGTAAGTATTCAATAGGAAACCATGTTAAATGGACTGTAGTGCAAATCTTTAAAATGCAAAAAGCACAGAAAATGCATAGATGTGAATCAGGCCTAAAACTAGTGTCACCTTGAAAAAATTTCCACAACAGGGTTAAAATTGGTAAAACGTCTGCCGCGATTCTGTACCGTAGTTGTCACATATCAGTTGATCTTGAGATTAATATCTATAAATGTCAGTAGGGGTAAATCAATCAAAATATCATCACATAGTGATGATAGATCTCATAAAGATGAAAACAGTGATAAAGTTATGACATGATAGCCGGGAGCTACTACAGTATGTGCTCCAAATACCAACAAGCTGTCTGTACATCAAAATTTCAATTACTATTGCTTTGGTTTTAACTTTTGCCTCTCAAGATCGTGAAACTGATGATCCCCGAGCCATTGGTATGCCTTCTGAAAGAACTGGGTATATCCCCAATATAGAGTCGTTTGAGAGGTCTCATGCCGTGTACACACGGTCGTTTTTTGCGATGAAAAAAAACGAAGTTTTTTAAAACGTCATTTAAATTGATCGTGTGTGGGCAAAACGTTGTTTTTTGTCTTCAAAAAAACGACCAAAAAAAATTTCCAACATGCTTGAATTTTTTGTGTCGTTTTTCAAAACGTCGTTTTTTGTTTCACAAAAAGTCACCGTGTGTAGCAAAAACGTCTTTTAAAACGACGTTTTACAACCCGCGCATGCCCAGAAGCTAGTTATGAAGCGAGCTTCAATGGAAAAGAGTGGTGAACGTAACCTCGCTTTTTGTGAAAAAACGATGGTGTGTATGCAAAATTGTCTTTGAAAAGTGACGTTTCAAAAACGTCGTTTTTTACTTCACAGAAAACGTCGTTTTTTTTCATCGCAAAAAACGACCGTGTGTACGCGGCATTATACTGTATGTAGTATCACAGTTTATGAAGCCAATAATATTTACCCCCTGGAGATGTCAAGTCTTAGGCCTCATTCACACATGGATTCGTTCAGGTCCGTCTGTCAGTTTTTCAGGCGGACCTGTACGGGCGCTCCATGCATTTCTATGGAGCATCGGATGTCAGCGGAGACATGTCCGCTGACATCCGACCTGATCGGATCCGCTAAAAACAAACGTATGGGGCACACGTCCCCATCCGTCCATGCGGATCGGATCGAGTAAGATCTGATGAAAACGGACATGCTGTCCGTTTTCATCAGATCGTTTCATAGGAGACAGCAGCACTGCACAAGCTCCTCCCCGCTCAGTGAGCAGAGAGGAGCTTGTCATCCGTCGGCTCAGCAGAGATCTGCAGACTGATCTCTCGCTGAGCTGACACGGGTGGACTCCATCGGAACGGACTTCGACGGAGTCGGCCATGTGTGAATGTAGCCTTATATTCTCAGACCGTGGCGGCTCGTCCATAGGGGCGCTAGGGCGCCGCCCCCCCTTCTGTAGTAAAAAATAAAACATTTTTTTTAATGGCCCCTTTAAAAAAAAGAAAAAAAAATGTCCTTAACTAAGTGCCCTAGGAAGCGCCACGTCAATGCAATAACGAGATTGCAGATGTGGTGCTTCATTTGCGGGCTTTTATCCTGCCTTGCGGCACAATGCAAGGCGCTGATTAGCTTTCGTCCCTTGGATCCACTCCGCCGGGAGCATTGCTTTAGCTGTTGTTACTTCCAGGTTATACACAAAAACCAGAAGTGACGTCACATCGGCAGCTACGTTCTTTGCACGGCCTGAGCAGAGCAGCGAAGCGCGGTAAGAAGAGCTGGCCATGCCTCGTGCAGATCATCTCACATCCTGTCCTGATCCCACATGATCACATCTCACCCTGATCCCTGAATACTTAGTCAGTCAGCAGTGCACTGGTTCTCCATCTTCTCCTGGGGCTCAGGTACATGCAATCCACCATCTTTGTCCAGTTTTTCTCTCACTGCTGGGACTTGTAGTCCAATAGATGGTGGATTGCATGCACCTGAGCCCCAGGAGAAGATGGAGAACTACAAGTCCCAGCATTGAGAGAAAAACTGGACAAAGATGGTGAATTGCATGCACCTGAACCCCAGGAGACGATGGAAAACTACAAGTCCTAGCAAGTTAAAATATAAGGTTTCGAGGTGGATGGATGTCTGGGCACCCATCCACCTCGGAGACTTATAATATAACCTGCTGGAACTTGTATTTCTCCATCTTCTCTTGGGGCTCAGATGCATGCATTTTACACCCATCGACCTCGGACCCTTATTGTATATATAACCTGCTGGGACTTTTAGTTCTCCATCTTCTCCTGGGGCTCAGGTGCATGCAATCCACCATCTTTGTCCAGTTTTTCTCTCACTGCTGGGACTTGTAGTCCCATAGATGGTGGATTGCATGCACCTGAGCCCCAGGAGAAGATGGAGAACTACAAGTCCCAGCAGTTAAAGAAAAACTGGACAAAGATGGTGGATTGCATGCACCTGAACCCCAAGAGACAATGGAAAACTACAAGTCCCAGTAGGTTAAAATATAAGGTTTCGAGGTGGATGGATGTCTGGACACCCATCCACCTCGGAGCCTTATAATATAACCTGCTGGGACTTGTAGTTCTCCATCTTCTCCTGGGGCTCAGGTGCATGCAATCCACACCCATCCACCTCGGACCTTTATTGTATGTATAACCTGCTGGGATTTGTAGTTCTCCATCTTCTCCTGGGGCTCAGGTGCATGCAATCCACCATCTTTGACCAGTTTTTCTCTCACTGCTGGGACTTGTAGATGGTGGATTGCATGCACCTGAGCCCCAGGAGAAGATGGAGAACTACAATTCCCAGCAGTGAGAGAAAAACTGAAGATGTATACCGCTCTGAAAACTGCTAATTCCCTTTTCTTCTGTCCCAGTGAACCGAAAGGGTGCTGGCTGTGCACAAATGCATAGAATGAAAGGAATCCTGGACCACCGCACACCTTAAAAACGATGTCTTTATTAAAAAAATGAAAATCAAAAAACAACCAAAATTTGCTGCAGTCAAAAAGGAGTGAACAAAAGCTGACATGTTTCACATCGTGCAATGCTTTTTCGTAGCTTATTCTAAGCATCGACAAAGATGGTGGTTTGCCTGCACCTGAACCCCAGGAGATGATGGAGAACTACAAGTCCCATCAGGTTTTAATATAAGGCTCTGGACATCCATCCACCTCGGAGCCTTATATTATAACCTGCTGGGACTTGTAGTTCTCCATCTTCTCCTGGGGCTCAGGTGCATGCAATCCACACCCATCCACCTCAGAGACTTATATTATAACCTGCTGGGACTAGTACTTTTCCATCTTCTCCTGGGTCTCAAGTGCATGCAATCCACCTTCTATGGGACTACAAGTCCCAGCAGTGAGAGAAAAACTGGACAAAGATGGTGGATAGCATGCACCTGAGCCCCAGGAGATGATGGAGAACTACAAGGAGGATGAGTGGTCATGCCTTTTTTTTTAATGCTGGGACTTGAAGAGGCTGGAGCCTGGAGGAGTGTGTCTGTCTGCCCTGCCACTCTATGTTAGTCTGCGGGGGGGGGGAGTGATTGCTGTGTCCACCACCCCCTGCCATGTGTATATTGTAGCATTGTAGCTGACCTGATTGGGGGGTTGCAGAATGCAGATATGTGCGATTTAACGTTGTTTATTTTCATGCCGAAAAATGATCGTGTGTACGCGGCATAAGGGTCAATTTACACCTAGGCATTTTAACGCCCGCCGCCCGACGCTATTGCAGCCTAAAATACGCTGGAGGGGTGATTTAAAATTGTTGTCTATGGAGATGGTTCACATCTCCACGCCGAACGCCGAAACGCTGAACGCCTGAAGCTCAAAACAAGTCCCAGACCCTTTTTTTCAGGCGGCTTCGGTGTTCGGCATAGACAACAATGACAATGACAAAACGCCGCACTTAGGTGTGAATGCAGTCTAAGGCCTGGTTCACACCTATGCATTTTTAGGGCTTTTTAAATGTTGCACTACAGAATGTATTCCATAGGAAACCATGTTAGATGGACCGTAGTGTAACTCTTTAAAATGCAAAAAGCGCAGAAAATGCATAGATGTGAATCAGGCCTAATACTTGTAGCTGACCTGATTGGGGGGGTTGCAGAATGCAGATATGTGCAATTTCTTTCAATCTTCTTTTATTTGTTTTAGAGCAAGAAAGGTAACATAAACTAGGGAGGCAATTCCTCTGGCCTTAAAACCAGCACATCATACAGCAAAAAAAATTAACAAATATACCAAATAATTCACACTGACATCTCCAAAAAGAAAAACAGTTTGTATATTCTTAACTCATCGTAACTCTTCCTTCCCTGACACACTAATCCAGAGTCTACTCATCTAATGTCCCCTTTAAATCTTTAGATTCCATTTCTCCACTCCTTCGGGTAAATAAACCCCTGTCCCTCAGGGTATCCTAAGTCCCCTAGGAGTTGGGGCAATTTAACCTACCCTTGTTATGTCACTCTCAGCTTTACCCCCCCTACCCAGCCCCACCCTTCCAAAAAAAGGAGAAAAACCCCCTTCCCCCTAATCCTCAAACGTCATCTCCCTCTCCATCGCTTCCCCCGCCGCCTGCTTTCTCCATCAGTTCATATCTATCAAAGCCTTTGTGGCAGGTGCAGCACTATAAAGTGCTCATGCGCTGTGGCATTAGAAGAATTGTGATATCTTTGACTTTTCAGTCTAACAAGACTGTCTATCACTCTGAAATTCCTCTAGCACCATTCTATGGAACCAGTAGGTTTAAAGAGCACACCAAATGCTTAAAATAACTTCTTTATTAACTTCATATATAATACGGCTGCTTTGCAGCAGACAGTCCATGTACGAAAACACGTGAGGAATAAAGAATAACAAAATGGTGGTTCAAATATTCAATCTAGTCATTTAACATAAGATGGTGGATATATTTCTTTTTTCAGTATTTATACTCTCTCTCTCTCAGTAAGTTATCAAAGCATTCTCTGATTTCTCTGAAGGGTATAACTCTGTTGTTTGCAACTTGGTTTGCAGGTTGCTTTTGCAGGGTTAGCTTAGTTGGGTTTGGTTTGTGAATTAGGTTAGGAGGTATGAGTTTGTTTGAAGGTATGAAGGTATGAAGGTATTGTATGGTTCGATTAGGAGGTATGAAGGTATGGTGGAACTACAAGTGAACACACAACTAGATCATATATATAACTGTGTCACATACCTATTTTTAGCCCCTGGATTCCATAAAACAAGACTCTGGCCTTGTGTGTCTGTTCTCTGTCTCTGACTCTGTCTCCATGTGGCTCTCTGTCTCTGTGGTGGAATAATCTAGCAGAACATGGAGTATTAGGAACCTCCCAGACAGAAATGGATTAAAAGGAGGCTGTGATAAGTCAAGACTCTGCTCAATGTGAGATTAGCTGTGATTGGGCCAAGGCTTCTGATGAGTCACAAAAGCTTAACTCTATGCTTGCTGGCATGAATTCAACTGTGTTATTCCCTACCTCCTGCTGTCATACAAACAAATGACTCTTAAGCCCCTTACACACGGCAGAGAACCTCGACGGGCGGAACACATCGTTCCGCCCGTCGAGGTTCTCGCCCGGCCATCAGATTCGGCGACCAGCCCGTCGGGAAAGGCGACCAGCCATTCATCCCAACGGGCCGTCGAGCAAATAGAGAACCTGCTCTCTATTTCGGCTCGACGGCATTCCCGACGGGATCCTCGCCGAATCCATACACACGGCCGAGGTTCTCGGCAGAATCAGGATACCAGCGAGGTTCTCGCTGGTTTCTGCCGAGAACCTCGGCCGTGTGTACGGGGCTTCAAAGGCATATTTTTTCTTTTCTTTCTGTGAACACAACATACAATTGTTATATGACATCCAAGCACAAAATCACAGTGAATAACTCTGCTTTTGTCTCTCACATATAAACATGTGCTCTACATTAGGTTCCCAGCAGGCTTAGCTGTATATACATGTAGGTTATATTAGCTACCTAGGACAGGTTCTAACTGGCCAGCTACACTCCCACCAAATTTACCTATAATTCTTGTTCTCTATAGTAGGATGTGAACATGAACTTGGGGAATTTTCTATCGGGTTCTCAACTTTCCAAGTGTCTTTTATCACTCTTAAGTAGAACAACTAACTTCTGTATAGGACGTTCCAACCTGAGTGGAGTAGTGAGACATTTTCCCTTTTAAACATCTGGCTAGTCTTTCAAGTATGTTATCTTGACATTTGCCAGCAGTGCTCAATGTTTGTACAACCTTTACTTCTGGATCACCCATAGACAATTCTGTGTAACCTTCACTGGGTATGATCTCCTTTTCCCAAAGGAACTCTGGACCCGTGAACCAATTAGAATTTTTTAATTCTGATACATTTAGACCTCTTGAAGCATGATGTAGTTATGCTTTGTATCAATGTGATGCCAATGTTCCGGATTTGTAATTTCCCGAATTTTCTGAACTCTGTTGGCGACAAAGACATGGAATCTTCGAGCTTCGTTGTTTATGTATCCTAGGACAACTTGTGAGTCTGTCCAAAAATATTCTTCATCTATTTTTAACTCAAATTCTTCTCTTAGAAACTTGCTTACTGATGCTGAAACAACAGCTGCTGTCAGTTCAAGTCTTGGTATTGTCTGAATACTAGTAGGTGCAACTCTGGTCTTTCCCATAACCAGGGCACAATGTATTTTTCCTTCTCCTATCACTCTGATGTAGGAGCACTGACCATAGCCATAACTACTGGCGTCTGAAAAGTGATGAAGTTCTATTTTCTTGTACTCTCTGAAATCATGAGGTACAAAACATCTGGGTATCCGAACTTCTTTCAAATTTTGCAAGTCTCTTATCCAAGTCTCCGACCTTGGCCTCAAATCTTCAGGTATGGGTTCATCCCATCCCAGCTTCCATCTGCATAATTCTTGAAGTAGTTCTTTTGCTTTGAGGATTACTGGCGCCAAGAATCCCAGTGGATCATATATAGAAGCCACTGCAGAGAGAATGGTACGTCTGGTTGCAACTTTCTCTTCAAAGGATACTTCAAAGAAGAATTCGTCATTCTCTACATTCCATCCCAAGCCAAGTACATTCTGAACTGGAAGATGATCATAATTGAGATCTACATTCTTCATTGTTGATGCACGTTCAGAGTCACTGATGGATCCAGTACCTCTCTGTTGTTTGAGATGAATTTGTGAAGGCGCAGGTTTCCTTTTGCGCAAAATTCTCTACTTTCCTTTACTAATTTGATTGCAGATTCTGTGGACTCTAGACTTAGAAGACCATCATCTACATAGAAGTTTTTCTTAAGAAAATTTGCTGCTGATGGACAATCCTTTTCATTTGTATTGGCCAAGTACTTCATACCATAATTGGCGCAACCTGGAGACGATGCTGCTCCAAACAAATGTACTTTCATTCTGTATTCTGCTGGCTCTGTATCGGTATCTCCGTCCTCCCACCATAGGAACCTCAGGAAGTCTCTATCTTCGTTCTTCACATGGAACTGGTGGAACATTTTTTCAACGTCACACATGACCGCTATGGGATACTTTCTGAATCTACAGAGTACTCCAGGCAGAGTGTTTGTAAGATCTGGTCCTTTTAGTAGATGATCGTTCAATGCAACACCATCATACTTTGCTGAGCAATCAAATACTACTCTAATTTTATCTGGTTTCTTTGGGTGGTAAACACCTTGATGTGGGATGTACCACACTTCTCCATCTTTAGGTTGGTTATTCACCTTCTCTGCATGTCCTTCTTCAATAATGCCTTCCATGAATTTCAAATAATCCTGCTTAAATTTGGGATCTCTTCCCATCTTTTTCTTCAAGCCTTTCAATCTTGCTAAGGCAAGATTTCTGTTATTTAGCAGACGAGGTCGTTCTCTAAAGGGTAAGGGCATTTCAAGATAACCTTGTTGATTCTGCTGAATACTTTCTTCTAGAGTGTGTACAAACTTTATGTCTTCTTGGGATACACTCTTCTCTTCAGAACTTATGTCTGTAAAGTCAGATTCAAGGATCTTGATTACCTTTGCTGAACTTACAGTTGGTAGCTCTTGGGCAGATATTCAATGACACAATCCTGTCACCTGTCTTGAGTTTGCAATCTGCTGTTTTCCTCCAACAACACCCCATCCTAGATCAGTTCGAACAGCGTAGGGTTCACCCTTCCCTCCTGTTATTACCTCTCGTGGTACCAAAGCTTCGGGACAATCGTAGCCTATCAACAGTCCGACACCAAATTCCTTCAGCGGGGACATCTCATGAGATATGATAGATAGGTGCTCCCATTTTTTGGTTGTTTCACAGGTAGGTATACGATCTCGATCTAGAGGTATGTCGTCTTTCGTATAAGATGGAGGTAGATTTAATGTGAGGTTTGAATGAAGTCCTCTAACTCTCAGTCCGTTAACCTTTTGACTGTTCACTAATGTGTCTCTCCCCGTCATTGTGGTGAGCTTGAGCTTCACTGGTTCTGTAGCCACTTGTAATTTCTTGCAGATTTCTTGATCAGATTTCTATGTTCTATTTACAGGGTGCAGAATGCAGATACGTGCTATTTACAGGTAGCAGAATGCAGATACATGCGATTTACAGGGTGCAGAATGCAGATATGTTCTATTTACAGGGTGCAGAATGCAGATATGTGCTATATACAGGTTGCAGAATGCAGATATGTGCTATTTACAGGGTCCAGAATGCAGATACATGTAATTTACAGGTGGGAACCCCTCATTATGGAGGGAACCCCCTCATTACTAACAGTGTAATTTTTCAGTTTGTTTGCACCGATCTGTGAGGCTTTGCTATATACCATGATCTGTGATGATGGGGCTTTATACTCTGTCCTGTGATGCTGGGGCTATATACTCTTTCCTTTGATGCTGAGCTGTATACTGCTGAAACTATGAGTGGAAGCAAGTGGAATACAGGGGACTGAGTAGATGGATTCTATAAGGGGCGTGACTTACGAGAAGTGGGAGGGGCCAAACATGGAGAGACAGGGTCTTGCACCCCTCCATCCTAAAACTTTACCAGCCGCCACTGTTCTCAGAGATAAGTAGATTGAGTCTCAGAAGAAATGTGTAGGTCAACAGATATTCTTATATTCTCAGAGATAAGAAATCTTCAAAGGAAAAGTACATAAATCATATGAAATCCACAAACATTGAGTGTAACAGCATCTCCTGAGCATTGTCTCCAGATATCTGGATACAACAGTATACAACAGTATTGCCAGCTTGCAGAAATGAGGACTAAGAACGCCAAAGTGACATGACTTTGGCATTATTAGTCCTGGTTCTGTACATCTGGAATCTCAGTTAGCATTGCTATAGTTTTCATTATAGCCCCTCAAAATTGAGAAAAAGATTACCCCCAAGCCAACAATCTTACCACCAACACATTGGTAAACCAGAACCAAGAAGGCCGAAATCACGTGGTTTTGGAGTTCTTTGTCCTGGTCTAGAAATGCTGCCAGTATTGTTATGTGCCCTGGACTTCAATTATCCTGAGTATAATGAAAAGGTGGTGATGTCTGCGCTGTGTGACAAAGGGAAGGGGACAGTGTAACTAATGGGCACACTGAACGTGTAAGACACAGGAACTGTGTAAATCACACTTAAAGCAATGAGTGATCCAAAAAAATCCGTCAGATGGTGCTTAGTCTAGTGCTCCAATCCCGACACGTATCGTCAAGTCACGTGACTTCATCAGGGGACACGCAGGGGGTTTTGCAGGCTCGAAGTTCGTGGAGATCTGCCCACCATTTTGTTCCTCTGAGTGAGTGCATCATTGTGCGATCCATTTGTGCTACACCAATGGTTTACAGAGTTACGCTATATATCCTTCTGTTGCTTTTTCACATGTGATCATCTGGTACTAGGTCCTCTAGCTGCATATAGGCTTATCGTATCATCCACTGTGTGTATACCTGAGGATTGTTAGGCTGTCAATGCAACAGCTGTGAGGTGAGCTGCTAGGAGTCACAAGAGGTGTTTTACACTGAAGTTTTCTACCTTTCAACACTTGTGCCTGGCTTTGGGATCACCATATAGAGACTCTCTGATTATTTAATACCACTCTGTGTGTTTTCTATGCCAATCCTTTGGCTCCTATATATTTATATTCATATATTCATTTGACCCATGTTTGATCTATGATATTTGTTTCATGTATTTATGTTTGCTGAAGATTTTTTTGGATCACTTTTAGTGTGATTTACACAGTTCCTGTGTCTTACACATTCAGTGTGCCCATTAGTTACACTGTCCCCTTCCCTTTGTCACACAACGCAGACATCGCCACTTTTTCATTTGACACTTTTTTTCTCATTAGGACAGATCACTAGGTGTCTGCAGCAGTGCCCCCTAGCTTAGTTTTACCGACAGCGCTGGAGTCCCTCTTCTTTACATTTTATCCTGAGTATACCTATTGCTCATTCTCCCAGTATGGATTTCAGTTGACCTACACATTTCTTCTGAGACTCAATCAACTTATCTCTGAGAATATGATACTTAACATCTACAAGCAGAAAATATTATTGGTTCTGTAAACTGTGAACCTACTTATAGGACAGCTACTTCGCAGACATCTCAAGTCTCCCGCAACTTGCAGGAGACCTCCGCATTTGATGGCGGGCTCAAGGACACCCGTGAGTGCGGCACGATCTCCCGGCTGAGCCTGCACTGCCACTCTGCATGGAGCCACACAGCAGCTTGAGTGGACGCCGCGGCCGTACCATTAACCCGGCGGGGCGGCGGATGATTAGATCTCTGTCATGCAAGGATTGCGGTGGGTTGTGCAGCCAGGTGTGACAAAGAGCTAGCTGTGTGTAAGCTGGCAGACAGACTCATTTTGCAACAGTCTGCAACTGCCAGCAGTGCGAAGCTGCCTAGTGGCTGATGAGTCTTCCATGTCTGATGATGAAAGATGTCCTCCCCTTGCCAGAAAGGCCAGTCAGTGTGAGGAGGAGACACACTGACTCTGGTAAGCACAGGCTGGTCCTCCAGAGTGAGTGAGTTATGAGCATCACAGTGTGTCGCGCTCTCATCACATCTCTCAGCTCACTTATCATCATGTGTCAATTGAAGGATGAGGTAAGTGAAGGAGGACTGCATTAAGGTAAAGGAAGCTATTTAGGGAAAAAAATGTACCTTTACAACCCCTTTAAGGCTACTTTCACACAAATAACGCCTGCAAAGCGGCCATTCACACAAATTCACACAAATAGCGCCTGCAAAGTGCCCTGAAAGAGCCTCTCCTTTCACTCCAGTGTGAAAGCCCAAAGGCTTTCACACTGGAGCGGTGTGCTGGTAGGATGGTAAAAAAAAGTCCTGCTATCAGCATCTTTGAGGCGCTGTAGGGGCGGTGTATACACCGCTCCTAAAGTGCCCCTGCTCATTGAAATCAATGGACAGCGCTGCCGAACCGCTGCTAGTGGGGGTTAAAAGTGCCCCGCTAGCAGCAGAATAGCGCCACAAAAACGACAGTAAAACGCTGCTAAAAATAGCGCCACTTTACTGCCGACGCCTTAGTGTGATAGTAGCCTTATACTGGCTTCTGAAATTCAGAAAGATAAAAAGTGCATTTTATATAGAGCTTTATGGATCAGACCAAAATGAGGGACAAATGAGGAGGAAAGATAGACAGAGGAACAGTGTTCCAAATCAGGGACAGTCCCTTGAAATCAGGGACAGTTGGGAGCTATGAGTTTATGAATGAACAGGGAACTTCTGTATAGAATGCTGCCTGCACTAGCACTAGAACTAGCAGCTAGCACTGCAGAGAAAGGATTGAGGAATCTGTGTCCTCAATCTCTTACTCTGTGTCATAAGTGAGGCATCGTGTGTCTGTTTAGACCCCTGAAACTTCACCAACCCCCAAAAGGCTGTTATACATTTTTTTAAATAAATAAATAAAATTTTAAAAAAACAAAGTAAGGGCTAATTTTCACAGGTATTCTAGTTTTATGAATGAGTGGTTTGTTCATGTGACTAGAGCCGCCTGTAAGGCCGCGTACACACGTCCGAGAACCTCGTCGGGCTAAACCCATCGTTCCGCCCGACGAGGTTCTCGGCCGGCCGTCGAGTTCGTCGACCAGGCTGTCGAAAAAGGTGTCGAGCCATTAGTCCCGATGGCCCGTCGAGCAAATAGAGAACCTGCTCTCTATTTTGGCTCGACGAGCTTCCCGACGGGACGCTCCACGAAAGTGTACACACGATCGAGCTTCTCGGCAGAATATGGATCCCAGCGAGCTTCTCACTGGATTCTGCCGAGAAACTCGGTCGTGTGTATGGGGCCTTAGACTTGGGTCGCTGTTCCTGTCAGATAGGCTGTACGGGTCCCCATGATTTCTAACAGCAGCCCTGATTGAGGATATAACAAGCACTTTCAGGGGACATACTGATGGCTCTGGGGTAATCACTTTCTCATTCTTGAAGTGCTAAAACAATGCAATGTTAACCTCCCTGGCGGTATGATTCTTTCTGGTTTTAGGTGCTGAAAGCGGTACCATTATTTGCAAGGAAATTTGGCTTTTTTATACTGTAGGCCTGTAATTCTTAGGAATAATTCACTTAAATCTGACCAAACAAGAGTCAAGTAGGCATCCCGGGTATGATTTAAAAAAATTAAAATAAATTATAATATAATAAATAATTATAAATAATTATAACAAATAATAATATAATTATAATAAAAATTATTCAAAAATGTAATCAACTCAAAATCACTGAAATTTGCTCAGTTGCAGAATTGTCGCTGTCATTACTTTTTTTTTATGACAAATTCCCCACAAATCGCTATCGCTCAATATTGTAAGTGAATATTATTTATTATCGCTGTTTTTCTAGCTGCTCTAAAACCAATTTTGACATAAAGGGACACTTTTGGTTGCTATGGACAATCTACAGTTTGCAGGCAGAAAGAATAGTTTTTATTATGCAAAATAACATGCAGAGCACAGGGCAGACCACTAGGGACAAAGGGGGTGTGTATTTTTTACATACAGTACTGTAATCAATAAGATTACAGTATACTGTATGTAATGTGTTTGTTCACTTTTTTGAATTTGGCGCTGATCTCCGCCCCCGTGCGATGTAACGTTGTAGGGAACAGAGACGGCGGCACACAGGCACTGTGTGAATCAAGCGAGGACGCTGCTCTCTTACACAGCGGGGATGCATCCCTGGATCCAGGGGCAAGGTAAGTAAACCATGCCTATGGATGCTGCGAGGCGAGCCCGAGTCTGACTCGGGGTTACCGATCGCAGCACAGAGATTTAACCCCGAGTCAGCCTCGGGAATAACGCCAGGGGGGTTAATGGAAATCCCAGAGGAACGGTATTTGGAGTGCATGTCACTTACTGCACCACAGTAGCCTCTAGCTCTAACTTTACTATGTTTTCACCTTTTATGAGATTTATCCTTGACAGAAAACACAGCAGACCTGCATTTTGACTGATTTACACCTGCTGACACTAGACCTGTGCGGAACGAAAATATTTGTTTTCGACTCGATTCGTTATTTACATAAATTAGTTTACTTAAATTTTTTTCATTTGTTCTCGGAATTAGTTTAATTTTTAATTGATTCAAAAAGTTTTTGAATACATTTTCGAATTCGAAAAGTATTCAAATCGTTTTCCAAAAAGGATAAAATAGAATAGAAAATAAACAAATAGAATAGAATTGTTTTTCTATTCTGTTCCTTTATTTTTCTATTCTATTTTATTCTCTTTGGAAATTGGAAAACTATTTGAATTCTTTTCAAATTTTCTAACTTTTTTCATAATTTTTTCTGCCAAAATGCTCCTTTCCTAAACGAGTTGGTGATGTGTTTTTTTTTCCTGCCTCACCTTCCTTTAAATGCCTATAAATGCCTATGTGTGCAAAATTAGCCATTGTGATTAGTAAAAGCAGCACACATTGTTAGGCACGCAGTTAACCCTTTGATTGCCCCCAGATGTTAATCCCTTCCCAGCCAGTGTCATTATTATGGTGACAGTGTATGGTATTAGCACTGATCACAGTATAAAGCCCCGCACACATGGGCAGAATGTCAGGAGACATTCGCTGGTTCAAAAAAACAGACGGCATTCTGCCTGTGGGTATGTCAGTCTGTCCGACAGAAGACAACCGTCTGTCCGCCTTCTGTCAGACGTGCAAGCTGGAAAACCAGCAGCCGACCGACTACCAATCAGTGCTCTCAGCCAATGGCAGAGAGCGCTGAATGCAGCAACTGTAGGGGGGCGGGGCTGGACGTGTGACGTCATTGATCGCCTTTCCCTATATCAGGGAACAGACGATCAATGACATTGCCACTGTGAAGAACGGGGAAGTTGTTTTTACACACACAGCTCCTGTGACTAATCGCGGGACTCCGGCGGTGATCGGGTCTGCTGGTCCCACAGCCGCGGTCATGGAGCTTCGGACCGGGTCGCGGGGACACGCGCCCCAGGGTGCACCTGCGACCCACAGCTGGGCATTTAACAATCACGTACAGGTACGTGATTGTGCCCAGCTGTGCAATTCTGCCGACGTATATCGGCATTAGGTGGTCCTTAAGTGGTAGGTGGCTTACCTGTAGGTGCAAGTAGTATCAGAGGGTTTACAACCACTTTAAGAAAGTTGAAAGTAGATTATCCACAACCAATTGGATAAAGGCTTACAGGAGATATTGGACAATATGCCTGATAAGTCAACAAAGCTTGTGGTGAAGTGCACCAAGGAATAAGGGCATCTGTGTAGGCGACCTCTGGCTTGGAAATCCGGTATTCCTATGATCCTTTTATTGGCTCTCAAGGGCAGCTACCCACAGGGTAGTCAATCAAGGAGCGGGATGGATAAACTCTCCCAAGTGATATGGTTAAGAAGGAAAACAATGTGCCACATAGTGTAATTCCATTAAGTAAAAAAAGGATATGTATTTATTAAAAAGGAACACTCACATTTGTGCAGATAAAAAAGCACTTGCAAATGACGCAATGGCATCAGCAGAGCCCACACTGACGCGTTTCGTCTAACAATACATCATCTGGGGTGCCAACCCGCTGCGGCCATTGCATTTAAATAGAATGGTTTGACCCCAATAATGAGATACAGACTCGTGGTGTCCCCTCAGTAGTGGGTGTGTGTTACCGCGATCACTTCCTGTCACAACAAGATGGCATGGGAGCGTGCGATTCAAACCTCAGTCCGAATGAGTGGGTCACTTCCTGTCTTAGCAAGATGGTGCTGGAGCATGTGATACAAGCCTCACTCTGGAGCGGGTCAGAATACACAGCAGCGGCATCATCTATGAGGCACCATATAGGAAGTATAGGTCAAGCCTCATTCTCAAAAGCTGAGAAAGCAAGTCAAGCCTTAATTTCAGATTCTCGCTGTCCCCTGTGTAAGACTAGTGGGTTCAAACTCACAAGAACTTTGGGTACCAAATAACCCATCCTCGCACTATCAAACACAAATGGTCTGGACAGCTACAAGTGTTGCCTCACTTAATGGATGTTAACCACTTAAGGACCTTGGCTGTTTTTTAGATTTGGCATTTATAAGACTAAAACAGTTTTTTTTGCTAGAAAATTACTTAAAACCCCCAAACATTATATATATTTTTTTTCTAACACCCTAGAGAATAAAATGGCAGTCATTGCAATACTTTTTGTCACACCGTATTTGCACAGGGGTCTTACAAGCACACTTTTTTGGGAAAAAATTCACTTTTTTTAATTAAAAAATAAGCCAACAGTAAAGTTAGCCCAATTTTTTTATATATTGTGAAAGATAATGTTAAATGTAAAATGATACCCAACATGTCACGCTTCAAAATTGTGCCCGCTCGTGGAATGGCGTCAAACTTTTACCCTTAAAAATCTCCATAGGCGAAGTTTGAAAAGTTTGCATCTTTTGAGCTACAGAGGAGGTCTAGGGCTAGAATTATTGCTCTCGCTCTAACGATCGCGTGACACCTCACTTGTGGGCTATGCTATGGGGACGGGTGGGGGCCATCTTGCCCTCACTCGTATAACAGCCAAGCAAGGGAGAGGACCCCATCTCCTCCGCCGCTACCGACGGCTCCGGTAAGCGGCGGAGGGTGCGGGGGGGCCCTCTCCCGCCACAGATAATGGTGACCTCGTGGCGTATCCACTGCGGAGACCACCATTATCGTTAACAGGACCGCTCAAGGAAAAGATGGATATTTCGGTTGTGGCAGCAGCTGCTGTCGTTACCGAGATATCCATCTTTAAAAACAGGACGTATATGTACATGAGCGGGTCCTTAAGTGGTTAAAGGCAAAACTATGTCAGCACCATAATCAGTTGGAGGCCAGTTTACATCTAAAGCCATGGTGGCTGTTTTCTATGTAAAAAAAATAATTATAAGAAATATAGAAAGAATCTATAAAATAAATATATGATTTTTTTATATACAGTGCAGAAAATAAGTATTTGAACACCCTGCTATTTTGCAAGTTCTCCCACTTGGAAATCATGGAGGGGTCTGAAATTGTCATCGTATGTGCATGTCCACTGTGAGAGACATAATCAAAAATTATGATTTTTTTAACTATTTATTTGTATGATACAACTGCAAATAAGTATTTGAACACCTGAGAAAATCAATGTTAATATTTGGTACAGTAGCCTTTGTTTGCAATTACAGAGGTCAAACGTTTCTTGTAGTTTTTCACCAGGTTTGCACACACTGGAGGAGGGATTTTGGCCCACTCCTCCACACAGATCTTCTCTAGATCAGTCAGGTTTCTGGGCTGTCGCTGAGAAACACGGAATTTGAGCTCCCTCCAAAGATTCTCTATTGGGTTTAGGTCTGGAGACTGGCTAGGCCACGCCAGAACCTTGATATGCTTCTTACAGAGCCACTTCTTGGTTATCCTGGCTGTGTGCTTCGGGTCATTGTCATGTTGGAAGACCCAGCCTCGACCCATCTTCAAAGCTCTAACTGAGGGAAGGAGGTTGTTGCCCAAAATCTCGTAATACATGGCCCCGGTCATCCTCTCCTTAATAAAGTGCAGGCGCCCTGTCCCATGTGCAGAAAAACACCCCCAAAGCATGATGCTACCACCCCCATGCTTCACAGTAGGGATGGTGTTCTTGGGATGGTACTCATCATTCTTCTTCCTCCAAACACGGTTAGTGGAATTATGACCAAAAAGTTCTATTTTGGTCTCATCTGACCACATGACTTTCTCCCATGACTCCTCTGGATCATCCAAATGGTCATTGGCAAACTTAAGACGGGCCTTGACATGTGCTGGTTTAAGCAGGGGAACCTTCCGTGCCATGCATGATTTCAAACCATGACGTCTTAGTGTATTACCAACAGTAACCTTGGAAACGGTGGTCCCAGCTCTGTTCAGGTCATTGACCAGCTCCTCCCGTGTAGTCCTGGGCTGATTTTTCACCTTTCTTAGGATCATTGAGACCCCACGAGGTGAGATTTTGCATGGAGCCCCAGTCCGAGGGAGATTGACAGTCATGTTTAGCTTCTTCCATTTTCTAATGATTGCTCCAACAGTGGACCTTTTTTCACCAAGCTGCTTGGCAATTTCCCCGTAGCCCTTTCCAGCCTTGTGGAGTTGTACAATTTTGTCTCTAGTGTCTTTGGACAGCTCTTTGGTCTTGGCCATGTTAGTAGTTGGATTCTTACTGATTGCATGGGTTGGACAGGTGTCTTTATGCAGCTAATGACCTCAAACAGGTGCATCTAATTTAGGATAAAAAATGGAGTGGAGGTGGACATTTTAAAGGCAGACTAACAGGTCTTTGAGGGTCAGAATTCTAGCTGATAGACAGGTGTTCAAATACTTCTTTGCAGCTGTATCATACAAATAAATAGTTAAAAATTCATAAATTGTGATTTCTGGATTTTTTTTTTTTGATTATGTCTCTCACAGTGGACATGCACCTACGATAACAATTTCAGACCCCTCCATGATTTCCAAGTGGGAGAACTTGCAAAATAGCAGGGTGTTCAAATACTTATTTTCTGCACTGTATATATTTATGACAATCAGCAAGGGGCTGCCACTCAAATGGGGTCAATAAATAATAATATAAAAAAATATATTGGACAGTAAAAACCATAAAAATTATGTAAAAAAATTGAGGAATAGATAAAGGTGAAAGAATAATGTGGACCCAGAAATTCAGAAATTGGGAATGATTTAAAGTAGGGCTGTTACTGATCAAAATTTTTGTGTTCGATTAATCGTTTTTTATTTTAATCGATTAATCGACTAATTTTGATTAATTATAATGCACATACAGATCCAACTACTTAGCTAATCTCCTTGCAGGCCGATCCCCAGTGCAGCTCCCAACCACTGGAAAAATGGATAGCAGGATACAAAATCACACAAAGGCAGCGCTCGATGGGAATAGCATTAAAACTTTTAAAACTTAATATTCAAGTAGGTAACAAAATAAATATTGCACTGGAGATAAAATCGATGTAGCTACATAAACTGTCAAAAATGGTGCGAGTATTACCAAACGGTACCAAAAGCAGTCATAAAAACATGTAGCCAAGTATGATACTGGTATAAAAATGTGTACAACGATACCACTGCTGAATCCAGATGAGGAGGGGTTAACATCAGTCCGTTGGCATGTAGATGTCACATGAAGGGAACTATGACAACCCCCAGTGGATGGCTGTAGAATCCCAGGTTGATAGAAGGAAGTGATAGAGGGAAGTGTAACAGCCCTTGCGTGTGGCAGATAATTAGGTCTCGCTAGCATGCAGATATGAAGGCACAGCTAAGGAGCCCCTCAGATGGACACGGCAAGCCCCACCGGTGTCCGTGACATTACCGGATCTCCGACGGAACTCCCTGAAGGCCCAGAAGCCGGCGGAGAGGCGAGTACCAATCAAAAGAATTTTAATCGATCAAAAATATTTTGATCGATCAAAAAAATTAACTTTTAATTAATCGATTAATCTTTAATTTGCACAGCCCTAATTTAAAGTGGATGTCCGCTGCTGACTTTTAATATTAGGACAATTACCTGTCCTGGAGTCCAGCGGCGTCCGCAGCAGAGGACGAGCGGTCGCTCGTCACCCTGCTGCTCCCCCCTCCATCCACGGTGAGGGAACCAGGAAGTGAAGCGCTCCGGCTTCACTGCCCGGTTCCCTACGGCGCATGCGCGAGTAGCGATGTGCCCGCCGATTGGCTCCTGCTGTGTACTGGGAGCCGAGTGTTCCCAGCACACAACGGGGGACGGACGGGATGTCAGAAAATACCCGTCTTTTGCCCGAGACTTTAGACAGGTATCTGCACCCCCCTTCCCCCCTGAAAGGTGTCAAATGTAACACCGGAGGGGGGAGGGTGCCGATCAGCGCGACTTCACTTTAGGGTGGAGCTCCGCTTTAAGCCCTATTGATAAAGGCATTAATGTCCCACTCCACATTCATACTGAGTGGGGAGTGGGACTGCAATTCAAAGATTCAGAAAGTTTCAAGGCGTGAATCTCCTCTGGTCATGGCTCTCCCCCTCCAAGGAGGAATGTACCCATCAATTAAAAGAAACGCTGTACCCTTAGGATCTCGATTGTGATGCTGTCTATAATGCCTGGGTACACTATGCTTAGTGTCACCGCTCTTAATTAAAGCAATATGTTCATTCACTCTGGTCGTGAAGCTACGGATCATTCGACCGATTTACTGTTTGCCACAGGGGCAGTGTGAATAGATTCACCCGGGACATCCCTGGACCCTCTTATGTCTAAAATCATCCTACGTCCGGTAGGAGCATAGGATGACTGAGGAATGATATCTTGGATTACTTGAGATGCGATTATTATGTAATTATTATCCACAATATATCCCAGGATATCTGTTAAGAACTATTTACTGTTTGTTGATTCTAGGGTTGTCCAGATACCGATACCAGTATCGGTATCGGGACCGATACCGAGTATTTGCGGGAGTACTTGTACTCCCACAAATACCCCCGATACCAGAATAGAATACCTTTTCCATCCCGCCGCTGCCGCCGAACGCCGCCGCCGCCGCCGCATCGAAACCCGCCGCCGCATGGGTTAAACATTGTGCGGGAACATCACAGCATTCATTTGAATAGCTGTAGTGTTCCCGCCCGTATAGACACCCCCCTTGCTCGGGATTGGATGGGTGATCGTGATCTGTCCAATCCCGAGCAAGGGGGAGTGTCTATACAGACGGGAACACTACAGCTATTCAAATGAATGCTGTGATGTTCCCCGGGCGGCGGTGGCTAGGTAGGGGTGACATGGCTGCATATGTGGGTGACATGGCTGCATATGTGGGTGACATGGCTACATATGTGGGTGACATGGCTGCATATATGGGTGACATGGCTGTATTTGTGTGGGACATTTAAAAAAAGTATCGGTATTCGGTATTGGTACTTGTACTCGGTCCTAAAAAAGTGGTATCGGGACAACCCTAGTTGATTTTGAACTTAACAGGTTAATTGTAAGAGTGACTCATTCATAATGTTGGGACACATACTGTTAGATGTCCTCACCTCCAGCTATCTGTCTGTTCTCTGTGCTAATTGACCCTACTATTGTGTGAAAATCTCTCAGAGTCACCTAGTCTGGGTAAATGATTAGTTAATTAGCTCATGTTAATTTATGTTCTGGTTACCTCCTCTTTAAACTGTATATAAGGTTGTATTCTTGGTTCTATTAAACACTCCGTGTTCAGCAGACAAACAAGTATTGTCTCGTTGTGTGCTTTAGAGCAGCTGGAATAGCTGATATCTATATCCAGACTGATAGGAAGCGGTATATGTTGGAAGCACTCAAGCGGAGGGTGGGACGTTCCGTTACAGGCAGGTTATCAAATAGACAACATACTTAGTGGCACATGTACAAAAATGTTTATTGGGATACACGCGATTAGTGACGTTGGATTTAAACTCTATGGGCCAGATTCTCAAAGAGATACGACGGTGTATCTCCAGATACACCGTCGTATCTCTGTTTCTGAGCCCGGGTATCTATGCGACGAGATTCTTAGAATCACTTACGCATAGATACAGCATAGATCCGACTGGTGTAAGCCACTTACACCGTCGGACCTTAAATGCAATACTACGCCGGCCGCTAGGTGGCGTTCCCGTCGATTTCTGCGTTGAATATGCAAATGATTCCCGAACGCAGTTGCGCGCCGTCGACGTAGTTTACGTAGTTTGCGTACGCGTAAGGTTACCCCTGCTAGAAGGAGGGGTAACCTTGCGTAGGTCCGACGTAAGCCATGTTAAGTATGGACGTCGGGACAGCGTTGTGTTTTTCCGCCGTTCACGTTGTTTGCGTAACTCGTCGAGAATAGGCCTTTACGTTAATTACGTTGCCGTCATGATCGCTGTATTTGCGGCGTACTAATAGCTGGTCCAAAACACACCTGTGTAAAAAAGGGACCACTGGCCTCCAACCTCCCCTCATAGTCAGTCCAATTCACACCTGCAAGGAAAAAAGGACTACTGGCCTCTAACTTCTCATAGCCAGTCCAAAGGATACCTGCAAAAAAAGACTATTGGCCTCCAACCTCCCCTCACAGCTGGTTCAATGCACACCTGCAAAAAAGACTACCAGCCTAGAACCTCCCCTCACAGCCAGTTCAACGCACGCCTGTGAAAAAAACACTACCGGCCTCCAACCTCCCCTCACAGCCGGTCCAACACACGCCTATGAAAAAGGTCTACTGGCTTCCAACCTCCCCTCACAGCCAGTCCAACACATGCCTGCATGAAAGACTAGTGACCTCCAACCTCCCCTCATAGCTGGTCCAAAGCACACTTGTGGGAAAAAAAGGCCTACCAGCCTCCAACCTCCCCTCATAGCTGGTACAACGCACACCTGTGGAAAAACTGAAACTTCTGGCCTCCAACCTCTCCTAATAGCCAAGCCAATGCACACCTGTGGTAAAAAAGGACTACTGCCCTCCAACCTCTCCTCATAGCCTTGTACAAAGCACACCTGCAAAAACTACCAAACTCCCCTTACAGCTGGTCCAACACACGCCTGCAAAAAAGTCTACTGGCCTCCAACCTCCCCTCACACCCGGTCCAACGCACACCTACAAAAAATTCTACTGGCCTCCAACCTCCCCTCACAGCCAGTCAAACACACACCTATGAAAAAAGCCTACTGGCCTCCAACCTCCCCTCACAACCAGTCCAACACACACCTGCATGAAAGACTACCGGCCTCCAACCTCCCTTCATAGCCAGGCCATCGCACACCTGTGGTAAAAAAGGACCACTGGCCTCCAACCTCTCCTCAAAGCCTTGTCCAAAGCACACCTGCAAAAAAGACTACCAACCTCCCCTTAAAGCCTGTCCAACACACGCCTGCAAACAAATCTACTGGCCTCCAACCTCCCCTTACAGCCGATCCAACGCCTTTTTAAAAAAAAATTCTACTGGCCTCTAACCTCCTCTCACAGCCAGTCCAACACACACTTTTTAAAAAAAGTCTACCAGCCTCCAACCTCCCCTCACAGCCGGTCCAAAGCAAACTTGTGGGAAAAAAAAGAACTACCAGCCTCCAACCTCCCCTAATAGCTGGTCCAACACACACCTGTGTAAAAAAGGGACTACTGGCTTCCAACCTCCCCTCATAGCCAGTCCAATGCACACCTGTGGAAAAAAAGGAATACTGGCCTCCAACCTCTCAAAGCCAGTCCAAATGACACCTGCAAAAAAAAACTACTGGTCTCCAACCTCCATTTAAAGCTGGTCCAACACACACCTGCAAAAAAAGTTGTCACTGTCTTTCTGCATAGAAAAGATTGTGGGCGCATGTGTGCAAAAGGCAAGTTTTTTTATTTAATAAATATAATAATAATTTAATAAATATAATAAGCAGGGCTAGGGTGGAGGGAATGTATTGGGTTTTTTGTTAACCTCTTGCCAGACGGGTAACGCATATGTGTGGCAACAATCAAGATGGACTTGTACACCCATCCAATGCACTTAAACGGAGGCAGGAGGTAGTATGCTGAGAGCACGCTCCCAGCATTTTTATCCAGCTGTCACTGACAGCTCCTAGTCAAGGCTGCTGACCAGAAACCAGTGGGGCGGGCTTCTGATTATGTGACTGCTGTGAGAGCTAATCACATTGGTTACATTTGCTCCAAAGCCAACCTAAAGGGCTGCCAGAACCTGGCATTAAAGCGGAATTTCACCCTAAATATAAGATCTCCCATGTGATTCAGCATACTGGCGTCAGCGCCAGTATGCTGTTTTTTTTTTTTTTTTATCCCACACTTACTGTATTATCCTGTAATTTCATTTTTTTCCCCCGCGGTGGACGGCGCCAGTACAGCGCGTCACATCTTCCGAAAATACCCAATATGGACTCGGGTAATCTCGGAGAAAATGCGGCGCCTGCGCACAGACCTAGGAGCTGACTGCGCAGGCGCCGTATTTCTCCGAGTCCTATTTCGGAGGGCGTGACGCGCCATAGCCGTAGGACTCGGAGAAATACGGCGCCTGCGCAGTCAGCTCCTAGGTCTGTGCGCAGGCGCCGCATTTTCGCCGAGATTACCCGAGTCCATATTGGGTATTTTCGGAAGATGTGACGCGCTGTACTGGCGCCGTCCACCGCGGGGGAAAAAAATGAAATTACTGGATAATACAGTAAGTGTGGGATAAAAAAAAAAAAAAAACAGCATACTGGCGCTGACGCCAGTATGCTGAATCACATGGGAGATCTTATATTTAGGGTGAAATTCCGCTTTAAGGGGTTAACATAGGAAAAAAGTTGATATTGTGCTTCTGCCACACAGTCTGTTCAATTCACATTTTATCTGAGTTTTATGCAGCAAACAGTTGACATATTTCAGCACTCTTGCTGTCAAAAAATTACATACAACAGCTTTCCCCACTATGGAAGAGCGAAGTTGAAAGTTTTAATTTCCCCGACACTTCTGCAAAAATTTCTTTTAAAACACAATTCTATCGAAATTCCTGACAGATTATCTAACTCTCCCCAGTCTGTCAAAATCTAAAGAAAAATATTTTGCTTAACCACTTAAGCCCCGGATCAATATGCTGCTAAATGCCCAGAGGCGTATTTACAATTCGGCACTGTGTCGCTTTAACAGACAATTGCGCGGTCGTGCGACGTGGCTCCCAAACAAAATTTGCGTCCTTTTCTTCCCACAAATAAAGCTTTCTTTTGGTGATATTTGATCACCTCTGCGATTTTTATTTTTTGCGCTATAAACAAAAATAGAGCGACATTTTTGAAAAAAAAACAATATTTTTTACTTTTTGTTATAAGAAAAACTGAATAAACTAAATTTTAGTCAAACATTTAGGCCAAAATGTATTCAGCCACATGTCTTTAGTAAAAAATAAAATCGCAATAAAAAAAAAATGAGTTACCTAGCGGCAACAGCGACACTAATACAGCGATCAGAAAAATTATCGCTTAGTGACGCTGGCAATAGGGGGTGAAAGGGTTAACTAGGGCAGTGATCAAGAGGTTAAAACTTTATTAGGGGGGGTACGGGGCTACCCTGGACCTAACACTAACTACCTGTCACACCCCCTGTCACACTGACACTAAATGCAGTGATCAGTACAGTGACAGTGTGACAGGGGGTGGGGGGGGGGTGATCGCAAGGGGTTAAATGTGCCTGCGTGTACTGGTGTCAGTGTAGTGTTGGTGCGACTCACTGTGTCTCTTCTCTCATCTCGGCAGTTTGAAAATACTGCCTGAGATGAGCGCTGCATCACTTCCTCTGCCTGTGTTTACATTTTACAGGCAGAGGAAGTGACACGGCGGCGACGCACAGGATTGGCTGGGAGCGATCACGAGGGGGCGGACAGAAACGAACCGCCGCCCCCTCGAGTCAGATCACTTGCCACGGTAAGCCGCCCGCCGCACGCAGCAGAGGGGGTCCCGATCGGACCCCCGACCCGCTAGTAGGCAGGGACGTATATATACGCCCATCTGCCTGTCCGTGCCATTCTGCGGACGTAAATAGGCGTGCGGCAGGCGTTAAGCGGTAAAAGGTTCTGGGTTTTATATTAATGTATTTAGGCTTATACATTTACTTTCACCTATTACACATAGCCAGAGCACAACTAATTGACCTCCTTTTAGGCATCATGTCTCTCAATGTTGGAAACAAATAAGGTAAAGATAGCATGGAAAACAAAAAAAGTGAGCCCAGAGCTCCACCTACTGGTTGCATGTAAAAGTATAAAATATTCATATGTAATATGTTTCATATTTATGGAACTAAAGAAATTATATATTTAAAAAATAAACTTTTAGAAGCTTGCTATAATAAATAGCTAAAGAAAATAAACATGAAAACGCTGTTGTATTCCCAGTGATCAAACCTGTGCTTTGTTCACTTTAATGCCCCCCTACTCTGCAGCGCATTCTCATCTCTTCATCACTCCACAGCTGCTCTGTTCAGCCACTCAGAATAAAGCCTGGTACACACGATCGGATTTTCCGCGGACAAAGCGTAGGACTTTTGTCCGAAGGGCGTTGGCCATGAACAAACATGAAACTACGTGTTTTTAACATCACCCTTGGGCAACTTCTGCTAATGTTGTGTTATGGTGAGCATTGCTTCTGAGCATGCGTTTTGAGTTCTGACGAAATATTGCCAATAGTTGGGGCTCCGGTGTGCTATTTAGTGTGGGGGGGGGGGACTTCTGTGTGTTATGTGAAGGGTGGGGGCGCTATTTTTTGTAGACTCTGATCTCCCCTTGGGATGATCGAGCATTAGTTAGGCCTCGTACACACGAGGCAATAGATTTGTCTCCTGGGATTTTTGTTTGCTCCCGTGTACACACGAGCAAACCAAAATCCCCGCCAGCAGACAGCGCGCTGACGTGTCGGTGACGTTGACGCCGCCACGTCACCGCACCAGGAAGTAAAACACTTCCGCGCATGCGCCGAATCCATTCGGCGGCGGTGCGGCGGCGGTGCGGGACGACATGTCTGCTGGTAAGTGTACTAACCAGCAGACATGTCGGGCGGACGGATTCCCACCCGATAGATTTCAAAGCATGCTTTGAAATCTGTCGGGTGGCCAAATCCGTCGGCTCGGCCGTACACACGATCAAATCTGTCTGCTGAAACGGTCCAGCGGACCGTTTCCAGCGGACAGATTTGATCGTGTGTACGAGGCCTTACTGGTATAAGCCGTTTTTGAGTGGGCATCCAGGGGGACCATCCCTGGGTTGGTCTACCATATCATAGTGGACCTGAGTTTTTATACCTGACATACATGTGTTCTTTTTTGATACTTATTCTAGTAAATTTTTGTAGATAACTCTTAAAGGGTCACTAAAGTCAGGGATTTTTTTTAAAAAAAATAACAAACATGTGATACTTACCTCCACTGTGCAGTTCGTTTTGCACAGAGTGGCCCGGAAACCTGTCTTCTGGTGTCCCTCGGCGGCTGTCTGGGCTCCTCCTCGCAAAAGCTTTCCTTCTTCATGCGAGGGCGCTCGCATGGAGGAAAGCTTTTGCGAGCGCTCTCCCGTGATACAGCGGCGGCCGCCGACTGTATCACTCGGCTCCGCCCCCCAGCGCGCCGCGTCATCCACCCTGATTGACAGCAGCGCTAGCCAATGGCTGCGCTGCTATCAATCCGCCCAGCCTAGCCAATCAACGGCCAGGCTGGGAACCGAAGAGGACGACGTGGACGCGCCCGGGAGATTCGAACGGTCAGGTAAGTACAACGGGGGCTCGGGGGGGGGCGGTGCTGCTAGATGTTTTTTTACCTTCATGCATAGGATGCATGAAGGTAAAAAAACTTGTACCTTTAGAACCCCTTTAAGGGTGTGCAGCAGTCTATTTTGTTTTTTGTTTTTTATTGTTGTGCTACATTGTAATTTGGATTGCACCACCCGATAATATCGGTGAGTACTACGTTTTTTCAAAACTAGGTGGGCATCCCATATTTTCTCTCTTTGGTTATGCGTTTTATACATTGGAGTTTTGTCCGAAAGACTTCTGTACACACGATCGGATAATCCGACAACACACAACTTTAAAACATGCTATCCAACATTTGTTGGCGGAAAATCCAACAACAATGTCTGATGGAGAATAGAAATGGTCGAATTTTCCGACAACAGCCTGCCGTCACACAAATCCAATCGTGTGTACGAAGCTTTAGTCCCGGTTCACACTTGTGTGGTGCGGGAAACCCTGCGATTCAGTGCTGGTTCCCACATCGCACCTGAATTGCACACTGGTTCACACTGCCCTCTGAAAACCGCTGGGGGTGTAAAGTTAGTGACACCCCCAGATCGGTTTAGAAGATCGCAGTGCAAACTGCCAAATGGTGAAGGAATCGGATCGCATAGGTGTGAACACCCATGAAATCCGATTCCAGTGCGGAATAAAAAAAAAATATCCTGTACCATTTTGGTGGGAATGCGATTTCAGCGATACAGTTTGAATGAAAGGAGAACTTATTTTTTACGCGATTAATACGAATTTGAATCAATAATGGATTTAAAAGAGTTTTGTGAATGTCTATACGATCATAAACTGATCCTTTTATAAAGAAACTGGTAATCTCCTGACTTCTAATACCTTAAAACAATAACATTTTTGAGACTTTTGCTTTCAAAAAGCACCTTTCGTTACCTTTTCATTGGTGTGACAGTTTAATTACAGTCTCTTTAGCACTTTTAGCTATTAAAATTAATTAATAAAGTCTGTGTCAGACAAAGAAGTGGTGTAACACGTTTACCCTGTTTGAAATTCCATTTATAAAATAAATGACTTATAGCCTATTAAAGTAAACTATATTACCAAGGGTACTGTGACGCCTGCCTTTACATGCATGTGAACTTTAATGACATCCCCGTCTTAGTCTGTAGGGTTCAATATTGAGTATAACAGCTTCAACTCTTCTGGGAAGGCCGTCCACAAGGTTTAGGAGTGTGTCTATGGGAATGTTTGACCATTCTTCCAGAAGCACATTTGTGAGGTCAGGCACTGATGTTGGATGAGAAGGCCTGGCTCACAGTCTCCACTCTAATTCATTCCAAAGAGGGTTCTATCCAGTTGAGGTCAGGACTCTGCAGGCCAATCAAGTTCCTGCACCCCAAACTCTCTCATCCACACTGTATTGCCTAAAAAATTGGTCTACCTTCTGTCGCTGCCGACAGTGATATGTCACATTAACCACTTTAGCCCCGGCCAATATTGCTGTCCAAAGACCAGAGCACTTTTTGTGATTCGGCACTGCGTCGCTTTAACTGACAATTGCGCGGTCGTGCGACATGGCTCCCAAACAAAATTGGCGTCCTTTTTTTCCCACAAATAGAGCTTTCTTTTGGTGGTATTTGATCATCTCTGCGGTTTTTATTTTTTGCGCTATAAACAAAAATAGAGCGACTATTTTGAAAAAAATGCAATATTTTTTACATTTTGCTATAATAAATATCCCCAAAAAATATATAAAAAATATATAAATATATAAAAAACATTTTTTTTCCTCAGTTTAGGCCGATACGTATTCTTCTACATTATCGTTTATTGATTGGTTTGCGCAAAATTTATAGCGTTTTTACAAAAAAGGGGGTCGTTTTATGGCATTTTTATTATTGTTATTTTTTTACTAGTAATGGCGGCGATCAGCGTTTTTTTTTCGGTACTGCGATATTATGGCGGACACATCGGACACTTTTGACACATTTTTGGGACCATTGGCATTTTTATAGCGATCAATGCTATAAAAATGCATTGGATTACTATAAAAATGCCATTGGCAGTGAAGGGGTTAACACTAGGGGGCAGGGAAGGGGTTAAGTGTGTTGCTGGGAGTGTTCTAACTGTATGGGGGGGGGGGGGGGTGGACTCACTAGGGGAAAATCACTGATCTTGTGTTCATACATTGTATGAGCAGAAAATCAGCGTTTCCCCCGCTGACAAGAACGAGAGCTGTGTGTTTACACACACAGCTCCCGTTCCCCGCTCTGTAACGAGCAATCGCGGGTGCCCGGCGGCGATCGTACCCGCCGGGCACGCGCGCGGGACTCGGGGGGCGCGCGCTCGCCCTACAAGTCCCTAAAGGGAGGACGTAGAGCTACGTGCTCCCGCGAGACAGAGCCACCGCTCCGCAGTAATATGACGGCGGGCGGTCGGCATGTAGTTAAAGATTAACCTCCTTGGCGTTTTTCCCGTGTCTGACACGGGGTAAAAATTTGCTGCTACTATTGTTGATCCCGTGTCAGACACGGGCTCGCCTCGCAGAATCCAGAGACAGTTTACTTACCTTCTCCGTGGATCCAGCGATGCATCCCCGCTGTGTGAGCGAGCGGGTGCTCGCTCGATTCACACAGCGTCCCCGTGTGCCGCCGAGCTCCGTTCCCTGCGACGTTACGACGCACGGGGACGGAGAACGGCGCCAAATTCAAAAATGTAAACAAACACTTTACATACAGTACAATGTAATCTTATAGATTACAGTACTGTATGTAAAAAATACACACCCCCCATGTCCCTAGTGGTCTGCCCAGTGCCCTGCATGTCATTTTATATAATAAAAACTTTTCTTTCTCCCTGCAAACTGTAGATTGCCCATAGCAACCAAAAGTGTCCCTTTATGGCAAAAATTGTTTTAGAGCAGCTAAAAAACTGCGATAATAAATTATAATCACTTGCAGAATTTAGCGATAGCAACTGAGCAAATTTCAGTGATTTTGATTTGATTACATTATTGAATAATTTTTACTATAATTATATTATTATTTGTTATAATTTTTTATAATTATTTATTATATTATAATTTTTAATAAAAAATAAAAAAAAAATCATACCCGGGATGCCTATTAGACTCTTGTTTAGATAGATTTAAGTAAGTACTTACTAAGAATTGCAGGCCTATAATACATAACACCACATTTCCTTGCAAAACAATTGCAACGCTTTTGGTACAAAATTCCAGACAGAATCATAACGCCAGGAAGGTTAAAGTTGAGAAGCGGGGGGAGGGGGTGTCCTGCTGTTGGAAATTATATCTTACATTAAAGTGAGAAGCGGGGGGTGCTGATTTCTTACCTCTTCTCCCATGCAGCCAGGGAGAGGCGAGCCAGCGAGAGGCGATTCAGTTCGCAAGTGTTGCGCTTTATAAGTTTCTCACTCACTCACTCAGACAAATAGAGAGAAGCTTTAAAGTGGTATTAAAGGAACACTAAAGGAAAATTTTTTTTTTGGTAAAATAACAAACATGTTATACTTACCTCCACAGTGCAGTTCGTTTTGCACAGGGCGTCCCTGAAAGCTGTCTTCTGGGGTCCCTCGCGGCTGTCTCGGCTCCTCCTCGCAAGAGCTTTCCACCTTCATGCGAGCTCCCTCTCATGGTGGAAAGCTCTTGCGAGCACGCTCCTGTGATACAGCAGCGGCCACAGCCACTCACTGTATACCTCGGCCCCGCCCCATGGCGCGTTACGTCATTGGATGTGATTGACAGCAGCGCCAGCCAATGGCTGCACTGCTATCAATCCATCCAACCTAGCTAATCAACGGCCACAGACTGAGAACCGAAGAGGATGACAGGGACGAGTGTGGGACTTTCGAGGGTCAGGTAAGTAAAACGGGGGCTCAGGGGGGGGTTTCTGTCGGATTTTTTTTCACCTTAATGCATTGGATGCATTAAGGTGAAATACATTTACCTTTACAATCCCTTTAAACCCAAAGGAAACATTTATCATATTGAATTTGACCAATTCTTAGATGTGATGGTTGCATTCTTTTTTTTAGGCTTTTTTTTTTTCTTCTTTTGATCCATCCAGTAAGTCTGTTGTTTTTCAAAAGAACAAGCTCTCCATGAGAATGTTGCTGTTACAGAGTTTAAACAAACCATTTAAACTAGCAGGCCTGCTTACAATGATCAGCTTTTAGGCTGCATTCACACCTGAGCGTTTTGTCGCCTGAAGCGCGACACTCAAATACGCTAGAGGGGAAAAAATACATTATTCTCTATGGAGATGGTTCATATCTCCACTCCAAAACGCTTGACGCCGAACGCCTGAAGCTCAAACAAGTTCCGGACCCTTTTTTGTCGCGCGACTCGGGCGGTTTGGGCGGTTTTCATTGGTGACCATAGACCTGTACAAAATCGCGGTAAAAAACGCTGCAATTTGGCGTAGCAAATCGCGGTAAAAAACGCTGCAAAACGCTACGCTCAGGTGTGAATGCAGCCTTATTTATTCATGTCAAATATTTATTCCAAAAGGAGAAAAGCTGTAACTAATTATACACAGGGCTTTTTTTCTCAGAGAATAGGTGCAGGAACTGTCCCTTTCTAAATCACTACTTAACTCCGCCCCCTACCGACCCAAAGCACCGCCCTTGGTTTCACCCCCTACCAGTCCGTTTAAAGAATACAGAACCAAATTTTATTTTGTGGTGCTTTTGTATTGTATGTGTTGAATATAACAAGAAAAGTAATAAAATAAATCCTCTGCAGCCAGTGAAATTAGACCTCCACCTCAGCAATAATAGATCCCCCAGCAATATAAATTCCCACAACAACAATAGATCTTCCAGCAATAATAGATACCCCAGCAACCTTAGACCCACCCCATCAACATTATACCCACCCCAGCATTAATAGATTCCCCAGCAACAATAGAGCAATAAATCCCCCAAGCAATAATATACACCCCCAGTAACACTAGACCCACCCCAGCAACAATAGACCCACCACAGCAACAATAATTTACCCCCAGCAATAATAGATACCCACTGCAACACTAGACCCACCACAGAAACAATAGATCCCCCAGCAATAATAGAGCCCCAGTGCAAGATTGTACCCCCCCAGCAACAATAGACCACCTGTTACAAAATACCACCCCAGCAACAACAACAGATTTCCCAGCAGCCAGCATTAATAGACCCCTCCCTCATCAATTGTCCAACCAGCAACAATAGACCCCCCAAACAAAAATAGATTCCTGCCAGGATACCCCGGTACCCATTGCCATTACATATATTCAGTGCCAAAGGTGCCGGAACTGCGTTCCCCCGCGTTCCTGCTGAAAAAAAGCCCTGATTATACAGTATTAGCTGGAGTTACAGTTTGTTAGTGTATGTAAATCTTCTAGTACATCTAACCCCCCCAGACTTACATTGCTGCTATCCAAAGGTGTCTCATTCTTCCAGAGGGGGGGGGGGGGGCTCTAATACAAGGGCATTACTGGCCAGATCACCAGATGAAATCACAGAGAAAAAAAATTAATTTTTGGTTTTGGGATTAATGCCACTTTAAAGCGGAACTCCACCCAAAAGGGGCAGCTCCACTTGTTTGTTCCCTCCCTTTTGGGCTGCCACATTTGGCACCTTTTGGGGGGATGAGGTGATGGGATACCTGTCAAAACCGGGGGTCTTAGGACTTCCGGCCAATCTTCCCTCAGCAAGCTGGAGTAAGGAGAAGCATTGGCCTCCTAAGGTAAGGCCACCGATTGCCACCACGGGGGGGCACTGATCGCTGTCATCCTTCTCCCGCGGGGGGGGGGGGGGGGGGGCAGCTTTGTTTACCCCCCCCCCCAAAATATTTAGCACCATTTGCCACTGCACATGACTCTTTTAGACAATATATGCTTTCCTGGAGTTCGGTGTTAAAGCAAGGTCCACAAAGACATGGATGAGCGAGTTTGGGATGGAGGAACTTGACTGGCCTGCACAGATTGTTCGCTCAAACTTGTGTTGCATACACACGGTCATACATATGTTGTCAGAAATTCCAATCGCCAAGAACGCGGTGACCTACAACACTACGACAAGCTGAGAAAAATGAAGCTTAATGATTCCGCGAATGCGTCAAATTGATTCCGAGCATGCGTAGGATTTTTGTGCGTCGGAATAGGCTACAGACGATCGGAATTTCCGACAAGAACCTTTGTTGTCGGGAAAATTGAAAACCGACAGCAAATGTCCCATGGAGTCTACACACGGTCGGAATATCCGACCAAAGGCCCACATCGAACATTTGTTGTCAGAAATTCTGACCATGTGTACGCGCCGTTAGACTGGGATGCCATTAAATTTTATATGTGTGTAAAGGCAGATGTCCCAATACTTTTGACAGTATAATCGAATGTAATCATTGCCCACAATATGCAATATTTTTTTTTAAAGTTTGAGCTTTAGATACATTATAAATGTAGCTACATTCAAACTTGAGTGTACAATATTCAGGGGATCATAAAAAGTTGTATTTCGTGCTTTTTTGCGTGTTTATTATGCGTTTTAGGAGCGTCTTTACGGCATATAGAAGCATCTTTGGGACATGATAGTATGGTTTTTGACTCCATAGACTTTTGGGAGTGCCTGAAAAATGTATATCACTTGTGTTTTCTTGTGTGTTTTTCAGATACAGCAGTACTTTGGATTACGAGCATAGTCTGTTCCATAAGAATGCTTGTAATCCAAAGGGCTCATATACCAAAGCGAGTTTCCCCATAGGAATCAATGGAAACTCAGCTAATTCGTTCCAGTGTCACTGCTAGTGTGTGCAGTACCGCATGTGGCCAGAGGTGGGGGGGCGACAAAGACACTCAGAAACACTTGAAGAAACTCGCAGACACTCTGAGACACTCAGAAACGGAGTTTCCGATTGTTTCCGAGTGTCTCCTATCGGCTTAGAGTGTCTCTGAGCATCTTTGGCCAAATACGGTACTGCACACCCCAGAAGATTGAATCCTGCTCGTCTTGCGAGACAACGCTCGCAAACAGAGTCAGGGTTAAAAAAAAAAAAAAGCTTGTATTGCGAAACGCTCGTAAACCGCATTACTTGAAATCTGAGGTTTTACTGTACTGCCATTGAAATCTGTGGGGCCAGAATGCCAAAATCTGCATAAAAAGATCAATCAGTAGACAAGCAAAGTTGTGAGCCAGTTCATTTCTTATGCAATTTTAGCTTCAAATTGGCTATGAACAAAGGTTGTGCGATTTTTAAACATTTTACAATTTTAGAGTTCAGTAAGAGCTTCTAGTCATTCATTCTCCATGTTCAGATATTGTTACCTTTTGTCAAAGACCTTGTGACCTAACTGAGGAGGCCCAGGGTCATAATTCTGCTCCGTATTGTTCTTACTGACACTGGAACTTGCATGCTCCAAGCAAAGTAAATGCAGCCAGGCGTTAGAATAATAGGACTTGCGTTCTGCACTACTTCTCTGGAACATATCTTTACATATCAAAACACCCTGAAAGGGGGAAAGTAGTACTTGTTAAAGGACCACCAGCAAAAAAATCACGTCTGATGTTCTATAAAATAGGTCTCCAAACCAGTGGCGGCTGGTGCTGAATTTTTTTTGGGGGGCGCAAGCAAACGAAAAAAAAGAAAATAGAAATTGCAGCCTCACTGTGCCCATCAAACGCAGCCACTGTGCCCATCAATTGTCGCCACTGTGCCCATCCATTGTCGCCACTGTGCCATCAATCGTCGCCACTGTGCCATCAAACGCAGCCACTGTGCCATCAAACGCAGCCACTGTGCCCATCAAACGCAGCCACTGTGCCATCAAACGCAGCCACTGTGCCATCAAACGCAGCCACTGTGCCATCAAACGCAGCCACTGTGCCATCAAACGCAGCCACTGTGCCATGCCATCAAAAGCAGCCACTGTGCCATGCCATCAAACGCAGCCACTGTGCCATCAATTGTCGCCACTGTGCCCAGCAATTGTCGCCACTGTGCCACTCCTCGGTGGTCATTGGAAGTAAGTGCTGGTTTACACTTTTTTTTGGGGGGGCGCAAGCAAACGAAAAAAAGAAAATAGAAATTGCAGCCTCACTGTGCCCATCAAACGCAGCCACTGTGCCCATCAATTGTCACCACTGTGCCCATCCATTGTCGCCACTGTGCCATCAATTGTCGCCACTGTGCCCATCAATCGTCGCCACTGTGCCATCAAACGCAGCCACTGTGCCCATCAAACGCAGCCACTGTGCCATCAAACGCAGCCACTGTGCCATGCCATCAAACGCAGCCACTGTGCCCATCAAACGCAGCCACTGTGCCATCAAACGCAGCCACTGTGCCATGCCATCAAAAGCAGCCACTGTGCCATGCCATCAAACGCAGCCACTGTGCCATCAATTGTCGCCACTGTGCCCAGCAATTGTCGCCACTGTGCCACTCCTCGGTGGTCATTGGAAGTAAGTGCTGGTTTACACTTCTGCGCTCTGCGAGATCGTATGTGATTCGCACTGCACTGCAGTGCAAGTCACATTCGATGTACATGTGATGCGATTTCAGCCGTACAGATAGTATGGTTGACATTGCATTGCAGTGCATCGCATTTGGGCCAAACTCGCACAGGACAATTTTTTCATGGTGTGAACCGAGCCTAAAACAATGACAGAGCACCTGTAATCAGTAGGAGGAATAGTGCCCCATCTTTGGTGTCAGTGGGTGAAATAGTGCCCTATCATTGGTGTCAGTGGGAGGAATAGTGCCCTATCATTGGTGTCAGTGGGAGGAATAGTGCCCCACCTTTAGTGTCAGTGGGAGGAATAGTGCCCCATTATTGATATCAGTGAGAGGAATAGTACTGAATCATTAGTATCAGTGAGAGGAGTAGTGCCACATCATTGGTATCAGTGGGAGGTACAGTGTCCCATGATTTGTGTCATTGGGAGCAATAGTGTCTCATCATTGGTGTCAGTGGGAGGAATAGTGCCCCATCACTGGCATCAGCGGGAGGAATAGTGCCTCATCACTGGTATCAGTGGGAGGAGTAGTACCCCATTGGTGTCAGTGGGATGAGTAGTGCCCCTTTGTTGGTGTCAGTGGGAGGAATAGTGCCCCATCATCATGTTTTATTTAGTATTTTTTTTGGGTGAGTCCATTATATTTTCACAGAGCAACATCATCATGTTCAATTCATAAAATACTTGTTTACCAATCATCCGATATAATTGCAAGTTTTAGTATATATTTGTGAGAAGATGTGTTTTACGAAAGTAGGGCAACCCCCCCCACCCCCCCACACTCTTTATATATATTATTAGTAAAAGGGTCAGGTCTGAGCATGTAGACCCTTTACAGAATAATCCAGAGTGAGTGACTGGGGACCAAGAGAATCCAAATGTATTAAATATCTTCTTCAGCTCTGTGTATACAAATGAGCATGGGGGGGGGGGGGGCTGAAATCCAAATTGGGGGTGGTATTGGCATTGTCCCAAGCGGTTCACAGTGGCTGGAAAATAATATAGTCCAGAAACATTTAGACAAAATAAAGGTGAATAGAGCACCGGGACCAGATGACATCCACCCACTTGTCCTCAAAGAGCCGAGCTCTGTTATTTCAAAGCCATTGGCCCGGATCCACAGACATCGGCGCATATTTATCTCTTTTACTCTACGCCGACGCAGCGCAGAGAGGCAAGCATGGAATTCACAAAGCAAATGTTACCAAAGTTGCACCAGCGTGGCGTATATTGTGTAGGCGTAAGCCGGCGTAAATGGAAGTAGGTGGAAGTGGGCTGAAAGTGGGCGTGATCCATGCTAATGAAGCGTGACCCCATGCAAATGATGGGCCGGGTGCCAGACAAGTACTTAAAACGAACTGCGCATGTGTCGGGACATGGACGTATCCCCGTGCGCATTCGCACAACCACATCGGAACAACTGCCTAAGATACGCCGGATCACTGTGTACGCCGTTAACGTAACCTACGCCCAGCCAGACCCACGTCGGCCCATATTCACAGACGTCCAACGTGCAATACGTAGGCATGTGTTCCCTGGTCCATACCTTTGCATGGGTTGCGCCTTATCTATGGGGAATAACTTTGCGATGGACGTAAAACTTACGCGCACCGCGTATATCATGCGCCGGGCGCAAGTACGTTCGTGAATCGCTGTATTTCCCTCATTTGCATATGTGAATGCCTAATTAATAGGAGAAGCAACATACGTCCAGACCATATTTGCGCCCACGCCAGTAAGTAAGACACGTCGGGGTAGGATGGCCTATTTTTAGGTGTATCTTGGTTTGTGACTGTGGCGCACACATACGCCAGGCACATATTTACGCTTCGCCGGGAAAAGGTGAGTTACGTTGGCGTAAGTGCTTTATAAATCCGGGCGTTTGTTTCTAACATTTAAACACTCATTAAAGTCGGGGTTAACCCTAAAACAACTCTGTCCCATTCCATCCAGCATATTGGCGTCAGCGCCAGTATGCTGGGTTTTTTTTTTAACCGCTCTACTTACTGTGTAATGAATAATTTTATTTTCTCCCTACCGTGGTGAATGGCGCGGCTATGGCGCGTCACACCTTCCGAAAATAGCCAAACTAGGACTCGGCTCTTTCCGGCGCTATACCGCGCCTGCGCACAGACCTAGGAGCTGACTGCGCAGGCGCCGTATATAGCCGAGTCCTGTTTCAGCTTTTTTCGGAGAGCGTGACGCGACATAGCCATAGGATTATATCATATATATTCGGCGCCTGCGCAGTCAGCTCCTAGGTCTGGGCGCAGGCGCTGTATAGTGCCGGGAAGAGCCGAGTCCTAGTTGGCTATTTTCGGAAGGCGTGACGCGCCATTCACCGCGGTAGGGAGAAAATAAAATTATTCATTACACAGTAAGTAGAACGATAAAAAAAAACAGCATACTGGCGCTGACGCCTGTATGCTGGATGGGATGGGACAGAGTTGTTTTAGGGTGAACCTCCGCTTTAATGACTGGCATAGTATCACTAAATTGGTGTAAGGCCAATGTGGTGCCCATATTTAAAAAGGAAGACCAGCTAGTTAAATTTCGACAGTCGGGAAGATACTTGAGAGTTTAAAAAAAGACCACAGAGATGAGTTTTTGCTACAAAACAATATTTAAAGCAATAGTCTGCATGGATTCACAAAAGACCGAAGTTGTTAAACAAATCTGATTACTGTATATACTCGAGTATAAGCCGAGTTTTTCAGCCCTTTTTTTAAGGCTGAAAATACCCCCTTGGCTTATACTGGAGTCATTGTACCTAAAAAAATTGACAGGCTGCGAGCGTCCGTTGTTTAAAAGTCGCGGTCTCCTCCTGGTCCCTTACGTGATGGGCGTTTCTCTGCAGATACAGTTCCGCCTATCACAAACGTTCTCTCATCCTCGGACTCAGTTTCCCAGCAAACACTGTTCAGTGTTTCCTGCCAATCACGGACGTCTTTTCATCCTTGAACAAGAGAACGTCTGTGATTGGCAGAACACTGAACACAGTGTCTGCTGGGAAACTGAGTCCGAGGATGAGAGAACGTCCGTGATAGGCTTATCCCGGAAGGGACCAGGAGGAGACCACGACTTTAAAATGAATGGACGCCCACAGCCTGTCAATAATTTCAGGTACACTGACTCAGTTAAGCTGCAATGGGCACAGTGAGGATGGGTAGAGTGAGGTTGGCACAGTGAGGTTGCAATGGGCACAGAGAGGTTGGCACAGTGAGGCTTGCAAATGGGCATTGTTGACCCTCTTTTCCACTTACAGTAGCTGCTGCATTCTCACCCTAGGCTTATACTCGAGTCAGTATGTTTTCCTATTTTTTTTGTGGTAAAATTAGGTGCCTCGGCTTATACTCGGTCGGCTTATACTCGAGTATATACGGCACCTTTTATACAATACTTGGATTTTCCCAAATCATTTGACAAAGTTCTCCATATACGGCTCATGTGTAAGGTAAAGTCTACAGGCTTAGAAACGGATAGAAAACTGGCTAAAAGACAGAATTCAGAGAGCAGTGCTTAATGATTCAGATTCTGAACGGTCTAAGGTTATGAGTGGCGTACCCCAAGGTTCAGTATTGGGATCCTTACTTTTTAACCACGTGCTTACTGGGCACTTATACCCCCTTCTTGCCCAGGACAATTTTCAGCTTTCAGCGCTGTCGCACTTTGAAAGACATCTGTCCAGTCATGCAACACTGTACCCAATCAACATTTTTATCATTTTCTTTTCACACAAATAGAGCTTTCTTTTGGTAGTATTTTATCACCACTGCTGTTTTTATTTTTTGCTAAAGAATCAAAAAAAATATATATAAAAAGTTCAGAAAAAACAAACAAAACATTTTTCATATTTTTTAATTACATTTGCAAACAGGTAATTTTCCTCCTCACTGATATGCGCTGATGAGGCTGCACTGATAAGCACTGATAGGCAGCACTGATGGGCACCGATAGGCACTGGTAGGTAGCACTGATACGTGACACTGATGATGAGGCACTGATTGGCAGTACTTAAAGGCACTGATTAGCAGCACTGGTGGGCACAGATAGGTGGCACTGGTAAGCACTGATGAGGCTGCACTGATATGTGGAACTGATGGGCACCGAAGGGAACTAAGAGGTGGCACTGATAGGCAGCACTTATTTTTACTGAAAGGCGGCACTGATAGGCAGCGCTGATAGGTGACACTGATGATAAGGCATTGATGGGAAAGGACTGGCAACACTGATAGGTGCCACTGGTGGGCACTGATTGTCAGCACTGAAGGGCACTGATTAGCAGCACTGGTTGGCACTGATAGGTGGTACTGGTTGGCACTGATTAGCAGCACTGATGGGTACTGTGTGGGACTGATGTCCCAGTAACAGAAGCCGGTTACCAGCTTTCTTTCTTTCTCATCACACTGTCAGCATGAGGAGAGAAAAACTCAATAACCAGCTTCTGTTTACTTCCTTGATCAGCTGTCATTGGCTGACAACTGACCACGTAGTAAAGGGCCACTGTAGCCTGTTCTGTGATCAGCCGAGTGCGAAGGATGAGCAGCGCGATCACGAAAGGACGTCTATTGACGCCCCGCCCCCCCCCCCCAACACCGGAAGCTTGCGATGTAGGCGGCGCTTAAAGTTTTTGCCTCCCTGCCCTTAAGGAGGTTTGTGATGCCAGGAGGCGAGGAGGGGCAGGGCAGGGCTTAAGAGCATGTGACCGCCATTATTGTCTTTCACAGCCGTCATGTGTTTAAAAAACTATTTTGGTTAGGCCTTGGTAACTGTGCCAGGAGGGCACACAGTGCGGCCCCTCTGAGCTAAGGAACAGGCGCAGAGAGACCGCATAAATAAGCATGGCTGGTGCCAAGGGTTAACCTAATTATAAATGATACAGAGTTTGGGTTTAAAAGCACAGTGAAACCTCGGATTGCGAACTACGTGGTTAACGAGCGTTTTGCAATACGAGCACTGTTTTTTTTAAATCCTGACTCGGTTTGCGAGTGTTGTCTGTCAAAACGAGCAGGATTCAAGCCACAACGGTGTGCAGTACCGCATTTGTCCTGAGGTGGGGGGGGGCGCTAGAGCCGAGCAAAGACGATCACAGCCGTTGGGAAAAACGTGGAAATACTCCGTTCCAGAGCCTTTCCGAAGCTTTCCCAGTTTTGCCGAGCTGGCGCCCTCCCTACCTCTGGCTACATGCGGTATTGCATGCCATAGAAGTCAATACGGAACAAATTATTTTTGTTTCCATTGACTTCTATGGGGAAACTCGCTTTGATATGGAAGTTTTTTGGATTACGAGCATTCTCCTGGAACGGATTATGCTCGTAATCCAAGGTTTCACAGTGCCAATTTAGTGTTTGCAGATGACACCAAGCTGTAAAATGGAATAATAGAATGTTCCCAACCACGGGGTACTGTTTGATAGGGAAACTATATGGGAAATTAGATTTAATGTTCATAAATGTAAAGTTATGCATTTATGGATAAAAACAGTCAATGGCAGTGGAGGATCTGGGTTCTCTGGTAACGCCAAGGGTAGTTGATCCAGGGAAGATCCGATTGCCCCCAGGGCGACCAGGAAGGATTTTTTTTGGACCATGATTTAGTGGGGGTTTTTCTCTTCCTCTGGATCAACTGGGGGTATAGGATTGTGTATGTGGAGGTTTTCTATTTGCTTGTTTTTCTTTTTTTTTGTAATTAACTATGTGATAAACCATGTTTTATAAGTTGATGTCTACGTTTTGTGTCATGACCACCTACAGTATCTCTGAAGCTGCACAGAAAACTAAAGCCCACATGAAACTGTCCCTACAATGAAAGGGCCGGTTGATTGGGTTTTGCTTCCCAGACTATAGTTTCCCTGTTCTTCACTGGATCAAGGTAGGTGAGTATGTGAAGGCCATAGGTTCCCTGTCCTTCACTGGATCAAGGTAGGTGAGTATGTGAAGGCCATAGGTTCCCTGTCCTTCACTGAGTCAAGGTAGGTGAGTATGTGAAGGCCATAGATTCCATAGGTTCCCTGTCCTTCACTGGATCAAGGTAGGTGAGTATGTGAAGGCCATAGGTTCCACAGGTTCCCTGTCCTTCACTGGATCAAGGTAGGTGAGTATGTGAAGGCCATAGATTCCATAAGTTCCCTGTGTTTCACTGGATCAAGTTAGGTGAGTATGTGAAGGCCATAGGTTCCTCAGGTTCCCTGTCCTTCACTGGGTCAATGTAGGTGAGTATGTGAAGGCCATAGGTTCCACAGGTTCCCTGTCCTTCACTGGGTCAAGGTAGGTGAGTATGTGTAGGCCATAGATTCCATAGTTTCCCTGTCCCTCACTGGATCAAGGTAGGTGAGTATGTGAAGGCCATAGGTTCCACAAGTTCCCTGTCCTTCACTGAATCAAGGTAGGTGAGTATGTGAAGGCCATAAATTCCATAGGTTCCCTGTCCTTCACTGTATCAAGGTAGGTGAGTATGTGAAGGCCTTAGGTTCCACAGGTTCCCTGTCCTTCACTGGGTCAAGGTAGGTGAGTATGTGTAGGCCATAGATTCCATAGATTCCCTGTTCTTCACTGAGTCAAGGTAGGTGAGTATGTGAAGGCCATAGGTTCCACAGGTTCCCTGTCCTTCACTGGATCAAGGTAGGTGAGTATGTGAAGGCCATAGATTCCATAGGTTCCCTGCCCTTCACTGGATCAAGGTAGGTGAGTATGTGAAGGCCATAGATTCTATAGGTTCCCTGTCCTTCACTGGATCAAGGTAGGTGAGTATGTGAAGGTCATAGATTCTATAGGTTCCCTGTCCTTCACTGGATCAAGGTAGGTGAGTATGTGAAGTCAGGCAAGAGGAAGGTGGGTAGACATGTTGCTTTGGCCTGCACAGGACAAAGTACAGGATCAATTTAGGTGAGGTTAAAGCTGACCTCTGGTCAATAAACATATTTAGAGGGACTGTCCCTCTTTTGAGACCAAATCCCCCTCTGTCCCTCATCAGTATCAATTGTCCCTCTTTTTGGTCTGTGTATTTTTCTATAATTTTTTTTTTAATTTTACTACCAAAAGTTTTTTTTTTTTTTGTACTAAACTTTGTAACCAACTTCTATATTGCTGCATTTTTTATTTATTGCTTTTGTTGAAAAGTCACTATAAAGGAAAAATAGATATTTATGGCCACTGGGGCACTGACAGGGATGTGTCCTTTGTCTATATACTATTTTATAAAAGGGGTCTCTTGTTATCATTTCAGAAAGTTGGGAGGTATGAGAAAGGTCTTGTCAATGAGAAAGTTGGGAGGTATGAGAAAGGTCTTGTCAATGAGAAAGTTGGGAGGTATGAGAAAGGTCTTGTCAATGAGAAAGTTGGGAGGTATGAGAAAGGTCTTGTCAATGAGAAAGTTGGGAGGTATGAGAAAGGTCTTGTCAATGAGAAAGTTGGGAGGTATGAGAAAGGTCTTGTCAATGAGAAAGTTGGGAGGTATGAGAAAGGTCTTGTCAATTTTTTTTTTTTTTAGTTAAAGTGTATTTAAACCCTCACCCTGTAAAACAGCCAATTCAGTTTAAAATATAAATGAAATGCAAAATATTTGCGTATAGATATAAAAAAAATATATATAAATATATTCTTCCCTTTTTTATAAGTGATCACATAACCTCTGTTCTCAGCTACATAACAGCTGGGGGAGGAGAAACAGCAGCACACTGCTCTTGCCAGCGAATGGCTGTGCAGGAGATGCATCGGGACAACTCTGCTCATTGGAGGAGAGCACGCTGAGTTCCCAGGACAGGTAGAGAACTGACCATGGTGTGCTCTCCTTCTTAGTGTGGTCAATTTTTAATAGGGAAGCAGTGGGACTGGCAGGAACACCAGGAATTTCACATAAAGGAAGCAATGCAAAGAGAACAGGATACTTTATCATACAAGTACATGGTACAGCAGACACATAACGGGAATATGAAATGTTGGATTTACGTATTTTATATCTTACCCTTTGTTATTATTTTCTTGTTTTTGTTAAAGAGTTAAAGCCCAATACCAAGTAAAGGAATTTTTTTTTTTTTGCAGTGGGGCTGCCTCCCTGCACTACTCATATATGTCTAGGACACCGGAAAGGAGCAGTCTTACTTACCCGATCCCCCACTTTGTCAGGCTGTCTCCACAGTGCTAAACCAGCCTATCTTCCCCTTTGCTCTGGCATCGGCAGACCTCTGACATCATCAAGTACAGTGCAGGGTCTATAGCCTTTGCATTGAATGTGAGATCACAACTTGCAGCCCACAGGGCATAGGGGAGCAGACGATCAGGTAAGTTAAATGGTTTTATTGCTTCCTAGATTAGAGGTCTCTAAGCTTTCTAAAAAAAAAGGGGCCAGTTTACTGTCATTCAGAATTTAGGGGACCAGACTGTGGCCATTTGGGAGTAGAAAAGGTCCCGACATCAGTGGTGAAAAACAATGCCCCGCCTTTAATGTTAGTAGAAGCAATTGTGTCCCATCATTATGTCATTGGGCCCAATTGCTGATGTCATTGTGAGGAAGTGTGCTCAATAATTGGTGCAATTGTGCCCCATTGTTGGTGTCAGTGGGAGGAATTGTGCCCCATTGTTGGTGTCAGTGGGAGGAATTGTGCCTCTTTGTTGGTGTCAGTGGGAGAAATTGTACCCCATTGTTGGTGTCAGTGGCAAGAATTGTGCCCCATTGTTGGTGTCGGTGGGAAGAATTGTGCATCATTGTTGATGTCAGTGGGAGGAATTGTGCCCCAATCTTGGAGTCAGTGGGAGAAATTGTGCCCCCTTGTTGGAGTCAGTGGAAGAAATTGTGCAAAAAACAGGGTGTCAGTGGGAGCAATTGTGCCCCATTGTTGGTGTCAGTGTGAAGAATTGTGCCCCATTGTTGGTGTCAGTGGGAGGAATTGTGCCCCGTGTTTGGTGTCAGTGGGAGGAATTGTGCCCCGTGTTTGGTGTCAGTGGGAGGAATTGTGCCACATCGTTGGTGTCAGTAGGAGGAATTGTGCCCTATCGTTGGTGTCAGTGGGAGGAATTGTGCCCTATCGTTGGTGTCAGTGGGAGGAATTGTGCCCTATCGTTGGTGTCAGTGGGAGGAATTGTGCCCTATCGTTGGTGTCAGTAGGAGGAATTGTGCCCTATCGTTGGTGTCAGTAGGAGGAATTGTGCCCTATCGTTGGTGTCAGTGGGAGGAATTGTGCCCTATCGTTGGTGTCAGTGGGAGGAATTGTGCCCTATCGTTGGTGTCAGTGGGAGGAATTGTGCCACAGCGTTGGTGTCAGTGGGAGGAATTGTGCCCTATCGTTGGTGTCAGTGGGAGGAATTGTGCCCTATCGTTGGTGTCAGTAGGAGGAATTGTGCCCTATCGTTGGTGTCAGTGGGAGGAATTGTGCCTCATTGTTGGTGTCAGTGGGAGGAAGTGTGCCCCCCTGTTGATGTCAGTGGATAATATAGTGCCCCAAGGGCCAGATACAAGCAAGCAAATGGCCTCTCAATCATTGGTGCCATTGGGCCCCATCGTTGGTGTCAGTGGGAGGAATTCTGCCTCATTGTTGGTGTTAGTGGTAAGAATTGTGCTCCAATGTTGGAGTCAGTAGGAGAAATTGTGCCCCATTGTTGTTGTTAGTGGGAGGAATTGTGCCCCTCTGTTTTGGTCAGTGGATAAAATAGTGCCCCAAGGGCCAGATACAAGCAAGCAAAGGGCCGCATCTGGCCCCTTGACCACAGTTTGGAGACCACTGACCTAGATAGAAACAAGAATTTAACCCTTGGGCTTTAAGTTGTTATTAGACTTTGTCCATGGGAAGCTCTTGACAGGGTTTTTTTTTTTAGGTCCAATTTGTTCATGTTCCATATCTCCTAGACCTCCCATAAATAAGCAGAGGTGGGTCAGCAGCAAATCTAAGTATCAGTGGGTATAGGGTGCTCTAACAAGTGAACAGGTCCTCTTCAAGATTTCCCCCCCCCCCCCCCCCCAAATATTGCACATCGTAACGTTCAGGGAAACCTGAGCACCCAGCCGACGGCATCTCAAGCCTGTTGGCCTTTCAGGGTTCAGAATACCTAAACGTATTAAGCAGTTTATCATTTAAACAGCAAAGTTTTCATAATCCAGTTTTGCTTTTATAGTTTTTGTTCTATTTTTCCCTTCATCAGACGCTTATTAGGACCCCAGCGATCCAGACTGGTCCATTGATACAGTTGTAGACACTGTCGGCAGGGTATTGTATGGCTGCTCCACAGCGAACTTGTTCTCCATTAAGTAGCAGGATGACGTGGGGCTGCTGAGAAGCGGAGGTGTGATGGTTGAGGCTTTCTTCCAGTCTTTGGCAATGTACGTGTGGTAAGGATCATTGGAGTGCTCTCGTTTTTTGGAGCGGATGTAACTTATCATGATTCCAAATGTAAAGAATCCAAAAAATCCAAGGAGTAGAAGAATGTAAAACACTTCCATTTTGTCGGAATGTCTGGTATGGTCTATGGTGGCATTGACGGGATCACTTCCATAGTTCATGAACATCAGGATCGAGGAGTTGCCATGAGTCGTGCCTTCACTGGCCATCTTCCTGATCAGCAGTCAGTCCCTTTCTTCTGTCTTCTGTAAAAAAAAGAGTCCATAACTTTACTATACAGCAATAAAAATCAAACACTTAAAGTGGACCTAACCACTTGCTTACTGGGCACTTAAAGCAGAAGTAAACCCATCCATAAAACAGTTTTATTTCTGGCACGTGCCGGAAATGTAACACTCCCATTGGTTGTGCTCTCAACCAAACTGTCAAACCATCCAATGGCTGGAGTCATAACTGATCACATGTGCAGCATCATGGCAGTTGTAGATTAAACAGAGGCAAAGATGGCGGCTTACTTGGCTGAAAACGATAGGAGGGTTTACTTAACCACTTAAGACCCGGACCAATACGCTGGTAAATTACCCAAGGTGTTTTTGCGATTTGGCACTGCGTCGCTTTAACAGACAATTGCACGTGCGACGTGGCTCCCAAACAAAATTTGCGTCCTTTTCTTCCCACAAATAGAGCTTTCCTTTGGTGGTATTTGATCACCTCTGCGATTTTAATTTTTTGCGCTATATACAAAAATAGAGCGACATTTTTGAAAAAAAAACACAATTTTTTACTTTTTGTTAAAAAAAAATCAAATAAACTAAATTTTAGTCAAACATTTAGGCCAAAATTTATTTAGCCACATGTCTTTAGTAAAAAAAAAAAAATCGCGATAAAAAAAAAAAAAAAAATAGCTACCTAGCGGGAACAGCGACACTAATACAGCGATCAGAAAAATGATCGCTTAGTGACGCTGGCAATAGGAAGTGAAAGGGTTAACTAGGGCGGTGATCAGGGGGTTAAAACTTTATTAGGGGGGTGGGGGGGGCTATCCTGAACCTAACACTAACTGATTTTACACTGCCTGTCACACTGACACTAAATGCAGTGATTAGATCGCAAGGGGTTTATGTGCCTATGTGTGTGTATGTCAGTGTAATGTTGGTGCAGGACTTACTGTGAGGTGTTTCTCCCATCGCAGCGGTTGGAAATACCGCTGCGATGGGAGATTACATCACTTCCCCCTTCCTGTGTTTACACAGGAGGAGGAAGTGACACAAAGGGGGAGCGCGCGCATTGGCTGGGAGCGATCGCGGGGGGGCGGGTAAACACGGACATCCGCCCGCTCGTCCCGGATCGCTCCCGGAGCCAGGGGGACCCCCAAACCGCACGAAGGCGGGGACGTAAATTTACGCCCTTGTGCCTGTACGAGCCATTTTGTGGCCGTATATGTGCGTGCGGGAGTCCTTAAGTGGTTAACTACATGCCGACCGCCCGCCGTCATATTACTGCGGAGCGGTGGCTCTGTCTCGCGGGAGCACGTAGCTCTACGTCCTCCCTTTAGAGACTTGTAGGGCGCGCGCGTGCCCCTGCACGCCCCCCGAGTCCAGCGCGCGTGCCCGGCGGGTACGATCACCGCCGGGCACCCGCGATTGCTCGTTACAGAGCGGGGAACGGGAGCTGTGCGTGTAAACACACAGCTCTCGTTCCTGTCAGCGGGGGAAACGCTGATTTTCTGTTCATACAATGTATGAACAGAAGATCAGTGATTTTCCCCTAGTGAGTCCACCCCCCCCCCCCCCCGTACAGTTAGAACACACCCAGCAACACACTTAACCCCTTCCCTGCCCCCTAGTGTTAACCCCTTCACTGCCAATGGCATTTTTATAGTAATCTAATGCATTTTTATAGCATTGATCGCTATAAAAATGCCAATGGTCCCAAAAATGTGTCAAAAGTGTCCGATGTGTCCGCCATAAAATCGCAGTACCAAAAAAAAATGCTGATCGCCGCCATTACTAGTAAAAAAAAAATAATAAAAATGCCATAAAATGACCCCCTTTTTTGTAAACGCTATAAATTTTGCGCAAACCAATCAATAAACGCTAATTGCAATTTTTTTTAACGAAAAATATGTAGAAGAATACGTATCGGCCTAAACTGAGGAAAAAAAAATGTTTTTTTATATCTTTTTTGGGGATATTTATTATAGCAAAATGTAAAAAATATTGCATTTTTTTCAAAATAGTCACTATTAAAACCGCAGAGATGATCAAATACCACCAAAAGAAAGCTCTATTTGTGGGAAAAAAAGGACGCCAATTTTGTTTGGGAGCCACGTCGCACAACCGCGCAATTGTCAGTTAAAGTGACGCAGTGCCGGATCACAAAAAGTGCTCTGGTCTTTGGACAGCAATATGGTCCGGGGCTAAAGTGGTTAAACTTTAAACCCCCCTCCTGCCCAGACCAATTTTCAGCTTTCAGCGCTCTCACTCTTTGAATGACAATTGCGTGGTCACACAACACTGTATCCAAATGAAATTTGTATAATTTTTTTTCCCCACAAATAGAGATTTCTATTGGTGGTATTTGATGACCCCTGTGGTTTTAATTTTTTGTTAAAAAAAATAAAAAAGACCAAAAAAAATAAATAAATACAAAAACGTTTTATATTTTGTTACAACATTTTAAAAACAGGTAATATTTGCCCTTCATTGATGTATGCTGATGAAGCTGCACTGATGAGCACTGATGGGCTGCATTGTTTGGCACTGATTGGCAGCACTGTTGGGCACAGATAGGTGGCACTGGTGGGCACTGAGAGGTGGCACTGATGGGTGGAACTGAAGGGCATTAATAGCTGGTACTTGTGGGCATTGATAGGTAGCACTTTTTTTGCACTGGTGGGCACTGGCATGTGGCATTGGCAGGTGGCACTGGCAGGCGGTACTACTGGGCACAGATGAGGTGCCTGTGTTCCTTCCTCTTCGGGACCGATGTCCCTCCTTAACACAAGAGCTGGTGATCGGCTTTTTTTTCTCCTCACATAGTTACATTAGTTATTCAGGTTGAAAAAAAGACACAAAAAAATATATATATATCGTACAATCCCATACACTCAATTCTATACCCAGAGTTGATCCAGAGGAAGACAAAAAAAAACAGCAGAGCAACTATGTACGGTAACTATGTAACGTGCCTACTATATAAGACAGTATATGCCTATCCCAAATAATAATACTTATAATGTATAATATACTGCCAGGAAAGATGTATAGTAGCTACTATTCACGAGACTCCATGATAATTGATTCCTTTTTAATCAATTTCTGTACTAATATAACAGACTGCAGACATCTAAAAGGTCAGATTAATGAAAGGCTCCTTAATTATCCTTGTTCATAAGGAAGGAGAATATTTCCCCTTGTAGACTTTTCTTACTTTGGAAGTCTTGCCACATTCTATAGGTGACATTGAGCACCATAACAAATGCCTGGCTGTTCACAGTGTAGCAATAATAACAAATGCCCCTTTCATTGGAGCTTTAGTAATTATTGTTTCATAATGAAAACACACAGAGCCCCAATTCAGTCTGTTTGCCCCCCTACTCTTCCTTGCAACACAGTTTGTCTGATGGCCAAGGCCATTGTGTACCTTTGGCAGTACTGAGATGTGAACATGAAACAAAGTCTTGGGAATTTTGGATGCCAACATACTAAGGAGGAACTAAAAATATATATATAAATGGGCACACTTTTTTTTTTCAATACTGGTTATGTGTAGTACACTAGTGCTAAGTAATGTGTAAATGTATGGGATTACAACACTCCTTCTGACAATGCCTTCATCTGCTTTTCTCTACAGAAACCATCTTTTTACAAGGGTCTTCAGCATTTACTTCATACACTGTGATACCGGCTCTTCTTGCTGGTATTCATTAATGTTTGGCACAGATTAGCCCCCTGCTGCTGCATCTCACGTTGTGACTTGTTACCAAGTTAAAATATTGTAGTCTGATTACTGGTGGGGAAAGCAGACTGAAGCCTCGTACACATGTACGGGATTACCGGCCGTAAAAAGTCGGCCGGAAATAGGGTGACCACGTGTCCCTGATTTCCCAGGACAGTCCCGCATTTTGCAGGTCTGTCCCGGGCATCTTCATTCCAGAACAATACAGTGTCCCAGAATGAAACTGACACAGCCACCCCCCAGTGCCAATCTGATGCCCCCCAAAAAAAGGCCACCACATGACTGCTTTACTCACCGACAGTACTCGTCCTGGCCGGGAATGCCTGGAGAAGCACAATACCCACCCCCTGCTTGTGATTGGAGAAATCATGAATCCCACCTCTTGTGTCCAATCACGGTGTTGTGATTCGTTACAACACAAGCTGATTTTTGAGAAGGGGGGGGTGTCCCTGAATGGCAGTTTAGAAATGTGGTCACCCTAGCCCGGAAAACCGAGAACCTGCTAGTAACTTTTTCCCCCTACACACGACTGGGTTTCCCGACAGGAAAACGGCCATGAGAGCTTTGGAATTACTGCGGGAAAAGAGAGAGCTGGTTCTCTTTTTTTGTTTTCTCTGCAGTTTTCCTGTTGGGAAAACTGGGATGGAGCATACACACGGCTAGTTTTCCCAGGCAAAAGCTCTCATGGCAGTTTTCACAACGGGAAAACCGGTCTTGTGTACGGGGCTTGAGGGAATGCATTTTCTTGTGTGCAGTAGATTGAGGAAATCATGTCCATACCTCCCAACCCGCGCGGCTTGCGGGACTTTCCGGCATAGAATTTTTTTCCCCGCAGTCCCGTGATAGAGGACATTATCCCGCACACGAAGAGGAGCCAGTGGAGGCAGCACGGGAGGAGGAGGAGGAAAGAAGATATCACCCTGCGCCCTCCACTTATCCACTAATATTAACTATAATGTTGGGCGGTCAGCGGCACTCCCCTCCTTATGTATTATTGTGGGGTGATTGCCCCCCCCCACCGATCAGCAACAAGATCCCGTTAAACAAGATGTCTGTTAAAACAAAACCATCCTGCGGTAGCACCAAATTCCCCCCGCCCCCCCTCCCCCCTCAACATCTATTTGATGTCCCGCAGTTGAATTTTTAAAAGTTGGGAGGTATCCACGTCAGCCCATGCAAGGCCATTGTGGCTCAGGGATTTTTATAATGCCAAAAAATAGAGCATTTGTACAAAAAAATTATAAAAAAATTATAGTGTTGCAGTAGCTAGGCATTTATTCAGCGGGAGCCATTGTCTTCCACTGCTGTCAATCACAGCCAGTGAGAAGGGAGATGGGGCTGAACTGCATGCTGTGGGTCTTATGGACAGCTCAGTAGAGAGCCCACATAAGTTCCCCCATAGGAAGCGCATAGCTCCTAGGGATGAGCTTCGTATTCGAGTCCAACTCATGTTCGACTCAAACATCGTATGTTCGATCCTTCGCCGAATTACGGACGTTATGGGTCGTTCGCGCCAAATTCGAGTTACGTTTCACAGCCCATAATTCACTGCGGCATCGCAGTGCATTGCTGGCTGATGATTGGCCAAGCATGCACTATGACTCGCATGCTTGGCCAATCACAGCTTGCAAAAAACGGAGAGCCATAAATAATAAATAATGCTATAACACTCACTGTGGAACCTAAGGGGTTAATTCTCTACATTGTGATTGTTTGATCTGTCTTCTCAGTTCCTCCCCTTCTTCCACAGTCTCCAATCTGTCTGCTGATAGAACAGAGGCTATGGGGACAGGCGGCCAATCGGGAGTCTTCTCTTTTCAACCAATCAGAAAATGGGTCTCAGACCTGCTTCCGATTGGCCAGATGGAGGATCAGTGTTACAACAGCAAATATTAATTCACTGTTGTAACACCTGGGTGGGCTCATGGCGCAATCCTCTGCGCTCGGAGTCCTCCCTATTTTGAAGACTATTAGAGCCTATGGCTCTAATCAGATGCTTCAAAAAAATACCCCCAGGCGCCCACCATCCAGAAAAGGGCCGGACACATGAATAGAGGTGGTCTTGGCGTCCATTAATAGATTCATGCTATGCATAAATCTATCCATTACTCATATAGGGGGGGTGTGGATAGAGAGGGTGGCGACTGGGCGCCCCTAATGAGCGGGCCACCACTGCTGCCCATGTGTGCATATGTACAACAGCAGAACGGTTGGGCTTTGAACAACCACTCACTGCACATGCTGTGCTAAGTGCGCAATCACTGCACACTCCCAGCACAGGGACTGGTCAATGACTCACGCTCACACTTCTGTGGCTTGGAGTGGGGTCGCTAGAGCTTGGGGGCCCCATTGCTTTGCACGCTGAAGGCTATAGGGGTTGATTTACTAAAACTGGAGAGCGCAAAAGGTGCTGCAGCTCTGTATAGAAACCAGTCAGCTCCCAGTATTTTTTTTCTTTTTTTTTTTTGTCAAAGCTTAAAATGGTTCTAAAGGCAATTTTTTTTATCTTAATGCATATTATTGGCTCCCGCTGCTCTCAATCAAAATCAGTGAGCCATTGAGGAGAGAGAGGGGGCGGGGGCCAGAACGCAGCCCTGTGTCTGAATGCGATATGTAGATATTCGCCAGCACACCAAGGATCATCGATTTCGTCCAAACCTTTTTTTATTCAAAGAATGATCACATCACAAGTGTAGTGCAAAGTTTTGGAGCCACACAGGACCCCTTTGATAGACATGTGATGATGGTTGGTGTGCTGGTGAATATTTACATATTGCATAGGTTCTAGTATCCAGCTGGCTGTCACTGCTTCATCACCCAATACTTTTAGAGCTTATTCCCGGAACTTGTGCAATGGAAATATGGTTCATGGTTTGTGTCTGATTGGACACAAGGAGCTCTGACTCAGCTGGGGTCCCCCCCATAGAAAGTTGCTTGCTGTGGAGGCTTTTAGGAGGAGGGAGGAGCCAGGAGCAATTAAAGAGGGACCAGAGATGAGGAGGTTCCGGGCTGCTCTGTGCAAAACCAACTGCAAGAGAGCAGGTAAGTATGTTTGTTATTTTTAACAAATAAGAGGAAGTAAACCCTGATAGGCTTTACTTCCTCTATGTCTCCCTGCAAAGATAAAGCATAATGGGCTACTATGCATCGCATAGTAGCCCATTATGTGACACAAACCTGCAGTAGAAGCCCGCTATCTTCACTCCTCTTCTTCCGGGGGCCGCAAACGCCAGCTCTGTGACTGGCCGGAGTCGCGTGATGTCACTCTCGCGCATGTGGGCAGGAGCTGCCTTTAACGGCATGACCCCGCCTTGAAAAAGGAAATTGCAAATATCTCCGAGACTGTGTAGTTCTCGGAGATATTGCAAGAACCAACAGGTAAGCCTTAATCTAGGCTTACCTGTAGGCGTAACTTGTCCCCGAGGGTTTACAACCACTTTAATTGAACAAGGTAGAATCTGATTGGTTTCTATGCACAGCTACACCAGATTTTACACTCTCCAGTTTTAGTAAATCAACCTTAAAGTGAAGCATTTAAAACATGGCTTCCTATGACTTATTGGGAAGCAGCTGATCCAAAGACAAATTACTTTTTATGAGCCTACAAATGTAGACGGCCTAGGCCCACCTATGGGGGAACAGACCGGTTACTACAACATTCATGGGGGTTGAAGTGCTCTGCAGGCTAAAACCAAGGGAGCCATCTCACACGTGTTCCCTGCAGCGGTTTATTAGACCTTTGCAGTGACCTACTAAACTTTGTCCATGACTGAGATACGGTATGTTGTGTTCATGCGTTCGCTGTAAATCTGGTTTTTGTACATTCCAAATTTCAATCTGAATGTTCCAAAAAATAAAATAAACAACTTGTTAATGTCTGGCAGAGATCCATCTTCTAATATTACATTGTACGAAGTGTTACATGAAAAGCTAAGCTTTACTGTTTCCTAGGAACTTCAGCAATGACATATCTGCCCTTCATTTATAATAACATATGATGGTAAAAACAGCAAGAGGAATAAGAATTAACTACAAGGAGGCATACAAGGCATAAGCCCAGGATGGTATATACAGTACTTAAAGGCATATCTCCCAACTTTCTGAGATCGGAATAAGGGACCCCTATCAGCAAAGGCATGCAGGCATAGGACACACCCCTTGCCATGCCCCCTTAACCAGTTCCTTACCAAGCCATACTAAAATGACGCCGGCAGGAACCTTCTCTCCCTTCTGGCTGGACGACATATTACGTCTTGGGCTTCCCAGCGGTCTAGTGGGTGCGCACGTGCCCGTTGCATTGCTTGGGACCCATGATTGCCCGTGATCACAGCAGAACCGTGGATCTGTGTGTGTAAATACACAAATCCACGTCCTGTCAGAGGAGAGGAGACCGATGTGTGTTCCCAGTACAGCGGAACACACATCAGTCTCCTCCCCTTGTAAATCCCCTCCCCCTACAGTTAGAATCACTCCCTAGGGATCACATTTAACCCCTTAATCGCTCCCTAGTGTTAACCCCTTCCCTGCCAGTCACATTTACAGTGCAGTGCATTTCAGTTTATAGCAATAATCTGTATAAATGTGAATGGTCCCAAAAACTTGTCAAAAATCACAGAGCACCACCATTACCATTACTAGTAAAAAAAAATAGAAATGCCATAATTCTAATTTAAAATACTCAGCTCCTGCCGCCAGCAGTGTGTTTATATTTGTAAACGCAACTGTCAGATTTCATGTGGAAGTCGGGTTGGGGAGGGGCCAGGGGCGGGGTTGAGGGTGGAGTCAACAGGGATTTCTAACAGCAGCCCTGTACACAGCTGCTGGTAGACAGACATTTAGGCCCCTTTCACACTGAGGCATTTTATACGCGATACAGCGCTAAAAATAGCGCTGCTATACCGCTTGAAAAAAACCTGCTGTGTAGTCTTTAATGTGAAAGCCCGAAGGCTTTCACACTGAAGCGGAGCGCTAGCAGGACCGCTCCAAAAGTCCTGCTAGCCGCATCTTTGCAGCGGTATAGGAGCGGGGTGTTTACCGCTCCTGTACCGCTCCCTACTATTGAAATCAATGGGAAACCGCGGTAATACCGCTCGCAATGCGCCTCTACGCGGCTCCACTGCCCAATGTGAAAGCAGGCTTAGGAGCAGTTGGGCGTTTTTTTCAGCTGCCCCTGAACTTTAGCCGCATTCGGTTTACAGGCATTTTTTTTTTAAAGAAAAAGAAAAAACGATTCTAAATGCAAAGCGGTCGTTTTTAAATGACAGTTACTGTCTGTCAAGTTAAATCGTTCAGGAGAGGTTTAAAAACGTCCTGTGTACAATTAAGCCTTATGCCGCGTACACGCGATCGGGCATTCCGACATCAAAACCGTGGGTTTTTTTTCCGACGGATTGTTCGCTGAAACTTGTCTTGCATACACACGATCACACAAATGTTGTCAGAAGTTACAAACGTCGAGAACGCGGTAATGTACAACACTATGATGAGCCAAGAAAAATGAAGTTCAATGATTCTGACGATGCGTCAAATTGATTCCGAGCATGCGTAGGATTTTTGTGCGTCGGAAATTGGCTACAGACGATCAGAATTTCCAACAAGAACTTTTGTTGTCGCAAAAATTGAGAACCAGCTCTCAAACATTTGTTGTCGGAAATTTCGACAGCAAATGTCTGATGGAGCCTACACACGGTCCGATTTTCTGATTTTCCGACAACAAGCTCACATCGAACATTTGTTTCGGAAATTCCGACCGTGTGTATTAGGCTTTTTTAGAAAGAAATGTGCTGACTTGACGATCTTTCCTATGTATAAACATATTTTTATAAAGATTTTTGGGCTGTCAGATCTTATCTTTAGACAAACACTTTTCATGAGAGCTCCCACATCATTGTTGTGTGAATATATGAGGAACTTTAGAAAGTTCACAATGTACGTTCCGGTCTTCACATTCTCATGCTGGCTGTCAGTCACATCTGTCACTTACCTGTTGTTGTAACATAATGAACTAAACCAGTAACTATTCTCCGCAGGGTAATCCTACCTAGATATTATGAAGTGCTTGTACTTATACATAAAGGAAAACGTAACCAGATCCTCTTTTCCTACCAGACATTTCTGGTATAATTCTCTCCGCTCATTGAGCTTTCCAACAAGATTGAAGAAAAACTTTTAGTACATGGTTGTTTCTTGATCATCGTCCATCATATATTTTTGTAAGCTAATGGCAACTTTAAAAGTCCCCCTAGATGGCTTGAATTTTGTCCAATTCCTGCTGAGGATTTCAGCCAATTCCTAATGAACATATCTCCACTAGGGATGAGCTTCGAGTTCGGAGTAGAACTCATGTTTGACTCGAATATTGCCTGTTCACCGAACAGCGAACAATTTGAGATGTTCGTGGAAAATTCGAAAAGCCGCAGAACACCCTGGGAGAAATCTAAAGTGCTAATTTTGAAGGCTTGTATGCAAGTTATTGTCGTAAAAAGTGTTTGGGGACCTGGGTCCTGCCCCAGGGGACATGTATCAATGCAAAAAAAAAAAAACGTCCCTTTCACGGGAGCAGTGATTTTAATAATGCTTAAAGTAAAACAATAAAAGTGAAATATTCCTTTCAATTTCGTACCTGGGGGTGTCTATAGTATGCCTGTAAAGCAGCGATTGTTTCCCGTGCTTAGAATTGTCCCTGCACAAAGTGTAATTTCTGAAGGATAAAAAGTAATTTAAAATCACTGCTCCCGAAAAACTGCCGTTTTTAAAACTTTGTTTTGCATTGATACATGTCCCCTGGGGCAGGACCCGGGTCCCCAAACACATTTTTGGACAATAACTTGCATATTAGCCTTTAAAATTAGCACTTTAGATTTCAAACGTTCGAGTCCCATAGACGTAAATGGGGTTCTAAAGTTCACACAAACTTTTGGTCTGTTCGCAGGTTCTGGGGGGTGTTCGGCTCATCCCTAATCTCCACCATTAGAGATGTCTTCATGCAGGTTAGCATGAGTGGGAGAATCATTTGATTTCTTCTCTCTCAATCAGCCCATGGGCGGAAAAAGAGAAAATTGAGCCAGGTATGGCTGCCTTAACCAGTACAGCTTAGGAAGGTTTTACCCCATTAAATATCAGACAATCAGGACTCTACATTCATTATGGTCTTCCACAGTACACAGAACATGGGAATTGCAATTATTTTAGTAAATATAAACTGATAAATATATTTTCTCACCTGCAGTTAGAGCAGTCTTGTGATTTGTATTAGTTTCTGCTTAAAGCTAGTAGGAGGGGTTTCTATTATCCCCTGACCCTCTGTCTTGAAAGTGCTGATTGGCCCTGTACAATCATAACGATACACACACAGTATTATAACATATTAATTATTTATGATCTATAGCAGGGTCTCCAACTAGTGGCCCAGGGGCCACATGTGGCCCGCGGAGCCCTCTGATGTGGCCTGCGACCTCCTGCTCTGGGATAGAATAGAATAGAATACTGTTAAAGGTCAGTTTATTTCTAAAATCACAGTGTGTATATATGGGCATACCTGTTCTGCAGTGGTTACTAGGCTGCTTTCAAACTGATCCACAGGTGCAGAGCAGTTTACCTGAGGGGTACCTGCACTGAGTCATAGACTTCTGTTATTACCTGCGAGTTTGGGGAGCTTTCTGAAAGTGCACCAAACCTGGAGAATATAATAGATGTCTATTGCAAAGTTCAGAAAAGCCAAAGGTACACTGTGCTGCACTGCGAGTGTGAGTAAACCGCATTGCATTAATGTGAAAGCAGCCTTGGGCCCCTTTCACATGGTCAGTCCGACCAATTGGACCCTCCATTCACCTCTAAGTAGTGGCAGACATAAATTGATTGGGTCCTACCTCCGACCTGCAAAAAAAGAGTATAGTGGGCTGTGTCCATGTCCGCTCTGCATATGCAGAGAAGACACGGACATGCCATCCACCAACTCCGCTCATTGTGGCCCACGATCGGTTACCAAGTCAATTAAGTGGCCCTCACTCTTCAAAAGGTTGGGCACCCCCAGGGCCGGCCCTATAATGGGACCGGGCGGTACCATGGGTACCAGGCGGCACATTTAGGGGAGCGGCTTTCTGCCGCCCCTACCAGCCCGTTCCGCTCGCTCTGCTGCCTGCGAGGAGCATGGCGCCAGGCTGCCGTGAGGACACTCGCAGCGGAAGCAGTCAGCGAGTGAGAAGGGCAGGCAGTCACTGCTGCCTCTCAGGAGCCCGGCGCCGCTGCTGTAGTGGTGACATGACAGGACACAGGAGCGGGCGGGCCATCCGTAGGGCTTGTCCGGATTAAACACGTGACATGTGCGTGAGTGATTGTGGTTGATCGTGATTCGCAGCCACCTGGAGTCCCGCCCCCTTGTCTAGCGCGCTGTTCCTTCTGACTGCCTGGGATGAGGTCTGTGACTGTCATCATCCGCTCTTCCGCCCGCCCGTCTGTAAGCCTCCCCTGGCTGTCAGGCTCAGCAACCCCCGTCAGCAACACCACCCTGTCAGCAACCCCCCCTGTTTGCCCCCTCAATTTCAGCAAGCCCCCCTCTCTGTCAGCAACCCCCCATCATCCATCATCCCCCCTCCCTGTCAACCCCCCTCTGTCAGCCCCCTCCCTGTCATCAACCCCCTTGTCAGTGCCCCCCTTCTGTCTGCCTGCCACTCTGTGTAAGCCATTCCACTCTGTCAGCCCGCCGCTCTCTTTAAGCCGCCCCCTGTCAGCCCACCCTTCTCTGTAAGCCACCCCCCTCTGTCAGCAACTCCGTCTGTCAGCCCCCTCTCTGTCAGCAACCCCCCTCTCTGTCAACAACCCCCATTAGCCACCCTCTCTGTCAGCAACCCCCCTCCATCAGCCCCTTTCTCTGTCAGCAACCCACCCCTGTCTGCCCGCCCCTCTCTGTCAGCCCACCTTTCTCTATAAGCCACCCCTCTGTAAGCCCGCCCTTCTCTGTAAGCCACTCCCCTCTGTCAGTAACCCCCCCTCTCTGTCAGCCCCCCTCTCTGCCTCTTTGTCAGCAATCCCCCTGTTAAACCCCCTCCCTGTCAGCCCCCCTCCCTGTCAGCAACCCCTCTGTTAGCCCCCCTCCCTGTCAGCCCCCCTCCCTGTCAGCAACCCCCCTGTCAGCCCCCAACTCTGTCAGCAAACCCCCCTGTCAGCCCCCCTCTCTGTCAGCAACCCCCCCCTGTCAGCCCCCCTCTCTGTCAGCAACCCCCCCTGTCAGCCCCCTCCCTGTCATCAACCCCCCTTGTCAGTGCCCCCCTTCTGTCAGCCTGCCTCTCTCTGTAAGCCATTCCACTCTGTCAGCCCGCCACCCCCTGTCAGCCCACCCTTCTCTGTAAGCCACCCCCCTTTGTCAGCAACCCCCTCTCTATCAGCCTCCCTCTCTGTCAGCAACCCCATCTGTCATCCCCCTCTCTGTCAGCAACCCCCATCAGCCCCCTCTTTGTCAGCAACCCCCGTCAGCCCCCCTCTCTGTCGGCAACCCCCCTGTCAGCCCCCTCTCTGTCAGCAACCCCCCTGTCAGCCCCCCTCTCTGTCAGCAACCCCCCCTGTCAGCCCCCCTCTCTGTCAGCAACCCCCCCTGTCAGCCCCCTCCCTGTCATCAACCCCCCTTGTCAGTGCCCCCCTTCTGTCAGCCTGCCTCTCTCTGTAAGCCATTCCACTCTGTCAGCCCGCCACCCCCTGTCAGCCCACCCTTCTCTGTAAGCCACCCCCCTTTGTCAGCAACCCCCTCTCTATCAGCCTCCCTCTCTGTCAGCAACCCCATCTGTCATCCCCCTCTCTGTCAGCAACCCCCATCAGCCCCCTCTTTGTCAGCAACCCCCGTCAGCCCCCCTCTCTGTCGGCAACCCCCCTGTCAGCCCCCTCTCTGTCAGCAACCCCCCTCCATCAGCCCCCTTCTCTGTCATCAACCCACCCGTCAGCCCGCCCCTCTCTGTCAGTCCACCCTTCTCTGTAAGCCACTCCCCTCTGTCAGCAACCCCCCTCTCTGCCTCTTTGTCAGCAACCCCCCTGTCAGCCCCCCCTCTCTGTCAACCCGCCCCTCTCTGTCAACCCGCCCCTCCCCTCTGTCGCCTACCCCTTCCTCTGTCAGCTACCCCCTTCTATCAGCTACCCCCAAACAGCATGCAAACCCATCCTTTCTTCCCCCGCTCCAGCTGGGCTAATGTCCTGCAGCCAGGTCACACTGCACTGTCTGTGCACTCCCGAGACAGTGAATGGAGGGCCACATCTTTGCAGTGGCTCCTGGAAGGTAATGTTTTTTTTTGTCTTGATGTAATGGAGGTCTCTATTTGGGGGGTGGGGCAGGCACTGTCTGATATTTAATCTGTTATTTTCTTCTCTATTTGTGGGGTGCCTGTGGATTGCTTTGAATTTTTGGGGCTTTTTTGTAATTAAAAGGTGCTGGAAGGGTTGTAGAATGCACAGTGGCACTTTGTGAACAGTTTGTATGGGGTTGGGTTCAGTAGAGCTGATTCAGGTTTTTGCCCTACTGACACCGTCCACTGCCCTACTGACACTGTCCACTGCCCTACTGACACCGTCCACTGCTCTACTGACACCATCCACTGCCCTTCTGACACCATCCACTGCTCTACTGACACCGTCCACTGCTCTACTGACACCGTCCACTGCTCTACTGACACCGTCCACTGCTCTACTGACACTGTCCACTGCCCTACTGACAGTTTTTATTTATTGTGCTATAAACAACAAAAAAATGACAATTTAAAATATATATATATATATATATATATATATTTTACTTTTTGCTATAAGAAAAAACAAATTTCTTCATCAGTTTAGGCCAATATGTATTCTTCTACATATTTTTGGTACCAAAAAAAAACACAATTAGCGTACATGGTTAGTTTGCGCAAAAGACATCGTGGCTGCCAGCAATGCACAGGTCCCTTTATACTCCTGGATACATGTATAGAGCCATGACAGGTCCTCTTTATACTCCTATATACATGTATAGAGCCATGACAGGTTCTTTTTATACTCCTATATACATGTATAGAGCCATGACAGGTTCTCTTTATACATGTATAGAGCTATGACGTGCCCCCTTTAGCTATCATGATATAAAATAATGAATGTGGGGGCCTTTTGGTGGGCGTGATTTATTTGGGGGGGGGGGGGCAGCATTTCATTCTTGGTCCCAGGCAGCACAATGTCTTGGGTCGGCACTGGGCACCCCTGATCTATAGGAAAGCTTGCTCAATATGTTTGCAGCATTAAATTTTCCAGTAGACAACCTCTTTTTTCAACTTTTATTATTACCAAATAAATCTCTTGCAAATATGCTTAGAACAAACTGCTTTCAAACAAAAATTTAATTAGCACTGTACAGCCTGGAATATTAATCATGATTATATTCAACAATTATTTAACCTTTCAGTACCCAAATTAAATTTTTATCGGTTTTTTTCTCACACAAATAGAGCTTTCTTTTGGTGGTATTTGATCACCACTGGGTTTTTTATTTATTTTTTATTTAAACAAAAATAGACTGAATAGTTTGAAAATCAACTTCTTTTTTATTTTCTATAACATATATCCAATACATTTTTTTTTATTTTAAATCAAATTTCTTCATAAGGTTAGGCCAAAATGTGTTCTGCTACATGTCTTTGGTGGAAAAAAAATCCCAATGGGCATTAATGGACTGGTTTGTGTGATAGTTACAGTGTCTACAAACTATGGTATACAGTGGGGATCGAAAGTTTGGGCACCCCAGGTAAAAATTTGTATTACAGTTTTTCTCTTTTGGTTTGGCTCATTTCTTGAAACAGAAATGACATTCTCAAAACAACATGGACAAATCTCCAAACCACTTGGCAATTGTTCACAACTGAATGGCATTTCTCATTCATTTCATCAAATTGCAAATGTCTCAGTACATGTCTCAATGTCTCAGTACATTTCTCAAATGATTTAGTACAAGTAACCTACATTTAGCACAATTTCCAATTAAATAGATCATGTTGATCCAAACTGATTGTCATTTCTCAGTCTAAATGGTCGTTCTCTCCAAAACATGTCAGCGTCATTTCATTGTTTAAGTCATCACATGCACAATAGTCTGTTCAATTGTCAAAATTATTCAGGAACACAATACCATGAATACCATATATGAATCTCTTGGAACATTTGATAAAATCATTACAGCAATTGACAGTCAGGTACAACTAGAACTTGAACGAAGGAAGAGTTGGTCTCAGATGACCAATCAAACAGTATGTTTAGTTACCTGACAGGTACTGTCCATTACTGTATTGTGAATGCTGCCAAACATGTATATATAGAGATTGACCATGCAGGACCAGTACAATGTCTGAACATGGAGGCACCTGGCCAAGTAGATGAACACGGGCAACTGCCTGCCCGAGGAAGAGGAAGAGGAGGAGGAGTAAGGGTGCGTGATGGTGGAATAGGGGGAAGAAGCTGAGGAGCACGAAGACACCATGCTGTCCCTAATGAAATTTGGGCGACAATTATAGACCATGTCATCAACCATGCCCTCACAATCAATGATGGAATGATATAATGTATAGGACAGGACACTGTGCATAGAGCAAGAAATATGTTTATTTACTCATTTGCGTATTCATTTAGTGTGTGTGTGTGTGATAGGCATACATCTTACTTCAGTGGGATGTTACGTATGATACTAACCATGACAAGAAAAATATTGTAGAAAATAAACTATGGAATAGTATGGAATAGTTTATTTTCTACAATATTGATAATACAGTTTACAGTAGTATTCCAGTATCACAGTAAAAACTGCAGCTTACTGTATGATGCAATTATCATTATAATCCTTATTTTGAAGAATATAACCTACAATATAGTAAGTAAAAGGGTCAAAGAGCTGCAATTACAGTAGTGCCTCCCATGGAAATCTATCTAATAATGTTACTGTCAGCAACTCCGTCTGTCAGCCCCCTCTCTGTCAGCAACCCCCCTCTCTGTCAACAACCCCCATTAGCCACCCTCTCTGTCAGCAACCCCCCTCCATCAGCCCCTTTCTCTGTCAGCAACCCACCCCTGTCTGCCCGCCCCTCTCTGTCAGCCCACCTTTCTCTATAAGCCACCCCTCTGTAAGCCCGCCCTTCTCTGTAAGCCACTCCCCTCTGTCAGTAACCCCCCCTCTCTGTCAGCCCCCCTCTCTGCCTCTTTGTCAGCAATCCCCCTGTTAAACCCCCTCCCTGTCAGCCCCCCTCCCTGTCAGCAACCCCTCTGTTAGCCCCCCTCCCTGTCAGCCCCCCTCCCTGTCAGCAACCCCCCTGTCAGCCCCCAACTCTGTCAGCAAACCCCCCTGTCAGCCCCCCTCTCTGTCAGCAACCCCCCCTGTCAGCCCCCCTCTCTGTCAGCAACCCCCCCTGTCAGCCCCCTCCCTGTCATCAACCCCCCTTGTCAGTGCCCCCCTTCTGTCAGCCTGCCTCTCTCTGTAAGCCATTCCACTCTGTCAGCCCGCCACCCCCTGTCAGCCCACCCTTCTCTGTAAGCCACCCCCCTTTGTCAGCAACCCCCTCTCTATCAGCCTCCCTCTCTGTCAGCAACCCCATCTGTCATCCCCCTCTCTGTCAGCAACCCCCATCAGCCCCCTCTTTGTCAGCAACCCCCGTCAGCCCCCCTCTCTGTCGGCAACCCCCCTGTCAGCCCCCTCTCTGTCAGCAACCCCCCTCCATCAGCCCCCTTCTCTGTCATCAACCCACCCGTCAGCCCGCCCCTCTCTGTCAGTCCACCCTTCTCTGTAAGCCACTCCCCTCTGTCAGCAACCCCCCTCTCTGCCTCTTTGTCAGCAACCCCCCTGTCAGCCCCCCCTCTCTGTCAACCCGCCCCTCTCTGTCAACCCGCCCCTCCCCTCTGTCGCCTACCCCTTCCTCTGTCAGCTACCCCCTTCTATCAGCTACCCCCAAACAGCATGCAAACCCATCCTTTCTTCCCCCGCTCCAGCTGGGCTAATGTCCTGCAGCCAGGTCACACTGCACTGTCTGTGCACTCCCGAGACAGTGAATGGAGGGCCACATCTTTGCAGTGGCTCCTGGAAGGTAATGTTTTTTTTTGTCTTGATGTAATGGAGGTCTCTATTTGGGGGGTGGGGCAGGCACTGTCTGATATTTAATCTGTTATTTTCTTCTCTATTTGTGGGGTGCCTGTGGATTGCTTTGAATTTTTGGGGCTTTTTTGTAATTAAAAGGTGCTGGAAGGGTTGTAGAATGCACAGTGGCACTTTGTGAACAGTTTGTATGGGGTTGGGTTCAGTAGAGCTGATTCAGGTTTTTGCCCTACTGACACCGTCCACTGCCCTACTGACACTGTCCACTGCCCTACTGACACCGTCCACTGCTCTACTGACACCATCCACTGCCCTACTGACACCATCCACTGCTCTACTGACACCGTCCACTGCTCTACTGACACCGTCCACTGCTCTACTGACACCGTCCACTGCTCTACTGACACCGTCCACTGCTCTACTGACACTGTCCACTGCCCTACTGACAGTTTTTATTTATTGTGCTATAAACAACAAAAAAATGACAATTTAAAATATATATATATATATATATATATATTTTACTTTTTGCTATAAGAAAAAACAAATTTCTTCATCAGTTTAGGCCAATATGTATTCTTCTACATATTTTTGGTACCAAAAAAAAACACAATTAGCGTACATGGTTAGTTTGCGCAAAAGACATCGTGGCTGCCAGCAATGCACAGGTCCCTTTATACTCCTGGATACATGTATAGAGCCATGACAGGTCCTCTTTATACTCCTATATACATGTATAGAGCCATGACAGGTTCTTTTTATACTCCTATATACATGTATAGAGCCATGACAGGTTCTCTTTATACATGTATAGAGCTATGACGTGCCCCCTTTAGCTATCATGATATAAAATAATGAATGTGGGGGCCTTTTGGTGGGCGTGATTTATTTGGGGGGGGGGGGGGGCAGCATTTCATTCTTGGTCCCAGGCAGCACAATGTCTTGGGTCGGCACTGGGCACCCCTGATCTATAGGAAAGCTTGCTCAATATGTTTGCAGCATTAAATTTTCCAGTAGACAACCTCTTTTTTCAACTTTTATTATTACCAAATAAATCTCTTGCAAATATGCTTAGAACAAACTGCTTTCAAACAAAAATTTAATTAGCACTGTACAGCCTGGAATATTAATCATGATTATATTCAACAATTATTTAACCTTTCAGTACCCAAATTAAATTTTTATCGTTTTTTTTCTCACACAAATAGAGCTTTCTTTTGGTGGTATTTGATCACCACTGGGTTTTTTATTTATTTTTTATTTAAACAAAAATAGACTGAATAGTTTGAAAATCAACTTCTTTTTTATTTTCTATAACATATATCCAATACATTTTTTTTTATTTTAAATCAAATTTCTTCATAAGGTTAGGCCAAAATGTGTTCTGCTACATGTCTTTGGTGGAAAAAAAATCCCAATGGGCATTAATGGACTGGTTTGTGTGATAGTTACAGTGTCTACAAACTATGGTATACAGTGGGGATCGAAAGTTTGGGCACCCCAGGTAAAAATTTGTATTACAGTTTTTCTCTTTTGGTTTGGCTCATTTCTTGAAACAGAAATGACATTCTCAAAACAACATGGACAAATCTCCAAACCACTTGGCAATTGTTCACAACTGAATGGCATTTCTCATTCATTTCATCAAATTGCAAATGTCTCAGTACATGTCTCAATGTCTCAGTACATTTCTCAAATGATTTAGTACAAGTAACCTACATTTAGCACAATTTCCAATTAAATAGATCATGTTGATCCAAACTGATTGTCATTTCTCAGTCTAAATGGTCGTTCTCTCCAAAACATGTCAGCGTCATTTCATTGTTTAAGTCATCACATGCACAATAGTCTGTTCAATTGTCAAAATTATTCAGGAACACAATACCATGAATACCATATATGAATCTCTTGGAACATTTGATAAAATCATTACAGCAATTGACAGTCAGGTACAACTAGAACTTGAACGAAGGAAGAGTTGGTCTCAGATGACCAATCAAACAGTATGTTTAGTTACCTGACAGGTACTGTCCATTACTGTATTGTGAATGCTGCCAAACATGTATATATAGAGATTGACCATGCAGGACCAGTACAATGTCTGAACATGGAGGCACCTGGCCAAGTAGATGAACACGGGCAACTGCCTGCCCGAGGAAGAGGAAGAGGAGGAGGAGTAAGGGTGCGTGATGGTGGAATAGGGGGAAGAAGCTGAGGAGCACGAAGACACCATGCTGTCCCTAATGAAATTTGGGCGACAATTATAGACCATGTCATCAACCATGCCCTCACAATCAATGATGGAATGATATAATGTATAGGACAGGACACTGTGCATAGAGCAAGAAATATGTTTATTTACTCATTTGCGTATTCATTTAGTGTGTGTGTGTGTGATAGGCATACATCTTACTTCAGTGGGATGTTACGTATGATACTAACCATGACAAGAAAAATATTGTAGAAAATAAACTATGGAATAGTATGGAATAGTTTATTTTCTACAATATTGATAATACAGTTTACAGTAGTATTCCAGTATCACAGTAAAAACTGCAGCTTACTGTATGATGCAATTATCATTATAATCCTTATTTTGAAGAATATAACCTACAATATAGTAAGTAAAAGGGTCAAAGAGCTGCAATTACAGTAGTGCCTCCCATGGAAATCTATCTAATAATGTTACTGTAACATTTCAGTAATTTCATAATTTTTCCCCTCCCCTTTCTGTCAAATACCCCCTGTAGTACCTCTGCATAGGGTACATGTACCCCAGGTTTGGATCCACTGGAATACTGGCCAGTAGTATATTGAACATGTGCAGAACATAGAACATTCCTATGTAGCCAAGGGCCAAAGACGTGGCCGTAATTTTATTGACCACTAGGCCATGGTGGATGTCCCAGGCCAGCGAGGGGGCAATATAACTATGTGTGCTGCCTTTTCTGAGAATGGTGTGGCCACTCACATGCCCAGTCTTGGCCCATACAAAACACAGAAGCTCCTCATCTTCTTGGACCACTTTCATTTGGATTTGATCCCAGAAAATGAGAGAGGTCTCATAGGGCCTCACCTACCACAATATATAATTGTATGGGACAATGTGAATTTCCACCGTGGCCCGCTTATCAGGGCCTGGTTCACTGCTCATCCAAGGATGGATATTGTGTTCCTATTGAGGAGTTTTTCTGCGATTGGAGGTGGAGAGTGTATGAGCATCAGGTTCAAGATCAGAGGTCCCCGTTCCATGCAATAGACGCTGCCTGTGAGAATATTACAGGAGATCAGTGTAGGCGATGGTTGCGACATCTCCCTCGTTTCTTCCCTCAATGCATCGCAAGGGAGGATATACGCTGCAATGTTGATGGGAATCTGTGGCCAGACAGTCAGCAGCGTGTGGATGAGCAGGAGGGTGAGGACAGTACCCAGGAGAGGGAGGGTGAGGACAGCGACCAGTGAAGAGATGTTAGGGCTCTTTCACACGGGTGGCCTGTTCAGGTCCGCCTGCCAGTTTTGTAGGCGGACCTGAATGGGCACTCTGTGCTCCTCTATGGAGCTGCGGATGTCAGGGGTGAAAGTGTGAAGGAGGAAAAACCTACTTTTCCATCCGTCTGGCGGATTGGATTGGGTGAACACAGATAGACGGTCCGTGTTCATCCGATCCCCCATAGGAGAGAGCGGATAGCTGGCAGGGCAGTCCCTGTACAGTGTGCGAGGACCTCCCTGTCATCCGCCGGCTTAGCGGGGATCAATGGAGCGATCCCCACTGAGCAAGTGGAGGTTCACGGGGCGGATCATTTCTGAGCCACCCCGTTTGAAAGGGGCCTTACAGTAGTTGTGAAACTCAAGCTTTATTTACAGCATTGTAGGCTAAATTTACAGTAATTGTCCTTGTTTTTTGTTTGTGTGTTTATATTTCCATTTATTATGCTGTATACGTTTTCTTTTTAGTCTCATGTATGGAAGTTACTTTGTGTGTGAATGATAATGGTTACAATACTGTAAAGTAATGTTTCCTTGGCAGTATGAGTGCATTGTGATATGTCAAACCTTGGAGGCTACTCTTACCCTAAAAACTTTTCTTATTTTTCAGTTTTATACACAATTGTATTCAGTTAGCTAGACAAAAACTGTACAGTAACCATTGTCAATGAAGGACAGGGCTTAGACTGAAAGGTGGACATGAGGGATATTTCAATGGTCCTCTGCCATAGAGATAAAACATCTAAACATTTTGACTTGCAGTGCTTACACAATGCCAAAGGGATGATGCATTTTGGGGGCACTGACTATTTGAATGAAAAAGAAATTTAGTTTTGACACATGAGTAAACTGTTTTGGGAAAGATATGAACTTTTGAAGGTGAACCATGCCAGTGTCATGGATTGTTCTCAATCATCGTCTGGGAAGACCAGGTGATGTCAATCTCAAAGGATTTAAATGCCCAGACTCATTTGACCTTGCCCCAACAATCAGCACCATGGGTTCTCCTAAGCAGTTGTCTAGAAAACTGAAACTGAAAATAGTTGACGCTCACAAAGCTGGAGAAGGCTATAAGATGATAGCAAAGTGTTTTCAGACAGTGTTGTCAATATCCTCTGTTCGGAATGTAATTAAGAAATGGCAGTCATCAGGAACAGTGGATGTTAAAGCAAGATCTGGAAGACCCAAAAAAATATCAGACAGAACAGCATGCAGGATTGTGAGAAAAGCAATTCAAAACCCACGTTTGACTGCACAATCCCTCCAGAAAGATCTGGCAGGCACTGGAGTTGTGGTACACTATTCCACTATAAAGAGATACTTATACAAACATGGTCTTCATGGAAGAGTTATCAGAAGAAAACCTCTACGTCCTCACCACAAAAATCAGCGTTTGAACTTTGCAAATGAACATATAGACAAGCCTGATGCATTTTGGAAACAAGTTCTGAGGTTAAAATTGGCCGGAATGAGCAAAGGGACATTTGGAGAAGAAAGGGCACAGAATTTGATGAAAAGAACCTCTGTCCAACTGTTAAGCATGGGGGTGGATCAATCATGCTTTGGGGTTGTATTGCAGCTAGTGGCACAGGGAACATTTCATGAGTAGAAGGAAAAATGACATATTATAAGAATGTCTAATTTGTAATTTGATGCCTTTTGGAGATTTTTCCATCTTTCCTTGGCTTCGTTATGCACATTAATACAAACTTTTACCTGGGGTGCCCAAAATTTTGATCCCCACTGTATGTACTGGGATTATTTTTTATTTGATTTACTATTAATGGTGGTAATCAGCAACTTATCATGGGACTATGTTAGTGCGGCAGCCAATCTGACACTAACTGGCACTGGCTGGGAGGTACAGTAACTAACGGCCAGTGACATCACCAGTGACACTAATACAGTGATCATTGATAATACTGTGCACTGACAATGTACTAATGACACTGGGAAGGGGCAATCTAGGGCAACAAAAGGATTGACTGTTTGCCTAATAATGTGTAATGTGTGCTGTTTTAAAAAAACATTGGGGAGGTTTAGGTTGCAGGACCTGTGACAGGTTGTAGGCAGCTGATCAGCCAGGGTAAATTAGATCTTACATTGGTTTCCATGCACAAGAAATCCAATAGGCAATCTGATAGGCATTTACAGGTGTGTTTGTAGAGGAGCTTTTGAAAAAATCAGCTTTCAGTAAAAATGCATGTATCTAAAGGCGCATACATGTATTTCAGTGGCCAAAAGAATGTAATATTCTGGCCAGTAGAATGTATTTTCATTCAAACACCATATGCAATCAAACACAAATACATATTGTAACATTAAAGGCATTTTTCTGGCTGTATGGCTTAAAGTAATGTAAAGGAAAACATTTTTTTGGCTGAAATGACTGTTTACAGGGCATAGAGACAAAATAGTTGACTGATTCCTTTTAAAAATAGATAAAATAAAATAGATAAAAATCAATCATATAATGTTCCTGCAGTTTCAGTTTAGTTTTTCATCTAGTTTGTTGAAGGACAGAGACACAGAGTCAATACAGGGCAGTGTTTGTTTTTAAAATGAAACTGATTGGTTCTGAGGGATTGGTTCTGAGTAATCACAACTTCTTGATTAGAGACCACAGAGAGAAGCTCCCAGTACTTTTTTCATAAGGAAACAGACAACCAGGAAGTGTGCAAAACAGAGAAGGATTACAGCAAAAACAAACAATGAGGACATGAAACCAGGACTGCATTAGGGTAAAGGAAGCGATTTAGCTAAAAAATTTCCTTTAGTGACCCTTTAACTCCAATGTATAAATGCACATAAAAGCAAAAGTGAAGGCCTTCAAAAAATACAAGGTTGAGGGATCACCTCAGCATTTAGATTTTATAAAGAATGCAACAAGAAATTTAAGAAATGTAAGGGTGCAATTAGGGCAGCTAACATGAAAGATACTGTACATAGTGGAGGAGAGCAAAAACAATCCCAAGAAATTCTGTAAAAGTATGTAAACAGTAAAAAAAGGGAGGACAGACTATATTGGCCCCATAAAGAATGAGGAAGGACATCTTGTTACAAAGTGTCAAAAATATCAGTTAGGCCTCGTACACACGATAGGTTAACCAGAGGACAACGGTCTGATGGACCGTTTTCATCGGTCAAAACCGATCGTGTGTGGGCGCCATAGGTTACTTAACCACTTCAGGTCCGCGCTATTAACAAAATACGTGAACAGCGCGGACCTGAGGCGCCGGGGTCACGTCTTTGGACGTGATTTGCTTGTAATTCCCCGCGCGCGCCACAGGGTAGCGCGCGGCGGGGAAAAACAGTCCCGACGCATCACCGAGGATCCGATGCGTGTACCCGGCGGCCGCGATGTCCGTCAGGTACACGCGATCGTCGGTGAGAGAGCAGGGACGTGGAGCTCTGAGTGTAAACACAGAGCTTCACGTCTTGTCAGTGAGGTGAAAGATGCTGTGTATCTTGTACATAGGGAGACAGCATCGGTCACCTCCCCCAGTCACCCCCCTCCCCCCATACAGTTAGAACACACCCAGGCAATACATTTAACCCCTTCCTCACCCCCTAGTGTTAACCCCTTCAATGCCAGTCACATTTATACAGTAATTAGTGCATTTTTATAGCACTGGTCGCTGTATAAATGTGAATGACGCCAAAAATGTGTCAAAAGTGTCCGATGTGTCCGTCGCAATATCGCAGTCCCAATAAAAATCGCAGATCGCCGCCATTACTAGTAAAAAAAAGATATATAAAAAAAAATCATAATTATGTCCCCTATTTTGTAGGTGCTATAACTTTTGTGCAAAGCAGTCACTTATTGTGATTTTTTTTTTTTTTTTACAAAAATACGTAGAATACGTATCGGCCTTAACTGAGAAAAAAAAAAATAAAAAAAAAATGGGATATTTATTATAGCAACAAGTAAAAAATATATATATATTTTTAAATTGTTGCTCTTTTTTTCATTATAACGCAAAAAATAAAAACCGCACGGGCGATCAAATACCACCAAAAGAAAGCTCTATTTGTGGGGAAAAAAGGGACGCCAATTTTGTTTGGGTGCCACGTCGCACGACCGCGCAATTGTCAGTTAAAGCGACGCAGTGCCGGAAGCTGAAATTTCGCCTGGGCACGAAGGGGGTTTATGTGCCCAGTAAGCAAGTGGTTAACCTTCGGTTAAAAAAAAGACAACTTGCTTAAATTTAACCGAAGGACGCCTAACCGATAGGTCAAAATCGATCGTTAGTAGGCACGACAATCGGTTAAAAATCCACGCATGCTCAGAGTCAAATCGACGCATGCTTGGAAGCATTGAACTTCATTTTTTTCAGCATGTCGTTGTGTTTTACGTCACCGCGTTCTGACACGATCGGTTATTTAACCGATGGTGTGTAGGCACATCAGACCATCAGTCAGCTTCATCGGTTATGGACTGATCTTGTGTACGAGGCTTTAGTGTCCAAATGTTCACTGCAATATCACAGTGGCGCTAAAAGTCGCTGATCACCACCATTACTAATAAACATTTAATAGAAAAAATATACATATTGGCCTAAATGTATGAAGAAATTAAAAAAAAATTATTTATTTTTTATTATTATTGTATATGTTTTCTAGCAGAAAGTATTATTATTAAATATTGGGTGTTTTGGGTGTTTTTCTGAAAATGTGAAGTTTTTATGTTGTTTGTTTTTAGTGCAAAACATCAAAAAAGCAGAGGTGAGCAAATACCCCAAAATAATAAAATTAAAAAGGATATAAAGTTTAAATGGGTACAGCAATGCTCAACTGCGCTAAAGTAACACAGTGCCGTATCGCAAACAATGCCCAGGTCATGAAGGGGGTAAATCTTCCGGAGGTCAAATGGTTAAGGTGTGCTAGTCATATAAATGACCTGCCTTAATGCAGAGCTCTAATGAATGTGTGTTAATGTAGCAGACAGTGTGAATGGGGCCTTAGGGATTAGGGAAAGGTTAAAAAACTAACAGCACAAAAAAAGAAAAAGAAAGAGACCTACTAAGGAATGAAACAATAGACTTGGCACAAATATCTTCCCGTACTGGAAGGGATGGGGATCAGATTGCAGTGCAAGAGAGTTGAGTATACAAGCAAGGTGCTAAATTCACATAAGGGCAGTTAAGTTTTAGGATTACAGGAAGGGTTACTAAGAAGGTGAAAATATAGATGATGTGTTTTGCTTGGCTAACTGAATATATTTTGTCATACAGCGGAACCTTGGATTACGAGCATAATTTGTTCTGGAAGAATGCTTGTAATCCAAAGCACTCATATATCAATGCGAGTTTCCCCATAGAAGTCAATGGAAACTCAGATAATTAGATTCACAGTGACTTCAATGGTATGCAGTACCGGTTGTGACCAGAGATGGGTGGGTGCCAGAGACACTCGGAAACCGCTCGGAGCTGCTCAGATACACTCGCAGAGGCTTGGAAACACTCGGGAACGGAGTGTTTTGAGGTGCGAGCGGCTCCGAATGTAACCGGCGCCCCCACACCTCTAGCAAAATGCGGTACTGCACACCACAAAGGCTTGAATCCTGCTTTTTTGAGAAACAACGCTCGCAAACCAAGTCATTAACCCTGTTACTCGTAATCCAAGGTATTACTGTATAAACTTTTACGGAAATACCCTTTATGTGATTCCATCATGCCTGATGAAGGCATCTGATCATTTTCAAAGTCAAACTTTCTTCCCTGGGTCATACCAAAAAGGAAAACAAAGGCTCCTCTAAGTGCATTATGCAAAATTTAATAAAGTGCACAAAGGGTTAAAAGCACTTACAAGATCATTGAGTGTTAAATCTCATCTATGGGATGTGTCCAGTCCTCGGCATGGTGGTAGAGAGCAGTGTAGAGCAGCGGCAGCTGTAAAGAGGTCTGACGAAGGAGCCACACATGCTCCGAAGCGCGTTACCGCCCCCTTCTCCCCACTGACCCCATCAGCCTCGTGTGTCCCGCAGTGATTTACACAGGCATCCCCCCGTTCTGCAGCTCAGTGATACGATCGCGGGACACCAGCGGACATACAGTCCGCAGGTCCCGCGGGCACGGTCACGGAGCTCGCGGCAGGGGCACGTGCGCACCGCTGGCGGCACAGAATTTAAAGCAACGTTACTTAGCGCAGTCGTGCCATTCTGCCGACCTGTAAGTGCGAGGCGCAATCCTAGACTAAGGTGACCAGAATTTTTAAATGAAATCCGGGGACATATTTTATTTTTTTACTAGTAATAACGGCAATTAGCGACTCTCTGCCCGCCGCCTCACAGCTTGTCAAGACTGGGTGGGCAGCGGAGGAAGATTAGGGAAGGCAAGGAGATAAGCAGGCAGGCGGCTGGCCGGGACTTGAGACAAGGCAGAAGAACATGTGAGCGGAGCTGAATGGGCACCCGAAACTGAAGAAATATTCCCTCCGCCCTGATCAGCACATGATCATCAGAAAGGGGCACAGATAATGGAAAAAAAATACACCCCCACTAAGCTAGTAGGAGTGGCGGAGCGGGGGTGTATAATTCAGATTTTTTATTTTTTATTCTGCACTGACTGTCATTGAAATTGCTCCAGCCCCTGTTCAAATCCAATCCGGGGACAAAACCGGGGACAGACTTGGTCCGGAGACAGTGTCCTCAATCCGGGCACTGTCCCCTGCAACTGGAGATGTCTGGTCACCCTAGCCTAGACTGTTCATTTAGCCAAAGGAGTGACTGTTAGGCCCTGTACACACAATCAGTCCAAACTGATGAAAACGGACTGAAGTTCAGTTTCATCGGTTCACAGACTGATGGTCTGATGTGAGTACACACCATCAGTTCAAAAACCGATCTTGTCAGAACGCGGTGACGTAAAACACAACGACTTGCAGAAAAAAATGAAGTTCAATGCTTCCAAGCATGCGTCGACTTGATTCTGAGCATGCGCGGGTTTTGAACCGATGCTTTTGCGTACTAACCATCGGTTTTGACCGAGCGGTAGGCGTCCATCTGTCCGATTTTAAAGCAAGTTCTAAAGATTTGGACTGAAGGACAACAGACTGATGGCATGTACACACAGTCGTTTGGACAGATGAAACTGAACTTCAGTCTGTTTTCATCGGTTTGGACTGATCGTCTGTACGCGGCCTTACTGTGGCGTGGATTTATAAAAACTGGAGAATGCAAAATCTGTTGCAGCTCTGCATAGAAACCAATCAGCTTCCAGTTTTTTTTGGTCAAAGCTCAATTGAAAAAGCTGAAGTTAGAAGCTGATTGGCTACCATGCACAGCTATACCAGATATTACACTCTCCAATTTTAGTAAATCAACCCCAGTGCGTCTTGCTATGGATGAAACTATGGGTAGGTATCCTAGGAAGTAGGAACCTTAGACTGTGGGCTCCTGAGGGAGTGAGCGCTACACTACTATTGCCATACCTCACAAGCGTCCCGGATTTTGCGGTAAATCCCGCAATCCCCCCCCCCCCCCGCTCAACAACTCAAAACTCAGATCTGTGGAACCCCCCCCCCCCTGCTCATCAACTCAGATCCGTGGTGGAACCCCCTCTGCTCAACAACTCTGACCCGTGGAACCCCCCCCCCCCGCTGAACAACTCAGATCCGTGGAACCCCCCCTGCTCAACAACTCTGACCCGTGGAACCCCCCCCCTGCTCAACAACTCAGATCCGTGGAACACCCCCGCTCAACAACCCATCTCAAAAAGTTGGTAGGTATGCTATTGCCAATCAGCAGGACTTATCACTCAGGGAAGGGTTATCTTTGGTTACAATGCATTGTATGACACAGAATGCAGCCTCCATATATGTTTGGTACATCAGTTCAATTCAAATAAATTACACCCCAGCCTAATTCCTGACCAGATAATAGAGGCTGAGAAAATAGAGTTATTTGTGCACCTGTTTGCAAGATAACCCAGAATTCTCCGATCCATTGTCCCTTCTGAAATACACAGTGTAATCACACAGAAGAGATAAGGAAGGGGGGAGAATCAGGTCAGAGTGATATAAAGTGATACAAAGAGACTGATGGGGGTTTACAGAAATGTTATACTGTTCATTGGTCTCATTTCCTGTGGAGGCTGACCACAATTATTTAAAATAATTCAGCTCCAATTTAATGAGACAAAGGAATATGAGAGATACATTTATATCTATTGTTTTGCAGCTGATATCCCCTTTCTAACTGTAAAATACTTAAAGTAGAAGAAACGCTTAAAGCCGGCCATAGATGGATCAGATCTCGGCCTGTTCAGCAGGAAACACAATAGCGCTGCAGGAGGGATTTTCTATCCTTTCACCCATAGAAGGAAAGAAAATCATAATCAATGAGCTGCTTAAAGTGGAGGTTCACCCTCCAAAAAATTTCTAGCAGGGCCACCCACCCGACCGGCAGTATGCCGGTGTTTTTTTTTCTGTAGATACCTTTTTACGGCCTTTCTTCCAATCCAGCGATCCCACGGTACTGGGCGTTTACAATCACAGGCTGTGATTGACATCCCCTCAGCCCGGCGCATACAGCGCGTCACGAGATGCCGAAGGAACCCAAACGTTGGTGCGAAGGCGCCGTATAGGGCCGCACCGACGTTCAGGGTTCCTTCGGCATCTTGTGACGCGCTGTATGCGCCGGGCTGAGGAGACGTCAATCACAGCCGCCGGATCGGAAGAAAGGCCGAAAGAATGTATCTACAGAAAAAAAATTTGGAGGGTGAACCTTCACTTTAAAGTGATACTATAGTTTTTTTTTTAATAACAAACATTAGACATGTGCAGACTGAAATATTTTTGTTTTCGTCCGGAAAATACATTTATTTAGTTACTCCCGAAAATCGTTTTGATTTATTTTGTTTTTCGTTGGGGAATAGCTTTCGCCTGAAAAAACAGATATTATACTTGGTTTCTGTCGAATGGTCAAAGAATATTCGACGGAACATCGAAACTTTACGCCGAATCGTACATTTCCGGTCGAATATTCCGCCTACAAGAATTCTAATGTGTATGACTAGTAATAATAATAAAAAATAATTATATTATTATTACTAGTCATAATCAACCAACGTTAGAATTTTCTATAGCCTATGGGCGGAGCATTAAAATGTACGAGTGCAGTATATCTTCTCCGTTGAATCTGCTTAGCACTTTCGATATACACCATAAGCCTTCAATGACAGATCAGATTTTCGATGCTTTGTCGAATTTTCGTCGTTCAATTCCTAACCTAGCCGACTTAGTTTCACATTCGTTTCTCCATCTCCAGCTCCAATATAGCGGCATCCGACGGCAACGATAGGCATTTCGACTATTCAGTCAGTGTCATGTCGAATCTCTCTATATCGAATTGTTATCGGAAAGAAATAAAGCATTTTTTATGTCGGATTTTTCGTTTTCTGCGCTTTCGTTATCGTTTGTTAAAATGATAACGAAAATACCAGATTTTCGGACGAAAATGCATTAGAACGAATGCACATGTCTAATAAACATGTCATACTTACCTCCACTATGCAGATTGTCCCAAGGGGGTTACCTTGCAGGCGTGCTCCCATGTCCAGCATTCGGCGCCCATAGCCGCCGAATGCAGGACTCGGCGCCCAGCCCCCACATCATTAGATTTGATTAACAGCAGCGAGAGCCAATGGCAGCGCTGCTATCAATCTATCCAATGAAGAGCCAAGAACCCATGGAAAGAGCGATGGCGGGATCGCGCCCACAGAAATTCGGGGCTCAGGTAAGTAAAACGAGGGGGCTGGGGGGCCGGACACTGCAAGGTGTTTTTTCACTTTAATGCATAGGATGCATTAAAGGAGTTCTCTAAGCTAAAACGTTTAACCCCCGCTGTGCCCGGGCTGTAAAACTATACAAAATAAACTTTCACTTACCTGCCTACGATCTCCCGTTATTCCGATATCGCCGCCCGTGCACCGGTCCCTGTCAGCTTCCTCTTCCTGCGGGTCGGTGACTCATCCTGCGCTCAGCCTATCAGCGGCAGCAGCAATGTCCCGCCGCGGCCGCTGATAGGCTGAGCGCAGGATGAGTCACCGACCCGCAGGAAGAGGAAGCTGACAGGGACTGGTGCACGGGCGGCGATATCATAATAACGGGAGATCGTAGGCAGGTAAGTGAAAGTTTATTTTGTATAGTTTTACAGCCCGGGCACAGCAGGGGTTAAAAGTTTTAGCTTGGAGAACTCCTTTAAGGTGAAAAACATGAAGGTTTACAACCCTTTTAACTAGAACTATTCTTAAAAATGTTCCCTTTCCCATCCTTCTACCTATTCTGCATGACCTGTATGAATAAGCTCTGTGTACGTACAGTGCCTTGAAAAAGTATTCATACCCTTGAAATTTTCCACAACCAAAAACAGACATGTATTTTATTGGGATTTTATGTGATAGAACAACACAAAGTGACACATAATTCTGAAGTAGAAGGAAAATTATAAATGGTTTTTAACATTTCTTACAAATAAATATGTGAAAAGTGTGGGGTACATTTGTATAGCGCCCCCCGGAGTCAATACTTTGTAGAACCACCTTTCACTGCAATTGCAGCAGTTTGGGGATGTCTCTACCAGCTTTGCACATCTAGAGAGGGACATTTTTGCCCATTCTTCTTTTCAAGATAGCAGAAGATCTGTCAGATTGGATGAAGAGCGTCTGTGATCAGCAATTTTCAAGTCTTGCCACAGATTCTCAATTGGATTTAGGTCTGCACTTTGACTGGGCCATTCCAACACATGAATATGCTTTGATCTGAACCATTAACTAATTATTAAAGAGTTGCATTCATTTGTGTCTTTTATATCTGCCTAGGGTTTGGTTGTATTTATTTTTTAAAGTCTGTATAACTTAAAGTGGAAGTTCAGCCTAAAAACAAACTATCTCTAAATCTACTGGCAGCCACATTCTAAGATGAATCTATCTAAACCCTATAAAACAAAAATCGCTATACATACCTTTTTTGAAGCCGATCCGGTCCGGTCTCAAGAGGAGGATGCTGTTTGTAGGAGAGAACTGACAATGGCTGGGACATGCCTGGGAAGTGATGTCACCCATAGATTTTCTATGGGGCTCCCATTGTCGGCTGTCTCTTCTGTACATGCCTACTAAGAGAACCCACTGCTGACAGCTCAGTATGAGATCAGACCTGAGAGGCTGCAGAAAAGGTATGTATAGCGATACAGAGCTAGATCGGTTGGTCTTAGAAGGCAGGCTTCAGAGTTTGACAGGCAGCAATCACTGTCGATCCCTCCCATTGGGTTCAATGGGAGCATACTGCAACCGCAAGCCAAATGCTCTGCTTGGGTTTGCAATGAGATTTCTTACTACAAAATCCTCCTTGAGACTGACCCCCCCCCAAAAAAGCAGATATCCAGGAGGTGGCAGGGTCAATCACTGCCATGCCGCTCTCCGAAAAGTGATCCCCCATGGAGGCATTGCTGCCTGTCTGCAAGAAGCCTTATTGGTACCAAAGTAGACCACATACTGTATGTTGGTAATGTAGCGCCCCCCCCCCCCCTATATGTGGGGCATTACGCTAAAGTTAGTGGGGAATGGGAGAGTTAAGTTGCTCCCATTCACAAATTGCCTAAGTTTGGGCTGCTGTCAGTTTGGAACTGCCTTGTGGGTCAGTCTGCATGCCAGGGGGGTGTTATTACCTCTGGGTGACAGTCAGCGCTAGAAGGGGTTCTGACAGACCCACCTTCTCCCAGCAGCCAATTAGAGGAGCGTTTCTTTCTCTGGACTTGCTGGCGGGAGGGTATATATGTGGCAGCCGCCTGTGAGTGATGTGCTATGCGGGGCCCGAGTTCCAGGTGCGGCATCCACCTTCAGGGTGCGCGCATCCATGGGCCCCACCATCGAGGCCTGCCCGGCTGAGGTTGGGCATCAAGCAGAGTTTTACCCTGATTTTTGAGAGAGGCCCCAGCGGCTTGCTGGGTCCCAGATCCTAAGCCGGGAGCTGAACGGTGGGGGATTGGCTCAGGAGAACCCGGAGGCAGAGGTTGTCTGCGAGACCTAGGTGAACCATCGGGGATCCAGTCACCATGCCGCATGACAGGTATACTTGAACTGTCCTTTGGTGACTCAAAAATCGGACTTACTGGGAGGATTCACTAGCCCTAATTTTTTTGGTAACTTGGAAATTCTTCAGGCCTGTGGCAGAGGCCCGTTTCCTCCTAGTGATTTTTTGCAAGTGACCTCTCGGCTGCCAGGCTCAAGTTAATCGCCTGTCCGGGGGCATTTTACCCACTCTGGCGGGGGTGGCGACGTTTAAATATGACTGTGCTGAGAGCAGGCTTGCTCTCTTTAATATCCAAGGCCTGATACTACAGTTCTCTCCTTGCTCATCAACCTTTTCCCTATTGTGTGCCATGTTGATGTTGGCCAGGTTGGGCTTGGAATAAAGCTTTGAAAACGCACTTTGATGTCTGGACACTTGCTTCTTATCCACTTTCACAAGCCTCACCCCTAGACAACAGTAATTGGTAACTTAATACGCCGATCCCAAGAATCAACCAGCGGCTCCTTCGGGGGTGAGCGCTACAGTAAAAACACAATACTTTATTATAAAGTCAATAAAAAATAAGGATTGTGTGTTTTTTTCTTGGGAATTCCATCTCCAGCTCTATACATCCACCAATTAAATATCATGAACTGTTAGATCGTAAGCTCTCATAAGCCCTTCTTGTATTTAAGGCCGGTGTTTGACTATTTTACGCCTTAGGCAAGCAAAAACCGCACTCCCTGCCAACCCGCCAGCCTGTGTCCAAGATGAAGTTACTGAGTGTCAGATAGGACTCACCGGGGCAGCGGTGCCAGCTTCTGCTCCAGCATGAACTCCAGCTTCTGGGCTTGCTTAAACAGTCAGTGGTCAGCGCCGTGAAGCTGGAAGCAGCCCTTCAGCATACTCCTGAAGTCAAAGAACTTTGACCTCCATCCCAAAGAGAGACATGGTGCCTGCCTCCTCTGCCCCCCTAGCTGCCCTCCGACTCCCGGGAGCTGGCTCAATGTCACCCTTCTCACAGGCTGAGCTGCTGCAGACCTCTTTCGCAGCCCTCATGGTGGCTGTCCTCCACACATAGTTACATAGTTAGTCAGGTTGAAAAAAGACACACAAGTCCATCAAGTGCTGAATTGGCCAGCAGAGAGTCAGTCCGCACCCCAGCCCTGTGTAGGATGGCAGTCTTCAGCCCCTCGTGACAATTGCGCAGTCGTACGACGCTGTACCCAAACAAAATTGACATATTTTTTCCCCACAAATAGAGCTTTATTTTGGTGGTATTTGATCACCTCTGCATTTTTTTTTTTTTGTGCTAAAAAAAGTGACAATTTTGAAAAAAAAATATATATGTTTTTAACTTTTTGCTATAATTTTAATTAAATTAAAAAAAAACATATCTCGTCATCAGTTTAGGCCAATATATATTCTTCTACATATTTTTGTTTAAAAAAAATTGCAATGAGCGTATATTGATTGATTTGCGCAAAAGTTATAGTGCCTACAAACTATGGGAAAGATTTATGGCATTTTAATTATTAATTTTTTTTCAGTAGTAATGGCAGTGATTTTTTGTGGTACTACAACACTTTTTACACTTTTTTGGGTCCATTGGCATCTATACAGCGTCAGTGCTATAAAAATGCACCGATTACTGTGTAAATGTCACTGGCAGGGAAGGGGTTAACACCAGGGGGCGATCAAGGGGTTGTTTGTGTGTTCCTTGAGTGTGTTCTAACTGTATGGGGATAGGATTGACTAGGAGAGAAGACATATAGGGCCAGATTCACAGAGCCATTACTCCGGTCTATCTCCTGTTAGACCGGAGTACTTTCAAATTACGCGCGTCGTATCATTAGTTTGAATCCTCAAACCATGATTCGACGGCTCCAAGCTTCGATCCGACAGGCTTACTTACATCTTCGTACGCCTTCGGATCTACGCTGTAATCTTTTTGCGGCCGCTGGGTGGAGTTCGGGTTGTTTTCCGTGTCGGGGTATGCAAATTAGCTTTTTCCGGCGATCCACAAAGTTACGATCGTCCTTCGCAATGTCTTACGGCATCTGTAGTCATCTTTTTGCTGCGTAAGTTATACCAGCTATTAGCTGGTCTATAGTTAGATGGCCCATGTTAAAGGGGTGTTCCAGCCCAAAATTGTGTTTATTAAAATTCAGCAGCTACAAAAAGTGTAGCTGCTGGCTTTTAATAAACACTCACTTACCTGCTCCTGCGTTCCAGCGAACGCGCCGACCGGGGCTCCGCTCCTCTCCCCCCCTCCCCAGCCGGCGTCTCCATCCTGACTGTGGGCACCCAGCCGTGACAGCCTTCGGCTTCACTGCCGGGCACGCACTGCGCATGCGGTGCGGCTCACCGCTGATTGGAGAGGCGATCGCATGGGACCTGTCAGTGTCCCATGTGATCGCCTACAGGGAGGGGCTGGTGTAGGCGATTAAGGCTTAATCGCCTAACCAGCCCCTCGGCGGAAGCAGGAAGTGGGACAGGAAGTCCCACTCCTACTGAAGCCCCCACTCCCCCCCCCAAAAAAATTACATGCCAAATGTGGCATGTAAGGGGGAGGGGATTAAACAAAAGTTGTTTTTTTGGGTGGAACTCCTCTTTAAGTATGGCCGTCGTTCCCGCGTCGAATTTCAATTTATTTTTTATTTTTTGCGTAAGTCGTCCAGGAATAGGAATGTACATAAACGACGCTACTCAAAAAAAAATGACGTAACAACGTTATTTCGCGCAATGCACGGCGGGAAATTTCTGAACGGAGCATGCGCAGTTCGATAGGCGCGGGGACGCGCCTAATTTAAATGCTTCACGCCCCCCTAATCGCGTAATTCGATTCCGCCGCGAGAAATACACTACCCCGCCGTACCTTACGGGCCGAAATCTACCTGAATTCGTCTTAGAGCCAGGTAAAATACGGCGGCGTAGTGTATCTCTGATACTCTGCGCCAGGGCAATTGTACCTGAAACTGGCCCATAGTTTTTCCTACTTAGTAGGAACAAACATTATAACATTATAACGGTCATTTTCCCTGACAGCACAGGGATTTGTGTGTTTTCACACGCAAATACCCATGCTGGCGCTTGTGCACTTGATTGCGCGTGACCAGTGTCGACCATGCCCTCAGGCCAGGCGCAATGGCCCCCCCCGCTGTGCAGCGGGCGCAGGCACGCCCTCTGGTGGCCGTTAAAGAGAAAGATGTACCCGTACGAGATTTCGCCCAGAGGAGCCCTTCTTCTGCCGCAGTATAACCGGTTAATCCACATACTTGGTCCAGGTCCATGACAGAGAGAAAACACTGAAGCCAGAGGATGAGTAAAGCAGGCAGGCAACCAGCATTTTCCAAACAGAACAGCAATGGCAACCTTCATGTTACTGAATTTCCAAACAGTACAATTCTAAAAACTTCAAAAAGATTGTACTAAGGATAAGGATATTTATTTTCCAGTTTTAATTTTTTTATTTTATAGGATAAGGATATTTCTATTCCCAAACATTTATACATGAAATGGATCATGCATTTGCATTAGCATTTGCTCTTTGCCAGTGGTGCTTGCTTGTTAAAGCGCTAGTAAACCGCGGTCCATCCAGGGGCGGACTGACAACTCATAAGGGCCCCCGGGCAATAGAAGATTATGGGGCCCCTGGGCTTACAGATGGCCACCACGCCAGCAGGGGCGTCGCCAGGGTGGGGCCTGAGCGGGCCACGTCCCCCCCAATTGTACTGTGTGCCCCCCCATGTGCCCCCCCAAGTAATGTCGTCTGTTTGTACTGCATGCAGACTGAAACAATGGCCGCCGCAGCTGTCCGCGATCCGTCCGCGGCGCTGAATGACTGAATCATGACTGTTATTGTCATGTGACGTTGCGTGCGCCGCTATGTATTATGGGAGTTGTAGTCTGAGAGTCTCTGCAGTCGTGCGGGTGCGGCGTCGGCTACGTGCTCGAGTGACAAGCTCCCGGCACTCAGCCTGCTCCCGGGGGGTGGAGTCAGTTACTGTGAAAAGAGCAGCCAGCCAGGCCGCGTGCTAGACCAGACCTGAACTCCCATTTGCCCGCCGACTCCAGTCACAGTGCCTGTCTCTGCTGCCACAAGGTAGGTCACTTGTTTCATAAATAAAAACAGCACAAAACCGTAATTTTATTAATTTGGTTATTGGTGGTGCCGGACAATGAAGCTTTTATGTTAGCTCCCTCCATGTTACCTCCATGAGAGCTCATTTATTTATATATATATATATACTCTCATGGAGGTAACAGAAAAAAAAACTAATATTAGAAAAACGTGATGAAAGATTAAGTAATATTGACTAAATAGTAGTATCATTGACCCCCAATATCTATATACACATATATATATATATACACAGATATTGGGGGTCAATGATATATATTTTAACCTCTAGAACACACATTGGTTTGGATTTTGCAAAAGAGAAAAAAAAACCTCTTATATACTATATATGAATATACAATCGTTTTACTATTTATTCAATAATACGTCATCTTTTCATCATGTTTTTCTAATATTAGTTTTTTTTTCTGTTACCTCCATGAGAGTATATATATATATATATATATATATATATATATATATATATATATATATTATAATTTTTTATTTTTTTTTTAGCTTTTGTAAATCGTGTTATTGGTATCCCAGTTTACTAGTGCAGTGAGTAAAAATCTGCAACATTAAAGAAATTAAGTTTGTGCATGAATATGAGGCCTATACATTTAATGGGAGATAGCGATGCCAGACATTGCATGTAATTTGCAGCACACTGCTGTTGACATTACATGCGATGTCTGTGTGGTGTCTTTTTTCTGTAAGGACCACAATCGGATCACATGTGTGTTCACACATATGCAATCTGATTCAAGTCTGAACTGTCAGTTGGAAGTGCGATACGCAAGCTGAACTGGGGGTGTCGTTAACATATGACACTCCCTAGCAGTTCGCATATGGCAGTGTGTGAGTGTGTGTGTGTGTGTGTGTGTATGTGTGTATGTATGTATGTATATACACACACACGTTTTATGGTTGCCCCCCTACTTTTGTCCTTGTCCCCCCATGTGCCCCCCCTAAATATGAAAGCTAGAGTCGCCACTGCACGCCAGGAGGCAGTGCAGAGGCGAGGCAGCTAAAATCTCGGGATTAGTACAACAGAAGCATGTCGGACATATCAGGGACAGATGTAAAAAAAACATAGATTTTTACATACTGTCCCTGGTTTTACTGAGCCTGGCAACCCTGATGGGGCCCCCTAGTGGCATGAGGCCCTCGGGCAGTGCCCAAGTGACTCAACGGTCAGTCCACCCCTGGGTCCATCGCATACTAGCACATTATGAAATACTTACCCTGTAACAAAGCCTTCCAGTGGTGCGCTGTCACCGCTAGTGTTGCTCACGAATATTCGCATTGCGAATATTCGCTACGAATATTGCATATTCGAGTATTCGCGAATAACTCGAATATCACGGCGAATATTCGCTATTTCGAATATTCGTATTTTTTTCAAATTTCGCAATCATATTAGCATTAGCGAAATTTCGCAATTTTTTTTTTATATAAAATATAGCGAATATTCGTAAATATCGAATATTCGTGATATTTTATCCCAAAAAATTTGCTATTTTTTTAAATATCACGAATATTCGATATTAAAAGTCACACAAAAAAAAATAGCAAAATTTCGCAATTTTTTTTTTTATAAAATATCACGAATATTCGATATTAACGAATATTCGCGAATATTCTTTGAAATATTCGCAAAATATCGCGAAATCGAATATGGCGTATTCCGCTCATCACTAGTCACCGCTGAGAGGGCTGACATCTTCCACCATCTTCCAGATTCGCTCGCTCCGTCTATGCGATTGGCCAGAGCCGCCATGACTTCACTGGCGATCAGAATGTGTGCAGGAGCCTTTGATTTTGGCATGAAGCTCTGAAGGTCCTAAAAGATATGTCGGACCTTCATAGCGCATGCGCCGGTGATGTAACTAGCTACATCCATGAATATCTCCTAAAAGGTGCACGTTTAGGAGATATTCATTTTACCTACAGGTGAGACTTATTATAGGTTTACCTGTAGGTACAAATGACAACGCAGGCTTTAACCAAGCTGAAGGAAATAACAAAAAAAAGAAAACAGAGTGAGGTTGAAAAGACCTAAACTATCAGGTTTCCTGAAGAGGCAGTGCAGGAATCAGGAATGTTATGAAATGTCTATGCTGCAGCCGAATAGTAAAATCTGAATCCTGATTGGTTGCTAAACTTCCTGCTGAACCGGCTGAGATTCAAAGCATCTTTGTCCGGCTTAAACCAGCCTTTCTCAACCTTTTTAACCCACAGGAATCCTTGAAATATATTTCAGGTTTCAGGGAATTCCTGCTAAAACCACCCCACTGGGGTTAATGTGTTAAATGATCACTAAAGGATTTTTTTTTTAGCTAAATAGCTTTCTTTACCTTACTGCAGTACTGGTTTCATGTTCTTATTGTTAGTTTTTGCTTTGAAGTTGCTGTAATCCTGCTCTGTTCTCCACACTTCCTGCTTGTCTGTTTCCTTATAACCACAGTGCTGGGAGCTTTCTCACGGTGGTCTAAGCTGTCATTACTGTGTGTCTAAAACTTCCCAGAACCAATCAGATTCATTTTTAAAACAAAACACTGCCCTGGATTTGGTTGTTTTTGTTCTGTGTGTCTATTTCTACTTTGCAGAAACATGAAGCCAGTTCAAAAGTGAAACTAACCTGCAGGCACATTATATGATTGATTTTTATCTATTTTTAATCATTTTGAAAAGGAATCCGTTAACTTGTAAGGGCCAGATTCAGGAACAGTTAGGCTGGCGGATCCAGTGATCCGCCAGCCTAACTGTCACTTTGAGCCGGCGTTTCTGTTTTCTGTAACCAGAAAACAAGAAACGCCGGGTTGAAGGTCCGATGCGATCAGCGTAACTGAGTTTCGCCATCGCATCGTTACTTCAACTTAAAAATGGCGCCGGGGGCGTTCCCGCCGATTTACGCTCAAAAAATATGTTAATGAGCGGAAATCGGCAATTCACGATCGAATTCCGGCGCGACGCAATGACGGTACGACGTTTCCGGAAGGGATACGCGGCGCGAAGATATACCTACATGGGGTTGGAGTATCCTATGTTAGGTATAGGCGTCGTCATCGCGTCAGGAAAAAAAAAATCACGTCGCTTGAGTAAAAAGTTCATGAATGGGAATGTGACGTCATTGACGTTCATTCACAGAATTTGGAGCATGCGCACGGGGATGATTTGACACTCGATGCATGCGCAGTACGTTCGCGGCGGGATCGGACGGACAGATTTGAACAAATCTGCCTGCTCGTGTGTACGAGGCCTTACAGGTAGCTAAAAAGGTTATTGGTGTCATGTTGCCGACTCTGCCAAGTGGTGTTGGCCCCAAAATTCTTCAGACACCATCCGATGGAAGATCAGTCAGCCACAGTTCAAGGAACCCCTAGCAATCTATGGGGGAACCCTGGCAGAGAATGGCTGATCTAGACAGTAGTTGGTCAATTTTAAGAAGATTGCACAATCAGGTTGGAATGTTTGTGGCCAGATGAAGTGTATGAATAACCATCTTTCTTGAAGGATAAATTCATCTTTACAAAAAAAAAAAGTTTTTTTTTTATAAATGTAAATTTCATTCCAGGGAAATAAATATGCATTTATTATATTAGTTAGAAGCCTGTAAAGCATTTTACCCATCCATGCGGTGTAATGCCACAGTCCTGCAGACTGCGTGGGGATGATTTACCAAAACTGGGGACTGCAAAATCTGGTGCAGCTCTGCATAGAAACCAACCAGCTTCTATTTCTAGAAAAACAATATATTTAAAAATAAATAATATAATACAATATTATATAATATACTAATACATTAAATGATGTTGCAATTATTAATGATCATATACAGTTAATGTTGTATTAATAATCTCAATTTGCAGCATTGCTAAAAGAAAAAAAAAATATTATGATACTATATTATATAATATACTAATACATGAAATAATATTACAGTTAGTAAAGATCATATAATGTTGTATTAATAATCTCAATTTTCAGCAATGCCTAAAAAATAAATAATATAATACTATATTATATAATATACTAATACATGAAATAATATTGCATGTATTAACAATCATATAATGTTGTATTAATAACCTTAATCTGCAACAATGCCTAAAAAAAATAAAAATAATACTATATTATTTAATATACTAATACATGAAATAATATTGCAATTATTAATGATCATATAATGTTGTGTTGATAATCTCAATTTGCAGCAATGCCTAAAAATATAAATAATATAACATTATATTATATAATATACTAATACATGAAATAATATTGCAGTTATTAACGATCATATAATGTTGCATTAATAATCTTAATCTGCAACAATGCCTAAAAAAATAATAATAATAAAATATTATATTATATTATATTATATACTAATACATGAAATAATATTGCAGTTATTAACGATCATATAATGTTGCATTAATAATCTTAATTTGCAACAATGCCTAAAAAAAAAAAAAAATAATATAATACTATATTATATAATATACTAATACATGAAATAATATTGCAGTTATTAACGATCATATGATTTTGTATTAATAATCTCAATTTGCAGCAATGCCTACAAAATAAATAATATAATTATATATTATACATTAAATAATATTGCAATTATTAACGATCATATACCGGTAATGTATTTATAATCTCAATTTGCAGCAATGCCTAAAAAATAAATGTAATACTATATTAAATAATATTCTAATACATGAAATAATATTGCAGTTAGTAATGATCATATAATGTTGTATTAATAATCTACATTTTCAGAAATGCCTAAAAAATAAATAATATAGTACTATATAGTACTATATATATATATATATACCTCAATTATATAGTATATTTGAATTGTAGGATAGTTTCAGTTCGCTCGGTAGATTGTACAATCAGACTGTAACATGTATGGCCAGTTTAATATTATGCATTTTTCTATCCAGATTCGTTTGTTAAATAAAAATAAAAAAAACAGTGACTTACTTTTTGTCGAGTTTTTAAAAATAAATCTCCAAAATTCAGGCCGCCTTGTGTTCAGACAGATGCAGCTCCTTCCCTGCAGGTCAACACATTTTTTAGCAGCCGTTGATAATTAGACTGTCAGCTCCTTTGATCATAGCAATATGACTCGTGGATTCTTAGAGCATCCTTCCCTCTCCAGAGTTGCTCCAAGCCTGATCACTCACTGTGGGATGGAAGTGTTTAAATTGCAGCCGGTAGGACATTGGGAGTGAACATGTAAATGATCGGATGTTGGATCACACCCAGAGCTCACATAATTAGGGATGACTGGGGGGGGGGGGACCTGAACAAGATACACTTCACTGTAATGTGCCTTTCCATAAAAAGTAAAACATGCCAGGGATGTGATGATTTACACCATCTTCTACTCTGTTATTCTTTGTTCCTGTATTTCAGTTCCCCTGGAAATCAACAATAGGATTTTACACGGGGAGCAAAACACTGCTTAGTATACATAACTCCCAGGGACTGTCTCTGATCTCTAAGGACTGTCCCTGATTTGGAACAAAGTCCCGCTGTCCCTCTTTCCTCCTCATTTGTCCCTCATTTTGGTCTGATCTACTTAAAGGGGAGGTTCCCCTAAAAAGAAACTTTTAACATTGCCTGTCTCTTCTTAATAACATGTAGAATCGGCTGGTAGTTTAAAAAAAAAACGTCCGTACATACCATTTTCGGCATGTAGTCTCACCGTCGCTTCCGGGTCTGGCGGCCGGGGATGGGCGTGCCTACTTAAATGACAGGCATCCGATCAACGCATACAGCGCGTCACGAGATGCCGAAAGAAGCCGAACGTTGGTGTGCATGTGCCGTATAGAGCCGCACCAACGTTCAGCTTCTTTCGGCATCTCGTGACGCGCTGTATGCGTCGATCGGATGCCTGTCCCCACACATCATACCCGGAAGCGGCAGTGAGACTACATGCTGAAAATGGTATGTACGGACTTTTTTTTTTTAAACTACCAGCCGATTCTACATCTTATTAAGAAGAGACAGGCAATGTTAAAAGTTTCTTTTCAGGGGAACCACCCCTTTAATTGTATATAAAATGCACTTTTTAGTAGTGCTGTTACTGATTAAAATGTTTGTTTTCGATTAATCGATTTTTTAAAATTGATTAATCGACTAATTTGGATTAATTATAACGCACATAAACTACTTTTAGCTGATCTCCTTGCAGGCTGATTCCCAGTGCAGCTCCCAACCACTGGAAAAATGGATAGCAGGATACAAAAAACACACAAAGGCAGCGCTCGATGGGAAAAGCATTAAAACTTTTATAGTAGGTAACAAAATAAATATTGCACTGGAAATACAATCGATGTAGCTACATAAACTGTAAAAGCACTCATAAAAACATGTAGCTAAGTATGATACTGGTATAAAAATGTATACGACGGTACCACTGCTGAATCCAGATGAGGAGAGGTTAATATCAGTCCGTCGGCATGTAGATGTCCCGTGAAGGGAACTATCACAACTCCCAGTGGATGGCTGTATAATCCCAGTAAGTGAGTGAGTGAGTGAGTGAGTGAGTGAGTGAGTGAGTGAGTGAGTGAGTGAGTGAGTGAAGAACTTATATAGCGCAGCACATGCAAACTAAATTGCCTCTGGGCGCTTGTTGTTCCTGTCTCTCTTGATATCAAAAGAGATGAGTTTTTATCTTTCTTCTGAAGGCCAAGTGGTTCTCCTCCAACCGAATGCTGGTTGGTAAAGCGTTTCATAGTCAGGGACCTTGGAGCGCAAATCTTCTTTCTCTTTTGGACTTGTATTTGGCTTTGGGTATCTGGAGCAGATTTTGGTTGGTGGATCGCAGAACGCGATTGGAGTTGTGAGCTTTTATCTTTTCGCATAGATATTGGGGGGCCTTCCCATGGATGCACTTATGTGTCAGACAGAGTGCTTTAAAAGCAATTCTGTCTTTTACTGGCAACCAGTGAAGGGTTCTCAACGAAGGTGAGATTGATTCCCATGGTTTTTTCCCAGTCACAAGTCGAGCGGCCGTATTTTGAACGACCTGCAGACGAGAGATTTGGAACTTTGGGAGTCCAAGATAAAGTGCATTTGCATAGTCCAGTCTGGAGTTCACAATTGTTCCCACCACGACTGCTATGTCTTCTTTAGGAATGAAAGAAGTAAGTCTGCGTAGTAGGCGCAGCAGATGGTGAGATCCGCTGACTACTGACCCTATTTGTGCGTCCATTGTCATGTAGGTGTTGAAGATGACCCCGAGACTTTTGACTTTGGCGCTAGGGGTGATGATTTGGCCCACAATGGGTGGGGGTGTCCAAGTTGGTGCAAGTTGATTCTTGCGACTGGCGTGAAACAGGAGAAGTTCTGTTTTGGAGCTGTTGAGTTTAAGATAACTTCGTCATCCAGTTTTCTATCAAAGAGAGACAATTCTCTAGACTGAGATGATGATCCTTTTTGTTACAGATGCGAAAATACAATTGTGTGTCATCTGCATATGAGTGATAAAGTAGTTTTTGGCTACTGATGATTTCGAAGAGAGGGCGAAGGTAGATGTTGAACAGCACCGGCGACAGGGGGGATCCTTGAGGGACTCTGCGTTTTTCAGAAGTGAACGGTCCCAATTTCACTATTTGTGATCGGTTTTCCAGAAAAGAGGAGAACCAAAATAGATCACCTTCTGCGACTCTGGCTACTTCAGATAGCCGAGTCAGTAGCAGTTTGTGATCTACCGTGTCGAAAGCTGCATTTAGGTCCAACAGAACTAGAAAACAAGATTTTCCTTTGTCTGCGGCCTCGAGAGCGTCACCCCATATTTTTAGTAGTGCTGTTTCTGTTACGGGACGTGTCTGGGCCAGAAACCCGATTGAAAAGGATCGAGCAAGTTATGGGCGTCTAAGTGATGTTGTAGCTGTTGTACCACTACTTTCTCCATCACTTTGGAGAAGACATTTAGGCCTGTTATGGGACGACCGTGTTTTGGGTCTTTGGGGTCGAGGGTGGGTTTCTTTAAAATAGTTTTTTTTAAGCTGTGTGATGGGTGGTGCCAGGATATTGGCACATTCCTTCAGCAGTTTGGTGGGGATAATATCATTGGGCGCGATGCTATTTCGTAGGGTATCAATGATGTTTTTTGTGGCCTCGATGGAAATGGGTTTTAAAGTGAACTTTGTTGTTTGTGGGGAATTTGTGTGGGCATTAGGCGTATGACTGAAGGGGGGGTTGATGGGAGTTGTATTTTGCTGAATCCTTTTACGGATTCCATCAATTTTGTTGATGAAATAGTCCGATAATTCATTGCAAAATTCTTGGGTATCAGAATTGGGGGCTTCAAGACAGACGGGATTCATGGTCCCGGTAACTATCTTGAAGAGTTCGTGGGGACGGTTTAGGGCATTGGTGATGATATTGGAGAAATGATTTCTTTTGGCTTTGAAGATTTCTTTATGGTATTTTTTTGTTATTAGCTTGTAGCTGGTATAGTTTTCCTCAGAAGAGCTTCTTTTCCAGGTGGCTTCCGCTCTTTTGCGCTCTTGCTTCAGCAACAACAGCTGGTCATTAAACCAGCTGGAGTTGTTTTTCCGGATGCAGGTTTTGCGTTTGGGCGCTACTAAGTCGGCTGACTGTAGTAGAGCCGTGCGTATGGTATCCAGTGTTTCTGTGGCTGTTTGATATGGTTGAATTGTTTTTATTTTGTTCCCTAATGTGGTTTTGAAGAGCTCTGAATAGAGCTTCTTTTTGCGATCTAGTCCAGTGTGTTGTCACCGGTTTTGAAGTTTTTATTAAGGGGGCGTTTACGGTGATTGTAAATTTAATTGCATGGTGGTCGGTCATTTCTTAGAATGTTTATTTCCAGATCTTGTCTGAAAATAAGATCAAGTGTGGGCCCACATACTAGTTTCTGCAGACCTAATCTTTCCAGATGGTCAATCCAGGCATCGGCAACAGGATCCTGTGAGGAGTTAGCCCAGAGGTTGAAGTCCACGAGTAGCAAAAGATGTTTGCTGTTTAGGGTATAAGTGGACATGAACTCTGTCCAAGGTGAGAGAAGCTGCGATTTTGGACCGAGTGGTCTATAGCAGAGAAGAATAGGAACGGTCTCCTGGGGATTTGTTTGGAGTTGCAGAGTGAGGGTTTCCATGAATGGAAGAGGGCTCTGAAGGACTGGTTTAGTGATCGCGAGGTGAGTCTTTTGGATCACCGCCAGGCTTCCACCTCGTTGCCCCACTCTGTTTTCTGTTATAATGTGATAGTTTTCAGGGACCAGTTCACCTAGAATGGTTTTACAGTCGGCTGTAAGCCCGCTTTCTGTAATAAATCTAAAACGTCTAAATCGTTTTGTAGAATGTGGCAGATAGTAAGGTCCCACCAGCATGCAGATATGAAGGCACAGCAAAGCAGCCCTTCAGATGGACACGGCAAGCCCCGTCGTAGTCTGTGACGTCACCGGATCTCCGACGGAACTCCCTATCTCCATTATGAATGCAAGTTTTACCAGAACAAGCTCCCGTCTCATAACTTGCTTTTGAACATATGCGTTTTTTCCCCCCTCATTAAAGCCCACACGTGACTGTTTTTCTCAACATGAAAAAGAACGACGTGAAAAAAGACGAGAAAAAATAGTGCAGGTTCTACATTTTTTTTGCCCATTTTTCTCGTTGAGAAAAATGCTCTGGAGCCTACACACCACTGTTTTTTACGACCAAATAAAAAAAAAATTGCATGGAAAACGGTCGTGTGTACGCGGCATAAAAGTTGTAAAGGCATGTAGTATATAGAGAGCTAACATGTTTTCATAACCCATCCCGTAAGTGCTTTGTGCTTCCCTATTGCATACCTCCCAACATTTTGAGATGAGAATGAGGGACACCTATTGGTAGGCCAAACGTAGGCCCCCTGCCACACCCCCTTAAAGGAGAATTAACCCCCAAATAAAGGTTAATTAAATCCACAAGTGCTTTTTTTAACCACTACTATTCCTTTTAGGGTTGTCCAGATACCGATACTAGTATCGGTGTCGGGTCCGATACCGAGTATTTGCGGCAGTACTTCTACTCGCGCAAATGCTCCCGATACCTAAATAGAATACTTTTTTTGTATTTATCAACATGTTCTGTGAAAATTCTGTGAAAATTCTTTGAGTTTTTTACTACTGCGTGACAAGAAAATAAAAATTTTTTATTCTTTTATAATGTCTTTTATAATGTCTTTTATAATGTCTTTCTAAAGAAAATATCCTTAGTCTGTATTGTGGTTTGAAAACTGTCACATGACATTTAAAAAAACGTATCGGTATTCGGTATCGGCAAGTACATGAAAAAAAGTATCGGTACTTGTACTCGGTCCAACCCTAATTCCTTTATATTGGCTTTTAAAGTGGTTGTAAACCCTTAGGCCGCGTACACACGATCGGTTCAAACCGATGAGAATGGACTCAAGTCCAGTTTCACCGGTCCAAACCGACCATGTGTACGGCCCATCGGTCCGTCATCCGTCGGACCAAAGTTTTAAAACTTGCTTAAAAATTGAACGGATGGACGCCTGACCATCGGTCCAAACCGATAGTTAGTATGCAAAAGCATCGGTCCAAAAACCTGCGCATGCTCAGAATCAAGTCGACGCATGCTTAGAAGCATTGAACTTCATTTTTTTCAGCAGGTCGTTGTGTTTTACGTCACCGCATACTGACACGATCGGTTTTTGAACTGATGGTGTGTTTTTATATTTATTTTTTAGGGGTACAAATTCAGCAATTTAGTAATTGGATGAAAGGTTTAGCGCTGGGAAACACTTTTTGAAAGATAAAAAAAGCATTTTATATACAACTATATAGATCAGACCAAAATGAGGGACAAATGAGGAGGAAAGAGGGACAGAGGGACATTGCTCCAAATCAGGGACAGTCCCTCGAAATCAGGGACAGTTGGGAGCTATGCCCTATTGAATGATCCTAGAAGACGCTTAAAGGGTCACTAAAGTCAGGGATTTTTTTTTTTAAAAATAACAAACATGTGATACTTACCTCCACTGTGCAGTTCGTTTTGCACAGAGTGGCCCGGAAACCTGTCTTCTGGGGTCCCTCGGCGGCTGTCTGGGCTCCTCCTCGCAAAAGCTTTCCTTCTTCATGCGAGGGCGCTCGCATGGAGGAAAGCTTTTGCGAGCGCGCTCCCGTGATACAGCGGCGGCCATAGCCGCCGACTGTATCACTCGGCTCCGCCCCCCAGCGCGCCGCGTCATCCGCCCTGATTGACAGCAGCGCTAGCCAATGGCTGCGCTGCTATCAATCCGCCCAGCCTAGCCAATCAACGGCCAGGCTGGGAACCGAAGAGGACGACGTGGACGCGCCCGGGAGATTCGAACGGTCAGGTAAGTACAACGGGGGCTCGGGGGGGGCCGGTGCTGCTAGATGTTTTTTTACCTTCATGCATAGGATGCATGAAGCTAAAAAAACTTGTACCTTTAGAACCCCTTTAAACCCCAGGCTGAATGTTGGCCGAAATCAGCTGCTACAGTGGAAACTGCCTGACATACTCACGGCCAGCATCCTGATAGGCCAGCAGTTGATCGGAATCGGAATCTGATCAGGGCTCTCAGCCAACCCACTGACTGGTGTGTTCTAGCGGGGGGGTGGGGGGCGGTCCCCCTGTCAGAACACTTTCTATGTGTATGTGGGGGTGGGGGATCTAAATACATTTTTCTGTTAATCCACATGACCCTGACCCCACTGCTGCCACCTGCCATCTGGGGGGGGGGGTGAGGTGAGCCAGACAACAAGCATGGGCACACAGTACAGCCAGAGCTGGAGCAGAGGACCTAAATGTAGCCAAATAAACATGGTCAGAGGCAACTAACTCTCTGACCCCCTCTAAATATACAGCAGCACCTGCTATGAAAGTAGCCAGGCGCTACATTTGTATTACTTAAAAAAAGTTTCAATTAACTTTTCTTGCCATCACATAGGGGCCAATAGACACTATGTGATAGCATTTTACTATTACAGGTTCTCTTTACTAAGACATCAAGGATCTAAAAACAGTAGGTCATCTGCAAAGACTGCAATTTTATGAAGTATATATGTGCTTAAGAAGCCTTTAATATCGTTGTTCACTCTGGCGTAGCTGAGTGAAGTCCATGGTTGAGGATAGAAATAGGTGCATGCACCTCATTAAAGTCTCCCTCCACTAAGTCTGGCTGCAGCCATTTTAACTGTGGGCAGCTGAAACTGCTGCCTGTTTAATTCCTGGATTTACACAGACACACAAAGGCTCACCTCTAGCTCTAGCCATGTCCCTCCATCCATGTCCCTCCAGCCATGTCCCTCTAGCCATGTCCCTCCAGCCATGTCCCTCCAGCTATGTCCCTCTAGCCATGTCCCTCCAGCCATGTCCCTCCAGCCATGTCCCTCTAGCCATGTCCCTCTAGCCATGTCCCTCCAGCCATGTCCCTCCAGCCATGTCCCCCACATATGCAGCCATGTCCCTCCAGCCATGTCCCTCCAGCTATGTCCCCCACATATGCAGCCATGTCCCTCCAGCCATGTCCCCCACATATGTAGTGATGTACCTCCAGCCATGTCCCCCACATATGCAGCCATGTCCCTCCAGCCATGTCTCTCCAGCCATGTCCCTCCAGCTATGTCCCCCACATATGCAGCCATGTCCCTCCAGCCATGTCCCCCACATATGTAGCGATGTCCCTCCAGCCATGTCCCCCACATATGCAGCCATGTCCCTCCAGCCATGTCCCCCACATATGCAGCCATTTCCCCCCAGACATGTCCCCCACATATGCAGCCATGTCCCTGCAGCCATGTCCCTCCAGCCATGTCCCTCCAGCCATGTCCCTCTAGCCATGTCCCTCTAGCCATGTCCCTCCAGCCATGTCCCTCCAGCCATGTCCCCCACATATGCAGCCATGTCCCTCCAGCCATGTCCCTCCAGCTATGTCCCCCACATATGCAGCCATGTCCCTCCAGCCATGTCCCCCACATATGTAGTGATGTACCTCCAGTTATGTCCCCCACATATGCAGCCATGTCCCTCCAGCCATGTCTCTCCAGCCATGTCCCTCCAGCTATGTCCCCCACATATGCAGCCATGTCCCTCCAGCCATGTCCCCCACATATGTAGCGATGTCCCTCCAGCCATGTCCCCCACATATGCGGCCATGTCCCTCCAGCCATGTCCCCCACATATGCAGCCATTTCCCCCCAGACATGTCCCCCACATATGCAGCCATGTCCCTTCAGCCATGTCCCTGCAGCCATGTCCCTCCAGCCATGTCCCTATAGCCATGTCCCTCTAGCCATGTCACTCCAGCCATGTTCCCACATACCTTGCCGCCGAAAGCCGCCGCCGCTGCACGGAGAACATCACAGCATTTATTTGAATAGCTGTTTTGCCCGCGCGTATAGACACTCCCCCTTGCTCCGGATCGGACAGATCATGATCACCCATCCAATCCCGAGCAAGGGGGAGTGTCTATATGCAGCAGGAACACTACAGCTATTCAAATGAAAGCTGTGATGTTCCCGCACGCCGTTTAACTCATGCGGCGGCTTTCGATGCGGCGTCGCGATGCGGATGGCTTGCGATGCGGCGGCTTTCGATGCGGCGGCTTTCGATGCGGTGGCGAGATGCGGCGGCAGCGGCGGGGGGGGAAGTATTCTATTTAGGTATCGGGGGTATTTGAAGGAGTACAAGTACTCCCGCAAATACTCGGTATCGGTCCCGATACCGATACTGACAACCCTAGTGTGTAGGCAAGACTGATGAAAGTCACCTTCAAAGGATATCTCATGAAAAAATCCATTGGTTCATTTTCATCAGACGAAACGATCGTGTGTACAGGGCATAACACTACACTAAACCTTCCACAGAGACCTCTTTATTATCACATTATTGTCTTAAAAATCCACTATTAAGTAAGCATAATGGCAAAAAAAAGCATTTTTAAAGCGTTAAACCTATAAAAAAAAAGTAAAAAAATTGATCATGCTCCTTTAAAGCATGTATCACCTAAAAAATGTGTCTGATCCTGACAGTTTCTACCCTCCCCTTGTAAACTGAACATGGTGTATTATGGTTGCTGAGCTCTGACATTGTGGTCAGTTTACATGCAGAGGCAGCTCTTTAATTAGGCAAATTAGGTGGTCGCCTAAGCCCTTGCACTCAAAGGGGCCTCACGGCCGCCTAATTTGTCTCTGCTTAATCCGTGCAATTTTCTGCAGCCATTTTTTTTTGCTTGAATTTTTTTACCCATTATGGGCACAAGTGGGGCCCCCATGTCTAAGTTTTGCTTAAGGCCTCACAAAGCCTAGAGCCGCCTCTATTTACATGCCTCCATCACCCGCTCTCTGCTGTCCTCCTCTGTCCACCTCTTTGCTCCTCTCCCCCCTCCCCTCCATGCCTGTCAGCTCTATGTCCGCCCCCCTGCTGTTGAAATAATAGTTAATTTTTTACACCATCCTCACTTTTTAATTATGTAAGGTGCCCAGTATCTGTGCTTTGTAAAAATAAGCTGCTATATACCTGATTCCCGAGTGCTGATCGGTGCTCACATGACCGGCTCTCTCCTCTTCTCCTTCTCCCCTCTTGACTGACATCCCGCCCACTGCAGCTGTCAGGCCAAGAGAGAAATGAGCCATTGCTCAGAAATTTGGTATATAGCTGCCTATTTTTACAAAGCACAGACACTGGGGTACCTTACATAATTAAACAGCGAGGATAATGTAAAGTGTATATGTATATATATATATATATATATATATATATATATATATATATATATATATATATTGGCACTTTCACCAATTCTTTTTTGCTTATTAATTCTTCATACGCCCTATAACTGGGGGAGTGACAGGGGGTGTGTCCTTTGCCTACACACATTATGCTAATTGATGTCTCTCATTGTCCTCTCAGAAAGTTGGGAGGTATGGTAAACCACATGTACAGTCATTATAGAGAGGCTGTGAAAGATCTGCTGATTCAACGGGCATGTAATGAAGAATGAATGCACTGTCATGCTCTGAATGCTTGTTAGTGAACAAAATCACAGAGCTGCTTTCTCAGAGGACCGCACCCTCTGGAAAGGAGCGCAGACTATTTTTGCAATGCTTAGTTGGCATTACGTTTGAACCAGTAGCCTGCTTTGACCTCACCCATGACCTTATCTGACTTGCTGGTTGTCCAAGTTTTTTTTGTTTTTTCGGCAGGCACGGGCACTTTTTAATGTCATGGCAATAAGGGCCACATCCTTCTCTGTGAGCAGAAAACACCTTGGGCCAGATTCAGGTATACGTACATTTGCGAAGCGTATGGATAGTCGGCAAAAGCTCATTTGCATACCCCGACGCGGAAAACGACGGGAACTCCACCCAGCGGCCGCAATTTTATTGCAGCGTAGATCCAAAGGCGTACGAACACGTAAGCCAGTCGGATTGAAGCGCAAAACCGTCTTTTCATGGTTTGAGGATTCAAACTAGTGAAAAAACGCGCGTAATTAGAAAGTACTCCAGTCTAACACCAGTTAGACAGGAGTTACGGCTCTCTGAATCTGGCCCCTTGTTTTAGTGATTAAACCATTGAATGTATTGGCCCAGATTCACAGAGCGATTACGCCTGCGCAACAGGAGATGCGCGTGCATAAGTCTAAATGTGCGCGTGCGTTTCGTTGCGCGGCATCCCCAGAACGAGATACGCCAAAAATCGCGTAATTTCGTTAGACTGGCGCATCCTTCCGCGCAAAAGTGCGATAGACACACCATTGATTTGCTAGTCAAATATGCTAATGAGGGAGTTGCGGGGATCCACAAAAAAACGTTGTTGCTGCGCAGGCTACGCGGTGTGCGCAACAGCAAAATGTTCTGTCTAAAATTAGAGCACATAAAAGGTGGTCTAAAATTTGAAAAAACGTCTACATCTCACAGAAAGCAACACCGTTAGTGAGGAGCAGACCACACACACGTGTTGCACTACAATTTGACTGCCAACATGCCAGGGGCATCGTCGCTCATAGCTGCACTACTGACTTTAGATGAGCAAAGAAGGAGGAGGGCACGGAGGATGGCACGGGAGAGGATATACCGCACACGCATAGACCTGTTTGGCATGAGTGATTCTGAGGTGTATCGCATCTTCAGATTCCCCCCTCATGCCATCCTGGAATTAACCACAACCATGCAGGATGACATCACCAGCCCAACACAACGCTCACATGCAGTGCAGCCACTGGTGAAGGTCCTGGCAACAGTCCATTTCCTTGCCAGTGGCTCTTTTCAGCGTACAAGTGGAGTGGTGGCTGGGATGTCACAATCCTCCATGAGCAGATGTGTGCACCAGGTTGTCCCTGCAATCCTCAGACGCATGGCCAACCAAATCATCAAACCCACCACTGAGGAGCTGCGGCTGAAGGCAATGACAGATTTCTACAGAATTGCCAGGTTCCCAGGCACCATCGGGGACATTGATTGCACACATGTGGCACTCCAGCCCCCCCTGGAGACAGAGCACATGTACCGCAATCGGAAGCATTGGCACTCCATCAACGTACAGGTGATAGTTGATGCCCAAGGCCTCATATGGCACGTCCGTGCCAAACACCCCGGATCCAGCCATGACAGCTACATATACAATCAATGCCACATCCGAATGGATTTCGATCAGAACGTGTATGGGAACACCTGGCTGGTTGGTGAGTGACATGGGAGTCAGGCATGACTATCCCCTCCCGTGATGCACACCTCACAAGTGGCACATGCATGACTAACATTCTCCTGTCTTTTCCCTTCCAGGTGACTCTGCATATGCACTGGGACCCCATCTCATGACTCCTATCCGAAACCCCCAAACCCCAGGAGAGGAAAGATACAATCAAGCACACATCAAAACCCGTGCAGTGGTGGAGCGCACTTTTGGCCTCCTGAAGTCACGTTTCCGATGCCTGGATAAGTCTGGGGGTACACTGTTGTATTCCCCAAACTTTGTGTGCCATATCATCGCTGCATGTTGCATGCTGCACAATTTCACAGTGAGGAAGGGCCTGCAGGTTGAGCTACGTGATGACCTGACCCCCCAACCAGACAATCAACCCCTAACCGAGGATACCCTGTCTTCTGAGGGAAGAGCAGTCAGGAGGCAGCTCATATTGGGCATCTTTGCACGTTAAACACACACATTAATCATGGCACAATGAGAATGCATGCATGCACACCACTGTGGTCCCTAGCACACACACCCCACATCCTCATCAAATTGGATTGGCACCAGTCCACCATGCTGGACTTGTGAGCAGCAACGCCACGCCAAGGCTCCAATTATGTCACTGAACATTCATACACCAATCACACAGACCTGAGGATCACTTCTCCCTGGTCCTGGGGAACCCTTCTCCACCAAAATTGAGGATGGCACCCCTTTTCCAGCAGGAATGTCACCCCCACATTCAAACAGCATGCACAACCCAAAATTTACAAAAAATGTCAGCAAAAAAAAAAGGCAAAAAATGTGAGCAAAAAAAAAGGCAAAAAATGTCAGAAAAAAAAAAAAAAAAAAAAGGGGGAAAAAAAATTATTGCCCTCTGCGTGAGCCACGCCTGGGGCGCCCCCGGCCACGGCCCCGGCCCCTCAGGGGAGACTCATGGGGGAGGGGCAAACCCGGGGAAGGAGGAGCAGCCCCCGATCTCTGCCCACCTGGCGGCCTGCCCTCCAAGGCCACGGCAATTCTGTCCAGGGCAGCACCAAGTGTTGCCGTGTTGGCCTGGATAGCCTGGGTAAGGGCCCTCACATCCTGCCCAACGCCTGCTGATGTAGTCTGCAGTTCGTTTAGGCAGGTTGTGAAAGCCCGGGAGTGGGAGTCCAGGTTACCCAGCGTATCCTTGATGGAGGACAGGCTCTCCTCCACCCGCCCCAAAGTCTGGCTGACCTGTCCCATATGGCGGGTCTGGAGGGCCTGGTCCCTTCTCAGAGTGGTGGGCAGGAGATTGGGCGCCCCCCTGGTGGTCTGGGATGAAATCCTGCCTCCAGCTGATGGTTGTGGCCGGGGAGAAGGGGAGGCCCTTGTGAGGGGAGCCATGTTGGGGGAGGAGGGGGGGGGGCTCCCCCTTAGGGAGGGCAGGCTTCTGCCAGCCAGAGTGGAAGAGTCCGCAAAAACCAATCGTCCAGTGCCTGACTCCTCCTCCTGATGATTATCCTCCTCCTCATGATTATCCTCCTCCTCATGATTCCCCTCCTCCTCATGATTCCCCTCCTCCTCATGATTCCCCTCCTCCTCTTGAACCTCCTCCGCGGACTCCGGCCTTGTTGGGGGGGCCTCATTAGGCTGCTGTCCTGGGGTTGGTGCGGTCAGCCCAGATGGCCCTGCACCCTCCTGCACATCTGTGGATGACACAAACCATTCACAGGTTGAAGGATCCACACACTTGCCACATATTCTCTTTCACCCCCTCCCCCACACATGCTACACACCTGATAGAAAAAAAAACCTTACCTGGCACCACGGGGACCGGACTTGTGTCAAAGCCTGGCAGGCCCTCCACTTCATGCCGGTGAAAGGTCAGGGCCACCGCACGCTCCGTCGCTGTTAGACTAATACGGCATGGTGGGCCCCCTCCTGTGCTCCTGGCATGGGCATGCATTGCGGCCAGTTTCTTTTTGACCAGACGCCGGAGGTCGTTGATTTTTTTGTCAATCCCAGAACTGGTCCGTGTCTCCCCCTCCCCCGATGAATTGACCTGCTCAGTGATCCTATCCAAAATCTCCCTCCTCCTGGCCGGGGTGGTGTTGGCACTCTGCGGGCCGTGGAGGTAACGCCCATACTCGCTAATGGCCCGGGCAAGAATTCTTTTTTCCCCCACAGTAAAATTCAGCTTTCTTTTTCTCTCAGTCATACTTCCAAAAACAATCAGTCCCAGTCAACAAAATTCACTCACACAAACAAGCACAACCAATCACAAAAAAACACACAGAGAGAAAACTACTCAGCAAGAAACAGTCACAAAACAATATAAACAAAAAAAACAGCAAGAAAAAAAAACAACAGAAATATATCAATCAAACAAACAGTCTCTCAAACACTTATCAAAAAACACTTTCACAAATATACCAACAAGCACTTGATCACACAGAACACTAATCTGACAACTACAAAACACACCGCAACGAACAACAGGAACAAAAGCACTTGGTTAAATGGGAAGGGACACAAAGGGATGTACTTTTGAAATGCAAGTGCGTTTGTGTGTGTCTATTTATGCTGTTTGCGTAGTTCACAAAGTTGCCCTAGTCCATTTCCAATTTCACTGATTGAGCCGCTCCCGAGTTGTGAGCATGCGCACAGCGGAGCTGACATGGTCTCCTTCACGCGCGCATGCGCGAGCCGGCCGGCCCTTCATTTGCATGGGGTCACGGCTCATTTCAATGTAACACGCCCACGTCCCTCCCAATTTGTATTACTCCTCCTTACGCCTCAGAAAAAACGTTACGCTTGCGCAATTTCCTGCGCAAAAGCTACGAGAATAGGGTGATTACGCGGCAAAATTGCGCAAGTCTAACGCAAAGGCGGTGCGCTACGTCGGTCCAATAATGCGCAGATGTACCTGAATCTGGGCCATTGTTTTTTAAATTAAGTTAGTAAGCATTAGGTAATGATTCACATCCCAGGATTGTGGGGACATAGAATATATTTTGTATAAAGTGATTAATAAGTGATGTACATTCAGGCCAAAATCTGAACAGTTAACTATCTTCTTTTTTTTCAAGAATTTTAGCACAAGTTTTTGTGGTGACACCTTTTGTGGTTTTTCTAATCTCCAAAGAAAGTTAAAAAAAAAGTATTTTTGTATCATAAGATATCGTAAGTATCATAAGAAATCAAAAAAATGTATCATACTGTATGTGCTGGGGGGAAAGGTTAATGGGGTTGTAAACCTTAGACATGTAGGGCCAGATTCAGGAACAATTGCCCTGGCGCAGAGTATCAGAGATACACTACGCCGCCGTATTTTACCTGTCTCTAAGAAGAATTCAGGTAGATTTCGGCCCGTAAGGTACGGCGGCGTAGTGTATTTCTCGCGGCGAAATCGAAATACGCGATTAGGGGGCGTGAATCATTTAAATTAGGCGCGTCCCAGCGGCGATCGAACTGCGCAAGCTCCGGTCAGAAATTTCCCGCCCTGCATTGCGCGAAATTACGTTGTTACGTCAGATTTTTTTGGAGTAGTGTCGTTTACGTACATTCCTATTCCCGGACGACTTACGCAAAAACAAAAGAAAAAATTGAAATTCGACGCAGGAACGACGGCCATACTTAACATGGGCTGTCTAACTATAGACCAGATTTTTGCTTCCCTAACTTTACGCAGCAAAAAGATGACTACAGATGCCGTAAGAGAATGCGACGGACGATCGTAACTTTGTGGATCGCCGGAAAAAGCTAATTTGCATACCCCGACGCGGAAAACTACGCGAACTCCACCCAGCGGGCAAAAAAAGATTGCAGCGTAGATCTGAAGGCGTACGGAGACGTAAGCCTGTCGGATCAAAGCCCGAAGCCATCGTATCATGGTTTGAGGATTCAAACTAATGATACGACGCGGGTAATTTGAAATTACTCCGGTCTAACAGCAGATAGACCGGAGTAATGGCTCTGTGAATCTGGCCCGTAGACCATATTAACAGTAGGAACAGCACCACCTTATGGGCAAACTTTACTACAGTTTTTGCGCCAGAATTTAGGGGGGAGATGCTAATGCCAATATTTGTAGAAGTCAACTCAAGAATTTAGGATGAGATGTAGTCTAATGCCAATAACTGTAGAAAAGAACTTAAGAATTTAGGAGATGTAGTCTAATGCTAATAACTGTAGAGGACGACTCAAGGCAAAACTCAAAAAATCCAGTGGAAAATATACTGCTGTGGGTGGTAAGCTATTTGTCTGGGTGTCCTTGACAGTAAAAAAAAAAAAACTTTTTGATCCTTAACCACTTGCTTACTGGGCACATATACCCCCTTCCTGCCCAGGCGAAATTTCAGCTTTCAGCACTTCGTCGCTTTAAATTAAAATTGCGCAACAATATTTGTTACTTTTTGCTATAATAAATATCCCATTAAAAAAAATTCTCAGTTTAGGCTGATATGTATTCTACATATTTTTGGTAAAATAATATCACAATAAGGGTATAGTGATTGGTTTGTGCAAAAGTTATAGGGCCAGATTCAGGTAGGACAGCGGTTCTTTATTTCGGAGTAACGTAAGTCATTTACGTTACTCCGCCGAAACTTTAGGAGCAAGTACTGTTATTCACATAGCACTTGCTCCTAAAGTTGCGGCGGCGTAGCGAAAATGAGCCGGCGGAATTCAAATTGGGCGGGTAGGGGGCGTGTATTATTTAAACTAGGCGCCATCCCACGGCAAACGTACTGCGCATGCGTCGACTGTCAGTGCGCATGCTCCAAATTCTGTCCATGAACGTCAATCCCCATTCACGGACGTTTTACGCAAACGACGCTAACATTTTTAAATTCAACGCGATGACGACGGCCATACTTAACATAGGATACTCCACCTAGGGGGCATGTTTTTCTTTACGCCGCGTATCGCTTACGGAAACGTCGGAAAGTCACTGCGTCGGGCCCGAATACGATCGTGAATTTCCGTCTCTCGCTGATTAACATATTCTCTGCGTTAATCAGCGGGAACGCCCCGAGCGCAATTTTTAAAATTGCAGTTCCGATACGACGGCGAAATACAATTACACCGCTCGTATAGGAACTCCAACCCAGCGTTTCTTGTTTTCTGCTTACAGAAAACAAAAACGCCGGCTCAAAGTGAGAGTTATGCTGGCGTATCACTGATACTCCAGAGTAACTCTACCTGAATCTGGCCCAAAGTGGCTACAAAATAAGGGATAGAATTCTGAAATTTTTTTCATTATTTATTTTTTTACTAGTAATACGGCGATCTGCGAATTTTGTTAGGACTGCGACGTTATGGCGGACACATGGGACACTTTTGACACATTTTTGGGACTATTCACATTAATACAGCGAACAGTGCTATAAAAATGCACTGATTACTGTATAAATGTGACTGGCAGGGAAGGGGTTAACACTAGGGGCGAGGAAGGGGTTAATGTTGTATCCTGGGAGTGATTCTTACTGTGGTTGGAGGGGACTGACTGGGGTAGGTGACTGATGCTGTGTCCCTATGTACAAGGGACACACCATCGGTCTCCTCTCCTTGACAGGACATGGAGCTCTGTGTTTATACACAGAGCTCCACGTCTCTGTTCTCTCACTGCCGATCGTGGGTACCTGGCAGACATCGCAGCCGCCAGGCACGCGCACCGGCATCCCGGTGACGCGCCGGGCACGCGCGCCCCCCAGTGGCCGGAGGACCTGAGGCTGTAAAAAGACGGCCTCCCGGATTTATAGAGCCACCTGGAGGCCGTCTTTTTACTATGGCCCGGGACTAAAGTAGTTAAATTATAAGTCCCTTTATAAAGTAATAAAAATATATTCCAAGTCTAAAAAGTGGGGTACTGCAGCAAGCACTGAAGATAGTATTAAGACCCAGGTAAGTATTAATGTAGAAGTAGTGCTGTGCTGTACATAAATTAATTTACTGCCTTTCAAGTGTACCTGTCACGTGAGCACATTTGCACTTTATCACATATTTATGCACAGCGCAGCACTACTTCTACATTAATAAGTCCTATCATGGGGTTTTTTTTTTGTATATTTTTTTGTATGTACTGGATACCTAACCGACATAACAGGAAATTAAACTAAATCTCCAAAGTGAGAGAAAGAGAGAAAATTCTATTGCCACTCTACATAGGTGTGCACAGCCCATTGCATTAGGGTGTGCACCCCAAAGCTCAAACATATATGTGTGTGTGCATGTGTATTTAAACAGACAGTGTCAGTAGAGAAATAGATGGTGTCAGTAGGCTGGAGACTGGTGTCAGTAGGGCAGTGAACGGAGTCAGTAGTTTATATATTTTTTAGAAGCCCTGTGTAGTATCAGGGGTCTAAAAGGGGAATCTGCACCACATGGGGTGATTAGGGCGTGCCCAGGCACACCCTGTGCGAATGCCTATGCCACCCTAACAGGTGTCCCTATGGGAAAATGTTCCTGGTCCGGTGACTACTAGAAAATATTGGATTCTTCACTTTCTGTTCAGGGTGGCAATGGTCATCAGGAGTGTGAATCTTACAAATAGTAATAAGAAAACCTCACAAGGGTCCTAACACTTCCAAATGTAACCCTATAAAATAAAGTTTTTGGCTTTTGATACACTTTAAAGCGGATCTCCACCCTAAAGTGAAGATCCGCTGATCCGAACACTCCCCCCCTCCGGTGTCACAATTGACACCTTTCAGGGGGGAGGGGGGTGCAGATAGACAGGTATCGGCACCCACTTCCGGCCCAGCATTCACGGGCAAAAGACGGGCATTTCATCACATCCCGTCCGTCCCCCGTTGTGTGCTGGGAACTCTCAGCTCCCAGCACACAGCTGGAGCCAATCGGCGGGCGCAGCGCGACTCGCGCATGCGCCGTAGGGAATCGGGCAGTGAAGCCGCAGCGCTTCACTTCCTGGTTCCCTCACCGTGGATGGAGCGGGGAACAGCAGAGAGACGAGCGATCGCTCATCCTTTGCTGCGGACGGCGCTGGACTCCAGGACAGGTAAGTGTCCTAATTTTAAAAGTCAGCAGCTGCAGTATTTGTTGCTGCTGGCTTTTAATATTTTTTGTTTTGTGAACCATCCGCTTTAAGAAGAACAGATATCTTGTATCGTTTCACTGTAGCTCTAAAGTGAAATTCTGTAATTGAGTAAAGAACGAAAGGACAGAATCCGGTATTATCACACATGTCTATGATAAATATGGTATTACTTAACATTTTTTTTTTTTTTGAACAGAATGTTAAAGAGACAGGCCCGGATTCAGAAAGCACTTACACCGACGTATCTACAGATACGCCGGGTAAGTGCACAGATGCGCTGTCGTATCTATGCGCCTGAGTCAGTAAGCAAGATACACCTGAAATTTGGCTTCATACGACCAACGTAAGTGTCCTACGCCGTCGTATCTTGGGCGCATATTTACGCTGGCCGCAAGGGGCGCTTCCATTGATTTACGTGTTGAATATGCAAATGACCGAGATACGCCGATTCAGGAACGTACTTGCGCCCGTTGCTGTATTATATGCGATTTACGTAAGGCGTACGTCCGGCGTAAAGTTATTCGTCATATATGAGGCGCAACTCATGCAAAGGTATGGACCAGGGAACACAGCCGTCGTATTTTACGTCGTTTATGTAGTACATGAATAGGGCTGGGCGTAGGTTACGTTCACACCGTAGGCAGTGATTCGACAAATCTTAGCCAGTTGTGGCGCAACCCATGCAAAGGTATGGACGTCGGAACAACCGTCGTATTTTACGTCGTTTACGTAGTACTACGTGAATAGGGCTGTGTGTCGGTGATTCGACGTATCTTAGGCGTTTGTCCCGACGTGATTCTGCGCTTGCGTACTGGGAAGCGTCCACGGGACGGCGCATGCGCTGTTCGTTTGGCCCTTCATTTACACAGGGTCACGCTTCATTATAATAAATCACGCAGACTTCCACCTACTTTGACTTACGTCGGCTTACGCCGACAACTATACGCTACGCCGGCTCAACGTTGAGCGCATATTCTTTGAGAATAGCATGCTTGCCTCTCAACGTTGTGCCGGCGTAGCGTAAAGACTATGTGCTACGCCGGCATAAATATACGGCGCTCTACGTGAATCTACCCCATAGGCCCGGATTCACATACATCGGCGCATATTTATGCCGCCGTAGCGTATCTAATATACGCTATGCTGAAGCAGTGCAGAGAGGCAAGCACAGTATTCACAAAGCACTTGCTTCTACTTGCTCCCAACTCTATGCTGGGTTTTGAAAGCGTAAGTCGTCGTAAGTGGAAGTGGGCGTGAGCAATGCAAATGAGGCGTGACCCCATGCAAATGATGGGCGAGTGCCAGACAAGTACTTAAAACAAACGGCGCAAGCGCCATCCCGTGGACGTATCCCAGTGCGCATGCTCACAATCACGTCTAAACAACTGGCTAAGATTTGTCGAATCACTGTCTACGGTGTGAACGTAACCTACGCCCAGCCCTATTCACGTACTACGTAAACGACGTAAAATACGACGGCTGTGTTCCCTGGTCCATACCTTTGCATGAGTTGCGCCTCATATATGAGGAATAACTTTACGCCGGACGTGCGACTTACGTAAACCGCATAGATTATGCGCCGGGCGCAAGTTTGTTCGTGAATCGAGGTATCTCCCTCATTTCCATATTTAAATAGGAAATCAATGGGAGCGACAGATGCGTCCAGCGTAACTATTCGCCACAATATACGCCGGCGTATTCAAGTTACGTTGGTGGACTGAAGCCTGTTTTTAGGCGTATCTTAGTTCTGTGGGCACAGCGCACAGATACAACGGCGCATATTTACACTTACGCGACGTATCTCGAGATACGTCGGCGTAAGTGCTTTGTGAATCCGGGCCATACTATATTACCAAAAGTATTGGGACACCTACCTTTACATGCACATGAACTTTAATGGCACCCCAGTCTTAGTCCGTAGAGTTCAATATTGAGTTGGCCCACCCTTTGCAGCTATAACAGCTTTAATTCTTCTGGGAAGGCTGTCCACAAGGTTTAGGAGTGTCTATGGGAATGTTTGACCATTCTTCCAGAAAAGCATTTGTGAGGTCAGGCACTGATGTTGGACGGGAAGGCCTGACTCGCAGTCTCTACTCTAATTCATCCCAAATGTGTTCGGATTGAGGTATCTGAGCATCATGAACTAAAATGTTATTTAATTCATTTTTACAAATAAAAGCAAACTCCCCCATCCATTCATGTCTCTATACTTTATTTTACTGAGAATTCACTTTTAAAGACACCCCCCTAGCATTTCTGGTTATGGCCTTGTTGAGTAAGGACAGGTGATTCATATAGCATTTACTTCCAGGAATCAACCTGCCCTTAGCTCAGGCATGCAGGCAGGAGGGTGTGCTTAGCTGACAAAACCCCTCCTCCCCTCCTGAAGACTTCTGGGATATATGACATAATTTGCTTAGGCATTAAAACCAGATAGTAACAGAAGAAATGTAAGAAAAAGGTTAAAACCAGTATATAAAACATACCTTACTACAATATCTCACAAAAGTGAGTACACCCCTCGCATTTTTGTAAATATTTTATTATATATTTTTATGTGACTACACTGAAGAAATGACACTTTGCTACAATGTAAAGTAGTGAGTGTACAGCTTGTATAACAGTGTAAATTTGCTGTCCCCTCAAAATAACTCAACACACAGCTATTAATGTCTAAACCACTGGCAACAAACATGAGGACACCCCTAAGTGAAAATGTCTAAATTGGGCCCAAAGTGTCAATATTTTGTGTGGCCGCCATTATTTTCAAGCACGGCCTTAACCCTCTTGGGCATGGAGTTCTCCAGAGCTTCACAGGTTGCCACTGGAGTCCTCTTCCCCTTCTCCATGACGACATCACAGAGCTGGTGGATGTTAGAGACTTTGCGCTCCCCCACCTTCCTTTAGAGCAGCCTTTCTCAACCTTTTTACCACTGGGGAACCCTAAAAATAATGTTAAGGTATCGGGGAACCCCTGATAAAACCCATTCATTGGGGTCAGTGGGAACAATGCCCCTTACTGTGGTGGTCAGTAAGAAGAATGCCATTTTTTAAAGTAGTGGTAAGAATGCCCCCCTTACAGAGAACTATGAAGATCATTGACCACTGGCTCCTCCAAGTGGAATTGGCTCAGAACCATGTAGGCACCATCAAACAGGAGGTAAATCAGCCACAGCTCAAGGAACCCCTAGCCACCTCTGGAGGAACCCTAGGGTTCCACGGAACCCTGGTTGAGAATGGCTGCTTTAGAGGATGCCCCACAGATGTTCAATAGGGTTTAGGTCTGGAGACATGCTTGGTAAGTCCATCACCTTTACCCTCAGCTTCTTTAGCAAGGCAGTGGTCATCTTGGAGGTTTGTTTGGGGTCATTATCATGTTGGAATACTGCCCTGCGGCCCAGTCTCTGAAGGGAGGGGATCATGTTCTGCTTCAGTATGTCACAGTACATGTTGGCATTCATGGTTCCCTCAATGATCTGTAGCTCCCCAGTGCCGGCAGCACTCATGCAGCCCCAGACAATGACACTCCCACCACCATGCTTGACTGTAGGCAGACACACTTGTCTTGTGCTCCTCACCTGGTTGCCGCCACACACACTTGTTACCATCTGAACCAAATAAGATTATGGGCCAGATTCAGGTAGATACGAGCATCTTTGCTCTGGAGTAACGCTTCTCATTTACGTTACTCTGCCGAAATTTTAGGAGCAAGTGCTGTTATTCATGAAGCACTTGCTCCTAAAGTTGCAGCAGCGCATCGCAAATGAGCCGGCGGAATTCAAATTGGGCGGGTACGGGGCGTGTATTATTTAAACTATGCGCGATCCCGCGGCGAACGTACTGCGCATGCGTCGAGTGTCAATGCATCCCAGTGCGCATGCTCCAAATTCTGTCAGTGAACGTCAATGACGTCACATCCCAATTCATGAACGTTTTACGCAAGCGACGCGATTATTATTTTTTCCGACGCGATGACGACGCCTATACTTAACATAGGATACTCCACTAGGGGGCTGCTTTATCTTTACGTCGTGTATCGCTTCCGGAAACGTCGTAAAGTCACTGCGTCGCACCCAAAAAAGATCGTGAATTTCCGACTCCCGCTGATTAACATATTTTTTCAGCGTTAATCAGCGGGAACGCCCCCCGGCACCATTTTTAAGTTGAAGTAACGATGCAATGGCGAAATTCAATTGCGCCGATCGCATCGGAACTCCAACCCGGCGTTTCTTGTTTTCTGGTTACAGAAAACAAAAACGCCGGCTTAAAGTGACAGTTAGGCTGGCGGATCAATGGATACTCCAGCCTAACTCTACCTGAATCTGGCCCTATCTTGGTCTCATCAGACCACAGGACATGATTTCAGTAACCCATGTCCTTAGTCTGCTTGTCTTCAGCAAACTGTAGGCCTTCTTGTGCATCATCATTAGTAAAGGCTTCCTTCTGGGACAACGGCCATGCAGATCAATTTTTATTTTAAAGGGTAAATTTTATTACAGTTTCAAAAATAAAATGTACAACACATTTCTCAGTCATTATACATAAATGTTGTGTAAGTTCAACAGCAATAAACATATTTCAATATATGCTCATGATATGTGTGTCACACCTTACGTTTATATCATCTTATCAATAAAGAGATTTCACATAACATTAACATTTGCATTCTGTTCCTATCCTGACCTCTACTCTCGAAAGGTATAATCATCCATTAATCCACTGCATGATCTCCTGAGGTGTATTTCAGCCGTCCGCTTCCGTTCGCCGACACTTTTTCAAACTTTTAAGGGCACCCTCTAGCTGCGTAAGTCATTTTATACAGAGGCTGTGCTTTGCTTACAAGGTTCAACCACTTTTGTACAGATGGAGGGATCGGATCATTCCACCTAAGAGCCAGTGCTTTCTTAACCTCCCTGGCGGTATGATTCTTTCAGATTTTAGGTGCTAAAAGCGGTACCATTATTTGCAAGGGAATTTGGCGTTTTACACTGTAGGCTTGTAATTCTTAGGAATAACTCACTGAAATCTATCCAAACAAGAGTCTAATAGGCATCCTGGGTATGATTTTTTTTTTTTCTTATTAAAAATTATAATATAATAAATAATTATAAAAAATCATAACAAATGATAATATAATCTAGTAAAAATTATTCAATAATGTAATCAAATCAAAATCACTGAAATTTGCTCAGTTGCAGATTTTTTGCTGTCATTATTTTTTTTTTTTTATGACGAATTTCCCCATAAATCGCTATCGCTAAATTCTGCAAGTGATTCTGATTTATTATCGCTGTTTTTTAGCTGATCTAAAACAATTTTTGCCATAAAGGGACACTTTTGGTTGCTATGGGCAATCTACAGTTTGCAGGGAGAAAGAACAGTTTTTATTATATAAAAGGACATGTAGTGTACAGGGCAGACCACTAGGGACATGGGGGGTGTGTATTTTTTACATACAGTACTGTAATCTATAAGATTACAGTGTACTGTATGTATAGTGTTTGTTTACTTTTTTAAATTTGGCGCCGTTCCCCCCCCCCTACGTCGCGACGCTCGCAGGGAAGGGAATCGGCGGAACACACAGCATCAGGCGGACATCCGCCCGCCGTGTACTGCGGGGATTCATCGCTGGATCGCAGAGAAAAGGTAAGTAAACTTTTTTCTGCATCCAGCGAGGCAAGTTCGTGTGTGGCACGGGGTTACCGATCGTAGCTTTAAAATCTCACCCCGTGCCACACACGGGAAGACCGCCAGGGAGGTTAAGCCGCGTACACACGATCGGTTCAAACCGATGAAAACTGACAGAAGTTCGTTTTCATCGGTCCAAACCGATCGTGTTTAGGCCCCATCGGTCCGTTATCCTTCGGTCCAAAAACAGATGGCTTGCTTTAAAGTTGAACGATGGACGGCTAACCGATAGGTCAAAACTGATCATTAGTACGCACAAGCATCGGTTAAAAATCCACGCATGCTCAGAATCATGTCGACGCATGCTTGGAAGCATCAAACTTCATTTTTTTCTGCACGTCGTTGTGTTTTTTACGTCACCGCGTTCTGACACGATCGGTTTTTGAACTGATGGTGTGTACGAACCATCAGACCATCAGTTTGTGAACCGATTAAACTGAACTTCATTCAGTTTTCATCGGTTTGGACTGATCATGTGTACGCAGCCTTATGCCGCATACACACGATCACTTTTTGTGATGAAAAAAAAAACGACGTTTTATGTGACGAAACAAAACGACGTTTTTTAAACTTCATTTTCCAAAACTACGTTGCATACACACCATCGTTTTTCCAAAATGCTCTAGCAAAGCGCAGTTACGTACACCACGTTCAACGGCACTCTGTTCCATTGAAGCTCCGTCTCATAACTTGCTTCTGAGCATGCGCGGGTTTAAAAACGTTGTTTTTCCCACACACGATCACTTTTTATGACACAAAAAATTACATTTTGAAAAACGACACAAAAAATTCAAGCATGTTCTAAATTTTTTTTGGTCGTTTTTTTGAAGACATACAATTACGTTTTGCCCACACACAATCATTTTAAATAACGTTTTTGAAAACGTTGTTTTTTTTCATCACAAAAAGTGATCGTGTGTACGCGGCATCAGAGTATTCTCAGCAGTGTTTTTTCGCGATTCAGATATTCTTTCTTCCTCCAGATCGCCTAACAGGCATCGGACCGGATAGTAGACATTAGGGAGGGCCAGGGCATCTTCTAGATCAGTGGTCTCCAACCTGTGGCCCTTTGCTGGCCTTTACCTGGCCCTTGGGGCACAATTGCTCCCACTAATATGAGGCATTATTCCTCCCACTGACTCCAACAATGGGGCACTATTCCAATGATGGGATACTATTCCTCCTACTAATAGGGGGGAATACTACTCCTCCTTTTGACCACCAACCCTGAGGCCATATTTATTCTCACTGATGCTGGGCCCGTGACATTTTCTGCCCCTGCTGGCCACAATCCGGCCCCCCTAAAGTCTGAAGGACAATAAATTGTCCCTTTGTTTGAAAAGTTTGGAGATCCCTGTTCTAGATATTGGAGGATTGCTTTCTAGAATCTCATTACCTGTGGACATTGCCGTACCATATGGAAGAAGTCTCCTTTCACAGTGCTACATCTATGGCATTCTGGGGAGTCGTGTCTTCCCATTTTATGTGGTGTATAATATATCCTGTGTAAGTAGTTAAACTGTATTAGCTTGTCCCTGGACAATATCATTGAAGGCAGCATAGAATCCAGGGCCTCAGACCAGGATTCATCCATAATGGATGGAATATCAGCTTTCCATTGCGCAGCCACCTTTTCCATTCTAGTTAAAAGAGGACGTCAGCAGGATTAAATAGTTTCTAGAAATAAGCTTGGAGTGATCCTCCTCAGCTATCAGTTTTGTCCATACTCGAAGGTAGAAGCACCACTTCCCCCCTCCATACTGCGCCCTTTACTGCGTGACGTAGTTGTAGGTAGCGGAAAAAGAATGTGTTTGGTATCTTATATTCTAACTTCAGCTCCAGCTCCAGAAATGTTCTAAATATCCCATCTCTAAACAGTTGATGGGCATATTTGACACCATACTCTGCCCACCATGCGCCGCCCGGGATTTTGTATATCTTACCAAATTCATGCTGACCAATTCGATGCAGTGTTCGGCGTATGGTCTGAGCACTGACAGGCTGACCCCCCACCCCTTCAAACTCTGCAGCAAACTCTGCAGTTCATTTGCATAGTTTATCTTATGCTCTTTTTACAGCCTATTGTGGTTTGAATTGCATCGTCTTTAAGCTTTTATTTTATTTCATTCATCATTGCCTCATGTTTTACCATTTTGTGTCACTGTAGTACTATGTATGTACCACATATACAGTATTTTATATGTGCATTATGTTTATAATGTTCTATTTATTTATACATTTTGATTATTGGTTTCACATTTGTGTGTATTTGTTTGTTTTTTCTTGCTTTGGTGTGCACAGGTGTAATGTGACTATCTCATTGGCATCAGGGGTTGTCCTAATATCATAGGCTCCTCCCGGGCAATTAATTGAGATTGGTCACATGTTCACCCTATGTTCTATATATACCTAACAGTTTTAATGCTTCATTAGCCATGAATAAGCACTGATCCAGTGCGAAACGCGTCGGCTGTTCCTTGTTTCCACTGCTGTGACCCTATTTTTGTACATGCTGTCTATTGAATAAAAGACCACCCATCAGGTTTTGGAGTGCGGCTATCCATTTTTCTTTGTCTTCATTTTGCTTAGTGCACCGCCAGCACCCTCGGTATCCTGCACCACCTGTAACCATTTAGTGATCCCACCTGGAGCGGTGACTCCTTTCTCTTTACCAAATTCATGCTGACCAATTCGATGCAGTGTTCGGCGTATGGTCTGAGCACTGACAGGCTGACCCCCCACCCCTTCAAACTCTGCAGCAGTGCTGGCAGCACTAATACGTCTATTTACCAAAGACAACCTCTGGATATGATGCTGAGCACGTGCACTCAACTTCTTTGGTAGACCATGGTGAGGCCTGTTCTGAGTGGAACATGTCCTGTTAAACCGCTGTATGGTCTTGGCCACCGTGCTGCAGCTCAGTTTTCTGGATCTTGGCAATCTTCTTATAGCCTAGGCCATCTTTATATAGAGCAACAATTATTTTTTTCAGATCCTTAAAGCGGATCTCCACCCTAAAGTGGAGTCGCACTGATCGGAACCCTCCCCCCCTCCGGTGTCACATTTGACACCTTTCAGGGGGAGGGGGGTGCAGATACCTGTCTAAAGACAGGTATTTGCACCCACTTCCGGCCACAGCAGAGTCTGGAAAAAGACGGGTTTTCCTAGCTTCCCATTGCCCCCCCCCCCGTTGTGTGCTGGGAACTCTCGGCTCCCAGCACACAGCGGGAGCCAATCGGAGGGTGCAGCGCGACTCGCGCATGCGCCGTAGGGAACTGGGCAGTGAAGCCGGAGCGCTTCACTTCCTGGTTCCCTCACCGTGGATGGAGGGGGGAGCAGCATAGACGAGCGAACGCTCGTCTCTCTGCTGTGGACGGCGCTGGACTCCAGGACAGGTAAGTCTCCTAATATTAAAAGTCAGCAGCTGCAGTATTTGTAGCTGCTGGCTTTTAATATTTTGTTTTAATGGGCCATCCGCTTTAAGTCTCGTACACATGATCGGATATCTGATGGAATCTAATCTGATGGATTTTTTTATCGGATATCTGATGAAGCTGATTTTCATGAGTCTTGCCTACACACCATCAGTCAAAAATCCGACCGTGCCAAAACGCGGTGACGTAAAACACTACGACGTGCTGAGAAAAAATGAAGTTCAATGCTTCCGAGCATGCGTCGACTTGCGTGGATTTTTCTATTGTTTTTTTATCCATAGGAAAAATTTAAAACATGTTCTATTTTTTCCACTGATGGAAAACAAACCGATGGGGCCCACACACAATCGTTTTATCCGATGAAAACATTCCATCGGTCTGTTTTCATCGGACAAACCAATCATGTGTACAGGGCTTTAGAGAGTTATTTTCTATCAGGTGCCATATTGAACTTCCAGTGACCAGTATGAAAGCATGAGAGCGATAACACCAAATGTAACACACCTGCCCCCCATTTACACCTGAGACCTTGTAACCCTTACGAGTCACATGACACCACAGAGGGAAAATGGCTAATTGGGCCCAATTTGGAAATTTTCACTTAGGGGTGTACTCGCTTTTGTTGCCAGTGGTATAGGCATTAATGGCTGTGTGTTGAGTTATTTTGAGGGAACAGCAAATCTACACTGTTATACAAGCTGTACACTCACTATTTTACATTGTAGCAAAATGTCATTTCTTCTGTGATGTCACATGTAAAGATATAATAAAATATTTACAAAAATTTGAGGGGTGTACTCACTTTTGTGAGCTACTGTATGTATTTACTAATGCTAGTAACATAAGGATTAAAAATAGGCAATATTGACTGAGAGAGTGAGCCCCCGTGCAGGGCCCTCTTAATGGCATCATGGGCCCTTGGGCAAAGTAATGCTCTAGGGCCCCTACAATGATGACAGTGCAGGTAAACAGACATTAAAGCGGTGGTTCATCCTAAATATACTATGTCCCATGCGATCCAGTATACTGGCGTCAGCGCCAGTATGCTGTTTTTTTTTTTATTGCTCCACTTACTGTGTAATGATTCATTTTCATTTCTCTCCCCCGCGGTGGATGGCGCCACTATAGCCCGTCACGGCCTGCGCAGTCAGCTCCTAGGTTTGTGCGCAGGCGCCGTATAGCGCCGGAAATACCCGAGTCCTAAATCGGCTATTTTCGGAAGCCGTGACGGGCTTTAGCGGCGCCATCCACCGCGGGAGAGATAAATGAAAATGAATGATTACACAGTAAGTGGAGCAATTAAAAAAAAAAAAAAAAACAGCATACTGGCGCTGAAGCTAGTATGCTGGATCGCATGGGACATAGTATATTTAGGGTGAACCACCGCTTTAAGTAGGTAGGAGGCAGACTGCCTCCCCTTTGCATCCATCACTCTCAGTGCCATTGTGGGGCCCCCAATTTCGGGGAGCATGGGATCAAGAACCATCTGCTTTAGGGAAAGTGCAGGGGCCCTCCATGCAGATAGGGCCCCTGGGCAGTGCCTAGGTGTGCCCTCTCATTAAGACAGCCCTGCCCCTGTGCACACTGAATCTGACTAAGAAATTGTGTGACTTCACTTAAAGTCACACAAATTCAAAGCCGCAGGTCAGTGTGACTTCAGGTGCGACTTGGCTAAACTCTGTGCGACTTCATGCACATATGTCTATGCAAGTCAGACCTGAAATTGCAAAAAAATAGTGCAGGAATCTTTATTTATTTTTTCAAATCGGTGCAGCACCGCAAAGTCCAAGTTGTACAGTTCCATTGCTGACAATAGGGTGTGACTTGTCATGCAATTTGGACCTGGTAAAACGCATAACAACTAACACCTGTGTGAACGGGGGCTAAAGGTCCAACTTTAATGATAAATAATTAAACAATAATCTTGTTATTACACGATTACAACATGACAATGTACTATACATGTTAACATACTTCTAGCATGAGCGTAACAAGGGCCACAGAGCAGATTGCGTGTATGGTTACATAACTGAGATGCAGATTCAGGAGCGTGTCTGTTCAATGTAATGTAAAAACAGACTGCGGCATTACGGAAGTGGTTTGGTGAATGTTGAGGCCGTACAATATATATGTCGCGTTCTTTAGTGTCACCGGAATGTTTCCACTATAATCTCCAGCCCAAATGATTCCTTACACAGTACAGACTTGCTGGCGGCCGGAAAGAATAATGTTTTGGTCCATTTATAGCTACAACATAGATGGAATAATTCCAATCTTATTCCTTCGGATAGAAATGCTTTTTTTAAACTTCCAGACATTATTTAAAGAGTTTGTGTCATTACAAAATGTATTATATTCCGTTTTTAGAGCGGACTAGTAAGGAATTATAGGGTCACCAGAGCTGCAAATTCTTCTCCAAAATCAATTGTAGCGCCTGCAGGTATGGACTGACAACTCATGGGGCCCCCGGGCAATAGAAGATTATGGGGCCCCCGGACTTACAGGTGGCCACCACGCCAGCAGGCAGGGCAGGTAAAATCTCAGGATTTTCACATCAACAGCATGTTGGTTTTGGACATATCAGGGACAGATGTAAAAAAAAACACAGATTTTTACATACTGTCCCTGGTTTTATTGAGCCTGGCAACCCTGATGGGGCCCCCTAGTGGCATGGGGCCCTCGGGCAGTGCCCGAGAGTCCCAATGGTCAGTTCGCCCCTAAGCGCCTGTGTACTTTATGGTACCGGTGCTAGTTAAATTTAAGGGTAGATCAGAGTGTAGTTAAACTGTAATCCAGATTGTTAGTTGCAAAACAAGGTCTCTGTCTCAGATTGGCTGTGCTGTGGGCCCATTCTGCTGTACTGGGGTGTTCTTCCAGCCCCGTTTCTGCAGGTGGAGTTGAGGTTTGGGTGCTCTTTCCAGCAGCCAATCAGGAGGGTTTAACCTTGCTGTGCATGCTGGGGAGAGATATTTATGAGACAGACACCTTTGGTTCTGGGTCTTCTTCATCCAGTGTGGCACCTACCATTATGGCTAACCTGGCCGAAGCGTGCGTGCCACGCGGTGTTCCTGGTTCCGGAGCCATGCTGGCCCGGAGCATCTGAACAGTGACAGTGACTGGGTTCCCATTTGAAGATCCCAAGCGCCATTGAGAGGCAGTCCAAAAGGGCCTGGACAAACCACCGGGGGTCGAGGTAGCCGGACACTGAGGGAATGATCACCTGTCAGTCGGTACCTGGGCGACAAGTTGAAGGAGATCCAGACGTAACTCATCCAAGGAGGGATATCTCCCAGAATTTAATCCAGAAAAGGGGCTTGTGGCAGAATTACCTTTCTGAGGCTCACCAAGGGAGGTCTGTGGCAGAGACTTTCTCCCCAAGTTCAAGTTCACCAAGGAGGGTCTGTGGCAGAGACTTTATCCTGAAATTGTCCGAGTGATACTTCGGCTGCCAGGTCAGTGAGAGAGGCCTGTCCCGGTGCACTAAACCCACTCCGGTCTGAGTGGCGCAGACAAGTGTTACGTTTGGGAACAGGACTGTTTCCTTATCATAAAGCCTGAATCTACAGTTCTCTCTTCTTCTTCAACTTTACTTTCCACACCACAAGTTATTGTTTTTACCCGGCTGGGTAATAAAGAGCACAGCAAAGAGCACATGTCGTGAACATTCCTTTACTTCCATTATATGCAATACGCATCATTCACCCCTAGGAGCCATGAGGTAATACGCCGCCCAAACATCCAGCAGCTCCACTGGGGGTAATGCTACAATGTGTAATCCGGCCTGTCAATGCCTGGGCTCACAATATGGTAACATAACAAGAGTGGGGCCACCAGTAGAATGTTATGAACCCTATATAATAAAAACATCAGTCCCCTTCATTCAATAATGATAGCTCTATAACACCTTGCACACTGTTTTTTTCTCTCATTTTTATTTATGAAGGAGTGTACAGTCATAGGTTGAGCATCAATTATATAGGCAGTGTATACAAGAATAAGAACACAGAACACATTTGTTTGAAGGCATACAAAAAAGATACAACAATGTGTGATCAGAACCAGGATGTACTGTATATCGTAATAAGCCATAAGGCCTGATTCACACCTATGCAGGTTGCAGTTTGCATAGTCCAGGTAAATGTTGAATTTTTCTATACACACTTTTCATCCATTGAAGTCTATGAAACCAAAAAAACATAAAAAAAGTCCCTGGCCCTTTCCATAAAATGCACAGATGTAAATGTGACCCATAGGAAACCATGCAGATGTATTTCCGCATCTGCAATAAACAGGATCACCACCTCAATCTAGAGACATGCCTCTCTTTGATAGAGGACTGGATGACAAAGAGTTATCTTAAACTCAATGGAGCGAAAACAGAACTTCTTCTGTTTCACGCCAAGCGCAGGAATCGACTTTCAACAGCGTGGACCCCCCCGCCTATTTTGGGCAAAATCATCACCCCTAGCGCCAAAGTCAAAAGCCTAGGAGTCATTTTTGACTCCTTTATGACAATGGACGCACAAATAGGCTCAGTAGTCAGCGGATCTCACCATCTACTGCGCCTACTACGCAGACTCACTCCGTTCATCCCTAAAGAAGATTTAGCGGTCGTGGTGGGAGCAGTTGTAAACTCCAGGCTGGATTATGCAAATGCCCTTTACCTCGGACTCCCCAAGTACCAAATCGCTCGTCTGCAAGTCGTTCAGAATACGGCCGCCAGACTTGTGACAGGGAAAAAACCTTGGGAATCCATCTCACCTTCACTGCGAGCCCTTCATTGGCTGCCAGTTGAAGACAGAATTGCTTTAATAGCTCTCTGTCTTACGCATAGATGTGTCCATGGAAATGCCCCCCTCTATTTATGCGAAAATAATAAAAGCGCATAACCCCAATCGCGTTTTGCGATCCACGAATCAGAACCTGCTCCAGGTTCCGAAAGCCAACTTCAAGTCCAAAGGAGAAAGAAGATTCGCGATCCAAGGTCCCAGACTATGGAACGCTTTACCAACCAGCATTCGGTTGGAGGAGAACCACCTAGCATTTAGGAAAAAGGTCAAGACACATCTCTTTTGATATCAAAGGAGACAGGAACAACAAGCGCCCAGAGGCGATTCAGTTCGCATGTGCTGCGCTATACAAGTTTTCATTCATTCATTCATTCAAATGGACTGTAGTGTGTTTCTCAAAAACTGAAAATGCGTTAAAAAATGTATAGGTGTGAACCAGGCCTTAGTGGTTGTATTTATTCGTTGTAACCAATTTGTCACCATGATCATGTGATTATTTTTTTTTTTAAGGCTCACTACTATAGAGCTCAGTGGGCCACATTTAGGGCCCCCTATACCTCTTATGTTGACAGCCACTGATCTGTAGTATATGTCTATTTTCATCCTCTTTACAGTGGCAGTGAGTGCTGGTCTATTCCTGCTCATTCACAGTTTTTGTCTACAGAGAAGTCCTATTTTGCTTTCCTTCACAGTGCAGATCTAGCCGTTTTCATTTTTTTCACAGTTATGGTCTACAGAAGGTGTAACTGGAGTCACTTTTGGGCACGGATTGAGCCAGAAAATACTGGACATGCAGAATATGTTTTGGACTGCAGCCCACCTGTCTGTCTGTTGTGATGTAAATTAATCTAGGTTGGCTTCTAAGGATCTGTCATTGTGGCTTGTGCAAATTGACCCTGTATTGTGTGAAGGAGTCCTGTGATAAATGTGTATTGCAAGTTAACAGACAGCCTAAAGGTCAGGTCATCAGCTGTAGTTAATTAGCTCATGTAAATTAGGTCAGGAGCCAGAGTCAGGATGTCTGTTAAAAGATGTATTGAGAAGGATGTGTATTGGTGACGCGTTAGGTAAATATTGTGTGATGTTGTGGGTGGAGTTGGGTCATTGTTCATTTGGATACTGCAGTATTCTTGCTTTCTCAATAAAGATTGTCAGACCTGCTTGAACTTCATACAGAGCTGTGTCGCGTATTATTCGTATGGGTCGTGTTCGCCGGATTGTGGCGTGTTGATAGCTGCCTTGTGTTCGGGAATGGAATATCTTAAACCGCTTTAACCCCTGAACCATTTGGGGTGCCGTTACAGAAGGGGTCTTCAAACTTTTTAAAGAAAGGGCTGGTCTACTGTCCTTCAGACTTTAGAGGACCCTGTGTGAGAAGAAAATGCCCGATCTTTGGTATTAGGGGGAGAAATAGTTGGTGTCAGTGGTAGGTATAGTTCCCCATTTTTGTTGTTAGTGGAAGGAATTATGCCCCATCGTTGCTAAGGGACGCAGTTTGGAAACCACTGTTCTACATTAAAGATCTGCTTCACAATGGTGGTCAGTGGTAGGGTGTGGTATGGGTAAGGCAGCTCAGATGTAGTACACTTTTTTGTTATTAGAAATATCACCTGTGTTGGGTGTTGAATGTCCTTTCCCCTTCCTTTCTTTTTCCTTGACTTTGGTATTCAATGTACAGTAACATGTCTAAAAATGTTAACCCCCAATCAGATGAAGGAGAGAGGGTCACATCCCCTTCTGAATGGTGCCCCCTGTTTCTGGATTTCAATGGGTGTGCTGGCCGTCCTGCCCAGGTGACTGCCCTAAACAAGAGGATAGGTATGCAAAGTCCACATCTGGGAATTCAGACCTGCTTAGAGAAATAAATAACATGAAGTCCAGCCAGTTGTTGGCAATGAGAAAAATAATGATCTATTCCCATGACAGATGGTCATGGTCAGTGCCGGGACAAAGTCATCCAGTGCCCAGGGCAAAGATGCCAAACTGCAACCCCCCACTCCCTTCCTATAGGATTAGGGTCAAGGTGCCCCCATCCCTGCAATAAACCATTGCGCCCATGGCATCTGCACCTCCTGCACACCCTTTGTCCTAGCCCTGGTCATGGTTTATACGTTATTTGCCTTTTTTATAGGCAGCGTAATCTTGTTATGATAAGCAAACATCACTAATTATGTTTAAAGTGGAGTTCCAGCCAAAAATGGAACTTCCACTTTTTGGAATCCTCCCCCCCTCCAGTGTCACATTTGGCACCTTTCAGGGGGGAGGAGGGAGTAGATACCTGTGTAATACAGGTATTTGCTCCCACTTCCTGGCATAGATCACTGCGGTGATCGCGGTGACCTACGCCACTTCCTGCATCTACACTGACCTCCCCCGTTGTCTTCTGGGGCCGCGTACACACGATCGAATTTGTCCACTGAAACTGGTCCGACGGACCAGTTCAGCGGACAAATCCGATCGTGTGTATGGGCTAGCAGACATGCCTGACCGGCGGACAAATTTTAAAGCACGCTTTAAAATTTGTCCGCCGGCGACATGTCCGTCGGATATGTCCGCTGGTTAGTACACTAACCAGCGGACATATCTGCCCGCACAAGCGTCGTATGGATGCGACGCATGCGTGGAATTTTTTTGCTTCCTGATGCAGTGACGTGGTTGGGTCAACGTCACCGCCACGTCACCGCGCTGTCTGCCGGCAGGGATTTTGATCCGATGATGTGTACACACCGCCGGACGAAAATCCAGAGGAGACATGTCCGATGAAAACGGTCCGCGGACCATTTCCATCGGACATGTCCCTCCGTGTGTACGCGGCCTGGGAAACACACAGGTCCCAGAAGACAGCAGGGACCAGTGAGGATGGCGGGGGCAGCAGCCATCACTGAGGATGGCAGCAGCAGTAGCCAAGAGCTGAGCGATTGATCGGCTTCAGCTGCCAACATCGCAGGCGCCCTGGACAGGTAAGCGTCCATATATTAAAAGTCAGCAGCTGCAGTATTTGTAGCTGCTGGCTTTTAATATTTTTTTTTTTTTAGGCGGACCTCCGCTTTAAAGTCCAGCAATATAGCTGTACATTTTGTAATATATTACATGGATGATGGTCCAGGTTCTGGTCCAGGTTCTGGTCTGAGATCACCGTCTATCACAGTTTGGTTCACAAAAGTTAAAGATGCAGATCTTTCCCTGTGGTTGACCAGGATGAGATTGTCTTCCTTCCATGTTCCGATTATGTACTGGTGATAGGGATCCACAGAATGATCACTTTTTTTGGAGGAAATATGCCAATGCATCACCACCAAGGTGCAGAAGGCAAAAACACTAATAATCAGGAGAATAAAGACCAGTTTCTCTGGGTCTTGGTTTGGGTCAATGTTCTTTGTAGTAAAATTGTGTGAACACGCAACACATTGGTCCCCTAAGAGGTCCACTAAGGTCTTGTTGATATTTAAGGACTCCATGAGGATACCAGAAATGTTAAATGACCGCTGTGGAGAGAATAAATGGATATCGATGAGGTAACAAAGTATTGAATTTATCTTGAAATACGTGGTAAAAGCAAGGCACAATATTATATGGGCCAGATTCAGGTACATGGGCGCTTCTTTACTTTGGAGTAACGTTTCTCATTTACGTTACTCCGCCGACACTTTTGGCGCAAGTACTGTTATTCACATAGCAGTTGCGCGTAAACTTGCGATAATGCGCTGGCCTAACCCGACGCAAGTGGAAGTGGGTGTGATCATATGTAAATGATGGGCGGAGCCCAGCGCAGAGGCTTACGTTCAGCGCATCATCCACGGAGCATGCGCAGTAAGTGAGGCTTCACTCGGCCCCCTTGTGCGCATGCTCACAACTTCCGTCGGCACCACTTCACGGGAAACGTCATCGCAATGCGTTCCGTTGGGCGTTTAAATGCGCCCGTAGATGCGCCATTCCGGCACTAAAGTATATCCTGTTCCCCCTCCCCGCAGTGAAGTTACTTTTGTTCTGAGATGGCTGCTCCCGTTCCCCGCAAACACACAGGAGAAAGCTGAACTCTAAAGGCCAGGAGCTGTCAGCCGTCATCTCGGCTATGGAGACCTATGATGTCTTCCTCCATGGCTGTAAAAGTTGACAGACAAGCATGGACAGAGGTGTTGTCCTGCAAGTGGGGGTGCTCAGCTAGCTCTTATCGTCGGTAACGCTGCTGTAGCTGCTCTCCTGCTGACCCGTGGCCGTCTGGAGTAAAGATAAAGCAGCTATTTGTAGAAATAACTTTGCGCCGGACGGACGAGATACGCGCGGCGCATGTAGCCGGCGTATGGTGCTAATCCCTTCGCGAATCGGGAAATCTCCCTCATTTGCATATTTGCAGGGGAAATCAATAGGCGCGACTGATGTGCCAAGCGAAATTATGCGCTGACGAGACTCTAGCGTCGGAAAGTTAAGCCGATCGGAAATGGCCCGTTTTCTGTCGCATCTAGTTTGGTGGGTACGGCCACATAGAAACGACGGCGCATCTTCACAGTTACGCGGCGCCTATCGAATTACTCCAGCGCAACTCTACCTGAATCTGGCCCTATATATATAATTTTAACAATTCTGAAGACAAAAAAATATAAAAGTATAAAAATGTAGATTTATGCAAATATAGTTCTAGGTGGTATAGTCATTTGACTTATATCCAGGGGCGGACTGACAACTCATGAGGCCCCCGGGCAACAGGAGATTATGGGGCCTCTGGGCAATAGAACATTATGGGGCCACACAGTATACACACACACACACATACAATATACATCAGGGCTCGACAAAATCCGGGCGCCAGGTCACAATTGCAACAAGAAATTGTGACCTGTCGCCCACGCCCGCCGGTAATTGAAGCCGCGGCTTTGCGGTCTACAAGGCCGCAAAGCCTCGGCCTCAATTACCGGCCGTCACGGGCCCGCCAATCACGGCGATCATGTGGCAGGAGAGGTGGGGGCGCACGGAAGCACAGTGTGCCCCTGTGCACCCCCACCTCCGGGGGGCGGGCCTGCCAAGGGCCGGTAATTGAGGCCGCGGCTTTGCGGCCTTGTGAAGTGCCAAGCTTCCTTCTGTGACCTGCGCCATCTGGTGGTGGCCGTTGGCATTGCAAGTAAAACAGCAGTTGTAATGTGTTATTTTTTACCGCCATCTCCTTCCCTCTAATTAGAACCCCCAAACATTATATATATTTTTTATTCTGACACCCTAGAGAATAAAATGGCGATCATTGCAATACTTTCTGTCACGCCTTACAAGCACACTTTTTTGGGGAAAAATACAATTTTTTTAATAAAAAAAAAAAGACAACAGTAAAGTTATCACAATTTTTTTTTATATTGTGAAAGATAATGTTACGATAACCAACATGTCACGCTTTAAAATTGCGTCCGCTCGTGGAATGCCGACAAACTTTTACCCTTTAAAATCTCCATTCTACAGGTTGCTTGTTTTGAGTTACAGAGGAGGTCTAGAGCTAGAATTATTGCTCTTTTGTCCCCCTCTGAACATTTTTGTTAAATTCAGAAGCTCTCTGCAGTAGAAATTGATTACGGGATTGGGAGGAGTCAAAACAGTACAGTTATTTCCCCCCACTGTATACCCAAGAAAATTTATTTTTTTCTGCTGGGGTATTTTGACCCTTTAACATTTTTTTGTCAGGGAACTCAGGTTCCTATTTATGCTGCCCGGATAGGCTATAAATACAGAGATCTAATCCAGTTAAATCAGGGCAGACCATAGCATTTGGACAAATATTTATATGTATGCCTCGGGACAAATGGTTAATGTATATATCACATCCGTTTGATGTTAAACATTCTATGCGGTATTTATGGAGCATCCAGGCCATGTTCTCTACAGGTGGCCATATATGGAGCTCCAACACACGTTCAATCATTCCCAAGAAATTGAAGAGCTTCTGTTTTGGATGCGTCAATAATAAAGGAACCATTGTAAAGTCCTTTAGCTTTGAGCTCTTCCAGATGGTCTGTGGTGTGATCATGAACTATATACTTATACCAAGAGAGATAAGCAAAAATAGCAGCCATGTACCTTACAGTTGATTCATTAAATCTTTAAGTTTGGTCAAGAATATACCCCCCAGCCTGCTGATTGAACAATGAACTTGAAGCAGACCATTGATCACGTTCTCCTTCTGCTCATTTCTCTTACTTTCAGCACATGATCTATGATGTAGAGCAGGGGTGCCCAACCTTTTGAAGAGCGAGGGCCACTTAAGCAACTTGGTAACTGGTCATGGTCCACAATGAGCAGAGCGGGCAGATGGCAGATCTGTGTCCACTCTGCAAATGCAGAGCAGACACGGATACAGCCTGGGCCATCCCATACGAACAGACGGAATGGGGCAGATCTCTTTGGCCGCGTACATACGATCAAATTTATCTGCTGAAAACGGTCCGACGGACCGTTTCAGCAGACAAATTTGATCGTGTGTACGGGCGAGCAGACGGGTTTTTCCAGCAGACAAATTTTAAAGCATGCTTTAAAATCTGTCTGCTGGGAACCCGTCCGTCCGACATGTCTGCTGGTTAGTACACTAACCAGCGGACATATCTGTCCGCACATGCGTTGAATGGATTCGACGCATGCGTGGAAGTATTTTACTTCCTGGATCGGTGACGTGGCGGCACCAACGTCACCGCCACGTCACCACGCTGTCTGCCAGCGGGGATTTTGGTTTGATCGTGTGTACACGATCAAACCAAAATAGCCCAGCAGACAAATCCGATCAAAACGGTCTGTCAGACCGATTTGATCGGATTTATTTAGTCGTGTGTACGGGGCCTTTCTGTTTTTTTGCAGATTGGATCGGAGGTAGGCCGGTGTAGTCCATTACATCTGTTGCTCCATAGAGGTGAATGGAGGGTCCAATTGGCTTTCACACTCATGTGCTGTGGTTTACCCGCACAATGGGGGTGCAGAGCAGTGCACCTGTGGCTTTCCTGCGGGTTAACTTCACTTTGCCATAGACCTATATTATATCCTGCAGGTGTGTTGCACTTTCTGAAAGTGCCCCAAAGCCGCAGGTAGTAACAGAGGTCTATGGCACAGTGCAGCTAACCCCTCATCAGTTTGAAAGCAGCCCAATAACATCTGCAGAACAGGTATACCCATATATATGGCCCAGATTCACAAAGCACTTATGCCGACGTATCTCCATCTATGCGCCGACCCACAAAGCTAGATACGTCAAAAAATAGGCTTCATCCGCCCGACGTAACTTGCCTACGACGGCATATAGTGGGTGCATAGTTACGCTGGACGCATTTGGCACTCCCATTGATTTTCATTGCAAATATGCAAATGAGGGAGATACGCCGATTCACGAAGGTACTTGCGCCCGGCAATTTGCGTAAGGTTTACGTCCGGCGTAAAGTTATTCCCCATATTGGAGGCACAACTCATGCAAAGGTATGGACCAGGGAACGAACGCCGTCATATTTTACGTAGTTTACGTAGTACGTGAATAGGGCTGGGCGTAGGCTACGTTCACGTCGTAGGCAGTGATTCGACGTATCTTAGCCAGTTGTTTCGACGTGATTGTGAGCATACGCACTGGGATGCATCCGAGGTACGACGCATGCGCAGTTCATTTTAAGTACTTGTCTGAAGCTCAGACCATCATTTGCATGGGAACGCGCTTCATTTTTAATGTATCACGCCCACTTCCACCTACTTTGACTTACACTGCCTTACGCCTACGACTATATACGCTAGGCCAGCGCAACGTTGGGAGCACTTGCTTCTTGAATTCCATGCTTCCCTCTCTGCGTTGCGCCGGCGTAGTGTAAAGAAGATACGCTACACCGGCATATATATACGCCGAGGTATGTGAATCCGGGCCTATAATTTTAGTAACAAACTGACCATTAATAACATTTTTCAATTTAGGTATCACCAGCTGTTGCTGTCCCAGGTGGAGTGCATTTGGTACCACTATGCTTATGAAAGGAGCCGGCACTATACAGGAAGCATTGGCTTATGCGGCTCTGCTCTGCAGCCGCTTGCTTCCTCTACTTCTGGCTCCATTCACAACACTGATGCTCTGGGATGGTGGGTTGGCAACCCATGAACTAGGCTTGCCATCCCAGAGCAGGAGGTCGCGGGCCACATCAGAGGGCTCCACGTGCCACATGTGGCCCTCGGGCCCATGGTTGGGCACCCCTGACGTAGAGCTTGTTCGGCTCCTGGAACCTACCCTTACTTTTCAAGTCTAATGCTGACCATAAACAGTTAGTTTTATGTTTTTTTCATCAGTCAGCGAGATATTGTGTTCTGACAACTGGCCTTGCTAATGTCAGAATACACACATCACCGGCCATAGCTACTGATTGAGAAAATATTTTCAACATGTCTCTGACAGAAGTCAATCAAAAGGTTGACCGGCTGATCAAGCAGGGACAGCCACACTGAATGAAATTTGGCCAGTGCCTGCTGAACCAGTCAAATATTGATCAGTGTAAGCCCAGCCTGTTGGTCAGGGTTCACAAGACTTTGATACCAAGACAAAAGCAGGTACTTACAACTGTTGACCTGTTGACTTCAAAACATGTAATTAAAGAATTATTTGACTTCTTTGGCCCTGCACATATGCATATTAATATTATGTTTTCAAGTCAACAAGCGTAAGTACCTGCTTTTGTCTTGGTACTTACACATGTTGATTTAAAAACCCCTTCCTGCCCAGCCTTGGTGTACCTACAGCATGCAAAAGAGCGGCCTATCAGCGGGTGGCCCTTGGTGCAGAGCGGCCACATATTTGCATGCAATTTTGTAAAACAACCTGTACCGAGAGCACACCCCGCCTCTCAGCATCTAAAAGCTTTTAAAGGGCTGGGAGGCATTAGTGCCAAGGGGTTAAATAGGGTCTGTATGCCTGGGGGGGGGGGGGGGGGGCAGGATCAGTCAATTATGTGAGTGCTGTGATTGTCTGTCATGTCATAGGGCTCACTGCAGAGTTACTGAGCTGTCAGAAATAGCTGTTGTCTGTAATAATGATTGGGAAGTTTGCAGGACCCAATGATGTGACCCCTATAAAAGCCAATTTTTAAGCCCCAACTCACCCCCTCCCTCCACTCTAAAGCTAGATTATCTCTCCATGGAGGCAATTCCCACATCCATGGCAATTCCCCCATCCACAGTGTGAATGAAGGAATTGCCACTGCTGGTTGCCTAAATATATTGGTGCTGCCACACAGTGACTGCTTTTCACTGTTTGATCAATAATTTTCTAATGTGGCTCAGTAAAATTTTAGATAGACTTATGTTAAGCCAAACTTGAATTTCAGCTGAATAAGCAAAACTGTAAGTAATCTATGCCCAGCTTGATTAATTCCTGACATAGAAAGAAACTAGAATGCTCCATTTAAATCTACAGCCACGTAACGTTCTGGTCCCAAGTCTTCTTCTGTATTCAGGAGGCGGGGTCTCTCTTTGGGTGTCCATATCTCTACCTGTATGACTTCTTCCCATTGGCTGTCCTCTGGTTTCCTATCAGGATCTAGAAGGTGAGCCTTGGTGGTGAAGTCAACAAAAATGGGGTCTGCCTGGACATGAGCTACAGTATATAAAGTGTAATTGTGTGCAAAATAAAAAAACGACCTTCTTCCCCAGCTCCCTACTCTATCTTTTTCCCTATTCCCCCTCCCTGTACCTAACTACTTTCTACCCCTTCACCCTTCTTTTCTCTCCCATTTAGAATAACACCACCCCCACACTCCCTTTCTTTCCTTCTTTTCCCTTCTTCCTTCCTTTCCTTCTTTTCCCTTCTTCCTTCCTTTCCTTCTTTTCCCTTCTTCCTTCCTTTCCTTCTTTTCCCTTCTTCCTTCCTTTCCTTCTCTTCCCTTCTTCCTTCCTTTCCTTCAATTTTCCCTCTATTGATTTTCTTATACCTACATGTGTGTCCTTACAAATACATCAGAATACAGTATATCTAAATCACAATTTTGAGATATTGACATAGGCTTATACCCTGCCCTACCACACGTTACTGCATAGTTCCCTTTTCCTCTCACCTGTTGGATTAAACAAAAAAAATGAGACAATGTTAAGGAAGTATTTTCGCTCTTAGTAAGTGATAGCAGATTACATCAAATGGTTTAAAGCAGGGGGTCTCGAAACTGCAGCCCGAGGGCCAGATGTGGCCCTTTGCTAGCATTTATACGGCCCTTGGGGCACTATTCCTCCAACTGATATGAGACCCTATTCCTCCCACTGACAGCAACAAGGGGGCACTATTTCTTCTACTGATATCAATGATGGGATACTACTCCTCCTACTCATAGAGGCCCTACTCCTCCTCCTACTGACCACCAACCCTGAGGCCATATTTATTCTTACTGGTGCTGGGCCCAGGACATTCTCTGCCCCCGCTGGCTACAATCCGGCCCTCCTAAAGTCTGAAGGACAAAAAACTGTCCATTTGTTTGAAAAGTTTTGAGACCCCTGCAGAATGAAAAAAAATCGGTAGCCTGATGAGTCTCATTCTGCTATTCAGGTAGTGCGACGGAACTGGTTAAATACTGTATGTAATGATTGTAATGAGAATGCAATGTTGTCTTAAATAATTAGTTTTCAGAAGAGTATGAGGGATGAATGTTAGGCAATTATGACCCTACAAAGGTTCCATCCCATATAAAACGAATGAGAACAAAAATGGGGTGGGACTTTACATGTACCTTGCGGGGTCTAATACATTTTTGTTCTCATTCGGTAATAGTTAAATAATTATTTGTCATGATCTATATGCTGAGTTCTTTGTTGTCTACTTTAAATGAAAAAAAAAGTCTAAAAATTAAAAATAACATATATGAGGTAGACGTGCAGGATCAATGGGGAATAAAACTATGCTCATAGCTCCATATCAAGTTAGCCAATAGAGATTATCACCTAAACTCTAGTGTGAAGTTTTTGTACCAGCATAAAAAAAAAACAATATACATAATGAATGCTATTTGCAAAGTTGATTACTTTGCTGCCCCGGTGTACAATATCCACCTACCCACAAAAAAAAATAATGTAAGTTTTAGTTAAAGCTTAGGCATCAGAAGCAGAAAACTTACCTTACTGCTTCTTTAGAGGTTTGATGGGTTTTCTGTTGATAAAAGGGGCACTGGACAAATGTAGTTCAACAAAGCTGCTCCATGAAGCACAAGCCACTGGAAACAAGCAGTGTGCCAATGGGAAAGAAAGTACTGTGCTGATTATTACCTGTCTGACCCAGCTAACAGATATTATCAGAGGGAAAGATTCAAGGACTGCCAAGGGTGGTGCCCAAATCTGCTGCCACTTGTACCTACTATTTTACATCTAATGATGTAAGTTTGGAAGCAGGTGTGATCATGATATGGTAAATTGTTCCTGTTTTGCTAGATAGGTGTTCTGAAAAGCTGATCAGGAATGCAGCGAAGCATGTAAATCATGTAAATCTAAAAACGAAATATTCACCGCTAATAGGTGTCAGTAGCCCACAGTCAGGGTGTGCTTTATATCTGTGATGTCATGGTGTATCCTGATGGAAAAGCTAAGTGAAAACGCTTACAGATGAAAGCGAACTGTGTTGTATTCCAGTAATGCAAAAGTGTCAATCCATCATTGAAGGTCTCGTAAATGACAGACACTTGGTAGGGAGGGTTGATAAAGTGGGTAGAAACTTGCTTGTCAGTTATAACAATGGGGTTTATGGTCATTCAGCTGAAGGTCAAATGGCCTGAAGCACTGGAGGCACTGCACCGGGGACATAGACAGAAGCAGGGATGAGCGATTCTACTCAGGTTCGACTCGCAAGTCCTGTTTGAAAATTATAGTATTATATAAAAAGTTTTGCTCCACAAATCAGATAACAGTAGCAGCAGTTGTAATAACCCTTTAGAGTACCGTAATAATACAGTACCTTGAAAAGTATTCCCTTGAAATTGTCCACATTTGTCATGTTACAACGAAAAACGTAAATGTATTTTATTGGGATTTTATGTGATAGACCAACACAAAGTGGCACATAATTGTGAATTGGAAGAAAAATAATGTTTTTTACAAATTTTTCCAAATAAATATCTGAAAAGTGTGGTGTGCTTTTGTATTCAGCCCCCTTTACTCTGATGCCCCTAACTAACCTCTAGTGCAGGGGTACTTAATTAAAATTCAAGGAGGTCCGGTTGCCAAAATTTTCTTTGGACCGACGTCCCAATCTTAAGTCTGTGTTATGACTCTGAGAAAGATTGTAGTCATTGTATTTCTATTAAAACGTGTACAATTTCAACAATATTTATTGTCAAGTTTCAGGTGTCCCCATCACAGTGCTCCTTTACATCAGGTCTCCCCATCACAGTGCCCCTATCACAGTCCCCCTTTACATCAGGTGTCCCCATCACAGTCCCCCTTTACATCAGGTGTCCCCATCACAATGCCTCTTTACATCAGGCGTCCCCATCACAGTGCCTCTTTACATCAGGCGTCCCCATCACAGTGCCCCTTTACATCAGGTGTCCTCATCACAGTGCCCCTTTACATCAGGTGTCCCCATCACAGTGCCCCTTTACATCAGGTGTCCCCATCACAGTGCCCTTTTTACATCTGGTGTCCCCATCACAGTGCTCCTTTAAATCAGATGTCCCATTAGAGTCCCCCTTAACATAAAATGTGCCCATCAGCATGCCCCTTAACATAAAATAAGGGTCACGCTGATGGGCACATTATATGTTAAGGGACCCTCTGATGGGCACATTTTATATTAAGGGGCACTCCGATGAGCACAACAAAACGTGCCCCTTAACACAAAATATGCCCACCATAGTGCTCATTACCAAATTTGCCCATCAGAGTGTCCCTTAACATAAAATATGTCCAACAGCGTGCCCCTAAAATATAAATGTGCCCATCAGTATGCCCCTTAACATAAAATAAGGGTCACGCTGATGGGCACATTTTATTTTAAGAGGCACGCTGATGGACACAAATTTTAATTTAAGGGGCACGCTGATGGACAATTTTTAATTTAAGGGGCACGCTGATGGACAATTTTTAATTTAAGGGGCACGCTGATGGACAATTTTTAATTTAAGGTGAACGCTGATGGACAAATTTTAATTTAAGGGGCACGCTGATGGACACATTTTATTTTACGAGGCATGCTGAGTGTGCCCCTTAAATTTAAATTTGTCCATCAGAGTGCCCCTTAAAATAAAAAAAGGTGCCCATCAGCCTGACTTTTAATTTAAATATGCCCAGCAGTGTGCACAATACAAAATACTTTAGTGATCACTAGTTAAGTGTATAACGCATACCTTGCATGCAGGAGGGCACATCTTAAATATCGAAGGGGCGAAAGCTGCGAGACATTGGGAGCCAGGACACGGGAACCGCGAACAGCGGGGGGGGCCGGGCGCCCGTGACGTCACACCTTTACTCGCAGGGAGAGCCGGGAACCACGAGCAGCAAGGAGGTGAGGCGCACGTGACGTCACGCCCCTACTCACGGCCAGTGAGTCAACTTTTTTTTTTCGCAGAGACCTGCGGTGAGGAGCAGGGAGCGGGCACATGCACGCAGCGTCAGTGGTTGCTGAGGAAACCCGCAATCCCAGAAAACCAACGCTGCCATTTACAATTATACTGGCGGCCTGGCGGTCCGGGGAGAAGCGTCACTCGGTCCGGACTCGGACCGCAGGCCGCCATTTAGTGACGGCTGCTCTAGTGGAATCAATGGCCTTCAGAAGTCCACCTGTGTTTAATTAAATCTCAGTATAAATACAGCTGTTCTGTGAAGACCTCAGATGTTTGTTAGAGAACCCTATTAAACAAACAGCATCATGAAGGCCAAGGAACACACCAGACAGGTCAGGGATAAAGTTGTGGAGAAGTTTAAAACAGGGCTAGGTTTTAAAAAAAAAAAATATATTCCAAACTTTGGACCTCTCACGAATCACTGTTCAATTCATCATCCAAAAATGGAAACTGTATGGCACAACTGCAAACCAACCAAGACATGGCCTTCCACCTAAACTGACCGGGCCGGGCAAGGAGAGCTTTAATCAGAGAAGCAGCCAAGAGGCCCATGGTAACTCTGGAGGAGCTGCAGAGTTCTACAACTCAGATGGGAGAATCTGTCCACAGGGCAACTATTAGTCGTGCTCTCCACAAATCTGGCCTTTATGGAAGAGTGGCAAGAAGAAAGCCATTGTTGAAAGAAAGCCATAAAAATCCTGTTTGCATTTTGTGAGAAGCCATGTGGGGTACAAAGCAAACATGTGGAAAAAGGTGTGCTGGTCAGATGAGACCAAAATTAAACTTTTTGGCCTAAAAGCAAAACGCTATGTGAGTGGAAAACTAACACTCCACATCACCTTGAACACACCATCCCCACCGTGAAACATGGCGGTGGTAGCATCATGTTGTGGGGATTTTTTTCTTCAGCAGGAACAGGGAAAATGGTCAGAGTTGATGGAAAGATGGATGGAGCCAAATACAGGGCAATCTTGGAAAGAATACAACACAAACTACCCAAATGACCCTGATCAAAAGTTTACATACGCCAGTTCTTAATACCATGCATTGCCCCCTTTAACATCAATGATAGCTTTAAGTCTTTTGTGGTATTTGTGGATGAGGCTCCATTTTTTTTCAGATGGTAAAGCTGCCCATTCCTCTTGGCAAAAAGCCTCCAGTTCTTGTAAAATTCTTGGGCTGTCTTGCATGAACTGCACGTTTGAGATCTCCCCAAAGTGCCTCAATTATATTGAGGCCAGGAGACTGAGATGGTCTCTCCAGAACCTTCACTTTATTCTGCTGTAGCCACAGGTCGACTTGGCCTTGTGTTTTGGTACATCATCCCATGCGCAGCTTCCTGGCTTATGAATGCAAATGTTCCTCTAATATTTTTTGATAACATACTGCATTTATCTTGCCAACAATTTTGACCAAATTTCCTGTGCCTTTGTAACTCACACATCCCGAAAACATCAGCGATCCACCTCCGTACATTCATCATTGGCCTTGTTGGCCTTGTTGACTCCTCTCTAAATGCAACATTTATGGTTGTGGCCAAAAAGCTCAATTTTGGTCTCATCACTCCAAATGACTTTGTGCCAGAAAGTTTGAGGCTTGTCTCTGTGCTGTTTGGCTTATTGTAAGTGGGATACTTTGTGGCTAGGATGAGCTTCTAGTTCGGCAAACCACAAACAGTTTGGGGTGTTTGCGGAAAATTCGAAAAAGCTGCGGAACACGCTGTTAAAGTCTATGGGAGAAATCTAAAGTGCTAATTTTAAAGGCTAATATGCAAGTTATTGTCCTAAAAAGCAGGACCCAGTGGACATGTATCAATGCAAAAATAAGATTTAAAAATGGCAGTTTTTTTGGGAGCAGTGATTTTAATAATGCTTAAAGTGAAACAATAAAAGTGTATTATTACTAAATTTACCTAGGGGGGGTGTAAAGTAAGCATGTGAAATAGCGCATGTTTCCCGTACTTAGAACTGTCTCTGCACTGTCTCTGCAAAGTGTAATTTCTGAAAGAAAAAAAGTAATTTAAAACTGACTTGCTATAATGAATTGTCAGCTCCCGGCAATTCAGAGAGAATTCATTCATAAGAAAAAAAAAAAAGCATGGGGATCCCCCCAAATTCAATTACCAAGCCCTTTAGGTCTGGTATGGATATTAAGGGGAACCCCGCCGTCAATTTAGAAAAAAAAATTACTTGAGGTTCCCCCCAAATATCAATTCCAGACCCTTCAGGTCTGGTGTGGATTTTAAGGGGAACTCCACCCCAAATTTAAAAAAATGGCGTGGAGTTCCCCCAAAAATCTACACCAGACCCCTTATCCGAGCACGTAACCTGGCCAGCCACAGAAAAGAGGGGGGACAGAGAGCACCCCCCCCTGAACCGTACCAGGCCACATGCCCTCAACATGGGGAGGATGTCCCCATGTTGATGGGGACAAGGGCCTCATCCACACAACCCTTGCCCGGTGGTTGTGGGGGTCTGCGGGCGGGGGGCTTATCATAATCTGATAGACCCCTCTCAACCCAGGAACTGGGTGGAGTTCCCCTTAAAATCCACACCAGACCTGAAGGGTCTGGAATTGATATTTGGGGGGAACCTCAAGTAATTGTTTTTTCTAAATTGACAGCGGGGTTCCCCTTAATATCCATACCAGACCTGAAGGGCCTGGTAATTGAATTGAATGCTTTTTTTTTCTTCTTATGAATGAATTCTCTCTGAATTGCCGGGAGCTGACAATTCATTATAGCTGCAAGTCAGTTTTAAATTACTTTTTTTCTTTCAGAAATTACACTTTGTTTAAAAACGAAACTGAAACTGCAGGTACATTATATGATTGATTTTTATCTATTTTTAATTATTTTTAAAAGGAATCAGTTAACTAGTATGTCTCTATACCCTGTAAACAGTCATTTCAGCAAAAAAAAAAAAATTCCTTTACAACTCCTTTAATATCCATACCAGACCTGAAGGGCCTGGTAATTAAATTTGGGGGGACCCCACACTTTTTTTATTTATTTTTTTATAAATTGCTGGGAGCCGACAATTCATTATGGCCGCAAGTCAATTTTAAATGACTTTTTTTCTTTCAGAAATGAAACTTTGTGCAGAGACAGTTCTAAGTACGGGAAACATGCGCTATTTCACATGCATACTTTACATTCCCCCAGGTACGAAATTTAAAGGAATATTTCACTTTTATTGTTTTACTTTAAGCATTATTAAATTCACTGCTCCCGAAAAAACTTTTTTTTGCATTGATACATGTCCCCTGGGGCAGGACCCAGGTCCCCAAACACTTTTTAGGATAATAACTTGCATATTAGCCTTTAAAATTAGCACTTTAGATTTCAAAGAGTCCCATAGACTTTAACGGGGTTCTAAATTTCACACGAACGTTTGGTGTGTTCGCAGGTTCTGGTGCGAACCGGACAGGGGGGTGTTTGGCTCATCCCTATTTGTGGCATTTGCATAGTAATGGCTTTCTCCTGGCGACTCGACCATGCAGCCCATCTTTCTTCAAGTGCCTCCTTATTGTGCATCTTGAAACAGCCACTCCACATGTTTTCAGAGTCCTGTATTTCACCTGAAGTTATTTTTGCATTACGAACAATTTTTCTGGCAGTTGTGGCTGAAATTTTTGTTGGTCTACCTGACAGTGGTTTGGTTTTAACAGAACCCCTCATTTTTCACTTCTTGATTGGAGTTTGAACACTGCTGAATGGCATTCTCGATTTCTTGGATATCTTGTTATATCCCTTTCCTGTTTTATACCGTTCAAATTCTTTTTCCTGCAGATCCTTTGACAATTCTTTTGCTTTCCCTATGACTCCAGAAACGTCAGTGCAGCACTGGATGAAAGATGCAAGGATCTGTCAGGAGTCCAGAAACTCATTGACCTTTTATACACACCCACTAATTACAAGCAAACAGATCACAGGTGAGAATGGTTACCTTTAATAGCCATTCAAACCTCTTTTGCGTCAACTTGTGTGCATTTTATCAGGCCAAAATCACCATTAGCCCTGGTTCACACTGGGCTGCGGGAGTGAAATCGCGCGATTTCAGCTGAACTCGCGCGATTTCACTCCCTCTGGCAGTTCCGATTTCGGCGCGATTTAGGAGACATTTGTGCAGGGTTCTGCACAGCTGTCAATGTAAATCGCGTCCTGAAATCGCAAAAAGTAGTACAGGAACTACTTTTTGAAATCGGTGCAGCGCCGCAGATGCGGAGTCGCACCGATTAGGACGGTGTCATTGCCGGCAATTGCCGCCGATTTGAGATGCGATTTCACATGTGAAATCGCATCTCAAATCGAACTAAATCGTACCCAGTGTGAACCTGGGCTCAAACAAAACTTTTTGATCAGGGGACATTTGGGTAGTTTCTTTGTCAATAATATTTTAAAAAGAGTAAACACAGTAATTGCTAATAATTGGCTTCAGCCAAACACTAACCATGAGTGAAAAAAAAGTTTTCGTGTTCCCATTCATATTCTCTGAAAAATAGCCAAGAAATCATGAATTCTGCCAGGGTATGTAAACTTATGAGCACAACTGTATCTGAAGGCAAACATTTATAATCTAATGATAATCTTTTGTCAGAATTTGACCAATACATTTGGGACATTCAGGTGAATAATAATATAGAGACCTTTCTTCCATTTTCAGCTTTCACTATTGATGTGTTTCAGGTCAGATAGGAGACGTACGTTCATAAAATCTGTAATTCTACTCAGATGGTATCACTGTATGTCTAATACATTATTAAACTTAATGAAATGGAAAATTCATATTAAGGTCTGTGACACCAATGTCCTTTCATTGTTCACCATATCTCAAATCTTTACATGGGCTCATCTGTCATCAGCTTTCATATGTGAAAATGGCCATTTGTAATTACCTATGGTTAATACAAATGACCAGTATAAATACCTTAGTCCAATGCTAAGAGGCACATGGGCAAATCAAAAAGACCCTCCAACTTTGAGTTCAAGGATGCAAGACAGAAAAGGGTCCACCAGTATAATAATATATTTATAATATGCTATAACATCATTTTTAGTTAAACCTGAAACCTGTCTCTAAATTAGGGCTCGCAGTATAAGTGCCTGATAGATAGATAGATAGATAGATAGATAGATAGATAGATAGATAGATAGATAGATAGATAGATAGAGGGCTTTTTTTCTCTGAAAATAGGTGCAGGCAGGGGCCTTGCTAGGTGGCAAAAAGACCAGGGGCTTCAGCCTGAAGTCGCCACCGGGGGGGTCCAAGGTGGTCGTGGCACGTTTTTTTTGGCTGGGCGGTGGGGTTGTATGGCGGTGGGTAAGCTCACTCGCTGCCTGGCTTACCAGTGCCCATCAATGACCACTAAACTCATCTACCTGACACACTGACCTACCTGACCTCACCTACCTGACATACATACACTCACCTCACCCACCCGACATGCATAAACTCACCTCACCTACCTGATATACATACACTCACCTCACCTACCCGACATGCATAAACTTACCTCACCTACATGACATACACTGACTTCACCTACCTGACATACATAGACCTACCTGACATACACTGACTTCACCTACCTGACATACATAGACCTACATGACATACACTGACCTCACCTACCTGACATACATGGACCTACCTGACACACACTGACCTCACCTACCTGACATACATGGACCTACCTGACACAATGACTTCACCTACCTGACATACATGTAACAAGGACCTACCTGACACAATGACTTCACCTACCTGCAACGCTGTATCCTGGCCAAGGCCAACAAGGCCCAGGGCAGCACTTTTTTTAGGGGAGCAGCACGGAAAGTGTCCCCGCTGGCTTGTGCTACACTGTTGGTGTAACGCAAGCTGTTTCTAATTTTGACTATCCTATCATCCTTGACCAAAAACCTCCATTGCCCCCACCCAAGCATTGAGAACTAGTGTCCCCACTCGAAAATGTCAGGGTGGGTCTTAAACAGAAAGGGGTGTGGCCTTGACAGGAAGGGGTGGGTCATATTTAAATTAGGGGGTTCACGAGTTTAGTCAGGCCTAGGGCAGCACAAAACCTAAATACACCACTGCCTACCTGACAAACACCCATCATGTGTCATGGCAGGCAGCCAGCCAGCCAGAAAGGAGAAGAGGAGAGCCGCTCGCCCGAGCCGGGATCTTACAGTGATGTGGATTGTAATTGCCGCCTTCTGGAGCCTGCGGCGCCTATGATGGACGTCACACGTCCCACGGTCCCGGCATTGGACCTGTGGGACATCCATCATAAGAGCTGCCAGCTCCAGAAGGCGGGACTTGCAATATCACTCTGCCACACTCGGCGCTGTTCCTAATCATAGCTGTCCATGTTCACTGGCGGCCGGTGGCTGTCAATTGGATGCTGCATTCCTGACACTCGGGGCATTTCAGGGACCCATTCGAGGCTCCGGCCCAACTAGCTACACCCTCCCGACGCCCCTGGGTGCAGTTAATCCCCCTCTTCCAAGTTACCCCTTGTCTCCGCCCCAACCCACCAATGAGCACATCCCTTGGTTCCACCCCCTACCTCCCTCCCAATACCACCCTTTTTAGAGAAAACAAAACCAAGTATCATTTTGTGGTGCTAAGTAATTTGTATGGAATTTGTTGAGGATAGTATAAAAAGCAGTAAAATAGATCACATGCAGCCAGCAACAAAAGATTCCACTGGCAACAATAGACCCCCCAGCAACGAAATATCCCCCCGACAACAATAGACCCCCTTCACCAAAATACCCCCTAACAACAAATCTAGCTCAGGAACAATAGACCCCCACCAGCAACAATAGATCTCCCAACAGCCAGTTTTAATAAACCCTTCAGCAGACAACAACAATAGATCCCTCCCAGCAACTTTTACCCCCCTAGCAACATAAGACCCTCCTCCTTTAACAATAGACCGCTCCCTCAACAATAGATCCCCCCAAGCAAGAATAGATCCTCCAGCAGCCAGCATCAATGGATCCTTTAGTACAGTGGTCCCCAAACTGCGGCCCGATGTGGCCCTTTGCTTGCCTTTATCTGGCCCTTGGAGCAATATTCATTTGACTGACACCAATGATGGGGCATCATTCCATCTACTACAACTGACACCATCAATGAAGTACTAATCTCCTCATTGATATCAAGAATGGGTCACTATTTCTCTCATTAAAACCAATGATGTGGCACTGATGCAGAGACATATTCTACTTTCACTGGGCACAGTCTGGTCCCCCTAAAGCCTGGAGGACAGTAAACTGTCCCTTTGCTTAGAAAGTTTGGAGACCCCTGCTCTAGTATAACCCAGAACCCCTTGTCATTAGATACATTTAGTGCTGGAGGTGCAGGAACTGTTTTCCCCTGTGTTCCTGCTGAAAAAAAGCCATAGATAGATAGATAGACAGACAGACAGACAGACATGAACTGAACTTTTTCCTGCCCATAATATCCAACTGGAGTCAAACAGCAAACACCGCCTTTACTTCTTCTTAGTATGTATTATATGGGATTTTTGTTTTAAATATTTTCCTGTGGCGGGATCTGTTTGTGTGACAAAATGATAGCATTACTCACCTCGGATAGGATTTTTCGACGGGAATTGTGTGATGACAGGCTGTTGTCAGAAAATCCGACCATTTGTACGCTCCATCGGGGCGAATGTTGTCGGATTTTCCGCGGACAAATGTGGGATAGCATGCTTTAAAATTTTCCGCCAACCATTGTGTGTTGTCAGATTTTCCGATCGTGTGTACACAAGTCCAAAGTACAAGCACTCATGCTCAGAAGCAATGCTCACCATAACACAACATTAGCAGATGTTGCCCAAAGGGTGGCGCTAAAGAGCTGAAAAATCACATAGTACGTAACTACGTTTGTGTTTGTTGGCCAACAATTGTGTGCCGTTTGCATGCAAGACAAGTTCATGGCCAACACCCTTCGGAACAAAAGTCCTACACTTTGTCCGTGGAAAATCCGATCCTGTGTACCAGGCTTAAGAGTTTGGATCTGGTAGGTGGCAGTGAAATCTGTGTAACAAAACTGGCCATAGCTGCAAACTGCTTTCATTGACCCGGGGTCCTTCTGTAGAAGGTCTCCCTGCCGTAGTCCATATAAAAGATGATAGAAGATGTTTCTCCATGGTATTTAATATAGGGGGAGGCATACAAGGAGTGTGTGAGCAGTGGCGGTGCTTCCAAAAGGGGCGCAAGAGCACCGCCCCTTCTCTCCTGCACCTGTCTATAACCAATAGATAGATTCATGCATTGCATGAATCTATCTATTGTTGCCGCCGCCGCCCCCTATTCAGGTGTCCGGCCCCTTGTCGGGCACTGGGCATCTGAATTACAGCGGTGTTTTATTTATGTGGAGGACAGCACTGAGACAGGTAAGTGCCGGGCGTGGGGGGCAGACTGGCAGCAATTGATGGGGCACAGTGGTGGTAATTGATGGGGAAAACTAGTGGCAATTGACGGGGCACACTGGCAGCAATTGATGGGCACAGTAGCTGCGTTTGATGTGACAGTGGCAGCAATTTATGGGTACAGTGGCTGCGTTTGATGGGCACAGTGGCTGCACTTGATTTTTTTTTTTTCAGTTTGTTTGCGCCCCCCCCAAAAAAAATTTGAGCACCAGCCGCCACCAATGGTCGTGTATGTAAGGAACCAGCAGTTACTATTTATGCACCAAAACTCTAAAGCTTCAAGATGAGTTTCTGCTTTTTGCTCTTTATAGAGTTCATTCAAAAGGCACAGTGGCAAGAAGCCTTGTCACTTGGCACAGGCACGATGGCTTTGTCTGTAATGCAATGTCTGGGAGTTAATACTTGATTCCACATATATTATTATATTTAGTTGTGCAATAATAAACAAGGACTGTTAGCTCATAAAATATTTTAATTGTACCAAGCACAAGATTAATGTATAAGCTCGGCATAATTGTGGGATACAGACATCGAGGCACATTTGTGAATTCAATACAAATTATAATGTATGTTTTAACCATAGCAGCTAAAAGGTTGGAGGTGCCATTTGCTCTCTACCTTCCTATGTAACAGGTGGTAAAGGGCAGTGGATGTCTAACAGAACCTCCTTTAGAACCTCCTTTATTTGCTGCCTTTAACCTGACACCAGTGGTTTTTGGAAGGGTGGATATCTGATTGACTGTTAGGTCGCGTACACACGATCAAATCTGTCTGCTGGAAACGCTCTGCTAGACCGTCCCAGCAGACAGATTCGATCGTGTGTACGGGCGAGCCGACGGATTTGGCCACCCGACAGATTTCAAAGCATGCTTACCAATCTATCGGGTGGGAACCCGTCCGCCCGACATGTCTGCTGGTTAGTACACTTACCAGCAGACATGTCGTCTCGCACCGGCGCCGAATGGATTCGGCGCATGCGCGGAAGTGTTTTACTTCCTGGTGCGGTGACGTGGCGGCGTCAACGTCACCGCCACGTCACCGACACGTCAGCGCGCCGTCTGCTGGCGGGGATTTTGGTTTGCTCGTGTGTACACGCGAGCAAACCAAAATCCAAAGAGACAGATTTGTTCAAATCGGTCGGTCCGACCGATTTGAACAAATGAATTGCCTCGTGTGTACGAGGCCTAAGGCTCTCCAGATTTCAGTGGATACCCTCTGGCCATCTTCAAAGGGTAAAAGGTAGGGATGCACCAAAATTTTGGCTGCCGAAACATATCGCCCAAAAATAGCGTTTTCGGCACATTGCTGGAAGAAAAAAACAGCCGATAAGTACGGGGGTGTCCTTATGGAGCGCCCCAGTCCAGTCCTCTCCTCTCTCCTCCCCTCTCTCCCTTCCTCCTCGACGTGATCTCCATGTGTCACGGACAGGGCCATCTATACCGCGGGGCAAATGTCAGTTTGTGTGGAGGGAGACTGAAATGACCGGGAAGCTCAAGGGCACATATCAAGCACCTTACACAGTGCATAGCTGAATAGGAGGTGGCTGAAAAGTTTTGACAGGCAGAAAGCAAACCAGTGCTCTATCTATGGAGGAAAGCTGTCAGCACATCGCGTTAAGCAGCTGCTTGTCGGTATGATCAGCGGGAGGAGCATTATCAGTGTGCAGCACCCAGGGGTTAAGAGTGTAGGAATAGTTGTTTGACATGCTGTTAGAAACAGTGAGCTCGCTCGGTGAAGCCAAGCTAATCTCCTGTACCATGTCTGCAAGTCTCTAACCATCTCCTGTACCACGTCTGCAGTCTCGGACCATCTCCTGTACCACATCTGCAGTCTCGGACCATCTCCTGTACCACATCTGCAGTCTCAGACCATCTCCTGTACCACATCTGCAGTATCTGACCATCTCCTGTACCACATCTGCAGTCTCTGACCATCTCCTGTACCATGTCTGCAGTCTCTGACCATCTCCTGTACCAAGTCTGCAGTCTCTTACCATCTCTGTACAACGTCTGCAGTCTCTTACCAGCTATTCCGAGCCGTATGGAAATACTCAGAAATACTCAGTTTCCAAGCTTTACTGAACCTTTCCGAGGGTTTCCAAGATCAGCCGAGCTGTTCACGAGTATTTCCAAGGCTCTCCGGCGCCCCCCCTCACTTCTGGCCACATGCGGTATTGCATGCCATAGAGGTCATTGGCGGGTGCTTTGGATTGCAAGCATTCTCCTGAAACGGTTTATGCTTGTAATCCAAGGTTCCACTGTATAGGCCATGGGTCTTCAAACTACGGCCCTCCAGTTGTTCAGGAACTACAATTCCCATCATGCCTAGTCATGTCTGTGAATGTCAGTGTGTTACAATGCCTCATGGGATGTGTAGTTCTACAACATCTGGAGGGCCGTAGTTTGAGGATCCCTGGTATAGGCAATATATATTTTTTTTGCTAGTGGTGTTCAGTTGGGGAGGTTTTCCCTACACCTCCTGTCCAGGAAAAAATACAGGAAATGAGAGGAAATCCAAAGTGAGGGGATGCCCCACTTAGACAGTTTTTATTGGAACAGGTACAGTGGGGATCGAAAGTTTGGGCACCCCAGGTAAAAATTTGTATTAATGTGCATAACGAAGCCAAGGAAAGATGGAAAAATCTCCAAAAGGCATCAAATTACAGATTAGACATTCTTATAATATGTAAAAAAAAGTTAGATTTTATTTCCATCATTTACACTTTCAAAATTACAGAAAACAAAAAAATGGCATCTGCAAAAGTTTGGGCACCCTGCAGAGTTTATAGCATGCACTGCCCCCTTTGGCAAGTATCACAGCTTGTAAACGCTTTTTGTAGCCAGCCAAGAGTCTTTCAATTCTTGTTTGAGGTATCTTTGCCCATTCTTCCTTACAAAAGTCTTCCAGTTCTTTGAGATTACTGGGCTGTCTTGCACGCACTGCTCTTTTAAGGTCTATCCATAGATTTTCAATTGTGTTGAGGTCAGGAGATTGTGGAGGCCATGGCAAAACCTTCAGTTTACGCCTCTTGATGTAATCCCCTGTAGATTTTGAGGTGTGTTTAGGATCATTATCCATATGTAGAAGCCATCCTCTCTTTAACTTCAGCTTTTTCACAGATGACATCAAGTTACCATCTGAAATTTGCTGAAATTTAATTGAATCCATTTTTCCTTCTACTCGTGAAATGTTCCGTGTGCCACTGGCTGGCGGCTGCAAAACAACCCCAAAGCATGATTGATCCACCCCCATGCTTAACAGTTGGACAGAGGTTATTTTCATTAAATTCTGTGCCCTTTCTTCTCCAAATGTACCTTTGCTCATTCCGGCCAAAATGTTCTATTTTAACCTCATCGGTCCACAGAACTTGTTTCCAAAATGCATCAGGCTTGTCTATATGTTCATTTGCAAAGTTCAAACGCTGATTTTTGTGGTGAGGACGTAGAAGAGGTTTTCTTCTGATGATTCTTCCATGAAGACCATATTTGTACAAGTATCCCTTTATAGTGGAATAGTGTACCACAACTCCAGTGTCTGCCAGATCTTTCTGGAGGGATCGTGCAGTCAAACGTGGGTTTTGAATTGCTTTCCTCACAATCCTCCGAGCTGTTGTGTCTGATATTTTTCTTGGTCTTCCAGATCTTGCTTTAACTTCCACTGTTCCTGATGACTGCCATTTCTTAATTACAATCCGAACAGAGGATATTGACATCTGAAAACGCTTTGCTATCTTCTTATAGCCTTCTCCAGCTTTCAGTTTCAGTTTTCTAGACAACTGCTTAGAAGAACCCATGGTGCTGATTGTTGGGGCAAGGTCAGATGAGTCTGGGCATTTAAAACCTTTGAGATTCACATCACTTGGTCTTCCCAGACGATGATTGAGAACAATCCATGACACTGGCAGGTCTCAGCTTTGCAAAGGGGGCAGTGCATGCTATAAATTCTGCAGGGTGCCAAACTTTTGCAGACGCCATTTTTATGTTTTCTGTAATTTTGAAAGTGTAAATGATGGAAAAAAAATCTAACTTTTTTTGACATATTATAAGAATGTCTAATCTGTAATTTGATGCATTTTAGGAGATTTGTCCATCTTTCCTTGGCTTTGTTATGCACATTAATACAAATTTTTACCTGGGGTTCCCAAACTTTCAATCCCTACTGTATCCCCACTGGAAAGTTGCTCTTGATTTCCCATCAAGTTTTGGATTTTGGATTTCCCATCAAGTTTTGTCTCAGTAGTGATATCACCAGGACAGAGAGAGAGGGTAACACTCCCCACAGACAATAATAACAACTGGATAGAGGTTCTAACCCTTTCCCTGCCCTATTTAAAACTTGCAATCTATCCACTTTAAACCCAATAATCCATTTTGACAAACTGATGTCCAAATGCAGATATCATGTTGTCATTGCAGCAATAGTTCTTTGCATTTTAATTACTAGGAGTCAAGTGTTTTTCTTATTTAAACTGACTTTTCAGTTATAAATAAAAAATACCGTAACAAGATAAATGACATGCCAGGAACCAATTATTATTAATAAATCTGACTCTTGTCTAGATCTGCTCTACATAATGCCCTCCATGAGATATGCTAAAGCTATAAAAGTCACTTCTGGCTTAGATATTGATTAAATAGGAACTCTATTAAATTGAGCTGAAGCCATCTTTAACCCACTTCCCTAATGTTTATGCCACAGTGAGCATGCAGATGGGCATATTTTGTTGAAATGCAAATAATGTTTCATATATAATTTTATTAATTTGGATAAAGTCTAACTCCTTAACGTGCAAAGAAAATAAAGGGGAAAATCAACCCTATATGCATGCAAGTCTACTAGAGCTTGTCAATCCGATCCTGCCTGTTCTGCACCATTTTAATTATGTGATGATCCAGCGGACATAGGTTTAGAGGGCATAATGGGCCAGATTCAGAGAGCCGTAACTCCTGTCTAACTGGTGTTAGACTGGAGTAATTTCAAATTACGCGCGTTTTTTAGCTAGTCGGAAAGCTCAAACCATGATTAGACGGCTGCGGGCTTCAATTTGACTGAATTACGTGTTCGTACGCCTTTGGATCTACGCTGCAATAAAATTGCGGCCACTGGGTGGACTTCCTGTCGTTTTCCGCGTCGGGGTATGCTAATGAGCTTTTGCCGGCGATCCCAGAAATTACGATCTTTAATCGCAATCTCTTACGGCATCTTTAGTCATCTTTTTTTTGCGTAACACTATACCAGCTTTTTGCTGCTCTAATATTAGACAGCCCATGTTAAGTATGGCCGTCGTTCCCGCGTCAAATTTCTACGTTTTCCGACGTCTTTTATTATTTTTAACGTAAGTCGTCCGGGAATAGGAATGTTCGTAAACGACGCTACTCAAACAACGAATGACGTAACGACGTGATTTCGCGCAATGCACGGCGGGAAATTTCTGAACGGAGCATGCGCAGTTCGATCGCCGCGGGGACGCGCTTAATTTAAATGCTTCACGCCCCCTAATCGCGTATTTCGATTACGCGGAGAGAAATAGACTACGCCGCCGTAGCGTACGGGCAAAAATCTACCAGAATTTGATGTAGAGACTGGAAAAAATACGGCAGCGTAGAGTATTTCGATTACGCAGCGCAAAATTAAGTGTATCTGAATCTGGCCCACTGTTCTTATTATTTGTATTTAAATTAAATTGACAAAAAAACATTAGGGACCATTTACACCAGTGTGCTGCAGTATTGCACATCATGTGCATTAGTACACTGTGGTGTAATTCATTGTCAATGGGGACCCATCAAACACTAAAAATTCATGTGTGCTGCCAGGGCCGATCCTGACCTCCCTGGGGCCCTAAGCAGTTGAGAAACGGGGAGGGGAGTGAACTACCGAAAATTAGATGTCACATTAAAGTTGAGGAGCGGAGAAGCGGGGAGGGGGCACTGCCGACAGTGACATGTCACATTAAAGTTGAGAAGCAGGGGTGTTCTGCTGTCGGAAATGACATCTTACATTAAAAGTGAGAAGCGGGGGGTGCTGACTTACTTCTTACATCTTCTCCCATGCAGCCAGCAAGTTGAGAAGCTGGGTGAGGGGCCGAAAATGACTTCACACCAGACGGGCCATTTGGGGGGCCCTCCGCAGCTTTGCGGGACCCTAAGCGGCTTGCATAGTGATGGCCCTGTGTGCTGCAATGCATCACAGTCTAGCACAAAGCATGGTGTCCTATGGCTGTGTTGCACTGCAGAAAAATGCAGCCTGCTCAGTTTTTCGATGCACTGTGGTGCATTTCAGCCCATTGATTTTCGATGGGCTATTTAACATGCTGCACCTTATTGTAATGTAACATGACTAGCATACAGTGACAATAACAGAACCAGTAAGATAATAATAGTGTAACCAAACCAGACTGTGACCTTCCGAACAAGTGTTATACTATCCCGGCATAATTCTTGGTACTGTCATTGGGAAATACATAATTGCACACTCCATTAGCCAAAAAAATCTCAACTATTGAGTGCATACACGGGAAACCTAATATGTATGAAATATTAAGTCTGTTAAAGCTGAACTCCGGGCTGCTGAGGAATTTAAGCTCGCACTACTAGAGTTAAAGGGGTTGTAATGGAAAAACATTTTTTTCCTAAATAGCTTCCTTTACCTTAGTGCACTCCTCCTTCACTTACCTCATCCTTCCATTTTGCTTTTAAATGTCCTAATTTCTTTCCCATTGATTTAAAGTCTTTCCACTGTCTCCATTTTTTATTATGTTTATTGAGTTGGCTCGAGTCACAACTACATAGATATTACATTTTGTTATAGTTTTCCACTCTTTCTTTTATGTCTGTTTTTTTGTACTTAGCCAATTTTTTGGTATCAATCCTTTTGCGGCATTTATTAATGGTGGGATTAATGTTTTCCTATATCTTATGTTTGATTCTTTTGATTCATGAAACACACACGCTTGTATGCTATTAGATATCTTTTCTCCAGCTATTACTTCCACGTATTCCCAAATTTCCTGCAACTATTCCTTTATCTTTGGAAAGTCCCACCATATATGTGTAGCGCTCACCCCCGAAGGAGCCGCTGGTTGTTGTTTGGGATCGGCGTATTAAGTTACCTTGTAGTGTGTCTAGGGATAGTAGCTGTGAGTAGTAGCAGTGAGCGAATGTCCAGTCAAATGCTTTATTCCACAGCCCAACACGGCCAACATCAACAGGAGATAGGAAAGGTTGATGAAGCAATAGAGAACAGTGCGGTATCAGGCCTGGATAAGAAACAGAGCAGTCCTGCTCTCAGTAGTAGTAGTCACAGTTTGTCGCCACTCTCGCCAGAGTGGGCGAAGTTCTCCCGGACAGACCCTTGTTATAAGCCTGGCAGCCGGAATGTCACTTTTTTAAGTTGCTGGGAGGAACAGGTCTCTATTACAGACCTGGCTCGGGCCTCTGCCACAGGCCTAGTACTTCAGTACTCAAGAGAACAATTCGAACTGAGCGAATCCTCCCAGTAACTGCAATGAAAGGGGTCACTGGTTGACAGCTGACATGTACCTGGCAATACCGGTGACCGGACCCCGATGGTTCGTTCAAGCCCTCTTGGATAACCTGCCTCCAGGTTCTCCTCAAGCCGATCCCCCACCGAACGGCACACAGCCTGGGATCTCCTCAGCAAAGTTGGGGACCCAGTAAGTCACTGGGGCCCCCATCAACATCTGGATGGGTCTCCATGGAGCATGCAGCTCCGGCCAGGTGGGCCATGCGGGCGGGGTTCGTGGATGCGCGCACCCTGAAGGTGGATGCCGCACCTGATCCTAAACATACAGCCAGAGCTACAATTGAATGGTTTAGATCAGGGATATGCAATTAGCGGACCTCCAGCTGTTGCAAAACGACAAGTCCCATCATGCCTCTGCATCTGGGTGTCATGCTTGTGGCTGTCAGGGTCTTGAAATGCCTCATGGGACTTGTAGTTCTGCAACAGCTGGAGGTCTGCTAATTGCATATCACTGGTTTAGATCAAAGCATATTCATGTGTTAGAATGGCCCAGTCAAAGTCCAGACCTAAATCCAATTGAGAATCTGTGGCAAGACTTGAGAAATTGCTGTTCAGACACTCTCCATCCAATCTGACAGAGCTTGAGATATTTGGCAAAGAATGGGCAAAAATGTCACTCTAGATGGGCCAATCATAGACCTATTCTCAGCTGTCTCAGAGGTTCTGCCTACAGGACTGGATGAGGTTCCGTTATCAAAATGACACGGCTGGGCACATGGACGTATATATACATCCCCTTTAAGAGCCCAGCCATGGGTCGCTCGCAACCTGGTCCGAAGTTCCGCGACTGCACTCACGGGACCCGCGAACCCCATCGCGCGGGTGTCCCACGATCGGGTTATAGGAGCTGAAGAACGGGGAGAAGTGCGTGTAAACAAACCTTCCCCGTTCTTCTCTGTGGCAATGTCAGTGATCGTCTGTTCCCTGATATAGGGAAAGACGATCACTGACATCACACGTCCAGCCCCGCCCCCCTACAGTTAGAAACACACATAACCCCTACAGCACCCCCTAGTGGTTAACCCCTTCACTGCCATTGTCATTTTCACACTAATCAGTGCATTTTTATAGCACTTTTTGCTGCGAAAATGACAATGGTCCCAAAAATGTGTCAAAAGTGTCCGATGTGTCCGCCATAATGTCGCAGTCACAAAAAAAAACACTGATCACCATTAGTAGTTAAAAAAAATATATTAATAAAAATGACATAAATCCCCTATTTTGTAAACACTGTAAATTTTGCGCAAACCAATCAATAAACGTTTTTGTTTTACCAAAAATAGGTAGAAGAATACTTACCGGCCTAAACTGAGGGGAAAAAAAATATATATTTTTTTTATTATAGCAAAAAGTTAAAAGTATTGCATTTTTTTTTCCAAATTGGCGCTGTATTTTTGTTTATAACGCAAAAAATAAAAACTGCAGAGGTGATCAAATACCACCAAAATAAATCTCTATTTGTAGGAAAAAAAGACGCCAAACGTGTTTTGGAGCCACGTCGCACGACCGCGCAATTGTCAGTTAAAGCGACGCAGTGCCGAATCACAAAAAGGGGCAAGGTCCTTAACATGCATAATGGTCCGGGTCTTAACCGGTTAAACAGCAGGTTCCAGCTTACTCTTCCATCATTAGCACTGTTGGGTATCTCAGTTGATGAACAGCGATCTCACAACACTAAGTTATTGATCTATTCTATTATGTGGAAAAAGATTTTGATTAAGCGGTCGTCCTTGTCCATCCCCCCCCCCCTTAAGGTTATCCTCTTGGGAGGCTATGGTAGATGCTGCCCTTCCTATCGTACAGGTACGTGATTGTGCCCAGCCGTGCCATTCTGCCAACGTGAATCGTGACCCCATGTAATTGACGCTTTTTCTGAACGGCGCATGCGCCGTCCGTGGACGTATCCCAGTGCGCATTCTCGAAATTACGCCACAAATACTCATTGGTTTTGACATGAACGTAACTTACGCAAAGCCCTATTTGCGAAGGTTTAACGCAAACGACGGAAAATTCGATGCTGTCCCGACGTCCATACTTAACGTACGCCTCATATAGCAGGGGTAACTTTACGCTGGACTTACGCTTACGCAAACGACATAAAAAAATATGACCGGCCGCAAGTACGTTCGTGAATCGGTGTATCTAGCTCATTTGCATATTAGACGCATAAATTGACGAAAGCGCCACCTGGCGGCCAGCGTAAATATGCAACTAAGATACGACGGAATTAGAGACTTACGCCGATTGGATCTAAGACAAATCTATGCGTAACTGATTCTAGATACGACGCCGCTCACTCAGAGTTACGACGGCGTATCTGGAGATACGCCGTCGTAACTCGTACCTGAATCTGGCCCATTAGCTCTATAGTCACTAAAATGTGACGCTTAGAACAGTAGTACCATCTGTGTATTGATTGCGCCAGGATCTGACCTAATTTACATGAGCTAATTAACTACAGCTGATGACTGACCTTTAGGGTGTCTGCTAACTTACAATACACATTATCACAGGACTCATTCACACAATACAGGGTCAATTAGCACAAGCCACAATGAAAGGTCCTCAGAAGCCATCCTAGATTAATGTACATCACAACGGACAGACAGGTGGGCTGGAGTTGATGGCTTTAGCATCTAACAGTATGTGTCCCCACATTATGAATGAGTCACTAGGAGGGCAAATTTGAGGAGGTGTGCTAGGAGTGGTGATTGGGGGGATTTGTGTTGGGAGGGGGGAAGGGGTAAGAGGATTTGTGCTTGGAGGGAGATTTGTGCTTGGAGGGAGGGTGGATTTGTGCTTGGAGGGGAGATTTGTGCTAGGAGGGGTGATTTGTGATTGGAGAGAGGATTTGTGCTTGGAGGGGGGATTCGTGCTATAAAAGTAAAATAGTAGGGGGGATATATTTTTTTGTGTGTGGGGGGGTGTTGGGGGGCATTTGTGCTAGTAGGGATTATTGGGGGGGTATTTTTGCTAGGAGGGGACATTTGTGGAGGGGGGATTATTGCTATTTTGAGGGAGGGGAATTATGCTGGAAGAGCGGGATTTGGAGTGAAGGGGAAGACGATTTTGTGCTTGGAGGGAATGGGGGGGGGGGTAAGCATTTGTGTTGGTTGATTTCATCACAGGGGTGGATTTGTACTGGTAGGAGGGGTAATTTTGCCTAGGCGGACGAGCATGCAGAATAGTGCTCAATTTTTTTGGGGGGAGGGGTATTTTCACTGACACATAATGCTCATATATCTTTAGGGGGTGGGGGCCCAATTTAGCATGTTCGCCCTGGGCTCTAGATGACGATGTCCTGACACTGGCCACCATTGCCCCCTTTGTATAGACTAAATATGATCTGGAGCAGGACGTCGGGCACATAAATTACAGTAGCGGGGGTGATTTTTGAAGCACTTGATTAGAGTCAGAGGCTCTAATAGGCTTCAAAATAGGGTGGGCTCTGGACACAGAGCATTGTGTCCGTAGCCCAACCAGGTGCGTTGCAACAGAAAATGAATATTCACTATTGTAACACTGATTCTCCTCTCGTCCAAACAGGAAGCAGGTCTGCGACCCTTCACCCGATTAGCTGAAAGGATGGGCGACGCGAGGCAGAAGCGAGGAGGAGAAAAAAACACAGGAGCCCGATGCTGCCTAATGCCGATATCCTGCCAATATCCACCGCTACCCGATGGGGTAAGTGAAGGAGGACCGACTGTAAGACAGCGAGCAAGGGGGAAGGTGTTTGTTGTTTGCAGCGGAGGATAGATCGGACATATTTGACACTTTTTTGGGACCATTGACATTTATACAGCGATCTGTGCTATAAAAATGCATGGATTACTGTGTAAATGTAACTGGCAGGGAAGGGGTTAACACTGGGGGATGATCAAGGGGTTAAATGTGTTCCCTCAGTGTGTTTCTAACTGTGAGGGGATTGGACTGACTAGAGGAGGAGCCAGATCGTTGTTCCTACTTCGTAGGAACAGATGATCTGTTTCTCCTTCCCTGTCAGAACTGGGATTTGTGTGTTTACACACAAAACTCCCTGTTATGGCTCTTGTCAGGGCCGATCCTAGGCAGGGTGCACAGGGTGCTTTGCACCCAGGCGCCTGCAGAGGTGGGGGCGCCAATGTGTATACACACACAAAAGTGTCTCAAAGAAGCTACTTGCAGGACATTTTTGGACGTCCCGCAGGCGCACCGTTTCAGTGTGAAAGCACCCGGGCTCTCACACTGATCGGATTTCAGATGAGGCTTTTTTCAGGCGCTATTTTTAATGCTAAAGTGCCTGAAAAAAACATCCAGTGTGAAAGGGGTCTAATGGACCATCTTTTGTACTATGTTTGCAGTCTCTGACCATCTCCTATATCATGTCTGCAGTCTCTGACCATCTCCTATATCATGTCTGCAGTCTCTGATCATCTCCTATATCATGTCTGCAGTCTCTGACCGCCTCCTATCATGTCTGCAGTCTCTGATCATCTCCTATATCATGTCTGCAGTCTCTGACCATCTCCTATATCATGTCTGCAGTCTCTGACCATCTCCTGGTACTATGTCTGCAGTCTCTAATCATCACCTGTATTATGTCTGCAGTCTCTAATCAACTCTTATATCATGTCTGCAGTCTCTGACCATCTCCTGTACTATGTCTGCAGTTTCTAATCATCACCTGTATTATGTCTGCAGTCCCTAATCATCTCTTATATCATGTCTGCAGTCTCTGACCATCTCCTGTACCATGTCTGCAGTCACTAACTGTCTCCTGTACTATGTCTGCAGTCTCTGACCATTTCCTGTATTATGTCTGCAGTCTCTGACCATCTCTTGTATTATGTCTCTAGTATGTCTGGGAGTCTTTCTAACAGAAGCCCTCTCTGTGTCCATCAGAGAGGCCCCCTCCAGGTCCAAATAATGTACTCTGCTTCTCTTCCTGTATTTTGTATATTGTTAAGAGATTATGTAAGGATCCCTGTACGGATACGTCAGTTTGCTCAGCGGTGCCATTCTGCCGACGTATATCAAAATGGCACTGGATTCTGGTGTCTCTTTGGCAGACTTGGGATGGAAATTTTTGCACCAGAGTGAGCAAGGTGGTCAGTGCTCAGCGTTACCTCTTCCATTGGTGGTCAGTAATTAGTGTCCCCCTTTACATTGGTAACCTATGCTACCTTTGAGCAGTGAACACTGACCACCAATGTAAAGGGGGACACTAATTACTGACCACCAATGGAAGAGGTAACACTGAGTACTGACCACCAATGGAAGAGGTAACACTGAGCACTGACCACCAATGGAAGAGGTAACACTGAGCACTGACCACCAATGGAAGAGGTAACACTGAGCACTGACAACCAATGGAAGAGGTAACACTGGGCACTGACAACCAATGGAAGAGGTAACACTGAGCACTGACAACCAATGGAAGAGGTAACACTGAGTACTGACCACCAATGAAAGAGGTAACACTGAGTACTGACCACCAATGGAAGAGGTAACACTGAGCACTGACCACCAATGGAAGAGGTAACACTGAGCACTGACCACCAATGGAAGAGGTAACACTGAGCACTGACAACCAATGGAAGAGGTAACACTGGGCACTGACAACCAATGGAAGAGGTAACACTGAGCACTGACAACCAATGGAAGAGGTAACACTGAGTACTGACCACCAATGAAAGAGGTAACACTGAGTACTGACCACCAATGGAAGAGGTAACACTGAGCACTGACAACCAATGGAAGAGGTAACACTGAGCACTGACAACCAATGGAAGAGGTAACACTGGGCACTGACAACCAATGGAAGAGGTAACACTGAGCACTGACAACCAATGGAAGAGGTAACACTGAGCACTGACAACCAATGGAAGAGGTAACACTGAGCACTGACAACCAATGGAAGAGGTAACACTGAGCACTGACAACCAATGGAAGAGGTAACACTGGGCACTGACAACCAATGGAAGAGGTAACACTGAGCACTGACAACCAATGGAAGAGGTAACACTGGGTACTGACAACCAATGGAAGAGGTAACACTGAGCACTGACAACCAATGGAAGAGGTAACACTGAGCACTGACAACCAATGGAAGAGGTAACACTGGGCACTGACAACCAATGGAAGAGGTAACACTGAGCACTGACAACCAATGGAAGAGGTAACACTGAGTACTGACCACCAATGAAAGAGGTAACACTGAGTACTGACCACCAATGGAAGAGGTAACACTGAGAACTGACAACCAATGGAAGAGGTAACACTGAGCACTGACAACCAATGGAAGAGGTAATACTGAGCACTGACCACCAATGGAAGAGGTAACACTGAGCACTAACAACCAATGGAAGAGGTAACACTGAGCACTGACAACCAATGGAAGAGGTAACACTGAGCACTGACAGCCAATGGAAGAGGTAACACTGAGCACTGACAACCAATGGAAGAGGTAACACTGGGCACTGACAACCAATGGAAGAGGTAACACTGAGCACTGACAACCAATGGAAGAGGTAACACTGGGCACTGACAACCAATGGAAGAGGTAACACTGAGCACTGACAACCAATGGAAGAGGTAACACTGAGTACTGACCACCAATGGAAGAGGTAAGAATGAGCACTGACAACCAATGGAAGAGGTAACACTGAGCACTGACAACCAATGGAAGAGGTAACACTGGGCACTGACAACCAATGGAAGGAGGTAACACTGGGCACTGACAACCAATGGAAGAGGTAACACTGGGCACTGACAACCAATGGAAGAGGTAACACTGAGCACTGACAACCAATGAAAGAGGTAATACTGAGCACTGACCACCAATGGAAGAGGTAACACTAAGCACTGACAACCAATGGAAGAGGTAACACTAAGTACTGACCACCAATGGAAGAGGTAACACTGAGCACTGACAGCCAATGGAAGAGGTAACACTGAGCACTGACAACCAATGGAAGAGGTAACACTGAGCACTGACAACCAATGGAAGAGGTAACACTGAGCACTGACAACCAATGGAAGAGGTAACACTGAGCACTGACAACCAATGGAAGAGGTAACACTGAGCACTGACAACCAATGGAAGAGGTAACACTGAGCACTGACAACCAATGGAAGAGGTAACACTGAGCATGGACCACGAATGGAAGAGGTAACACTGAAGAGGTAACACTAAACACTAATCTAGCCATGATTAAATACTAGATTAGAGTGAAACGCGTCGGCTGTCCCCTCTCTGGCTGTATGTAGTTATACATGTCCTGGATTTTACCAATAATGGCAACTTTTGAAGTTATCTTGGAGTGCGGCTGTCCATATCCTTTGGAATCTCTGTATTTGCCTAGTGCATTGCCAGCACCTTGGTCTTCTAAAGGGCGCCCTAATTGTTCATGAGACCCACCTGGAGCGGTGATTTCTTTTAATGAGCAGTAAACACTGACCACCAATGTAAGTGTTACCTCTTCCATTGGTTGTCAGTGCTCAGATTTACCTCTTCCATTGGTGGTCAGTAGAGTTGAGCGAACACCTGGATGTTCGGGTTCGGACCCAAACCCGAACTTGACCTGAACATTAACCCGAACACGAACCCCATTGAAGTCAATGGGGACCCGGACTTTTGACTACTAAAATGTCTCTAAAAAACTAAGGGAAAGGGCTAGAGGGCTGCAAATGGCAACAAAATGTCAGGAAGAGCATGGCACTCTGAAAATAAATGTGGATAGGGAAATAACTTAAAATAACATAAAAAAATAAATAAAAATAAAATCATTTTGACCTAGGAGGACGAGGCCCATATAGAGTAGGAGGTTGAGGTGGCGGTGGACGTGGCGGTGTAGGTGGAAGCGGCGGTGAAGGAGGACGAGGTAGCCAACACAGCAGGTTTTGGTTTTTAATTGATTTATTTTTTAAATTAGGGTAAACCCCAAAAGAGTGAGAAAGATCTAGGGTTGCTACTTGCTACCTCATTCCTTTAAACCTGAACACAGAGTAATTACACAGGTTCTGGGGCTAATTTACTGTCGATAAGGCACCAAGTGAGTTTAATTAGAAGCACCTTAATCAGCCAGAGAACCTGTGTAATTAATATGTTTTTGCTTTAAAAGGGATGAGGTGGCAACCCTAGGGTCGCGTACACACGGAGGGACATGTCCGCTGAAACTGTCCGACGGACCGTTTCCAGCGGACATGTCTTCTCCGGATTTCCATCCGACAGCGTGTAAACACCATCGGATCAAAATCCCCGCCGGCAGACAGCGCGGTGACGTTGACGCCGCCACGTCACCGCACCAGGAAGTAAAAAACGTCTACGCATGCGTCAAATCCATTCGACGCATGTGCGGGCAGATATGTCCGCTGGTTAGTGTACTAACCAGCGGACATATCCGACGGATATGTCTCCGGCGGACAAATTTTAAAGCATGCTTTAAAATTTGTCCGCCGGTCAGACATGTCCGCTAGCCCATATACACGATCGGATTTGTCTGCTGAAATGGTCCAATTCGATCGTGTGTACGCGGCCTAGAAAGATCATAAAAAAAACAATGGCTGGGTAAGGCCGGACCGGTGTCTATTCTGCACAAGGTACGGACAAGTCCTCTGGGATCCATGCCTGGTTCATTTTTAATGAACGTGAGCTTGTCGACATTGGCTCTGGACAGGTGGCTGCGCTTGTCTGTGATAACACCCCCTGCCGTGCTAAATACACGTTCAGATTATACACTGGCTGCAGGGCAGGCCAGCACCTCCAAGGCGTAAAGGGCAAGCTCAGGCCATGTGCCCAATTTGGAGACCAAGAAGTTTAAGGGGGCAGACCCGTCATTCAGTACATGTAGGCGTGTGCACACATACTGCTCCACCATGTTGCTGAAATGCTGCCTCATGCTAAAACGTTCCATACCAGCTGGTGGTGCTGTTTGTTGTGGTGTGCTGACAAAGCTTTTCCACATTTCGGCCATCCTAACCCTGCCTTCTGAGGTAATGGCGATGCCCCTGCTGCATTGGCGACCTCTTCCTCCTCCTCTGCCTTCGCCTTGTGCTTCCACTGTGCCCCCACTGCCAGGTGGGAATTGCACCATCAGCGCGTCTACCAGCGTGCGCTTGTACTCGCGCATCTTGCGATCACACTCCAGTGAGGGAATTAAGGACGGTACATTGTCCTTGTAACGGGGATCCAGCAGCGTGGCCACCCAGTAATCAGCACCTGTTAAAATGTGTGAAACACGGCGGTCGTTGCGGAGACACTGCAGCATGTAATGGCTCATGTATGCCAGGCTGCCCAGAGGCAACGAAAAGCTGTCCTCTGTGGGAGGTGTATCATCTGTGTCCTCTGTATCCCCCAGCCACGCACCAGTGATGGCCATGAGCTGGTCTGAATGCCATCCTGCTGTGAACATGGTTCCTCCTCCTCCTCCATGTCCTCCTCCTCATCCTCCACCACGTCATCCTCCAGAACTGTGCCCTTGCTGGACAATTGTGTACCTGGCCTTTGTTAGTGCAGGAACCCACCCTCGGAGCCACTTGTGAATGACTGCCCTGAAAGCCTTGGAAATAATCCCGATTCCTCCTCCTCCTCCTCCTCCTCCTGTGCCACATCCTCTTCCATCATTGCCCGTAGTGTTTTTTCAAGGAGGCATAGAACTGGGATAGTCACGCTGAGAGCGGCGTCATCGGCACTGGCCATGTTGGTGGAGTACTCACTGACGCCAACCACTCATCGGTCTGTTGTTCCATGTCCCCCAACAACTCCTGCGCGGTGTGTGTTTTTTCCCCCAAACAGGAAAGTTTTAAAACTGCCTGCTGGCGTTTACCCATGGCTGTGCTGAAGTTGGTGGTGAATTTGTTACGCTGACTGGATGAGGAGTCGGTAGAGGATGAGGAAGCGGAGTAGGAGGAGATAGCAACAGGAGGCAAACTGAAGCGCCCTGCAATCCTCGGTGGTGGAAGGACATGCGCCAAACTGCTATCCACCTCAGGCCCAGCCGTCACTGCATTTACCCAGTGCGCTGTTAGGGAGATATAACGTCCCTGACCGTGCTTACTGGTCCACGTATCCGTAGTTAGGTGGACCTTGGCACAGATGCCGTTGCGCAGTGCACACCTGATTTTGTCCCCCACTTGGTTGTGCAGGGAAGGGATGGCTCGCCTGGAAAAGTAGTGGCGGCTGGGCACGACGTACTGTGGGACAGCCAATGCCATCAGGCTTTTAAAACTCTGCGTCTCCACCAGATGGAATGACAGCATTTCAAAGGCCAGTAATTTTGAAATGCTGGCATTCAGGGCCAGGGATCGCAGGTGGGTAGGGGGGGTACTTCCTCTTCCGCTCCAGTGTTTGGGAGATAGAGAGCTGAATGCTTCCATGGGTCATTGTGGAGATGTTTGGTGACCCAGGTGGTAGTGTTGCTTGCCGGTCCTCTAATTGAGGGGTGGCAGGTGGCACTGTCACTACAGAGGTGGATGAAGAGGCCGAGAGGCCCGAGACTGATGCAGAAGAGGAAGCAGGAGGAGCCAGAGACCTTTCTTGGTTTTTGAGGTGTCTACTCCACTGCAGCTCGTGCTTTGCACTTAAATGCCTGGTCATGCAGGTTGTGCTCAGGTTGTGAACGTTTATGCCTCGCTTCAGGCTCTGATTGCACAACGTGCAAACCACTCGTGTCTTGTCATCAGCACATTGTGTGGAAAACTGCAACGCTAGGGAACTCCTTGGACCTGGCTTTGGTGTGCTCGGTCCCTTGCTGTGTTGGGCAGTAGCAGGCGTACTGTCTAGGGGATGGACGCTCTTCTTCGGCACCCTGCCCCCTCTTCTACTGTGCTGGTGGCTCTGTGCGACCACAGCCTCTTCCTCCGAACTACATGGGTCACCTGCATGAGGTTGATTCCATGTCGGGTCGAGGACCTCATCGTCCTCCACATCATCTTCCACCCAGTCTTCACCACTGCCCTCCTTGTCGGTCTGCACAATTGCAAAAGCACCAGCAGTTGGCAACTGTGTTTCATCATCATCCAAGACGTGCTGTGATGGTCCCCCCATGTACTCATCTTGAAATATAAGTGGTTGGGCATCGGTGCACTCAATCTCTTCCACTTCTGGGGCTGGGCTAGATGGATGGCCCTGGAAACACATGCTAACAGACTCATCAAAAAGCAGAAGAGACTGCTGCATGATTTGGGGCTCAGACTGCTTGGCTGATTTGCAAGGGGGTGAGGTGAAAGACTGATGGTGGACATTGGCTGCAGGCGCCAACTCTGAACTTTCAGCACAAGACTGGTTGGGAGATAATGTGAAGTAACTGGAGGCACTGTCAGCAAACCAATCTACTACCGACTGTTCTGCTCCTGGCCTCAACATTCGTAGAGCCGGATTAGGCCCCACCAAATACCGCTGCAGGCTCTGTCACCTACTCACACCTGAGAAAGGAGTTTCACTTGTGCGTGTAGCTGGCACAGATCGACCACGTCCTCTCCCTGTAACAGGAGCTCCACCAGCAGCACCACGACCGCGGCCACGTCTCTTATTTGACGTTCTCCTCATATTTCTCAAATGTAGGATCTTGCCCTAAATGGGTGTTTTTTAAATACAACAATAGAGCAACACTAGCTAAAGTGTTTATCTCACACCTACAGAAATGGAGGAAACAATGCAAGCACTGGAGGAAACACTGCAACATTTTTATTTTTTCCCCTAAAAGTTTGTTTTTGAATAGCACAATAGAAGAAAAGTATATAAAGGGTGTATCTCACAGTAATATATGCAGTCCTGGTGTAATATACACAGTCCTGGTGTAATATGTAGAGATTCACCTATATATTTCTCTCCCTATAGCAACAAGCAGGAACCTAGCCCCAAACAATGTACTGGACAGACAGTATAACACAGGGGACAGGTGCAGTGCTGGTGAAATATGCAGAGATTCACCCATATATTTCTCTCCCTATAGCAACAAGCAGGAACCTAGCCCTGAACGATGTACTGGACAGACAGTATATCACAGGGGACAGGTGCAGTGCTGGTGAAATATGCAGAGATTCACCTATATATTTCTCTCCCTATAGCAACAAGCAGAAATCTAGCCCTAAACAATAAGATGCAGATCTCACAGAAAGAAACAGTGCTGGTGTAGATTTCTGAAGCAGGATAGTCCTATCTAACTCTGTCCTTCAATCAGCAGCAGCCTGTCCCTACCCTAGCTAAAGCAGAGTGACGAGCTGTGCTGTGTGCCTCTATCTGATATAGAGGCTGGTCACATGCTGGGTCACATGCTGCATTGGCCAATCACAGCCATGCCAATAGTAGGTATGGCTGTGATGGCTTCCTAGTCACATTAGTAAAACAAATGGCGATTGGCTGCCGTTACATAGCCGAACTCCGAACCCGAACCCAAACTTTTTACAATTATTCGGGTACCAAAAAAAAAAAAAGTCCGTACCGAACCTGAACTTTACAGTTCGGGTTCGCTCAACCCTAGTGGTCAGTACTCAGTGCTACCTCTTCCATTGGTGGTCAATAATTAGTGTTCCCCTTTTACATGGGTGGCCAATGCTCCCTTTTGCATTGGTGGTCAGTGTTCACTGCTCAGTATTACCTCTTTCATTAGTAGTCAGTGTTCAGTGTTACCTCTTCTTTTGGTGGTCAGTACTCAGTGTTACTTTTTCCATTGGTCAGTGCTCAGTGTTACTGCTTCCATTGGTGGTCAGTAATTAGTGTTCCCCTTTACATTGGTGGCCAATGCTCCCTTTTAAATTGGTGGTCAGTGTTCACTGCTCAATATTACCTCTTCCATTGGTGGTCAGTGCTCAGTATTACCTCTTCCATTAATGTCAGTGCTCAGTGTTACTTCTTCTATTGGTGGTCAGTAATTAGTGTGCCCCTTTACATTGGTGATCAATGCTCCCTTTTACATTGGTGTCCAGTCAGTTAGGGAGAGGGTGGCTACATTCCTACATACAATGGACAATAGGAAGTCAGATCACAGCAGCAAAAAAGAAGAACTTTGGAGAATTGGGGGAAGCTGAGAGCAAATACTTTTTAAAGCGGAGCTCCACCCTAAAGTGGAAGTCACGCTGATCGGTACCCTCCCCCCTCCGGTGTCACATGTGACACCTTTCAGGGGGGTGCAGATACCGGTCTAAAGACAGGTATTTGCATCCACTTCCGGCCCAGCATTCTCGTGCGGGCATGTCGTCACCTCCCGTCGCCCCCCCCCCCCCCGTTGTGTGCTGGGTACACTCGGCTCCCAGCACACAGAGGGAGTCAATCGGCGGGCGCATGCGCCGTAGGGAACCGGGCAGTGAAGCCGGAGCGCTTCACTTCCTGGTTCCCTCACCGTGGATGGCGGGGGGCAGCAGAGTGACGAGCGATCGCTCGTCCTCTGCTGCGGATGACGCTGGACTCCAGGACAGGTAAGTGTCCTAATATTAAAAGTCAGCAGCTGCAGTATTTGTAGCCGTTGGCTTTTAATATTTATTTTTTTGAGCGGACATCCGCTTTAAGTTAGGAATACATGTTTTTAAACCAGAGTTTAGTTTCACTTCAAACAAGTGGTTTAATACTGCTTTAACAAAATTAATACAAATGAGGAAAAAATAAATATGGAACAGCTCAAGAGAAGGGTGAGTACTGTACATACAGTAGGGTGACCAGACATCCCCGGTTTCAGGGGGTAGTCCCCGGATTGAGGACACTGTCCCCAGACCAAGTCTGTCCCTGGTTTTGTCCCCGGATTGGATTTGAACAGGGGCTGGGGCAATTTCAAAGACAGTCAGTGCAGAATAAAAAAAATAAGTTCTGAATTACACTCCCCCCACTCCGCCGCTCCTACTAGCTTAAGGGGGTTTATTTTTATTATCTATTATCTGTGCCCCTTTCTGATGATCATGTGCTGGTCGGAGTGGAGGGAATATTTCTTCAGTTTCGGGTGCATGCCCATTCAGCTCCGCTCGCATGTTCTTCTGCCTTGGCTCAAATCCTGGCCAGCCACCTGCCTGCTTATCTCCTTGCCTTCCCTGGTGGAGGGATCTTCCTCCTCTCCCCACCCAGTAGTAGTATCCGGAGCCCGAAGTGCCCGGATTTCATTTTAAAAATCTGCTCACCTTAACATACAGTATATATAGTTATTATAAACCAAAGGAAAATGAACAGTAGTAGCTGACTTTTATTTTATTTCTTCTAAATAAAGGTCTGATATTTTGGGACGGGAGCTTCAGGTGATTTGACTTTGCTGTGACAGGTAGCTGTTAAAACTAAAATTATGTTTTCCCAATGTGACATTCATAAATGGCTTTGTTGTATTATTAGTACTGGTACTTCTATTGGTGTTGCAATGTCGCCCCCATGTGGACAACACACTAACTGCAGTTAAACTTATAGGTAGGAGAGCGTATCTTTAATTTAGCGTAACGTATCTCATTTACGTTAGGCCGCCGCAACTTTTTCAGGCAAGTGCTTTATTCACAAAGCACTTGCCTGTAAAGTTGCGGCGGCGTAGCGTAAATGACCCGGCGGATTTCAAAACAGGCGGGTAGGGGGCGTGTAGTATTAAAATCACGCGCGTCTCCACGCTGAATGAACTGCGCATGCGTCGGCCATGACAAAATCCCAGTGCTCATGCTCCAAATCTCATCGCTACTTGTCAATGAAAGCGACGTGAACGTAACTTACGCCAGCCCCATTCTGAATCTACTTACGCAAACGACGTAACTTACTTCCAATACGACGAGGTCCCGATGTCCATACTTAACATTGGCTGCGCCTGCTATAGCAGGGATAACTTTACGCCAGGCGTAAGTCTTACGCAAACGACGTAAACAGATACGCCGGCCGGGCGCACGTTTGGGAATCGGCGTATTTGCTCATTTGCATATTTTACGATGGGAACGCCACCTAGCGGCCAGCGGAAATATGCAAGTTAGATACGACGGCGTAAGTGACTTACGCCAGTCGGATCTAATGGAAATCTATGTGTAACTGATTCTATGAATCAGTCGCAAAGATAGGAGGCATCCGACGCAGAGAGACGACGGATTATCTGGAGATAAGCCATCGTATCTCCTTCCTGAATCTGGCCCATCATTTTCTATATATTTTATTTTTAGATTATATAATATTCGTTTTTTTTTTCTTTCTTTTAAAAAAAAATATCTTTATGTAAAAATAATCAATAATATATAAAATACCTCATCAGTGTTCTATTGTAATTACCTATGCGCATCAGGACAGCCTTTTGGTTCTCTTATCTTACATCTGTTAGAAAATGATAGACTCGTTTCTGCAATGGGATGTTTAAGCTGACCACACGCTATCTGATTTTTGGGGGGCGCAAACAGACTGGAAAAAAAAAAAATACATCAATTGCAGCCACTGTGCCCATCAAACTTTGCCACTGTGCCCATCAAAAGCAGCCACTGTGCCCATCAAACGCAGCCACTGTACCCAAATTGCCGCCACTGTGCCCATCAACTGCCGCTACTGTGCCCATCAACTGCTGCCAGTGTGCCCATCAACTGCGGCTACTGTGCCCATCAACTGCAGCCAGTGTGCCCATCAACTGTCGCTACTGTAACCATAAACTGCTGCCAGTGTGCCCATCAATTGCCGCTACTGTACCCATCAAATGCTGCCACTGTGCATCCCCAACTCTGGCACTTACCTGTCTTGGTGGGGCCCCCGGTCACGGTCCTCCACACTCCTTGCTCCTCTAATCTTCTGTCCACTCTTCCTGTCTCTGCTATTATTGGACGCCTGATAGGCAGCGTTCAATCACAGCGCCTGTCGTTTCAGCCAATCAGATTACCGGTCACATCCCCGGCAACCTGATTGGCTGGGAGGCGGGTCAGTGTTAGGGAAGCTTCCCTAACACACCACTGAGTAAGCAGCGAACCCACAGCATGGCACCCGCTGCTTAACCTTTTGGAAGCCTGTTAGAGCCCACGGCTCTAATCAGGAAGCCTATTAGAGCTGACAGCTCTATTCAGGTGCTTCCATATAAAAGCCGATGCTGTAATTCATATGCCCTGCGCCCGACAAGGGGCTGGGCACATGAATGGGGGCGGCAGCGGCGACCATAGATAGATTCATGCAATGCATGAGTCTATCTATGGTGAGTGACAGGAGAGGGGAGCGGCACTCCTGCGACCTTTATGGACGCAGCGCTGCTGAGCTCTACCAATAAGTATGGACTGGACTGGATATAAATTGATTGGTTAGTTTAGTTAGGTCCTCAGATTACATAGTTTTGGTTACATAGTTGGTAAAGTTGAATAAAGACACCAGTCAAAAAACACACAGAATTTCCAAGCGCAACTTACCAACCAATCAGCAACCAACCAAATTCACCCGTCTAACAGTGCATTAAAAACAGGGGTTTAGTTGCACGCATTTGCAAATACATGCGTAAGCTGCAAGCCCCGTCAAGGCTCCCTGTACTGCAGTCCTAACTAAAAAAACACAGTAAACAAAAAAAAACAATCTACACCACTTAAAGGGTCACTAAAGGAAAAAAAATGTTTTGCTGAAATGACTGTTTACAGGGTATAGAGACATAAAAGTTAACGGATTCCTTTTCAAAATGATTAAAAATAGATAAAAATCAATCATATAATGTGCCTGCAGGTTAGTTTCACTTTTGAACTGGCTTCATGTTTCTGCAAAGTAGAAATAGACACACAAAACAAAAACAAACAAATCCAGGGCAGTGTTTTGTTTTTAAAATGAATCTGATTGGTTCTGGGAAGTTTTAGACACACAGTAATGACAGCTTAGACCACCGTGAGAAAGCTCCCAGCACTGGGGTTATAAGGAAACAGACAAGCAGGAAGTGTGGAGAACAGAGCAGGATTACAGCAACTTCAAAGCAAAAACGAACAATAAGGACCTAAAACCAGTACTGCAGTAAGGTAAAGGAAGCTATTTAGCTAAAAAAAAAAAATTACTTTAGTGATCCTTTATTAAGGATAAACCGCTTCTCCTTGGTAAATCTAAAGCTTGCCACACTCATTACAATCTGATGGCACAATCCCCTTTAGATCTAACAAGAATTATGCAGTACCAGGGCCTTTCTGATCGGATACAAATAGACTGGATAAATTATTTAGATCCTTGTAAAAGATTGTATGGTCAGATTACAATGTATATGGTCACTCTTCCATTGTTTGTATGGTAAGATTGTAAGGTGTGTGATGACCCTTGGCCATAAGCTGAACAATCGATGACCGATTTGTCAAAATCATTGTATTGGACATCAACCAAGCAAGACAAAAATTGGAAGGCTGAGTACTGAGCAACAGATAGTGACCATTTTGATTACCCAAGTTGACTGGTTGTGGTGGAAAAAAAAAATCAATTATAGAGGGTCAATCGATGGGTTTTCCTGCACACTTGTGAATCACTTACAATAAATCTACCTGTAAAGGTGTCTATAAGTGCCATTGATTTTTCCGCTACAACCTCTTGACTTAGGTCAGTCAAAGCCCTCACTATCTGTCACTCATCACTTAGACATGCCATTTTTGTCACGCTCACTCAACGCCTGAGTTGACTGTTTTATTGAATTAGACATAGATAATTCAGTTTTGTGGAACTTTGTATGGCCCAACGACCTTACTCACTACAATCTGACCATACAATCTTTGATTGCACGGAGTTTGATCACCATTGGGCTGGGAACTGGCATTGATTGTAACACCATATTCAGCTATGTGTTTTATCAGTACATTATCTGGCCAGTTGAAGCAAGAGCTCTAAATCAGTAGGGGAAAAGATGTGGGAGCCATATTTATTATGATGACTTATCGAGATGATTCGTTACATACGTATTAATGTTAAATATATAATATAAATATATATGCTGGGTGAAAAGGCTGAATGCTGACATAACACTAAGGCTAATTTCACACTGAGACACTTTACAGGCGCCATAGCGCTAAAAATAGTGCCTGTAAAGGGCCTCTCCTATCACTCCAGTGTGAAAACCTGGAGTGGTGCACTTGCGGGATATTAAAAACAGTCCTGCAAGCAGCATCTTTGAGGTGCTTTAGGAACGGTGTATACACCACTGCTAAAGCACCCCTGCACATTGAAATCAAGATAGATGAGTAGCAATGGGAGCTAAATTTGCCTCTAGTCTTGCAAACCTTTTTATGGCCCGATGAGAGGAGGATGTCGTCTATGCCCAACAGAGACCCCAATTGGCAAGATATATAGACAACATCCTCCTCCTTTGGGATGGTTGTGGCCCTGACTTGGATTATTTCATGGAATCCCTTAATATTACCAAAAGGGGGATAGTTCTATGTTATGAGGCCAGCCAGTCTGGGATCAAGTTTTTAATATTGGTTAGATGAGATGGGTTTTATCACCTAAATTTACCCCCCCCCCCCCCCCTTACAGTTAAAAGATAATTTGTCCAGAGCCTTACAGGTTTTTATGAATGTGGAGGTGTGAAGTGTGCTCCTTAAGTCAGTGCACACATAGGAGAACTGAACGGTTTACCTCCACTAGCACTTTGGTGGAATTTACAATTAAGCCCTTTTTCACATGTTGTACGGTACCTTCTTCAATGCCCATGCGGGCTACAATATGTAGGTAGGACTAAATGCCCCCTACAGGTTTGACTAAATGAATATATTACAAATATTAAAATAATGTTTTGACACAGAGTGTAAACTCGGTCTTGGGTCGCAGCCTTAGGGCCCTTTCACATGGGGCGGATCAGTATTGATGTGCAGGGACCGCCCTGTCTTTTCTCCACTCTCCTCTATGGGGATGTCCGTATTCATCCGATCCGCCAGACGGAAGAAAAATAGGATTTTCTTCCGTCTGAAAAATCGGATCATTGCGGAGGCGGACAATTACGGGTGTCAGCGGATGGTCATCCGCTGACACCCGTAACCACATAGGGACCAATGTATGTCCCGTTTTCATCCGCATGGTCCATATGTGTGAAAGGGCCCTTAATCTAGATATGTGTTAGAATATCATTTATCTACATTGATTATGAGGAGTGTTTTTTATTAGGCTGGCTGTTTATTTTTGGTCTATAGTTTAGATGTTTCCTAATTTTTTTTAAAATGTAGGCCCATGGAATGTCATGCCTATGACGAGCGTTCCATTTTTTCGGTTTTAAATTTGTGTTAGGGAGTTCCTCAGTTTTGGATAGTTGTTATGCCAAGTCCGATCGTTGGGGGCCACTGCTGAGCAATTCCATCGGATATTTTTTATAGCAAAAAGTGAAAAATATATATATTTTTTTTAAATTGTCGCTCTATTCTTGTTTATAGCGCAAAAAATAAAAACCACAGAGGTGATCAAATACCACCAAAAGAAAGTTCTATTTGTGGGGAAAAAAAGGACGCAAATTTTGTTTGGGAGCCATGTCGCACGGCCGTGCAATTGTCAGTTAAAGCGACGCAGTGCAGAATCGCAAAATGTGCTGTGGTCTTTGGCCAGCCAAATGGTCCGGGGCTTAAGTGGCATCAGTTCCATCTATTAGTGCCACCTTTCAGTGTCCATAAGTGATATCAGTTCCATCTATTAGTGCCACCTCTACGCTGGTGCAGTGTGTCCTGGGTTCCTCCTGGTGCCTGACAATGCCCGGCCTCATGTGGCGAGATGCAGCCAGTTCCTGGAGGATGAAGAAATTGATACCATTGAATGCCCCCACCCCCCACGCTCACCTGACCTAAATCCAAAAGAACACGTCTGGGACATTATGTTTCGGTCCATCCAGGGCCGCCAGGTTGCACATCAGGAGCTCAGTGATGCTCTGGTCCAGATCTGGGAGGAAATACCCCAGGACACCATTAGGAGCATGCCCAGATGTTGTCAGCCATGCATACAAGCACTTGGGGGCCATACAAACTACTGAGGACCATTTTGAGTTGTTGCAATGAAATTTCAGCAAAATGGACTGGCTTGCTGCATAATTTTTTTACTTAGATTTTCAGGGTGTCTTTAACCACTTGCCACCCGCCCATCCTCAAATGACAGCTGGGCGGTGCAGCTCTCGTTCTGGGTGGATGTCATAGGACCACGCGGGGGGGGGGGGAGGGGCGGCCCCGCTGTGTTGCTAGGACACGGCGTGACCCCGATCTGTGTAAAGAGCCGCAGCCATGGCTCTTTAACCATGTGATGGGTTGTGACCGGAGATGCCGTTAATCGGCTCTCCTCGCCTTACACTGACAGAGTGTGAGGAGAGCCGATCAGCAGCATCTCCTCACAGGGGAGAGCTAGGTATGTAATCAGGGCACTGGTCATCAGTGCCCTGATTACAATTAAGTACCCACCAGTGCCACGATTACCCACCACTGCCAGCAATCAGTGCCCATAATGGTCACCAATCCGTGCCCAAAAGTGCCAGCAACCAGTGCCCACAAGTGATGCCAGTCAGTGCTGACTATTAGTGCTGCCCATCAATGCCACCTATCTGTGCCCACCTGTGCCACCGATCAGTGCCCATAAGTGCGGCATATTCGTGCCTCATCAGTGCCACCTAATCAGTGCAGCCTATCAGTGAACGAGAAAAATTACTTATTTGCAAAATTTACTGTTAGAAACTAAAGAAAACATTTTTTTTTGATTGGTCTTGTCTTTTCTTTTGGAAACAATATAAAACCTAGGAGTGATTAAATACCACAAAACGAAGGCTCCATTTGTGTGAAAAAAAATGATAAAAATTTCACATGGTTACAGTGTAGCATGACTGTGCAATTGTCATTCAAAATGCGACAGCGCTGAAAAATGGCTTGGGCAAGAAGGGGGTTTAAGTGCCCGGTATTGAGGTGGTTAAATTCAGCCCTCTGTAGGTTGATCATTTTCATTTCCATCATATGATGTGGCATCCTTTCTTTCCTAACACATTACCCTGGCCATATCAGTATAGATATCCAGCATATATTTCCCCATTTAGATCTGATGTGTTTTCAAAGTGTTCCTTTAATTTTAATTTTTTTTGAGCAGTGTATATATGAATTCCCTTTGTTGGACCAAAGATGGCAGTCCAGTGAGACTCAGGCTCTCCCAAAATGGCTGTCCAGTGAGACTTAGGCTCTTCCAAAATGGCTGTCCAGCGAGACTCAAGCTCATCCAAAATGGCTGTCCAGCGAGACTCAGGCTCTTCCAAAATTGCTGTCCAGCGAGACTCAAGCTCATCCAAAATGGCTGTCCAGCGAGACTCAAGCTCATCCAAAATGGCTGTCCAGCGAGACTCAAGCTCATCCAAAATTGCTGTCCAGTGAGACTCAGGCTCTTCCAAAATTGCTGTCCAGTGAGACTCAAGCTCTTCCAAAATGGCTGTCCAGTGAGACTCAAGCTCTTCCAAAATGGCTGTCCAGTGAGACTTAGGCTCTTCCAAAATGGCTGTCCAGGGAGACTCAAGCTCTTCCAAAATGGCTGTCCAGCGAGACTCAAGCTCATTTCAAAATGGCTGTCCAGCGAGACTCAAGCTCATCCAAAATGGCTGTCCAGCGAGACTCAAGCTCATCCAAAATGGCTGAAGCAAATGAACAGTACTTCTACTTATAAAAGGCATGCATCAATTGCCCTGGCTGATGGCTGCTGAAACCCCAATTCAGTCTGTAAAGTCTGTAAACAACTATCCTTTATTCATAAATAGGGATGAGCCGAACATACCCCTGTTCGGTTCGCACCAGAACCGTCGAACAGACCGCGGGTTCGCGCGAACATTTAGAACCCCATTGAAGTCTATGGGACTCGAACGTTCGAATTCAAAAACGATCATTTTAAAGACCAATATTCAATTTAATGTTGCAAAACGTCTTTCATAACCCGGGTCTTGCCCCAGGGAACATGTATCAATGGTTCAAAAAACTGACGTTTTGAAGTGAAAAAAAAAATGAAAAATTCCTTTAAATATCACACCTGCTGGGTGTCTATAATAGTGGCACGTGTTTATAAATGACCCTGCACAATATGAGATTACTATAAGAAAAAAGAACTTTAATACTGCTTGCAGCTTCAATGATGGATACACATCATTGAAAAAAATAGCATGAGTTTCCCCACTAACCACTCCCCCCAGGTCATTACAAGACCCAGTGCCAATCCTGACCTCCTTGGGGCCCTAAGCAAAATTACATGGCACATTAAAAATGAGAAGCCGGGGGCGCTGATGACAGTGACATGCGACATGTGACAGCTAATGCGTATAGGTGCTATTAAACAGCACACAAGCAGTAAGAGCGACTGCGTTTAGGTGCTATTAAACAGCACACGTGCAGTTACAGCAAATGCGTTTAGTTGCTATTAAAAAAGCACACGCACAGTTACAGCAAATGCATTTAGTTGCTATTTAACAGCACATGCGCAGTAAGAGCGACTGCGTTTATGTGCAATTAAATAGCCCACGTGCATTAACAGCGACTGCGTTTATGTGCAAATAAATAGCACACGTGCAGTAACAGCAAATACGTGTATGTGCAATTAAATAGCACATGTCCACTAACACCGAGTACTATGTTTAGGTGTAAACAAAACACTATGCAGGCAATACAACATGTTAGAGCACTGCATCAAGCACAATCTACTGCCTAACAATAGGAATAGCTGATCTAGCTAAGCTACACAGTGTATAAATATATGTACAACTCCTAGGGATGTATATATATTCTCTACACACTGTAATTAAAGCTAAACTGACTAGCCTGCTCTATCTATCTGGTAGAAAAGACACAGTGGGCCAGATTCAGATACACTTAATATTGCGCTGCGTAATTAAAATACTCTACGCTGCAGTATTTTACCAGGCTCTACACCGAATTCTGGCAGATTTTTGCCCGTACGCTACGGCGGCGTAGTCTATTTCTCGCCGGGTAATCGAAATACGCGATTAGGGGGCGTGAAGCATTTAAATTAAGCGCGTCCCCGCGGCGAACGAACAGCGCATGCTCCGTTCAGAAATTTCCCGCCGTGCATTGCGCGAAATCACGTTGTTACGTCATTCGTTGTTTGAGTACCGTCGTTTACGAACATTCCTATTCCCGGACGACTTACGTCAAAAATAATAAAAGACGTCGGAAAACGTAGAAATTAGACGCGGGAACGGCGGCCATACTTAACATGGGCTGTCTAATATTAGAGCAGCAAAAAGCTGGTATAGTGTTACGCAAAAAAAAGATGACTAAAGGTGCCGTAAGAGATTGCGAATGAAGATCGTAATTTTGGGGATCGCCGGCAAAAGCTCATTTGCATACCCTGACGCGGAAAACGACGGGAAGTCCACCCAGTGGCCGCAATTTTATTGCAGCGTAGATCCGAAGGCGTACAAACACGTAATCCAGTCGAATTGAAGCCCGCATGGTTTGAGGTTTCCGACTAGCTAAAAAACGTGCGTAATTTGAAATTACTCCAGTCTAACACCAGTTAGACAGGAGTAAGGGCTCTGTGAATCTGGCCCAGTGTCTCTATCTCTCTCTGTCTGACTGATCTTCTCCTTAACAAAGCCGGAACACACTACAAGAGGCCGCCTTGCAGGTGGCCTTTTATAGTGTGGGGCGTGTACTAAACCCCCTGAGCCGTAATTGGCCGAAGCCACCCTGGCTTTGGCCAATTATTGTTCTTCGTTTTTTTGCGTGTTGTGATTGGCCAAGCATGCAGGGTCATGGTGCATGCCTGACCAATCATCAGCGCGCTATGCCACAGTGAATTATGGGCCGTTTTGCGTCACTCGAATTTGTCGCGAACGACCGCTTTTGTTTGAATTTCGTCGAACGTACGAACAGACGATGTTTGAGACGAACATACGTTCGTATCGAACGCGAAGCTCATCCCTATTCATAAAGAACAACAATAATAATCCACATGTGAGTGCTATCCAATGCATTTCAGACGCAAGGCCATGAGCCATGACTAAGGCCTAATGGCTGAAACTAATGGCGTTGTTATCAAATGTGGATTATTATGGTTGTTCTTCATGAATAAAAGGTTGTTAGTGGACTACACCGACTTACTGGCTTTTCTAAAGGCACCCAGAGTCCGTGCAATTGTGCGTATTTTACCTGGCACCCAGTATATACAGCATGTGCAGGTTGCAGGCTCCCGGCCGGCATTCCCTCCAAGAATGATGTAATTTTAGCAGCTGCCCTAAGCACTTACTGAGTGTGTAGCTTCTGCCTGAAAGGTGGATCCATTGCAGTTAAGGGGCCGCAGAATGGCCACCAAGGGCTTTGATGCTATTGGGCAAACTCCTCTAAGGCCTGAGGGTACAAAGACATGGATAAGCAAGTTTGGGCTGGAGGAACATGACTGGGCTGCACAGAGTCCTGACCTCAACCCGATAGGACACCGTTGGGATGAATTAGAGTGGAGACTGCGAGCCAGGCCTTCTCATCCAACATCAGTACCTGACCTCACAAATGCACTTCTGGAAGAATGGTCAAACATTCCCATAGGCACACTCCTAAACCTTGTGGACGGCCTTCCCAGAAGAGTTGAAGCTGTTATAGCTGCAAAGGGTGGGCCAACTCAATATTGAACCCTACGGACCAAGACTGGGATGACATTAAAGTTCATGTGCGTGTAAAAGGCAGGTCTTCACACACAGCACTGGTGCTGCTCAAATAATTTCTTCTATTCTTCTAAAAGAATGGAAATCGCTTTCTGATTGGATGGGGTGGAGAGGCGGGGCAGTGATGTCATGATCTTCAAATAAGGATAGACAGCTGTGTACCTGAAGCTGATGCGCCCCCTTTAGGCAGAGGTCCACAAGAGAAGATTCATGTTCAGGTGATAACTAGAGATGTAAAATTTCTGGAAATTTTGAAGCCATGGGAAATAAACATTTTTTCCCTGTTTTTCCCCCAGAAAAAATAGAATTTTTTTGTAATTTTTAAAAATAAATAAATAAAATAAAATCAGCATAGAGAGATTTTGCAAATTAAAAAAAGTATCCCAACACTCACCCAAATGTAGGCGGTACAAGATGAAGCCCACAAGCAAACTAAACTGGAGCCTTGTCCCTGCAGTGCCCCCTAGTGGCAGAATAGCATATTACTCTTGTTTGAGAACTGCATTGAGAAGTACAGTGTTACTTGAACTGTATTCCAGGATTTGTTTCCCTTCAGCTGAGAGAACTTACAATAATTTAAGACTTTACCTAAAGTCTCGGAAATATTCATGCTACACAGTTTGAATATCATGTCATAGATACATTACTTATCATTGTAAAAGAACATATTCCACACTTTTTTTTCAATTTTTTTTTGGAGGGGGGGGGGGGGGGAATAAGAAACGGCTTTCAAATAAAATAAAAAATTCCACAATATTTCAATTTTTTTTTCCCAAGGCCTTCTCATTTTTAGTGACAACTAAATTTTGGGATTTTATGAATTTTGAGTACAAGTGATGATGAACACAAGGGCAATTAGAGAGGGTGAATCTCCCCAGCGTGGAGGTAAGGGGTTTATAGGATGGAGGCAGATTTCTATGGAAAAGGATCAGCACAAGTGACATATACTAACTGTCCCTTAAGATAGGTAAGAAATTAAACCAAAGCCTCGTACACATCATATTTTCCAACAATAACTGTCTGATGGACGCGTTGTGTCGGATAATCCACCCATGCTCCATAAGACAATTGTTGGCTGAATTAACAACAAATGTTGGCTGTTCATGCTCACCAACTGTCTGGCAATAAATCTGTTACGTCGGATTATCCAATCGTGTGTACACAAGTCCATCCAACTAAAATGTTAAGTACAAACACGCATGCTCGGAACCAATGCTTAACCACTTAAGGACCGCCTCCTGCACATATACGTTGGCAGAATGGCACGGCTGGGCACATCCACGTACAGGTACATCCTGTACTGGTACCCAGCCATGGGTCACGGGCGCTTCCCCGTTCTTCACTGTGGCGGCGTCATTAATCGTGCGATCCCTTATACAGGGAATCACAATCGATGACGTCACACCTACAGCCACACCCCCCTACAGTTGTAAACACACATTAGGGAACATAACCCCTTCAGCGCCCCCTTGTGGTTAACTCCCAAACTGCAAATGTCATTTCACAATAAACAATGCAATTTAAATGCATTTTTTTTCTGTGAAAATGACAATTGTCCCAAAAAAGTGTTCAAATTGTCCGAAGTGTCTGCCATAATGTCGCAGTCACGAAAAAAATTGCTAAACGCCGCCATTAGTAGTAAAAAAAAAAAAAAACTATAAAAATGCAATAAAACAATCCCCTATTTTGTAAACGCTATAAATTTTGCGCAAACCAACCGTTTTTTTTGTACCAAAAATAGGTAGATACGTATCGGCCTAAACTGAGGAGAAAATATTTTTTTTTTAATATTTTTGGGGGATATTTATTATAACAAAAAGTAAAAAATATTGCATTTTCTTCAAAATTGTCGCTCTATTTTTGTTTATAGTGCAAAAAATAAAAACTGCAGAGGTGATCAAATACCACCAAAAGAAAGCTCTATTTGTGGAAAAAAAAGGACGCCAATTTTGTTTTGGAGCCACGGCGCACGACAGTGCAATTGTCAGTTAAAGCGACGCAGTGCCGAATCGCAAAACCTGGCCGCGTCCTTTAGCTGCATTTTGGTCTGGGTCGTAAGTGGTTAACATCAGACAACAATAGCAGAAGTTGCCCAAAAATAGTGATGGTAAAGAGCTGAAAAAACATGTTGGCTGAAAATGTTGTGCCGTGTGTATGCAGAACAAGTTCACGCCCAACGGCCTTCGGACCAAAATCCACGAAAAAGTCAGATGGAAGTCCTATCGTGTGTACGAGGCTTTAGAATAGATGTAAGCAAACATAAAATGTTGGTCCTTTTTCCAAAAGAAAGCTTTATCTGCTTTAAAACATTCTATAAATAATTTGGGTCTAGTGTTGCATGACAGTGTAATTGTCAGTCAAACTATCACAGCATTAAAAACAGAAAATGGCCTAGTAATAAAAAGAGGTATGAAAAAAAAAATGGTACTCGAGTGGTAAATTATCTCCTGCACAGGTAGGGCGGGTGAGGGGGAGGTCCTCCCTCACACCCGCCATTGCCACCGGGGGCATGGAGAAGGATGGCAGATTGCCTCCAGGGGGAGGGGGTCTGCCTACTCCCAACTCCTCTCTCGAGTTCACGCACAAAAATACACTTTAGAAAAAAAAGAAAAAAAAAAGAAAAAAAAAAAAAAGAAAAGGAGTCAAGACAGTGGTCATTAGGACTGCTTGAAGAGAGGATTTTATTCATTTGATTTTTTTTTTGGCTTGGTATACATAACACAGACCCTTTTGAAACAGACTTTAGAAAGAACACACCATGTTGTACAATATCGGTTGAGTTTATTTCCTCTCCACTTGGAGCCATACACAATGACAATTTATTGTGCGTGATTGAAGCCTTTTCTTTTCTACATATTTACACTTGCTCATAAGTATACAGTACAGGTTGGATGAGGTTGGTCATACTGAACTGACATATGCTTTATGACACAAGGGGAGACATTAGAGCGCCCTCTGTAGCCAAAAAAAAAACTTCCAACAGAAACACCCAGTGCTGGCACTACCATGTCCCGTTACGAAATACCACCTGGCAGATGTAACTACAGCACCCAACAGGGGTGTGTGATAGCAAAGCTCTGATCAGACTGGCCACTCAACCCGACATGTAAGTATTTAAAGATGAACTCCAGGCAGATATAATTGACACAAATGAATAACGCATTGAAATCATTAATAAATCATTTAACCACTTCCTCTAGTTAGACATCATATGACATCATTTACTTTGAGTGGAGATATCTGGATGGTGGGTGCAGCTACAGGCATCATCAGATATCTTTTATTTTTAACTAGCAATTCCCTACATTGTAAAAGCCATCATAGCGGCTGTTTAGCCACCTGATTGCTTTTACAGGCCGCCGCCCTCTAGTGCTTCTTGGGTCTCTTCCGTGCGATCCGGGGAGCTGGAGAATGAATCTGCCGCCTCTGCCGGTTTACCATAGAGCCGACTGTGTCCCTCGGAGGCCAAAAGTGACGGCATTTAGGGTGTTGGCAAATGTAAACACTGCCGTTTTTTTGCTGGAAAGCCCGAATTTCTTTTTTTTTTTTTTTTATCTCAGGCTTTCCAGCATAGAGGAGCGATACAGAGACTTCTAGACCCCAGATCTCTCCGTAAAGAGGACCTGTCATGCCCTATTCTAATTACAAGGGATGTCTACATTCCTTATAATAGGAATAAAAGCGATTAAACATTTTTAAAAGAAAAAGGGAAAGTGTAAAAGTAAAAAAAATAAAAAACAATCAAAAACAATTTTTTTTTTTAAAGCACCCCAATCCCCACGTGCTCGCATGCAGAAGTGAACGCATATGTAGGTAGCGCCTGCATATATAAACGGCGTTCAAACCACACATTTAGGTATTGCTGTGATCATTTGAGCGAGAGCAATAATTCTGGAACTAGACCTCCTATGTAACGCTCAACTGGTAACCTGTAAACAATTTTATGGAGATTTTTAAGTATTGTAGTTTGGCGCCATTCTACAAGTGTGACATGTTTGGTATCTATTTACTCAGCGTAACATCTTTCACAATAAAAGAAAAAAAGGTGGGGGGGGGGGTAAATGTTTTTTATTTTAATTCATGAAACGGTTTTATTTTATTTTTTTAATTGTGTTTGGAAAATTGCTGTTTTATTCCCTAGGGTCTCTGCTAAAAAAAATATAATAATAATAATAATGATGATTTATACATGAAGAGAAATGCCAGAATTGGCTTGGGTGGCAAGTGGTTAAAAGTATTTATTTCAAATGCAAGGAAGTACCTAATTGTGACCTGATATCAGCCTATTGCAGACCCTGTATAGCAGGCCTGAAGTGTGAGAAGACAAAGCTGCAGCCAATCAAGTCATGTAATGACAAGGAAGAATGCCAATGAGAGGAAAGAGCAGAGTGATAGGGAGTTCCGATAATCACCATGCCGTTTCTCCTTTCACTGTCCAATCACAGGCTAGGTCATGTTCCGCCTCGGGGGAAGTGGACTGAATAATTCTGGTCTAAGAACATCTTGTGGCGAAAAATAAAGTACTTTGGATCGAAAGTGAATTTTCCATCAAAAGCTGATTTTAATTATTTATTTATTTATTGGGTTATTTGTTGTTGTATTCTTATTTTTGGCTGGAGATCTGCGTAAAGCCCCATACACACCATCAGATTATCTGCAGATTTTTGTCTTCGGATTTACCAAAACCATCTAATTTGAGGTCAAACCTTAAGGCCGCGTACACACGAGGAGGCATGTCCGATGAAAACGGTCCGCGGACCGTTTTCATCGGACATGTCTCCTGGGATATTTTGGTCTGATGTGTGTACACACCATCAGACCAAAATCCCCGCGGACAGACAACGCGGTGACGTGGCGGTGACGTTGTGACGTGCGAAAACAAGGAAGTAAAATGCTTCCACGCACGCGTCGAATCCATTCGATGCATGCAGGGGATTTCAGTCCGCTGGTTAGGCGTACTAACCAGCGGACATGTCCGACGGATGCTTAGAAACTTAGCATGCTTAGAAACTTTTGTCCGCTGGAAACCTGTCCGCTAGGCCGTACACACGATCGGACATGTCCGCGGAAACTGGTCTGCGGACCAGTTTCTGCGGACATGTTCGATCGTGTGTACTGGCCTAAGAGTTTCAATTTGTATGCAATCAGGCAGGCCCTTGTAGTACATGGTTTTGGTAAATCTGAAGAGAAAAATCTGCAGATAATCTGATGGTGTGTATGGGGCTTTATAGATTGCTTCTGTTGGAACCTTTCCATCTTAGCGACATGCTAGAATATCTATACTGTTCACTTTCATTCATATGAGCCTCCTGCACTTGTTTTATTTAAAGACCGGAAAAATTGGTCTAGGAAGTATAATTATACTTTATACTTGCCAAATCAAGTTCTCCTGCGTTTAAATGTACATACGTTTAACCACGTTCAAAGTATCTACAAACAGAATTTCACACACAGAAAACCTGAACGCGCCCAAACAAAGGTAAATGCACAAAGTGAAATATACCATTTTAAAAAATTCTATACATTTATAAGCATTTAGAAATGTTCTATAAATTTATATACACACTTATAATGGCATACCAGTGTAAATGAGGCCTTAGCTTACAGTAAAAGCCCCACCTACAGGCCCATTGTGGAATTGCATGAGAATACTGCACAGTTCCATCAAAATGAGAACATCCTAAATCAGTGTTGGAGAACCTTGGCACCCCAGATGTTTTAGAACTACATTTCTCACGATTGCTCATGCATTCTGCAGTGTCGTTGAGCATCATGGGAAATGTAGTTCCAAGGTTCACCAATACTGTCCTAAATCATGGGTGCTCAACTTGTGGCCTTCCAGCTGTTGTGAAATTCAAAGTCCCACCATGACTCTGCCTTTGGGAGTCATGCTTGTAACTGTCAGCCTTGCAATGCCTCATGTGACTTGTAGTTCTGCAATAGCTAGAGAAGGTTACATGTTGAGCACCCATGCCCAAAATCAGTGGTTCCCAACTCCCATCCTCAGGGCCCACTAACAGGTCAGGTTTGTAACACACAACTCAATAGAATTTGCTGCTCAACGATCGCAGTATTCTAGTGTACATCTCCCCAAGGTAATACTTAAAATCTGGCCTGTTAGTGGGTCCTGAGAACAGGAGTTGAGAACCACACTAAGTGTATGACAGCAACGAACGGTCAACCTAAAAAGACACAGCCTACAAAACAACCTTCCTAGTCCACCTTAGACTTGGTGGGTCTCGGAAAACAGGCATCTATTTTCACTTTTTCATTCTTCCAGTGCAGCCTTAAAAATAAGAGAGTGACCTATTGGTTCAAAAAATGAAGTACTTGCCTTAAACCCAACACATACACTACAATGGTTAAATGCTTGTTAAGTCTAGGGGCAGAGGCTAAGGTGACATACTTGCCGTATTCCTAGCTTTATTGAGGCTCAGTCCCTCCCCAGGCTGTAAGTGGCCCTGACGGTCCTCATGTACGATGCAATACTGTTGGTCCTGCACTGTACTTGATGTCAGCATGCGACCACAGCCAGAGGCCCTTAGAAAAGCTTTGGGGGGCCGGTTGCACAGATGTGGGAGCCTATTGCTGCGAGGAACATGTTAAGGGGGCTCATTACCCAACCTCTAGACTTAACAAGCATTTAACCTCTGCAGTGCTGAGGCCCCACTGCAAGGGTAATTTTAGTGCAATTCCCCGATTTGGACTTTAAGTGTGTAATGCACACACAACCCTTATGACCCTGTATTACCAATTATACATAAATGAATTGCATGACGCTGTCATGACATAAGGACTAGTCGGGTAACAAAGCAATGACGACAGACTCGGCACTGGTACTGTATATCACAGTGAAAGCCAGAGACCCAGCGCAGCGCTCAAATTATAAACAAGTATGCATGGGCCTCGCGGCTGGAATTGAAGGCAGATCAGTTCCTATAGCCCTATACAACCAAAATCTCCCTTTCCCTCAGCCGTACTGAGTTAGACACCTGAAAGGGATCATCTGATTGTTACGGACAACAGTATTTTAAATACTTGTCATTGGAGCACGCAGTGGGAGACATTTACAAAACTAGCATTGGCTCAAAAAAGATGGCGATTGCTGCTTTGTGTACTTTATTTTCCCTAGAGGGTGTTATACGTTGTTTTCTGTTTTCCAGTTCAGTAATTTTTTTGCTATAGGAAACAAGAACAAAAGTTGCCTATTTTCAGCATGGGAAGCACCAACTTTTTGGCCAACATTAGGTTTGCAACTGTCCCACTCGATTTCCGCTACCACACCCACAGCACACACACCAGAAAATGTTGTCATAAAAAGCTATTTCAGTGCAAAGTTTACACTGCCTAAGTATCACAATGAACAATCTTAGTGACAAAAAGAAGTCAATAGTTGAAAGTCTTCCCCTTCGGTCCTCTGGGGGCTTTAAATTCAGCACATGGTTAAATACGTCAAGTTTCCAGATGCAAAAATCACACAGTCAATGATTCCAGGTTTTAGAATTTCCAAAGTTTGAAAACGAATTTAGAAACAAATCGACAAGCACATGCAAAATATGAAGATAAAAAAGAAAAAATATAGGTATACATTTCCCCAACTTCGTCTTAAGATCAGAAAGTTGTAGTGGAAAGATGTACCAGCGACTATGTACACATGGTGGAGTTACGTTGACGATATACTAATATCTTCCACACATCGGCCCACCAGGCAAGGAGCCTTTGCGATTTCCTTATCCATTGGTAAAGCAAACTAGCTACACGGCTTCAAAAACAGTATCTGATCTTCGCTTCGTCCCGCGCCGAAGCCTTGGACCGTCCAATAAAAACACGGCGACTGACTTATACAAAAACAAAGCCGGAAACACGCCAGGACAGCTAAGTCGGGTATATAAACAGCCACTATCGCCACTGTCCTAGGCGGCGTTCCCACCAACTTTACGTTAAAAGTTTTGTGGAGAGGAACAGACTTGAAATCTCAAAGCTTTCTGCAGCTCCTCCTTCAGCTTAGATGGATGGGCATGTAGTCTGGCCTCCTGGTCTGGATGATTTTCGGCTTGTCTTTACGCGTGCCGTCCTCATCCTCGTCCACCTCAAGCTCGTTTTCGGGATCGCTCTCGCACACGTGGACCACCACACTGGGGGTTGTGTCTGTGGCTGCATGTAATTCGTATTGCTCTCCTGCAAGCAAAAAATGACAAGAAGTTGTTTAGGAAAAAAAAATATATAGTTTTGACCAATTGTTGGCATTGGAATAAATAAAGCGGACGTTTAACCTACATATATTTTGCCTTCTGTGGTTCCTCCCTCCCATCTCTTTAACATAAGGACAATTAAAAAATTTAAATTTCACTTAATTTACTTATGTATCTTTTCATAGTCCCGTACCCCTGCATTTAATTTATGACTTATTATCGTATGTAAAATGATTTAACCACCTGAGCACCAGGCCTATTTTTGACACCTGGTTACATAATTTTTTTTTTGCTAGAAAATTACTTAGAACCCCGAAACATTATATATATTTTTTCAGATACCCTAAAGAATAAAATGGTGTTTGTTGCAATACTTTGTCACACCGTATTTGCACAATAAAGTTAGCCCAATTTTTTTCTATATTGTGAAATATAGATTGATACCAAAACCTAAATTGATACCAAACATGTCATGCTTCAAAATTGAGCCCGCTCGTGGAATAGCGACAAACGTTGGCCTCTCCATTATTGTTTTCGCTGCAATGATCGCAGCGATACCCCACGTGTATGGTTCGAACACCATTTTCATATGTGGGTGCGACTTGCGTATGGATTAGCTTCTGCGTGCAAGCTCAGAGGGACTGGGCGCTTTAAAAAAATATATTTATTTTTATTTCTTTTTTTTTTTAGGACAGTGTAAAAATAAAAACTTGTAATAAAAAAAAAAAAAGCATGACAGGACCTCTTTATGATCAGGGGTCAAAAAGACCTTCAGATTTCACATTTACACTTAAAAGCAATAAAAAATAAATAAATAACACAATAAAAAAAGTATTTGTTTTAAAAAAATAAATAAAAATTGTCCCTTTAAACACTTCAATACCAGGCACTTACGCCCCTTCCTGCCCAAGCCAATTTTCAACTTTCTGTGCCGTCGCTGTTTAAATGACAATTGCGCGGTCATGCTACACTGTACCCAAATAGAATTTTTATAATTTTGTTCCCACAAATAGAGCTTTCTTTTGGTGGTATTTGATCGCCTTTGCGGTTTTTATTTTTTGCCATACAAATAAAAAAAGACTGAAATTTTTGATTTTTTTTTTCTTTTTTTCCTGTCATAAAATTTTGTAAATAAGCGAGTTTTCACCTTCACTGATGGGCACTGATAAGGTGGCACTGATAAGGCAGCACCGATGAGGCAGTGCCAATGAGGTGGCACCGACGATGGGCACTGGTAGGCGGCACTTATATGCAGCACTGATGGGCATTGATAGGCAGCACTGATGGGCACTCATGGGTGGCACTGATTGGCTGCAATGGTGGGTACTTATGGGTGGCATTGATAGGCGCCACTGCTGGGCATCGATACATGACACTGATGGGTATCCCTGGTGGCACTGGCAGGGATTTTGAGTGGGCACTGATTGGCAGCTGCATGGGCATTGATTGGCAGCTGCCTTGGCACAGATTCGCATTCCCTGGTGGTCTAGGGGGCATACCTGGTGGTCCAGTGTGGATGCCCATCCCTGGTGGTCCTGGGCGGCATGCTGGTGGTCCTGTGCAGTGATCCGAAGGGGGGCTGCGCTGATAAACTATCAGCACATAACCCCCCCTGTCAAGAGAGCAGCCGATCGGCTCTCCTCTTATCACATCCATCAGATGCGAGTGAGGAAATGCCGTTCAGTTGCTCTTCCTGTTTACATTGTGATCAGCTGTGATTGGACACGGCTGATCACGTGGTAAAAAGCCTCTGCCGAAGGCTCTTTACCGAGATCAGTGTAGCAGTGTGTCAGACTGACACATCACATCACCGATCGCCGCAATGCGCGCCCCCCCCGGGCGGCTGTTATTCTGCAGGACGTCAATAGACGTCCAGTCAGGATAACAAAACCACTTCCCGGACGTCAATTTACTATTGACCAGGCGGGAAGTTGTTAAGCCCATTAGGCGGAAGTGACGTTTGACGTAGCTGCCGTCATCCAATGGCATAGATTCGAGTGGGGGTCATCATTCCCTCACTCGACTTTGTGCCAAGCAGGGGAAGCATTGAGTTGTCTCCGCTGTTACGACGAAGACTACTTTTATCCTAAAACGGACCATCCGATGTTGACGAAAATACTGGGGTTATGGCATCTGGTGCCAAAACCCCAGTATTTAACGTCAAAGGACCGATGTATATGCTCTGTGCTGCCAGGGCCTGGACAAGGGGTGGGCAGGAGGAGCGGCTGCTCTGGCCACTGTGGTATGATGTGAGGTAGGGGGCACCACAAGGAGAACTATCGTTTTTGGAGGGGGGTTTGTGTTAGTAGGGATGTTTGGATGGGGTACTTGTGCTAGGACAGTGTTTTTCAACTCCAGTCCTCAAGGCACACCAACAGGTCATGTTTTCAGGCTTTCCATTATTTTGCACAGGTGATTTGATCAGTTTCACTGCCTTAGTAATCACCACAGCCATTTCATCTGAGGGAAATCCTGAAAACTTGACCTGTTGGTGTGCCTTGAGGACTGGAGTTGAAAAACACTGTGCTAGGAGGCGAAATTTGTGAGGGGATTGCTAGGTTGAGGGATTGGGGAATTTGTTCCTTTGGTGGGTTTGGAGTCGGGGGGGGGGGGGGATTTCTGATTGGAAGGGAAATTTGAGGGGTAGAAGATTTGTACTAAGAAGGGGAAGATTTTTTTTTGGGGGGGGGGGGGGGTATGCTGGGGGAATATGGGGAGAGAGAATTTAAGACAAAAGATTTGTGCTGGGAGGGCTGATTTTAGCAGAGGGGTGGATTTGTACTGGGAGGAGGGGGAATTTTGCTTAGGGTCGACCATGCAGATTAGTGCTAGTCGTATTTCTACCCTCTGCAAATCTGCAAAGTGAATCATAGGGTAGTGATTTTTTTTTTTATATACCATGTTTATTGGACTGAACATCTATTTCTGTAACAGACTAAAAAAAAATGTAACAAAAACTGTCTGTATTGCCTTTATCAACAATTCCATCCGTTTGTTTTCATTCACTGCACTGAAAAAGCAAATCCGTCTGCTAAAACCAATGCAGTCTTCATTTGACTCAGATAAACAAGGCGCGGTAGAATACGGCCGCTGTTCCCCCAGCGAGGAGGCCTCGGTGCCAGAGTTCCCACATTAACACCGCTACGAGGCGTCCTCTCTCAGCACCGTCATGGGATCTTTCTTTCCCCTTTAGCCTAATGTAGGAAAAATGTGCTACTGAGAATTAAAAATAAAACCAAATGATTTTGTCTGGAAAGAATGGAAACTTGGCCCCACGTGTGTTCTATAATCACATCAGCTATTTCTGGACCACGAGAGAGAAAACGTTCCCTTTCAGAGAAATCTCGCAAACAGGAAAAAGTACTGCTGAGGGATGAAATGATTTCTGCGTAGATTCGGGGAAATGAGACCTATTTTTAAAGGAAACCTCAGAAATACAGCAGCAGCTTCTGATTGAGCTCTGGGGGTCTCCTCTTCATCCTGATCCACAACCGCTACTGCACAGTGAAGCTGATTCTGGGGCCTCAGGGCAACACAGCAGGAAAACTGAATTGGGGCCCCAAAAGCAACAAGAAAAACTATCTGGGGGGTCCAGACCAATAAGATATTCTGACTTGAAGACCCAGAGCAACACTGGAGTAAAATTAATTCAAGAGTGAAGTAGACTCAGGACCCCAGATAAATGTGAAGCCGACCCTGAGCCCCAGAGCAACACAGGAGTAAAGCCGACCCTGAGCCCCAGAGCAACCACAGGAGTGAATCTGACCCTGAGCCCCAGAGCAACCACAGGAGTGAAGCTGACCCTGAGCCCCAGAGCAACACAGGAGTGAAGCCGACCCTGAGCCCCAGAGCAACACAGGAGTGAAGCCGACCCTGAGCCCCAGAGCAACACAGGAGTGAAGCCGACCCTGAGCCCCAGAGCAACACAGGAGTGAAGCCGACCCTGAGCCCCAGAGCAACACAGGAGTGAAGCCGACCCTGAGCCCCAGAGCAACACAGGAGTGAAGCCGACCCTGAGCCCCAGAGCAACCACAGGAGTGAAGCCGACCCTGAGCCCCAGAGCAACCACAGGAGTGAAGCCGACCCTGAGCCCCAGAGCAACCACAGGAGTGAAGCCGACCCTGAGCCCCAGAGCAACCACAGGAGTGAAGCCGACCCTGAGCCCCAGAGCAACCACAGGAGTGAAGCCGACCCTGAGCCCCAGAGCAACCACAGGAGTGAAGCCGACCCTGAGCCCCAGAGCAACCACAGGAGTGAAGCCGACCCTGAGCCCCAGAGCAACCACAGGAGTGAATCTGACCCTGAGCCCCAGAGCAACACAGGAGTGAAGCGGACCCTGAGCCCCAGAGCAACACAGGAGTGAAGTTGACCCTAAACCCCAGAGCAATACAGGAGTGAAGTTGAACCTGAGCCCCAGAGCAACCACAGGAGTGAAGCTGAACCTGAGCCCCAAAGCAACACAGGAGTGAAGCCGACCCTGAGCCCCAGAGCAACACAGGAGTGAAGCCGACCCTGAGCCCCAGAGCAACCACAGGAGTAAATCTGACCCTGAGCCCCAGAGCAACCACAGGAGTGAAGCTGACCCTGAGCCCCAGAGCAACACAGGAGTGAAGCCGACCCTGAGCCACAGAGCAACACAGGAGTGAAGTTGACCCTGAAACCCCAGAGCAACCACAAGAGTGAAGCCGACCATGAGCCCCAGAGCAACACAGGAGTGAAGCCGACCCTGAGCCCCAGAGCAACACAGGAGTGAAGCTGACCCTGAGCCCCAGAGCAACACAGGAGTGAAGCCGACTGAGCCCCAGAGCAACACAGGAGTGAAGGTGACCCTGAGCCCCAGAGCAACACAGGAGTGAAGGTGACCCTGAGCCCCAGAGCAACCACAGGAGTGAAGGTGACCCTGAGCCCCAGAGCAACACAGGAGTAAAGCTGACCCTGAGCCCCAGAGCAACACAGGAGTGAAGCCGACCCTGAGCCCCAGAGCAACACAGGAGTGAAGTTGACCCTAAACCCCAGAGCAACCACAGGAGTGAAGCCGACCCTGAGCCCCAGAGCAACACAGGAGTGAAGCCGACCCGGAGCCCCAGAGCAACACAGAAGTGAAGCTGACCCTGAGTCCCAGAGTTACACAGGAGTGAATTGCACCTAGGGCATAAATGTGTAGCTGCCTTTAATGGGAGTGCCAAGTACAAAAACCTTGGAAGTTGATATAAGTCTTTAGATACAAAGGCAGGAAAGCGCACAATTCCTACCTGGGCCAAGCTTGGAGATGGCGTACAGGAGATCGTAATTAATAACTGGGGTGGCATCTTCTGCTTGCTTCCAGCCCACCGGAGGAGATGAAGGTGGAGAGATGAGAAACTGCTTCTCAGGTTTTGGTGGAGCCAGATGAGAACTGCCTATGTGTAAAGTCTGCAGAAGGATAAAAAGAGTAAAAGATTAGTATGGAAACGTCCTCGGGCTTACAAAGGAATGGAAAGCTTCATAAAAAGATACCCTGTACTGAGAGACACATGTAGGCTGAGATTGCTGACCTTCTGACAATGCTAGTTGCCTGGTTGGGCTCTAGGAAAGCAGGGACCGTCAGGCAACTAGAGCACATCTACTTCACTGTGTACAACTCTCAGGTACCAGCTAGAAGTCTCTAGAATAAGAAAACAGCTTCTACACCATCTATTCTAGTGACCAGATCTGCGAGCCTGAGGTCCCAATGAAGATGTGGACAAAAACATAAAAAAATAAAACAAACACAAGGGATGGGACTTACAATCAATACAAAGCGTCCCTTGTGCTGATGGCTGCAGCTTTAATCTGGTTGCAGAAATCCTCTGTCCCCAGCTGCCTCCTATACCCCTACAGCAGTAATCTTCCAGCGCTGTGGGGGTTAATTAGAGTGATGGACCTGTCATAAGCACTTATCATGAGTGCCAACTATGCCCGCACTTTCCTCCATTCTTAGTAGCTGTACTATAGCTTTCGTTAATGAAAAAGCTCTATGGATGGAGGAAGCGGACCGTTTGTTCATCCTCGTCCTCCATTCATATTGCATTTTTCATTGAATGAAGCGTCTATGAATGAAGCAGGAGGGTGGAAAGCAGTGGCGGTGCGTCCATAAAGGGTGCAGGAGCGCCGCCCCCCCATCATCTGCTCTCTCACATTGCATGAATCTATCTATGGTCGCCGCTGCTGCCCCCTATTCTTGTGCCCGGCCCCTTGTCGGGTGCCGGGCATATGAATTACAGCGGCGGGTGTGTTTTGTAAGCGCCTGATTAGATCCATAGGCTCAAATAGGCTTTCTGATTAGAGCCTGTGGGCTTTAATAGGCTCCCAAAAGGGTAAACAGCAGGCGGCCGCCGGGTGTACTAAGATGGCTGCCACTCCGGAGCTAGGCTGAAGCCGCGGCCTATCCTAGGAGCTCAATCCGCGGATCGCTTGGTGTGCCGATCCAAACAGGATGACCCGTTTGGATCACGGATCATCGACGATCCGTTGCACCACTACTTCCCTAACACTGACCGGCTCTCAGCCAATCAGGTGCACCGGGTCTGGTTACCCTGTCACCTTATTGGCTGAAACAACAGGCGCCGCTATTGGATGCCTGACGGGACATGAGGAGACATGAAGGACCCCACTCGTCGCCGTCACCTGCTGCCCCACCAAGACAGGGTAAGTCCCGGGCAGATGGCGAGCGGGCAGGGTGGTTACACTGGTAGCATTTAATGGCGACACTGGCAGCATTTGGCACATTGGCAGCATATGATGGGCACACTGGCTGCATTTGATGGACACCGTGGCTGCATTTGATGGACACCGTGGCTGCATTTTTTTTTTCCACATCAGACTAGACCGGGGTGCAATCCGTCAAACATGCTCACGGACCCTTCCGCCCTTCGCTTCCCCCTGTAGTCAATGCATCACTTGTGGCTTCTTATTTCCTTAAATGTTTCTGTATATTTCTCTCTCTTTTTTTTTTTTAACTGCAAAAAGGTAACATGTGTATTTTTCCTCCCCATCCCACCCTCCCTACCTCCCTCCATCCCACCCTCCATCTCGTGATTCCACCGTCCCCCTTCCCCTGGTAATCCCCCATAGTTGAATGCTGTTTCAACCGTGGCTTCATTTGATGGACACAGTGGCTGCATTTGATGGACACAGTGGCTGCATTTGATGGACACAGTGGCTGCATTTGATGGACACAGTGGCTGCATTTGATGGACACAGTGGCTGCATTTGATGGACACAGTGGCTGCATTTGATGGACACAGTGGCTGCATTTGATGGACACCGTGGCTGCATTTGATGGACACAGTGGCTGCATTTGATGGACACAGTGGCTGCATTTGATGGACACCGTGGCTGCATTTGATGGACACCGTGGCTGCATTTGATGGACACAGTGGCTGCATTTGATGGACACAGTGGCTGCATTTGATGTTTTTTTTTTCCAGTTTGTTTGCGCCGCCCCCCACCCACAAAAATTGAGCACCAGCCGCCAATGGTGAAAAGGTAAGGCATTATTGGCACTCTTGATGGAGTACTAGTTTGATTTTATCATTATTGCGTAGCGGTATTTTGACATGCGATTTTCATGTGATTCTGTGTGTTGCATGGGGCAGCCCTTTCACTTGAATGGGCTGACCTATGTGCTTTTGTCACCTGAAAAGAAGCTCCTGCATTGTGTTGGGATTGCCATGAGATTTGGGATCACGGGCAGAAACGCGGCGAGATCCCAAATAGCGAGATGTTAACGAGGCATAAAAAGGAGAGTTGCTAATCTAGTCCTTGCTGTAAACAAATACTGAGCCCTGCACATTTTTCTGAAGTACCAATCATCTTCTGGCCATGGCTGCAGTCCTCATATGGAGATCAATGTCCCCGATTCCCACCAATAAGGACAAAATATGGAGGACGAACCTGAGCAAAGTACAGCTTGATCTCCTTCCCCAGGAACTCCATCTTGTGCAGCTGGATCCTGGCCTCCGCCGCCAACAGCGGGTTACTGAAGTTGATCCTCACCCTCTTAAAGCTTTTGAAGTACTGGAAGGTGGCCTCTTTGTCATACGTCCTGAACAGGGACTCAAACGTTGCCTGAAACAATTAAAAAATTAAAGAAATAAATACAATTGTTTTCTTGCTTTCTGGGACGCATTTATAGCCAAATACATCATTTTTAGATTTTTTGCCTTCTGTATACTTTATGACATGGAACCCACAAATATTAAAAACATTTTCGTATAGGCTGTGGAACTGAAGCAGAACGCCAGGCACAATGCATTCCTCAATAACCACAAAGGATCTAAATCTACTTTGTGAGCAACAAACGTCTTTGAAAATCCAGTTTTCACCTTGTACAAATAGTGGTGACATCATCACTGTGCAGAGCTGTGGGAGGGGCCCAGCAACTCCACCCACTACAGGCTGCCTGGAGAAATCTACAGGAGGGGGCGGAGACAAGACCAGTCACCCTGCACAAGGGGAGAGAGCAGCAGTGAGCGGTCTTTATTACAGGAAGTCAAAGGATGACTGCAGAGATCTGGGATATATACACAAAGCACATCAAGATTCAAGTAACAATGCACATGACAAATGTATTTTGACTTCTATTGCATGCAATACCGCATGTGGCTAGAGGTGTGGGGGCACCGGAGAGACCCAGACAGACTGAGAAATACTTGGAGATCGTTCGGATGCAGTCAGAAACCCTCGGAAAGGCTTGGAAACACTCAGGAACCGAGTATTTCTGAACAGCTCAGAGTGTCACCGGCGCCCCAGCACCTCTGACCAAATGTGGTACTGCACACCGCAGAGGCTTTAATCCTGCGACAACACTCGCAAACCGAGTCAGGATTTAAAAAAAAAAAAAGCTCATATTGCAAAACGCTTGTTAACCGTGTTACTCGGAATCAGAGGTTCCACTGTATATTTTTTAGCAGAGAATAAAAAGTCGGTTGTTGCTGCAAAATTTTATGTCACACTGTATGTGCGCAGAGGTCTTTCAAAACACAATTTGGGGTGGAGGATACACTTTAAGGCTCCATGCACACTGAAGCTGATAAACTGCAGTTTATTGGGGTTTTGGCTTTTTTTCTTTAAAGCCCATAAACTGAACGCTATGTTGGCCTATGTGCTCATGCACACCTGCGTGTTTTTCAGTGTTAATGAGCTTTGGAGTTTATTGTTTTTTTTCTGAACGCCCAAAATTTGCGTTCAAAGTGCTGTTTTTCGGCGGGAAAAACGCAAAACGCCGAAAAACAAAAAAGTAAAAAAAAAAAAAAAAAGCTGATAGAAGCTACACTGAAACACGCTGATTAAAGCTATTGCAAAAACTTGGGTTGTCCCGATACCAGTATCGGTATCGGGACCGATGCCGAGTATTTGCGGGAGTACTTGTACTCCTGCAAATATGTGGGGGACATGGCTGTACTTGTACTCCCGCAAATACCCCCGATACCCAAATAGAATACTTCCCCCCCCCCCCCCCCCTGCCGCCGCCGTATATGCAGAGCCGACCCCGCCGCCGTATATACAAAGCCGCCGCCGCCGCAAACGTTATAGGCACCTTTAGTTTGAATAGCTGTTTTTCCCACGGCGCGTGTATAGACACTCCCCCTTGCTCGGGATTGGACGGATCTGTCCAATCCCAAGCAAGAGGGAGTGTCCTTTACATGCTGTGCGGCAGGGAAAACAGCTATTGAAACTAAAGGTGCCTATAATGTTCGCGGCGGCTGCGGCTTTGTACATACGGCGGCATCATCATCATCAGGAACGGGGGAGATGGCTGCGTCTATGGGGGGGACATGGCTGCGTCTATGGGGGGGACATGGCTGCGTATATGGGGGGGGGGACATGGCTGTATATGGGGGACATGGCTGCAATATGTGGGGGACATGGCTGCTGTATATGGGGGACATGGCTGCTGTATATGGGGGACATGGCTGCTGTATATGGGGGACATGGCTGCTGTATATGGGGGACATGGCTGCTGTATATGGGGGACATGGCTGCTGTATATGGGGGACATGGCTGCAATATGTGGGGGACATGGCTGCAATATGTGGGGGACATGGCTGCAATATGTGGGGGACATGGCTGCAATATGTGGGGGACATGGCTGCAATATGTGGGGGACATGGCTGCAATATGTGGGGGACATGGCTGCTGTATATGGGGGACATGGCTGCTGTATATGGGGGACATGGCTGCTGTATATGGGGGACATGGCTGCTGTATATGGGGGACATGGCTGCAATATGTGGGGGACATGGCTGCAATGTGGGGGACATGGCAGTATATGGGGGACATGGCTGCATCTATGGGGGGGACATGGCTGCATCTATGGGGGGGACATGGCTGCATCTATGGGGGGGGACATGGCTGCATCTATGGGGGGGGACATGGCTGCATCTATGGGGGGGGACATGGCTGCATCTATGGGGGGGGACATGGCTGCATCTATGGGGGGGGACATGGCTGCATCTATGGGGGGGACATGGCTGCATCTATGGGGGGGGGACATGGCTGCATCTATGGGGGGGGGGACATGGCTGCATCTATGGGGGGGGACATGGTTGCATCTATGGGGGGGGACATGGCTGCAATATGTGGGGGACATGGCTGCAATATGTGGGGGACAAGGCTGCAATATGTGGGGGACATGGCTGCAATATGTGGGGGACATGGCTGCAATATGTGGGGGACATGGCTGCAATATGTGGGGGACATGGCTGCAATATGTGGGGGACATGGCTGCAATATGTGGGGGACATGGCTGCATCTATGGGGGAGACATGGCTGCATCTATGGGGGAGACATGGCTGCATCTATGGGGGAGACATGGCTGCATCTATGGGGGAGACATGGCTGCATCTATGGGGGAGACATGGCTGCATCTATGGGGGAGACATGGCTGCATCTATGGGGGAGACATGGCTGCGTAAATATGGGGGACATGGCTGCGTAAATATGGGGGACATGGCTGTATATGGGGGACATGGCTATATGGAAAGACTCCTGCGCTACCAAGGGGGATGGGTGGGAGTGGAATTGGGCTGGAAGGTGGACTGGGGATTCTGCAGCAGACTCCTGACACTCTGTCCTGGGCAGAGAGAAAAATGTATATGTAAAAGAAGGGGGTGTTGTCTGCGCTGAAAGTGAACAGGGGGGGAGGAGGGGGGGTGTGGGTGATAGGGGTGAATGGATGGGACGGGTGGCTGGATGGGTGGATGCAGGTGGGTTTAGGACAACATGATAACCAACATAATCGAAACAATGATGTGAATGAATATACACATAAGGGTGATAACCAATAAATACAAAAATTATTATTACAATAAGGAAAAACCCAACACACTAGCCAGTGTAATGTGAAACCAGTGAAAAACAATCCTAAATCCAAACTATAAGACCAGAGAAAATTCCATGAGGAAATGCCTCTGGATGGAAAAAATGTGAAATAAATAAAGTCTCTAGTGAAAAAACCCAAGAGTCCAGATAAGTCCAAATTGAAATGGTGGTGCCAGGAAAGGGTGACAGCAGAAAGCACCTCAGGTGGTCCCCAGCTCCTCACCTCAAGGCTATAGCTCGGATAGCCTACAACAGCACCTCCCGGTGGAGGACAGTGATCCCTCGGCAGGGCAAGCAGCAGAGGCACTCCTCAGCGGTAAAGGTAAAGCAAAAAAGAAGAAAGCAAGTGAGTGACAATAAAAGACGTCTGGTAGGCAACGAGTGTCACTTGTACATCCACTCACCACGGGGTGATGGATGATGGGCCTATCTCCCACGAACAGCGAGTTCGTACTTCTAATGGCAGATATCCTCTTCTAAGCTGGCCAGATGGTCACTCACAACAAGGGATCTCTCAGATGGCATACATGATAAAAGAAACAGACCATAGCGCAATCCCGCAAGGTAAAAAACACATTTAATAAAAAAATAAAACTCACATTTAAAACGATCCAAAAGGCACAAAACAAACAGACGTCAGGAACAAACTGCGTCAGGCGTGTGGACTCTGTGGCTCCTAGGATCCCTTTTGGGATCCTAGGAGCCACAGAGTCCACACGCCTGACGCAGTTTGTTCCTGACGTCTGTTTGTTTTGTGCCTTTTGGATCGTTTTAAATGTGAGTTTTATTTTTTTATTAAATGTGTTTTTTACCTTGCGGGATTGCGCTATGGTCTGTTTCTTTTATCATGTATGCCATCTGAGAGATCCCTTGTTGTGAGTGACCATCTGGCCAGCTTAGAAGAGGATATCTGCCATTAGAAGTACGAACTCGCTGTTCGTGGGAGATAGGCCCATCATCCATCACCCCGTGGTGAGTGGATGTACAAGTGACACTCGTTGCCTACCAGACGTCTTTCATTGTCACTCACTTGCTTTCTTCTTTTTTGCTTTACCTTTACCGCTGAGGAGTGCCTCTGCTGCTTGCCCTGCCGAGGGATCACTGTCCTCCACCGGGAGGTGCTGTTGCAGGCTATCCGAGCTATAGCCTTGAGGTGAGGAGCTGGGGACCACCTGAGGTGCTTTCTGCTGTCACCCTTTCCTGGCACCACCATTTCAATTTGGACTTATCTGGACTCTTGGGTTTTTTCACTAGAGACTTTATTTATTTCACATTTTTTCCATCCAGAGGCATTTCCTCATGGAATTTTCTCTGGTCTTATAGTTTGGATTTAGGATTGTTTTTCACTGGTTTCACATTACACTGGCTAGTGTGTTGGGTTTTTCCTTATTGTAATAATAATTTTTGTATTTATTGGTTATCACCCTTATGTGTATATTCATTCACATCATTGTTTCGATTATGTTGGTTATCATGTTGTCCTAAACCCACCTGCATCCACCCATCCAGCCACCCGTCCCATCCATTCACCCCTATCACCCACACCCCCCCTCCTCCCCCCCTGTTCACTTTCAGCGCAGACAACACCCCCTTCTTTTACATATATGGGGGACATGGCTGCAATATGGGGGGGACATGGCTGCAATATGGGGGGGACATGGCTGAAATATGGGGGGGCATGGCTGAAATATGGGGGGGGGACATGGCTGAAATATGTGGGGGGACATGACATGGCTGCAATATGTGGGGGGACATGACATGGCTGCAATATGTGGGGGACATGGCTGCAATATGTGAGGGACATGGCTGCAATATGTGGGGGACATGGCTGCATTTGGGGACACATTTAAAAAAAGTATCGGTATTCAGCATCGGCGACTACTTGAAAAAAAGTATCTGTACTTGTACTTGGTCCTAAAAAAGTGGTATCGGGACAACCCTAGCAAAAACGCTAAAAAACGTTGCAATGCTCCCTGCAAAGCTACTGGCGTTTTTTTATAGCTTTTATCAGCTGCAGTGTGCATGGAGCCTAATAAATTAGAAAAAAAAAACACACAACAGTACAGTTAGCCCATTTGTTTTTTTTTATAATGTGAAAGACGATGTTACGCCACAAGAATCGTGATCTCTATTCTAAGCAATAAAATGGCGATTCTCATTTTAGCCAGAATGGTGCAGCTCTAACACGACACACAACCTGAGATTATATCATATTATTTTTGGCGATTCCAGAACAGTACAGGTCTCCGATTGGTTGCTGTGGGTTGTTGGCTGTAATGCGATGTGAATCGGCATGGTGCTCTCATTTTCTGTACATTCATTACAAGCTGTCAGCAGAAAAAGTAAAGATTACGGATTAGGCGCCTAAACTGAACTTTATTTAGGGAGGCGATGACAAATTGTACAAACCATACGGCGATTACATTTTCCACTGACCCCGTCTGTCATTTTCCTTCTGGAAAGAAAAACAGCTTCCTCTGCGGAAATAAATCTCCCAAATCGCAGAGCCTGCGGCTAAAGAGCCCTTCACCAATGTAGAGCAGAGAACGGCTGAATATTAAAGAGGCCCTGTCATTAACTTAAAAAAAAAAATTGCAGGTAGAAGCATAGAAAAATTTGTATTAAAAAAAAAAAAAAAGATATAGGGCTAGATTCACGTAGAAGCGCGTATCTTTGTGCGGGCGTAGCGTATCCTATTTACGTTACGCCTCCCCAACTTTTACAGGCAAGTGCTGTATTCACAAAACACTTGCTCCGTAAGTTGCGTCGGCGTAGCGTAAATGGGCCGGCGTATCCGCGCGCAATTCAAATTAGCAGGTGGGGGCGTGTTGTATTGAAATGAACGGTGACCCGACGTAAATGATGGGCCGAACGAACTGCGCATGCGCCGGCCGTGGACGTATCCCAGTGCGCATGCTCCAAATCACGTCGCAAATAGTCAATAAAAACGATGTGAACGTAACTTACGCCCAGCCCCATTCTGAATCGGCTTACGCAAACGACGTAAAATTTAAAAGTTTAGGCGCGGTCCCGACGTCCATACTTAACACTGGCTGCGCCATCTTTTTGTTGGAATAACTTTACGCCTGAAAAAGGCCTTACGTAAACGGCGTATCTTACTGGGACGGCCGGTCGTACGTTCGTGAATCGGCGTATCTAGCGAATTTACATATTCGATGCGTAAATCGACGGAAGCGCCACCTAGCGGCCAGCGTAAATATGCAACTAAGATACAACGGCGTAATACAATCACGCCGCTTGTATCTTAGCTCAATCCCGGCGTATCTTGTTTTCTGAATATAGAAAAAAGATACGCCGGCGCATTTCAGAAGTTACGCGGCGTATCTCGAGATACGCCGTCGTAACTCTTGATGAATCTGACCCATAATATTTAAAGTCTTTAAAAGCTTGACTGATTTTTCCTTTCTTTCTACAAACTGTTTTTATTGACTTGTGATGTGCCTTTGAACTTGCTACAAAATGATGCAACTTCTCCGGGAAGAAGCAATTCCCTAGCACAACCCCCCTCCCTCCTTGTACATCATAACCCCGCCTCTTCTGGGAGTGTCTAATTACTGCCTCGGCTGGCCCAGCTCCTCTGCCCCCCCCCCCCCCCCTAACCATAGGAGGACAGCTCTGACCTCTCATCTTATATGGTGGCACACGGCAGAGAGGCGACCTTAAAGGTCTACCGCTTCTCCTTTGCCCAATGAAAGGTCAGGGGCAGGGAGGTGACCAATCGGCCTTTATTTACTGCAGCAAAGAAAAGTCAGGTCACCATAATGGCTGTACCGTCTGGCAAGCTGTGTAAACTTCTGATCTGGATGGACAGAAATACAAATCCTTTAGCTCCCATACATGTATTCCAGCTAGCCGTTTGCCTGGAGTCTCTTCTTTCTATTATGCTGTATGGAAAAAAAGAACTCTAATATAGAGCAGGGGTCTCAAACTGGCGGCCCTCCAGCTGTTGCAAAACTACAAGTCCCATGAGGCATTGCAAGACTGACAGTTACAAGCATGACTCCCACTGGCAGAGGCATGATGGGACTTGTAGTTTTGCAACAGCTGGAGGGCCACTGGATTGAGACCCTTGATATAGAGAATGACCCCCCCCAAGAGTGCACTGCATTTATTATTTTTCATCCATCCCTGGTCAGGCTGTCTGATGACTGCGCTCACAATACTCGTCAACCTTCAAGCAGCATTTCTCACGTGGCTTAGTGGTTACCACATCTGTTTTGCAGCATAAGGTCCTCCTCTATTTGGACCCCAACCCAGACATTATCTGCATGGAGTTTGCATGCTCTGCCTGTGCTTGTGTTCCTCCCACACTCCAAAGATTAACCAGCTAATGTCTAAACTGCAGAGTCTGATGGCAGGGAGCCCGTTGTGCACACTTCTATGCCCATTCGGGTGACCTTCCAGCGTGCAACATGAGTATTTCTGGACCCAGACTGATTAATGAATACTGCCAATACTGGAGGAGGGATCTATGACCAGCCACCCTGCGTAGCCTCAGGTGACCCCAAGTCATCATTCCCGTCTCCGGGCTTTGCTCAATTATTAACACAATCCAGACTGGAACCAATGTCGTCACTCACCCCGAGGCTGCCGGCACAAGCCAAAGATAGAAATCTCAGTGCTCATTTGTTTCTAAGGTCTAGTTGTCCTTTAAACAATGATGGTGACCACTGTCACAAATATGACATTCGGCGTCCTCCCCTAAGTGTGCCCCCCCCCCCTCTCCTAATTAGTGGCAATACTTTGCAAAAAACTCATATCTTAACTTTTTCTTTTTTAGAAATTCACAAATTTGTCCCCTGGGACTCAGTGTCCCCAGATCTGTATATTGACAAGAAGGGAACAAGGTTAGTATTGGCTGTAACAATACATGGAAGGGGAGGTTGAAAAAAAAGTCCAACCTATGTGTGTGATTATATGTCAGTATTACATTGTATATCCCTGTATGTTGTAGTCGTTCAGGTGATTATCTAATAGTCTTTTTCAACTATCAATGCCCCCCGCTGAGACCACCACCTGTGGAAGGGAATTCCACATCCGATCAGTGCTATAAAAAGGCACTGGTTACTGTGAAAATGACACTGGCAGTGAAGGCGTTAACCACTAGGTGGCACTGTAGGGGTTAAGTGTTCCCTAAGGAGTGATTCTTACTGTAGGGGGGCGTGGCTTGCTGTGACATCACTTATCGTGTTCCCGATGACAGGGAACAGTGACAGTGTCACTAGGCAGAACGAGGAGATGTTGTGTTTACACCAACATCTCCCCTTTCTATTTCTCCGTGAGACGATCGCAGTTATGCCCGCGGCGACCATGGGACCCACGGGCACGCTCACAAAGCTTGCGGCTCGCGCGAGCCCACAAGAACCACTTCTTAAAGGGGACGTACAGGTACGTCCTTTTGACTGCCCATGCCATGCTGCAGACGTATATGTGCGTGTGGTGGGCGGCAATCGGTTAAAGTCCCGACCCTCTTTCTTTATGTACAACTAGTGAACAAGACTTGGCAGTGTTTGGGGACTGTTTCAGCTACTTTAGACAACGGGGGAGTGAATCCATAGGGACGGACAGACAGGCAGCCCCCTTAGCGATTTTTTTTACTAGCACCAGTCTGACATCAGCCTTCGTAAAGCCACTCCAATGCATATAACTATACTAAAATATGTGCAATGTCACAAACCCATTGCTGTGAATGGAAAGTGTCCAGGTTTTATGGTGTCATTAACCACTTGCCGCCCGCCCTATTACTAAAAGACGGTGGCAAAGTGGTTTCAATATCCTGACCCGACATCATATGACATCTTCAGGATATTGAGCCAATGCGCGCCCCCGGGGGGCACGCATTGAGGCGATCGTTGTTGTGGTGTGTCAGTCTGACACCTTGCAAAACCGATCAAGGTAAAGAGGCTCTGACGGAGACTCTTTACCACGTGATCATCACGATGTAAACATCGGTGATCGGCTTTTCCTCACTTGCGTCTGTCAGATAAAGGTAGAGGAGAGAATCGGCTGTTCCTCTGACAGGGGGGTCTGTGCTGATCGATTAACAGCACAGCTCCCCCGAGGATGCCCACACTGGACAACCAGGATTGCCACCAGACCACCAGGATGTGCACCACCAGGGATGCCACCCTAGACCACCAGGGATGCCAATCAGTGCCCACAATGGATGCCAATCAGTGCCCACAATGGATGCCAATCAGTGCCCACAATGGGCATCACTGATTGGCAGGCATTATTGTTTGGGACTGATTGGCATCCATCAGTAAAATACATTACAGTACATCCGTGTCACCTATCAGTGCCACCTTTCAGTGCTTATCCATGCCGCCTTTCAGTGCTTATCCATGCCGCCCATCAGTGCCCATCCATGCCGCCCATCAGTGCCCATCCATGCCACCCATCAGTGCACATCAGTGCTGCCTATCAGTGCTGCCTATCAGTGCTTATCCATGCCGCCCATCAGTGCCCATCCATGCCGCCCATCAGCGCCCATCCATGCCGCCCATCAGTGCCCGCATATACCGCCCATCAGTGCCCATCCATACCGCCCATCAGTGCCCATCCATACCGCCCATCAGTGCCCATCCATACCGCCCATCAGTGCCCATCCATACCGCCCATCAGTGCCCATCCATGCCGCCCATCAGTGCCCATCCATGCCGCCCATCAGTGCCCATCCATGCCGCCTATCAGTGCCGCCTATCAGTGCACATCAGTGCCACCTATCAGTGCCGCATATTAGTGCCCATCAGTAACGCCGCCTATCAGTGCACATCAGTGCCGCCTATTAGTGCCCATCAGTGCAGCCCCATCAGTGCCCACCAGTGAAGGAGAACACTTACTTTTGTACAAAGTTTTGTAACTGAAACAAAAGAAAAATGTTCTGTATTTCTAATTTTTTTTAGCAGAAATTTTAAATCGCAGAGGTGATCAAATACCACCAAAAGAAAGCTCTATTTGTGGGAACAAAATGATACAAATTTAGTTTGGGTTCAGTGTAGCACGACTGGGCAATTGTCATTCAAAGTGCAACAGCAGTGAAAGCTGAAAATTGGTCTGGGCGGGAAGGTGTATAAGTGGCTGGTATGGAAGTGGTTAAATAATAAATGACCGAAAGGAATTATAGGATTTCTCTTGCAGATCCAGAATCTGTTTGAGCCTCAGATTGCCGGATTTGGAGCAACCGGATTATTTTACTGGGGAGATGACAAGAGAACAACAATATTTACGAACAGAACCCAGACTTACAGGAAGTGCCGATGCCAATAACAAATGGATCTCCGGGTATATTGACAGAAAACCATGTTTGGAAAACACAATGATATTTTAGGAGATGGATTTCGACGATTGTAGTCTCATTAATACGTTTTCCCCTCTGCTGCTCAGACTGTGCGAATGAAAACGCGCCTCTGACCACTTCCTAGATTTGCTTCCGCTTAAGCAAACAAAATTTGCAAGTGAAAATAAACTTTCTGTGGAAATCATGTGACCGTGCGAGGCCCCAAAAAGAAATCATCGCAAATCATGATAAAGGAGACGACACCCCGTTTTGAAGCAGAAATGTTTTTCATGTTGGATTCCTCAATACAATTCTCCCAGTTTTTTTTTTACAAATTTAAAGTGCCTTGAAAAAGTTTTCATACCCCTTGAAGTTTTTCATGTTACAACCAAAAACGTAAATTTATTTTATTGGGATTTTATGTGATAGACCAACACAACGTGACACATAATTGTGAAGTGGAAGGAAAATTATAAATGGTTTTCCAATTTTTTTCCAAAATATGTGAAAAGTGTGGCGTGTATTTGTATAGCGCCCCCCGGAGTCAATACTTTGTAGAATGACCTTCCACTGCAATAACAGCTTTTGGGGATGTCTCTACCAGCTTTGTACATCTAGAGAGTGACATTTTTGCCCATTCTTCTTTGCAAAAGAGCTCAAGTTCTGTCAGATTGGATGGAGAGCGTCTAAACAGCAATTTTCAAGTCTTGCCACAGATTCTCAATTGGATTTAGGTCTGGACTGTGACATTCGAACACATGAATATGCTTTGATCTAAACCATTCCATTGTAGCTCTGGCTGTATGTTTAGGGTCGTTTTCCTGCTGGCAGGTGAACCTTCACCTCAGTCTCAAGTCTTTTGCAGATTCTAACAGATTTTCCTCTAAGGCCGCGTACACACGTCCGAGAACCTCGTCGGGCTAAACCCATCGTTCCGCCCGACGAGGTTCTCGGCCGGCCGTCGAGTTCGTCGACCAGGCTGTCGAAAAAGGCGTCGAGCCATTAGTCCCGATGGCCCGTCGAGGAAATAGAGAACCTGCTCTCTATTTTGGCTCGACGCCTCGCTCGTCAGTTTGCTCAGCGAAAACGTACACACGATCGAGCTTCTCAGCAGAATATGGATCCCAGCGAGCTTCTCGCTGGATTCTGCCGAGAAGCTCGGTCGTGTGTACGGGGCCTAAGATTGTCCTGTATTTGGTTCCATCCATCCCATCAACTCTGACCAACTTCCCTGTCCCTGCTGAAGAAAAGCATCCCTACAAAATATAGCTGCCACCACCAGGTTTCACGGTGGGGGTGGTGTGTTCAGGGTGATGTGCAGTGTTAGTTTTCCACCACACATAGGGCCAGATTCAGGTACACTGGCGTATCTTTGTGCAGGCGTAGCGTAACTTCTTTACGCTATGTCGCCGCAACTTAGAGAGGCAAGTGCAGTATTCACAAAGGACTAGCTCCGTATGTTGCGGCGGCATAGCGTAAATTGGCCGGCGTAAGCCTGCGTAATTCAAAGTAGGAAGGAGGTGGGCGTCATCTAGTTAAATTAAGCGTGACCCCATGCTAATGAATGGCCAGTTGAACTGGAGATACGCCGACACAAATGCTTTATGAATCTTGCCCATAGTGTTTTGCCTAAAGGCCTAAAAGCTAAATTTGGTCTCATCTGACCAGAGCACCTTCTCCATATTTGTTGTGTCCCCCACATGGCTTCTCTTAAAACTGCAAATGGGACTTCTAATGACTTTGTTTCAACAATGGCTTTCTTCTTGCCCCTCTTCCATAAAGGGCAGATTTGTGGAGAGCACAACTAATAGTTGTCCTGTGGACAGATTCTCCCCCCTGAGCTGTGGATTTCTGCAGCTCCTGGAAGATTATTTGTTTACTTTGCACAGCTGCACCAACTTGTGCACTCTCCAGTTTTAGTAAATCAACCGCCATGTTGGACCCTTGTGGTTGGAAGCAGGTGTCAGAGAAACATTTGAAATTCAAAGTAGGCAGCCCAAACCCAAAGATATTAGAGGCTGATGCATGAGTACATGCACCAAACAACGTCATTTTCGGCATTGGTAAGCAATTCCACTGGGTTTTATTTAGTAAAGGTGAAAGGCAATAACAAAAATTGTCCAATCAGATATGACTTTTGTTATTTGGGATGCTCAACAAGGAATCCTGGTTGCTTTGAATGAGGACTCATTCCACCACTTTAGTTGAGCTTTATTGATGTGCATAGAACAACACAGGCTCAACTCCAGGGTACATAGAATGTTCCTCACCCCCGCTACACAATGGACACCAGCCTGCACCCGACTTGGCATTCTGATGGGAACAAGACCCCATTATGCTTAGCTCAACCGTGTGCAACAGTTTGTGTAAAACAGTAACGTACAGTAAACCAGAAATGTAATATATTGCAGCTGACCTGATCATCAATGTGGTGGCTGAACTTTTTTCCTAAGGCTACCCCCCCCCTTTTATTCTCACTTGGTGATCCTGCCACTAACACGCATCCTGTCCTAGGGTGACAACGCTCACTCACTATATTGCATCTATGAACAGCATGGTCACCCTAAGCCAGTGTTTCTCAACTCAAGTCCTCAAGGTGCCCCAACAGGTCATGTTTTCAGGATTTCCACAGGTGATTTGATCAGTTTCACTGCCTTAGTAATTACCACAGCCGTATTATCTGAGGGAAAACCTGAAACCATGACCTGTTGGAGCACCTTGAGGACTGGAGTTGAGAAACACCACCCTAAGCTGCTCTCCTGTTTTGGGCTACAGCCTACAAATCTCCTTTAGCCCAGGTTCACACTGGGTACGATTTAGTTCGATTTGAGATGCGATTTCACATGTGAAATCGCATCTCAAAATCGGCGGCAATTGCCAGCAATCACACCGTCCTAATCGGTGCGACGCTGCATCTGCGGCACTGCACCGATTTCAAAAAGTAGTTCCTGTACTACTTTTTGCGATTTCAGGACGCAATTTACATTGACATCTGTGCAGAACCCTGCAGAAATGTCTCCTAAATCGCGCCGAAATCGGGACTGCCAGATTTCAGCTGAACTCGCGCAATTTCACTCCCGCAGCCCAGTGTGAACCAGGGCTTAAAGTGGATGTAAACCCCCCAAAAAAAATTTTTTTTTGATGTCACAATGTAGAGTATAATATTTCCTATCATCTGTGCCCAGTCTTGCCACACAGAGTTAATCCAGCGCTGAGTAATCCTCTTGTAATGTTCAGTGCAAATTAACAGAATTCCAGATAAAAACTTGCCAAATTATAAAGTCTGTTTCTCTGTTCTTGCTTTGAGTGACAGGTTATTTACATATCTAGCTAGGACATGTTTATCTTATGCTATGTTTTGTTTATCATAACATGAGGTGATCCAAAGTTCATTGTATATTACCAGGATGTGTTATGTGGGGGAGGGGTGGATTTCTCACTTTTTATATCTCATGTTATGATAAACATAACATAACATAACATAACATATGATAAACATGTCTGAGCTAGATATGTAAATAACCTGTCACTCAAAGCAAGAAGAGAGAAAACTGACTTTTTATTTAGGCAGTTTTTTTTATCTGGAAGGCTGTTCATTTTACTGAACACTGAAAGAGGATTACTCAGATCTGGATTAACTCTGTGTGGCAAGACTGGGCACAGATGATAGGAAATCTTATACTCTACATTGTGACATAAAACTTTAAGTAACAGTAGCCTTTCTCCACCCTTTTATCTCAAAAACAATTCAGGTCTTAAAGAACCCTTAGGCTGCTTTCACATTGCAGCGGGAGGCGCGGTGGCGATATAGCAGCGCGATTTTTAGCGCCGCTATACCGTCGTATTTACCGCGATATTCGGCCGCTAGCGGTGCGGTATTAACCCCCGCTAGCGGCCGTAAAAGGGGTCAATACCGCCCGCAATGCAGAGGCGCATTGCGGGCGGGATTACCGCGGTTTCCCATTGATTTCAATGGGAAGGAGTGGTAAACACCCCGCTCTTATACCGCTCCAAAGATGCGGCTAGCAGGACTTTTGGAGCGGTCCTGCTAGCGCACCGCTTCAGTGTGAAAGCCTTCGGGCTTTCACATTGAAGACTACAGGGCACGATTTGAAAAAACGCCACAGTGTGAAAGGGACCTTACTAAAACCAATATGGCATTAATGGCAAAAATTCCTCTTCCGTTGTTGGTCAGTAAAAAAAATGCAATGGTGATCAAAATTCCACAAACACCTAAAAAGATGTTGGAGTCAGTGGACTATGCAGGCACCATCAAACAGGAGGGTCAATCAGTCATGACTCAAGAAACCCTTAGAAACATTTCGAAGGAACCCTGGTTGAGAATGGCCGACATCGAGGGGGAGGGGGGGGGGGGCGCGTGCTGTAGTTCACAATAGATAGCTGGGAATGTTTTACATTGTTTGAGATATTTCAGTACACAGGAAGGTATAATGATAACACATTTTTATCAGGACCAACAGGTCTTTTTTGTACTTTTAGATGAATCTGAAAACGTAGACAGCTATTGCATCTTATGCCGCGTACACACGGTCGTTTTTTGTCTTGTAAAAAACGTTGTTTTTTCTCATGAAAAAAAAAAAAGATGTTTTTCAAACTTCATTTTAAAAAACGACATTGCCTACACACCATCGTTTTTCTGAAAATGCTCTTGCAAAGCGCGGTTACGCAAGACACTTTCGACGGCACTCTGTTCCATTGCAGCTCCCGTCTCATAACTTGCTTCTGAGCATGCGCGGGTTTAAAAACGTCGTTTTAGTCCACACACGATCATTTTTTATGACACAAAAAACAACATTTTTACAAAACGACATAAAAAATTCAAGCATGTTCGAATTTTTTTTTTGTTAGTTTTTTTTTGAAGACATAAAACGACGTTTTGCCCACACACGATCATTTTAAATGACGTTTTTAAAACGTTGTTTTTTTTCATCACAAAAAGTGATTGTGTGTACGCTGCACAAGGGTTTGTAACTTGCAATATATCAGATTTTGTATTGGGGTTTAGACATCCTTTATTGGAGTTTTTTTAATCATTCTTTTATATATATATATATATATATATATATATATATATATATATATATATATTATATATAATATTTATATATATATAAAAAAAATGATTAAAAAAACTACAATAAAGGATGTCTAAACCCCAATACAAAATCTAATATATTGCAAGTTACAAACCCTTATGCCTATATATATATATATATATATATATATATATATATATATATATATATATTATATATATATATATATATATATATATATATATATATATACATACATATATATATATATATACATACATACACACACACACACACACACACAAATAATATTATATATATTTACATTTATATATAGATTATATATCGAGATAGATAGATAGATAGATATAAAAAAAAAATCAGTCCCTGACCTCAAGGAGCTTACGATTTTGAAGGCCTATATTAAAAATCAGGTGTTTCGTAAAAAAAAAAAAAAAAAAAAAAAGTACCGTATTTATTGGCGTATAACACGCACAGGGGTATAAAACGCACCCCAACTTTAAAAAGGAAGTTTCAGGAAAAAAAAAAACTTTCCACAGCCCTCTGCGTATAACACGCAGGCAGAGTTTACCCTCCATTTTTAGGGTAAAAAGTGAGTGTTATACGCCAATAAATACAGTATTTATAACAAAAAACAATATAATAAGACAAAAAAAAATCCTTTGGGCAAGGGCGCTCTTACCCTGGCTTCGTTCTGGTTGAAGATATCGCAGTCTTGCACACAAGCCACCAGGGAGGAGAAGGTGTAGTTAAAGTTTCTGAAGTGCATGTTGGTTGCCGGTTGCCCCAAGCTGCTTTCACTGGAAGTTCCAAGATGCGAGCGCGACTATACAGAGCAACGCTTACAGTAAACTGTTTATAAGGGAACTGCTTGAACTCCTCCCCATGAAACTTTACAGCTTGCCTGCTATGGGGCAGCACATTCCTCTACTGAGTCCTACATGCTCTGCAAGCGAAGCCGGGGAGAGGACTAAGCTGGAAGGGGCGTGACGTCACCATTACTCACTTTCTGTATGCTAATTAAGTTTGCCTGTTTTTTTTTTTTTTTTTTTTGCTTTGCAGGATGGAAAAACAGCTGAGGTTTGCATAGCAGCTGCTTTATCAAAACCTTTGGCTGCATAGTTTCCACTGTTAGTAATTCCATTCAGCACTCAGACTTACATGTTCTCACCACTTGAGCTGGGCAGCCGGTCTTAAGATGGAAAATGTTAATGCACAAGGCCCGAGCTGTATAGCAACAAACACTTATTATCTGACAGCGGTACTTAAGGCTTTGGGGGAGGAAAAGGATCACACAGTTAATTAGACGTGTTGAACACAATTGGGACAGAGTAGAAAAATGATGTACGATAACCCTACGAGGGTCAGCATTTATATGGTGGGCTGCTCCTGTATGCTTGCAGGGCCGGCCTTAGGTGTTCAGGCGCCCTGTGCGAGCTAATCCTGTGGCGCCCCCCCCCATCTTCACCCCTCGCCCCCCTGGTCACCCTAACATACACAGGAAAAAAATATTTGTAACAAACACAGCACCCTGCACCTCTGGACCCCTTTACATTACGCAGCACCCTGCAGCTCTGGACCCCCTGCATGTTACACAGACCCCCCCTTCAGTGCAGCCCCCATTCAGTATAGCTCCCCTCGTTCAGTGCAGACCCCCTCGTTCAGTGCAGACCCCCTCGTTCAGTGCAGACCCCCTCGTTCAGAGCAGACCCCCTCGTTCAGAGCAGACCCCCCATTTAGTGTAGCCCCCCTCGTTCAGTGTAGCCCCCCTATTCAGTGCAGCCCCCCTTCAGTACCTCAGATCAGCGTGGCAGCACATGCACAGCAAGTCCCCTCCCCCTGTTTACACATAAACAGAGAGGAGGGGGAGGTGGCTTCACTCGGCTGTGCCTGTGTGACATCCGGGATCGCACAGACAGGCAGCCTGTGGCTGCAAGAGGAGGGGATGGTAGGTGTAGCGGTGTCACGCTGCACACCCCCGCCCCCTCGCCACTGTAGCTAGCTCGCCTCTCCCTGCCACCACGGGTGTAATACAATCGCAGAGGGGGGTGCCGGTCTGACACGCCCCCAGTGTGGGGTACCCGGGGGTGGCCCGAACCCCCTTAGTATGTCTCTGGATGGCTGTACGACGCCCCTGTTGCTCTGTGCGGCCGCACAGCTCGCACACCCCAAAGCCCGGCCCTGCATGCTTGCCAAGAACATTACAGCTGTAAAGGATTAATGTCTATTTTAGCCCAAAAACAAAAATAGAATATATATTGTAACTTCACAGTCCTTAGATATGGTGACTGCATTTGAGCACATGAACACGGTCATGTGAAAATACAACTAGTATGCAGAATCTTGCTGGCAAGACCCTGCTTTAAAAAAACTCTTTACACATGTAATATTTGAGCAATATTTTTACATGCATTAAACGTAAATTGCCTCCTGTTTAAGGATGAGCTCCGGCGTGTTCGCAAAGCCCACGTGCAGAGCCCGCCAGGAAGTCGTTACTGCTCTGCGCTAATCACAGGCAGTGAGACATTTTGCGATTTCTTGCGCAGCGCGGTGCCGACTTCCTGGAGGGCTCTGCACATGGTCTTTGTGAACACGCCGGAGCTCATCCTTACTCCTGTTGCTAGGATGCAGGCCGTTTCTTAAAGCAAACACCTGGCATCCATGTGTTGCTAGTATACAGGGGTCTTCTGACACCTAGCATTCCTCTGTTGCTAGGACGCAGGTGGCCTATACCACCTAGAATCCTCTTAATAGGAAACAAGCAGTTTCTGTCACCTGACATCCCTCTGTTGCTAGGTCGCAAGTGGTTTCTGCCACCTATTGTTCATCTGTCTGTTGCTAAGACGCAAGTGACTTCTAATGCCTATTGTCGGTCTGTATGTTGCTAGGACACAGGCAGCCTCTACCAGCCAGAGTCCTCTACTGGTAGGATACAAGCAGTTTCTGCCGCCTGCTGTCCCCTCTGTTGCTAGGTCGCAAGTGGCTTCTGCTGCCTATTGTCCATCTGTCTGTTGCTAAGACGCAAGTGGCTTCTAATGCCTATTGTCGGTCTGTATGTTGCTAGGACACAGGCAGCCTCTACCAGCCAGAGTCCTCTACTGGTAGGATACAACAGTTTCTGCCGCCTGCTGTCCCTCTGTTAGGTCGCAAGTGGCTTCTGCTGCCTATTGTCCATCCGTCTGTTGCTAGGATTTACGCAGTTCTGCTGCCTATAATTTCTTTGCTGTCAGGACACAGGCAGGTTCTGCCACCTAGCATCAGGTGGCTCCAAAAGAAAGCATTTGCATTCTACCCGAATAAACGTTATAATTAAAGTTTACATCCATGCAGCAAAAAA